>LR991056.1:31703785-32903785 GCA_905163555.1 Notocelia uddmanniana | reverse complement strand
ACAGCAACGGTAGCAGACAAGCTCACATCCTGCTCAATGGTAAGCAGCCCGGCTAGTATGATAGCTTATACCGTCACGTTATATGGCCAAAATGTACTGAAACGTCACATAAAACGTGACGGTATAAGCTATCATACTAGCCGGGCAGATGCCGTTGCCAATGGACTTTTATGACTCCAGAAGAACGCAGGCGCGTTGCCGACCTTTTACTGACTTGAGGATTCGTCGTGTTGACAACTAGTGAAATCATTATGCCAGTTATCCACTCGCAACACAGCGCATCCTCGGGAGCTCTGGCGACCTTACTGACCACCGCACAACACCAAGTACCAACAGCGCAAGTAGTGGTGTTAGAGTGCCTTTCCACCAAAGACGTGCTACGTTGCTACGGATGCATTTAAAGCCACCAATCATATTTATTGGTCCAAATAGCATGACACTGTTGGTCGGTTTTCGTAGCGTAACTTTCACATCCTCGCAGCATAGGTATTATGGCTGCCGGTCTTCTGTAAGATAGAGTTGGATGACCGAAGCTGGGCCCATCGTCTCTTAAAATTTCAGCCACATCTCACTGTCACCGTTGTCACTTAACGTATTAGCCCTCCATTATTCTAAACAATCTGTATCCTAAGTGGAGGCAATTATGATCGCCGATAGACCGCGGGCCAATTCACAACACTCACCCAACACACCATTAGAGACAAACCAGAATAAGTCTGGTCTCCAATCGCGCATAGTCGTTACGAAGCACTAAGTCAGGTTAAGGTGCGTACGCATCTGAGGCAGCCTCAGGTTGAGGCACGCACGGCTCGCCTGTTTGCTCAAATGCATACGCGCCTCGCACGCCGTGCGCGTGCAGCGAGCGAGCAGCTCGCGGCGAGCCGGCCGGAGTCGGTCTTTTGACCGTGCTCAAATGCGCCTCGGTGTGCGTGGCTCGTATAATTTGGACGTGTACCTGAGCGTGCCGCGAACAGCGCGCGAGCGTTGCGGCTTTACGTACACGTTTTGACTTGTTTGTTCGTGGGGCGCGTACGAATTTGATCAAAACATGAATTACGATTTTTTTTACATTTATTTCATCCACCACCACAGCAATTTTTTTGTTAAAAATTCAGCAAGTTCAGCAACAGCTGTTATCGAGTCCAACGCCATTTTGTGCGACGCACAATGTCGGCTCGCCGTGAGCGAGCTGCCTCCATCGAACATGTTTATGTGCAATTGTTTTGCTCGCGAGCAGCTCGCCGCTCGGGACGAGCACGCCTCGGGCCGAGCCCCTCAAATGCGTACGCAGCTTTACAGAAGCGTGTTTGCAGCGAGTGTGAAACGCTTTGTGAATGGGTAGTGATTGAAGTTAGATAATTTACAGGGAAGGGTCCGTCAGAACCACTAGACCCTTTCCGAATTATACACGGTCAGTGATGCTTGTTCAATTATTCGGGTTATAATATTTGAAACGCCTTATAATTATGTATTGCTCACGAACGATTCCATTTGGAACACACTTATTAGAAGGTATCTCCGTGATTTTTAACCGCTGCGAGTTCGATGGTCATATTATTATTATTTTTTAATTTAATCTCATGGCATTTATTTACGAACCGTGAGATCTTCGAGAAGACAAGTACGGTTGCCAGTTTTGTTGCACTTTAGCACCACCCAGGGGCCACGTGTAGGGTAACGGTGGGTACTCCCTACGGACGTGGTGCAACTTCGACCCCACTTTGTCAAGTGAGTGGGCAACTTGACTGTTAGAAGTTCTCAAGCCGCCCGAATGCCTCTAACTTGGCTTAACGACTGCTGTCGTAGACAGCAGCCGGGATCAACGGCTTAACGTGCCTTCCAAAGCACGAGAGCGCTCAGTTAGTAACCACTCAAAGCGGTCACCCATCCAAGAAATGACCTGCGCCCACATTGCTTAACACCGCATACCGCACGCGGTAGGCGGGTGCCGCTGGGCCACGAGCGCTCTGTCGTATTTTTGACGATGCCTTTAGGTTTCTGTGGTCCGTTTTGAAAATGATTTTTGTTCTAATATAAAAAATGTTTATTTTCCCTTTTTATAACAATTACAATGCCTGCAGTGATTGGGACTTCCTTTTAGGTAAGTAAATCTGTGTTAGGATGCCCCGCTCTGCCATAACTGGTATGTACGAGTAGGTAGGAATTATTTGTACATCTAGAGGTTACTTATTTAATCTTAGCTTTATTTAATCTTACCTACATTTTTAACAATGGTTTTAGGAGCTTATGTTGTTTTTAATTGGGTTATATTTATACAGCTCTCCAACAATTATTTCTAAATGATTTTAATTGAAAAAAAAGGGTTGTATTTGGAATTTTTGTTTTCGCAATTGTAGCTTAAATGTACTTTTTTACTGTACTGGAGTGATATTAATAACAATTTATTCAAAAAACACTAAAAATTTATAAAAAAAAAACCCAAAAATATTCTTTTAAACCAAAAATGCGACAACGATAATGAGTCATAACTTGAAGCAACCTCAAAATCAGCATTGACTGCCGCGCTATAATCTCCGGGTGCCAAGATCCATTACTTGGAGGTCATAACTTTAGATCAAAATTTATCCCAATTGAAAAAAGATATTTTTTTTGGACACAAGAGGTTACTGCAGATGCTCTAAGGAATAGAATAGAATAGAATAGAATAGAAATGTTTATTTGCAAGAATACGTAGGTATAAGATGTTTTATATTATAGTGTAGTTACAGTATTCAGCCGAAACAGCATGCAAATGTTCAGGAATGTTATTTATTTATTATTATTATTATTTATCACAATTTAATTTCCATGTATTCCTTTACGGAGTAAAAACAATGTTCTTGTAGCCATATAGTTAATTTTTTCTTAAATTCTAGACCATGCAATAACTTGATGCTGTCAGGAAGCTTATTAAAAATTTCTATGCAAATGTTGCAGGCGTTCCGTTTGTATATATCCGCTCGGCAAGGAGGTTGATATAGAAGATATTTAATATTTATTTTTTTAATATTTAATATTGGGGGACAATCTTACACAAATCGACCTAGTCCCAAACTAAGCAAAGCTTGTACTATGGGTACTAGACGACGATATACATACTTATATAGATAAATACATACTTAAATACATAGAAAACATCCAAGACCCAAGAACAAATATCCGTGAAAAATGCACAAATAAATGCCCTGGCCGGGATTCGAACCCGGGACCTCTAGCTTCGGAGGCAGGGTCACTACCAACTAGGCTAAACAGGTCGTCATTCCTGTACTGTCTTCTTTGTTTTCCTTTAAACACATCTGACCGTGGTTTAAAATATTCCATATGAGTTTTCACAAATATGCAAACCTTTTTGATATACATGCATGCTAGAGGTAAAATATTGTATTTTTTAAAGATGGGCCTGCAGCTATCTGTAATCCACGCATTTGTAATTGCACGTAAGCACTTTTTCTGAAGTTTAAAAGCCCTATCAATATGCACAGAGTTTCCCCATATTAGAAGACAGTAGTTTAACGTAGACGACACATATCCGTAGTATGCTGTAATGGCCGCCTCTGTAGAGACAGTTTTTCCCAATTTTCTTAAGGCGTATACAAACCTATCCAACTTTGAACAAATTGAATCAATATGGTTTTTCCAGTGTAAATGATTATCTATGTTTAAGCCTAAGAACTTTGTACAACTGGTCTCTTCTACGGGTATGTCATTGTACTTAATATTTATTTTTCTTGCATTCGATTTATAGGATCGAAATTGCATACATTTTGTCTTAGTGAGATTAATTTTAAGATTATTGTTATTTGTCCATGTATATATGTCAGACAAGGCACTGTTAATCTTTGTTTCACAAATACTTTCATTTTCTCCTTTAACAATAATTGTGGTGTCATCCGCGAATAGGATGCATTTATGCGTTGTTGCCTGTGGTAGATCGTTTATGTATAATAGAAATAGTAAGGGTCCTAAATTACTTCCTTGGGGTACACCTGACTGATTTAACCGAAATTGTGATCTATAAGTTTTCTTAACAAGGGTATTACCTATTGGGACTATTCTCGTAATTTCAGTGCATTGTTTCCTATTTGACAGATAACTTTGGAACCATTCACATGCCTTACCTCGAATACCATAGGATTCTAGTTTTGAAAGAAGTAATGAATGGTCCACAAAGTCAATTGCCTTACTCATGTCTAAGAATATAGACATAATTGGTATTTTTGCATTTAAGGCTTCTGTGATGTGCTTAACAAAATCAAAACAAGCTAACTCCGTTGAGAGGCCCTTCCGGAAACCATACTGTTCCGGTTGTAATATGTTGTTTTTCGTTAAATAGTCAGTTAATCTATTATACATAGCTTTTTCCACTATCTTAGAAAGTATAGGAACGTTCGTGATAGGCCGGTAACAGTTTGGATCTTTGCGGTCACCCGACTTAAATAAAGGTTTAACAATAGACAATTTAAGTTGTTCGGGGAACAACCCTTGACTGAGTGACAGGTTAATTATATGTGTTAATGGGCAACTTAAGGCCAAGGCATTCGACTTTAATAGATTAGTAGGTATATGATCATAACCACACATTTTTGTATTATTTAATTCCATGATCAATTTATAGACCTCCGTCTCAGTTACAGGTTTTAAAAAGATTGTATGAGGCCAATGTCCTAAATTTAAATTGGAATTATTGCTCATTGGAATATTAGTATTAGTTATGTCAATAAAGTAATCATTCAATATTTTGCATATATCCTGTGGATTTTGATATGTTATGTCATTAAAGTTTATATAGTCAATTGTGCTACTATCAGTGTCTTTACCAGTAGCCTTGGATATTACATTCCACGTAGCTTTACATTTATTTTTATTTGTCAGTATATATTTATTGTTACCTAATTTCCGAGAAGTAGTGACACATTTCCTTAAGATTTGACTATAACGTCTCAGTTTGATTCTATTTGTATCTTTGTTTATAGCATTATTTTGAAGTTGTATGCACATTCTTCGTTTCGCATGACATGATTTGCGAATGCCTTTAGTAAGCCACTTAATATTACGGCTACGAATGCTGACTTTAACATTGATTAACGGAAAACACAAGTTAAAAAATAAACAGACCACTTCATAGAAAACAGAAAAAGCGCTACTGATGTTATCATTTGCCAAGACATCAGAGAAAGAAAGGGCTTCTATACACTCACAAAATTTCCTAACATTATCTTCATTGAAATCTCTCTTATATTCGAACCAATTTACAATAGTCTTGTTATTTTTAACTTCAATAGTCAGTGTTTGAGCCATATCATGATCAGACAGACACAGCTTGTGAGTATATGACTCAACTTTTTTAATGTTACTGGCTATTTGATCCAGACAAGCATTTATCCTTGTTGGTGACTGTATATGCATGACAAAATTATGATTTCTCAAAATGCTAGTAAGTTCTTTGCAAAATTGATTTTCTTTAAGAATGTCTATATTCCAGTCTCCACATAAAATATTTTTTTTATTCCTGTATTTAGTATTCAAATGGAAGAGAAGTTTATTCATTTTATCTATGAAAATGCCTATATGAGTCTGGGTCTGTTCTGGTAGTCTATAAATGACTATAACAATCAAGTTTACACCAATTATTTCAATCCCACAGCATTCAAAATAATATGTTGCAGGTAAGTCTGGGAGAAATTTTACCGGTTTGACCTCCAGTGTTTTTTTAACAAAAATTGAGGTTCCACCTCTGCTTTTCTCCCGACAGAAGGAGGCTACATGCTTATAATTTTCAAGCTTTACATTCTTTTCGGAACCGTGCTTTACAAACGTTTCACTAAGACACAATACATTAATTTCCTGTCTGTTTTGATAAAAATCCTGAAGAGCAATTTCTAAGAAATCTATTTTATTCAGAACCCCACCTATGTTCTGATGCATAATTCTAAATTTGTCAGGATTAAGTTTAGAGGTGTGATCTGAGTCAACGAAAATATTTTGCGAGTTTTTCAGTTTTTGTTGTATCCACGATGGCTTTTTTGACTTTCATTCGCTCAAATAAATACGGGATTGTTGTATTTTGTGGCCTACGTGTTGGGACAATACTATGTTTTTGAAAGTTCTCTTCGCTTCTCGGAAGCGTCCTTTAAATTTATTTATCCTATTACAGGCCACAGCCTGTATATTACAACTATATTAATGGTAGGTGTGTGTTTGTGGGTGTACATTTTGGTTCAGTTAGTAATTAGTACGATACAGTAGCGACTCCATATCATCATAGCTTAGATATTTCAGCCATTTAGTAAGAGAAATCTTACACTTCTTTAGTAATAGTTGATGGATATTGACTTAACTGTGCAAATCTAGCAAACTCACCCATGTCATGGGACCAAGAGTGTACAACCGATTGCCGGCACAAATTTTAGAGGCACCTTCGATGGCCAGTTTTAAATCACGACTAAGGGCATGGCTTATCGAGCACACTTTCTACAGCTTTAGTGAATTTATTCCAAGTTAGACTGGTTGACTGTAAAATTACTTACAATATTTTGTAAATTTTTATGTTCATTTTATTGTACGGATGGATAATTATGTAATTTTTTACTTTGGATAATTGACATGTAATATGAATTATTATTAATAAATATGAGTATGAGTATGAGTATGTGTACATTATTGTAAACATATGCTGATTACGCTTTATACTGCCTTTTAGAAAACATGTATTTTCAGTTAGATTCGTGGCGGACGGGTTTTTACGCCTACTTGTTTCTAGTGGAGGGTTTAAAATAATGTTAGTATTCCCCGCCTGCTACACAACAGCCTGAGGTCCTTTCCTACTCTGTAGAAATGTCTTCAATAAAGCGACCACGGAAATCGAAGCGGTTAACATGCTCGGAGAACTGCCCAGAAACAGTTGACATTGGCGGCCTGCAGGGTCAACTTACAAGAAATACTACCCAACTTTTTGCATGTTGCGAGCGAGATCGGCAGGATAATTGTAATTACACAACGTTTTCGAGCGGACGTTGGGTCTATCTTGGTTTAGGCTTTGTCGATGCAGAGGTGGTTCTATATGAGAAAACTGTCAGCTGTCAGTGTCAACCGATACGAATGCAGTAAGTACTGCCCCGCATCTGCGCATGGGATTTAAATTTATAATGTCCGTGTATCTATGTTAAAATAAATATGGGAGGGTGTCTGTCTGTGGCATTGTAGCTCTTAAACGTTGGAACCAATTTGAATGTGGATTTTTATTTGAATGCAGGTTTTTGAGCGAAGGCTTTTAGACATATTTTACCTAAATCGGTTCAGCCGTTTACGAGATTTTGAATTTTGAATGAAAATTTCGGGGGTTATTCAACTTGAAATCAAAACGAAGTTCATAATGAAAATCATGAAAATTCAATTTTAATTTGCTTAATGCCATATTTAAATTTTGTAAAAATAATGTGTCCTTATAACGGCATCAATGTCCTTACATCACAGAGTTTATCTGAAATAATATTGAAATGAAATGAAATGAAATGGTTTATTGGTTAATACAACGTTACACATTATAAAGGTTGGGACCTCCTAGTAAGTACAGTGGTACTTGTGTCAGGAGAGCCCGCTCATCCAAAAAAAAAAACAAGCGTGGATACAACCAATGAATATTATAAGATAATATAAGATTAACAGAGCGTTCGTGGTCCAGCGGCGCCCGCGTACCGCGTGCGGTATGCGAGGTTAAGCAATGTCGGCCGAGGTCAGTCCTTGGATGGGTGACCGCTTTGAGTGGTTACTAACTGAGCGCTCCCGTGCTTTGGAAGGCACGTTAAGCCGTTGATCCCGGTTGCTGTCTATGATAGCAGTCGTTAAGCCAAGTTAGAGGCCTCCGGGTGGCTTGAGAACTTCTAACAGTCAAGTTGCCCACTCACTTGACAAGCCTAATCCCAATAAGGTCTAGCTTCCCCTCGGGTTGGAAGGTCAGATGGCAGTCGCTTCCGTAAAAACTAGTGCCAACGCCAATTCTTGGGATTAGGTAGCGGACCCCAGGCATCCTTCAGGATGCAACTGTACTGGGAATAACGCTAGGAGGATGATGATAAGATTAACTTAACATTATAATTAAGAAAAATCTAAAATTTAATTACATATTTTATCGTAGTACAAATCGTAGTACACGCACGCGCAAGTGTGTGTGTGTGTGTGTGTGTGTGTGTGTGTGTGTGTGTGAGTGCGTGTGTGTCCGTACACTTTATTAAGTATTCTTATTTTATTTTACAAGGCATTCTGTTTCTTCATAGTTTAATGTTTTTATAATTTGTTTTCAATTATAATTTTGCAGGTGGTAGATGGTAAGTTTTTGGTTAACAATATTCTATTTTGATATTCGTTTTACACTCGTAGTCATTAATTAATAAAATGTAAATATAATATTTGTAATTGGAAGGGGAAGCCTCATATAAAATAACTAATTAAGAAATATAACAATACGAGTATGTCTCAAATATGAAAGTTGATACTATACAATTTCACAAAAGCGGTCACACGAGCGGTCACTGATCCGAATTGAATTCTCCTAAACTAATGATAATATACGGAGATTCATTTTGTCTGTGTAAGGCTCACTCATCCGGGTCCATCACTCCCCACCCGTGGGACTGCGGTAATAGATTAGCGCCTCCCCGCGGCCGCCCGTACCCTGGGCCGGCCTAATCGTGAGTTATTCTACCTAAACTTGAAATAACACGATCGATGATGCCCCGAGCCAGGGATGTTATTCCTGTGATGTAGTCTATGGAAATTTATCAAAATATCAAACTTCGGTATTGCGAGAAAGTTGAAGCATGCTCCAATCAAAATAACAAACGGTATAATAGCGATTGAGGAATATTTAGCGTTAGAAATGTTTAATTTGTTTGTTACAGCGGCTCAGACGGTTTCAATAAATCAATCAATCAATCAATTTATTTATTGCATGGTCATGTGTTTACATCATAGGTGTTAGTTATTGTTTAGTTTAACCAGTTCATCATGTCCTGCCGAGAGGCGTACAATATTTTCAATGTCGTTATGATATAATCTATACAAAATTAAATGCCAAATGTTTCCTTACATCTAATTTTCAGCATTTTTTAAATAAATTGATAATAATATAGGTTAATTTTAGTACCTTATGGAATAATTTAAACATTATTTTATAGACCCAATTTTACTTACATATCTAGGTATTCACTTATGCTATAAATACATTTGTTGACTAACCATTTAAAAAGCTTTCTTTTAAAACCTAGCGTAGCGTTATTATAAATTTTTGCACTCCACCACCACCACCATATCATTCCTAGGACGTCCACTGCTGGACATAGGCCTCCCCCAATTTCATGGGGGGTAAATGCCATAATCGCCACGCTTGGCATGCGGGTTGGCGATCGCAGTATCTCCACCGTACTCTAGGAATGCTGTTGCCCATTCCCCGGTGGTCTTGGTCGTAGTTTAAGGACATACCCGGGTCCAAATAAATTAAATAAATTTATTTGGACCCGGGTAAATTTTTGCACTCGTGCACATTAAATTGTTGGAGAAAAACGCTGACTTTGATAGTGGTCCAACCACATCATAACCATATTTCTGTTGATGTCTTGCTCTTGGATTGATTTGGTTGCTATTGGATGGCCACGGCCGGAGTGGACGCGATGCAGCAGTCACTAAGTGAGCTACGGACGATGACGTCCACTTTATGTTAGTGTCAAACTGTTTGTTCCAGTGGATAGAAACGGCGTTGCAATAAACTTCTCGTTAGCATAAAATCATGCATTGGAAGCGGAAATTCTGTTGCGTTATTCTCGAACGCTTTCAGAGTTAGGTAGATACGAGTAGATGATTTTTAATGCATACATTTTACGTAACGCTTTTGTACCAAACGGGTATGTATGTACATTTAGGCGCCTTCCTGACTTGTCGATGCGGGGGCGGTACGATATGAGAAAACTGTCAGCTGTCAGTGTCAACCGATACTAATGCAGTATAGGTCGATTCACAAGAGCTGGCGCGGAAAATGAATGAAACTGTCATTAATTTCATAGACATTCCACGCCAGCTCTTGTGAATCGACCTATACTGCCCCACTTCTGCGCATGGTATTACTACTGCGCAAACGTATTACTGACAGTATTTCGGCAAGTGAGGTAATCTCACATCGGTAAATTCACGTCAAAGAGCAAAATACCTATGACATGTCGCTCCCGCCCCGCCAAGTCAGGAAGTCGCCTTGAACAAAATTAACCTACTTTCAGATCCTATCATAGCATACCTAGGATAATATTAACATTATATTACGTGGGTAAGTTTACCTGTAAACATTTTATACATATCTCGAATAAAAATAGGATATAGGTTTTTTTTTTAATGATAGACTGACCAGCGATTGGCCTTAGTCTCACCTGATGGAGAGCGATGACAAGGCCTAAGATGTTGCTCACTGATTCAGTAATAGCCTATTCACTCTTGTCTTGAAGAGACCCAGAATAAATAAAGGTACGAATAAAGTGGCAGCCAGCACTCCCGCAGGCAACGCATTGCGCAACAGTAAAATAAAATGAAAATACCAGGAGACAACAAAGATAAACAAGATCTCCGGCGTAATATGAACAACCGTATCTTGCCATCTTTATAAACATGGAAATGAGGTTCAAACTTCACATTACGGTACTATCAGATTGCCTGAACACACCAGCGTAGGTATTTTATGCGAACTCTCCTAAATAAACAGCGAAAAAGGTTTGCGATCCGCGCCTCGGCCGAGGGTTGGCCGCGCTTTTTGCGCCATAACGCGTGTTTATCTCGTTACGTTTTGTCGTGATTCCAGAGATAAAGCAGAGGGAAAGGTTGCCGATTCATGCCTGACATGATTTTTAACAGACAGTCGGGTTGGTTACGCCTGGAATTGGTGCGCTCCACTTGGGACACACGACACGCTGAATTGAAATTGTTCCTACATTTTTAGGGCCTCCTTTTACGTGACATCGTTATGGAGGCGTCTTTGTCCTTGCGACGCGCACGGGGTTTATTACTCGTAATTCATTTTTAGCGTTACGCACTGGGTTTAATTAGTACAATATATCCCGGTTACGTTTTTTACTATTCTCAATTGGTAACGGAATGTTAAGAAACTTATAACCTGTGAAATAAACTACTGACGCTCTCCTAGTAAGCGTAAAATCACTGGACAGGCGTTCAGTTTTAGATTAGTTTTACTGAACCTGTAACTGTTTCCTTAGTGTTACATACATATATTCACGCTTGGAACCCATTGGAGAAGGCAGAGACCAGAAAAGGCCAAATATTACAATCCTTACATACTCGTACTTCCTTCGGTTCAATCACATCCATACATCTCATACATGGTCGTCGGTTTGGCCTTTTTTCAGTATCTTAGAGATATAATCATGACAGCCTGTGCTTGGTCGCCCTCTTCCAATGCTTCCGTCCGTCTCCTGAATGGAAATCCTCTTAGTCTGCTTTCACACATCGTCTCAACATGCCCACCAAAGCATACGTCTATATGTTTACGCTAAGTAATATTAAATTGTACATAGTATACATGTATCTAAGCACTTAATTGTGCACAAGTACAAACAATGTACGGTCAACCAATTTGATATCTGGGCCACTTCGTACCTTGTCACAGTGAAAATCAATATGAATGCTGCTAGAGATCTCATATTAATGTCACTGTGACAAGGTACGAAGTGGCCCAGAAATAAAATTGGTTGACCGTGCATGTCACAAAGACTAAAGTACAAAGACGAACTTATCCCTCTCTACCTTTTACGTAGTTGCCAGTTTTTTTATAAAATGTTGACAATCACTTAACTATCTAAGTGATTGTCAATATTTCCTTCTCTAGCCTCTTCCTGCATGCCGACAGTAGTGTATACCCACCCTACACACAATACACACACAACACAGAACACACCTACCTAAACATATTGGAGCAATCGTGAAAAAACGAGCCCACAAACCGAACCGATATACTCAGTTTTTCTCTGTGAATAAATTTGTTTGGATGTTCAGTAAAAAGTGGGATAAGTATATGCGATTTGCATGCCAACGCGTGTGAGAGACCACGGTTACCGTCGTGATTGATAGACGCATTATACCGGGCTTTGTCGTGTTTTTATAAGGAGACGGCTTTAAAAATAATAATCGGGGGACGAATGCCGGGAACGGTGCGGAGGAAATTGGTAAAAATTACACCCATTATCGTAGAACTGTCTTTAGTCTTGCGTTTTAACATGTCGACGAATTGGGTGCGTGGTAAGAGGGTGTAGAGATATGAGGATTTATCGAAAGGAAAAGTTGTAAGTAAATACGACGGCCTGTTTAGCCTAGTTGGTAGTGACTCTGCCTCCGAAGCTAGAGGTCCCGGGTTCGAATCCCGGCCAGGGCATTTATTTGTGCATTTTTCACGGATATTTGTTCTTGGCTCTTGGATGTTTTCTATGTATTTAAGTATGTATGTATCTATATAAGTATGTATATCGTCGTCTAGTACCCATAGTACAAGCTTTGCTTAGTTTGGGACTAGGTCGATTTGTGTAAGATTGTCCCCCAATATTATTATTATTTATTATATTATTAATATTGTGATTGCCGTACGTCAATACTCAAATTTTAAATTATTGTAAATGGTATTTATCAATCTACAACATGAACTTGACTTTAAACTGATATTAAGAGGGCGCAGTACGTGGCAGTACGCTAGGTTCTCCATACAAACGTATTTATGCTCTCATTTTAAAACGCCATGCTAGAATAACATGAAACTTTGTATGCACAATGAGATCCGGCATATCTAGGTCGGAAATTAGTTTCTGTTGCTAGAAAATGTAAAAGAAAAAAAATACAGCGGTTTTTTCAGTTTTTTACGGCTTGTATGAAAACCTTAATAATCGTTGTATTTTTCCTCCATTATAATTTCAAGCAACAGAAACTAATTTCCGACCTGCATATGCCGGATCCCATTGTGTATACAAAGTTTCATGTTATTCTAGCACGGCGTTTTGAAATGTGAGCGTAAATACGCTTGTATGGAAAACCGAACGTACTGCGCACTCTTAATCATTTTGGTAAGCTAATGCGCCGGTTGGGTAGAGGTAATACCTTAATCAATACAAGTGGTGTATCAATGATGAGGAAATCCTTGATATTTCATATTTTTTTTATTAATTTGGAGTAGGTATCTTTTTTAAAGCTTGAATCTCACAAAGCGGGCGTGGCGCGGTGCGGGGCGGAGGCGGTTTTGCGTTTTTGATCTTTCCGAAACTGTCGACTGTCGATTACTGCTTCATATGTCACACACGCCGCGTCCATTCTATCGCGCTGCCGAATACCGCGCGATTTTGGGTGCGACGTCCCCCGGCCTGCGTTTGCTTTACCATAAAATCGCCTGTTTACCATAAGACGCTGTGCCGCGCTCCGTGCGTGCAAGCTGTAATCTGCCCTTAAAATAATTCTTGCTAAAGAAATAAATAATAAAAAAAATATTGGGGACAATCTTACACAAATCGACCTAGTCCCAAACTAAGCAAAGCTTGTACTATGGGTACTAGACGACGATATACATACTTATGTATATAGATAAATATACATACTTAAATACATAGAGAACATCCAAGACCCAAGATCAAAATCCGTACTTAATGCAGGTACAAACAGTACCAACTGGCCGCACTCGACTCGGTGGACCACAGAGCCAGTAGTGGGAAATAAGCTGCAGAGCTTAGCACATCGACGCAAAGTAGCATGTCTGTGCGTCTTCCACAAACTGTACTTCGGTGAGTGTGCTCAGGAGCTCCATGAGCTCATACCGCCTTCCCCCTTCTTCCATCGGACATCCAGACGTACGGCTGGCTACCATCCTTACCTGGTCGAAATTCCTCTAATTCGAACCAAGCGCTTTGCATCTTATTTTATAATGCGCACTTCTAAGGTTTGGAATTCTCTGCCGGCGTCTGTATTTCCGAGTTCATATAACCTGGACCTGTTTAAGGCACGAGTGAATAGGCATCTTCTGGGTGAGCTCGCTTCATCGTCGGCCTCATCTTTGCCCCCTGGCTAGATGCTGGCCAAGAGCAATACCATTTAAAAAAAAAGGTATATATTTGGTTAAGTAGTTTAAACACCTTTTTTGTAATTAGCTCTACCTTAGGATTTTTTCTTGTTTTTCTCACCTAGTTTGTCTCTTGCACCTACCTACCTTCGCTATTTTCTGTTTGGCTCCATGGTTGACTGGTAGAGAATGCCTTTAGGCATTAAGTCCGCCATTTGTACCGATTTATTTGTGCAATAAAGTTTAAATAAATAAATGTACAAATAATGCCCTGGCCGGGATTCGAACCCGGGACCTCTAGCTTCGGAGGCAGTGTCACCACCAACTAGGCTAAACAGGTCGTCAATATTTCAAAACATGCCTTCTTATAATTCCAAGTCGACCACAAAAGTGTTGATGGAGAAAAAGCAATTTTCTACCCAACAAAGTGCTCAATAACCGATAAGTTAAATAGATAGCCAGAACCCCATCAACTATGCGAGCTATTAAACAGGGCGCTAAAGCCTCACTTACCGCCCGATGACACATGGCCTCGGCCGGCAAAGTCGCAATGTGCTTCCAATGATGATAAACAACCAGACGTGCGTACGTAATAGGTCCGTTATTACTCATTTTAATGTTGCCATTCACAAAAGCAGTTTGCAAATATCATTCTCTATAATACTTATATGTATGTGGATTTAAATATTACAACAATAGTATTTATATATTACTACAGAGGCCGGGACGAAAGGGGTTGCTGGCCGAAGACATATAGACAGGTCTGAGGCGGGCAACCCCATAATTCCCGCCGAGGTATGTATAGTGATTTTCTCAAATATGCAATGAAATAAACAACAAAAAAAAACAAAGTTTTATTTTTAATACGCATTGTGGCAGAATGTCATGATGCCTGTGCCACAAATTTATGTGGAATGGAAATTAAAAAAAGATGACTTTGCCGGCCTAGGCCTGAAAGATTTGTATAAAATTCCATTAACGACCTCTAGTCCTAGCAGCACCTGAAACGTCATACTTCGCAGCCTAATTATAAGGAACATAACATCGATATTTCGTTGCATGTTTGAGAAAATACTCTTTATTTCATACCTCCATCCATACATCTTCTATGCGCATAGACAAAACAAATATATAAAACTTGAAAAAACTGCTCTCATATTTTGAACGATGATAATTCATACCCAGATGCCATCATTAATACCTAAGGATATTACTTTCAAGTAATGCCAGTATACTAGTTGATAGTGTAGCGATTGAAATTAAACTTTCGAGAGACATTCGTCACTAATTAATTGTCTTTGTCACTATGGGCGACGAGTTCCAAACACTTCAGAAGTTCTTCTTCGTATGTGTGTTCTCGCGGCAGTATTTTATTTTTACCTTTCTAGACAGCAACAGTACTTAGCTAAGCTTTATACAGGATGATTCAGGAGACGTGAGCAGGACCAACACTACATACATAGTAAATGGCAATGAATCGTTCACCATTGTATTTAATAAAACACTCATACCTTTTTCCTGTATTTAAATTTTTGTTAAGTTAAAGTTTCATTCTCTACAATCATGGTCACCCTACAACAACTGGTTTATAAAGATTAAACCTCTAACTGTTATGACAGCACTTTGATTACGAAGAAGGTAAATTGTCACATTGAGTGAAATACAATATTTCAAAAGTAATCGGACTCTGATGACATTCAATTTGACACGTATCACTTGACTGAAGTATTCTGGTTTTAGAGTGACCATGAATTTCGTAAATAATTTAAAACATTTTGTTTTCAACACCAAAGATAAATGAACGTTAATTTCAGTTATAGCGGCACGAAGCAGTAGCTTATGATCTACTGAATCTGTAGTCTTGATCTTGCTCACATCTCCCGAATCACCCTGTATAAAGAAGTTTAACGAAAAAGAATAAATTAATGTCAATTATTCATATTATTATTACTAATCGTATCTGGAGCGCTTGAAAATACTGCAGTTAATTATAATTTAAAGTTTTAACAAACATAAAACCGGCCAAGTGCGAGTCGGACTCGCGCACGAAGAGTTCCATACCAGAAAAAAAACGCCAACAACTACTCTGTTGTATGGGAGCCCCCGTAATAATTATTATTATTTTGGTTTTAGCATTTGTTTTTGTAGCCACAATAAAAATACATATTCTGTGCAAATTTCAACTGTCTAGCTATTACGGTTCTTGAGATACAGCCTGGTGACAGACGGACGGACGGACGGACAGCGAAGTCTTAGTAATAGGGTCCCGTTTTTACCCTTTGGGTACGGAACCCTAAAAACCGACCTTAACCTTAACCCGCAACGACGCTGTGCTTAAAATAATTCTTGCTAAATAAATAAATAATAAATAAATATTGGGGGAAAATCTTACACAAATCGACCTAGTCTCAAACTAAGCAAAGCTTGTACCATGGGTACTAGGCGATGATATACATACTTATATAGATAAATACATACTTAAATACATAGAGAACATCCAAGACCCAATAACAAAATCCGTGCTAAATGCACAAATAATGCCCTGGCCGGGATTCGAACCCGGGACCTCTAGCTTCGGAGGCAGTGTCACTACCAACTAGGCTAAAGAGGCCGCCACTTATTATTACACTTATTATTCAATAAGTTAACATGCAACATAAAATTATATCTTAATACACAAAATTTATGTAAATATTGCCAACTTATAAAAGTTAAATGATACGAATTGTTTACATGTTGCAAGAAAATTGACATATAAGTGCACAAACGCAGAGATATGCTAACCCAAAATTCGTTTCAGATCATTGTATGGTGATTCCGAACCACCTGTCAATATTCTATGTGGGGTCTCGAGTGACCTAAATATTTTTACAGTACATATGATGCTACTTTACCGCACGAGTGCGGTAATCAGCAGATTACGTGCATATGTCGAAACTTTAAAGAGCCATATGTACTGTAAAACGCTGTACGATACACGCGCGAACAGGTAATACGCAACTCGTGTCCATTTAAAACACTCCCTTCGGTCGTGTTTTAATATATCACCATTCGTTGCGAATTTCCTGTTTTCTGCACTTGTATTGTAATGTACTATTACGGTACATATGATGCTACTTTACCGCACGAGTGCGGTAATCAGCAGACTACGTGCATATGTTGAAACTTTAAAGAGCCATATGTACTGTAAGACGTTGTACGATACACGTGCGAACAGGTAATACGCAACTCGTGTCGATTTAAAACACTCCCTTCGGTCGTGTTTTAATTTATCACCACTCCTTGCGAATTTCCTGTTCTCTTCACTTGTATCGTAATGTATTATTATGTCCATGACGATTACCATATTAGAACATGACGTTAACATTTTGACGTATAGGTCATGTTTTACGTACGACGGTTTATACTGTGTATCATATAACTTATATAAGACAATATACTTGAAAAAAACCCCGTATTGATGATAAAATGTGACCGTAAAAGTTGTCATTTTGCTATCATACAAGCAGGGCAGGCCATAAACATGGACATTGTTTAATAGATAGTCTCAAACTTCGAGCTATTAAGCGTAGCAGCGATGACACACGGCCTCAGCCAATAAAGTCACAGTGTGCTGGCAATGATGATATATACCGACACATGCTTGGCCAGCGGCCAACAATGACGCTGATGATCATTTTACGGTATTTGAATAGGGGTAACCACTTTATTCAACAAGTGCTTTAATTAAAAATTATTCATGGTTTAAATGTTTTTAGAATAAGTTAGGGACGTTAAATCTTTTAGTCTTAAAGTTTTTTTAAATTTAAATTTATACCTAAAAAAAATTTATATATGTCGGAGACAGGATGTCATGAGTACGGACACTAAATTGTAGCGCAGCGTGTGGTTGGCTACGATTCGTTGATTTTGTGGCTGACGTCACATCCAACCATCTATCCCCACTCCATGCGCTAGGATGGAGCCGAGTGGGCCGAGCTCCGGCACTCTCTCGCTAACCACGCTAGTGACCGGACATCTTGGATCTACTTCGGAACTGTCCACGCTACATTTGAGTTTTATTAAAGTGTTATTGTCTAAGTACAGTTAAAAGTGTAATTGTGAACAGTATATTCCAATAAAGTACTTCTTGATTTACTTTGTGGTCTCAATATCAATCCCAATCCTGCGCAATCTCCGGCATATACTTGTTTGTGATATTTTATATACTTCCAAGTCTTAAAGTCAAGTTGCCCAATCACTTGACAAGCCTAACCCAATAAGGTCTAGTTTCCCCCTTGGGCTGGAAGGTCAGGATGGCAGTCGCTTCCGTAAAAACTAATGCTAGGACGATGATGATTATGAAACATATACTTATGTCTGCACTACACTAGCTATTTTGTTATATCGTTGTTTGGTCGAATTTACAGGGGCTTAATACGTTTCTTTCTACCCTGTCATTTTAACGTCATATTTAAACTGTCATGCTAAATTTCTAACGGGTAAAAGTCATAAAGTACCCAAGTGTCCAGCTACTTATTATTTTGACTGTAAGAGTACATAGTCAATAAACACCATAGCCAATTAATGTAAAAAAAATCACGATAATAATTTCCGGAAATTCCCTCGTTCTTTTTCCTTTGCCTAAATCTACCCATTATAAATCGGTACAAAAAAGGCAAAATCCATCCCCAAACTTTCCAAAGCTAAAATTAATTCTTTGGAAGGCAAAAAGTTATCTGATCGTTGTTTTCCAACGAAATATTTTTAATTACTCCAATACCCGAAACTTTCTTTAGAACACGCATTACCAACAAGCGATCCCAGAACGGTAGAAAGTAAACTCGTTGAGTGGAAACTCCAACTTTCGTCCCGGCGAGCTGATGCAAATCAGCGGTCGGCACAAGGCGAGTAAGGAGCGTTTTCCGCCCTGTTCGTGAATGGCGTATTGTATAGTGAATTTATAGTAGATAAGTCCTTCTGCGTACACGTTTTGTGGATTATAGCAATAATGTTATGTATTTCAGTAACAGAGTTTCTTGGGACTTGGTAATTGTATAGGCATTTCGATTTGATAGTTACGATGCAGTGATGGATAAGTTTTCCAGATCTCTTACGACAGGCAGGGCGTGAAATAGATGAAATCGTTCCTTTTTTTGGACGTGACACGTAATGAATATATATTAAACGGATTTTATAACATTAAAGCAACAGCTATTAGACTAGGCCTAGTTATTTCCCTTAATGGCTTTGATGAAATGCTAATTGCATTTAAAATGGTAAAAAGGAACGCCCAAGTCTTAAAGCCTTTGAAGCACTAAAATGATATAAAAAATAGTTATATATTTATTCGGAGAACTAAGAGCTGCTATAATTACATTAGTTCTAAATACATGATACAAAAAGCCAATAACAACTCATCAGTAAAAACAAAATGGTGGTTTGGACTAAAAACTTAATCTCATAATTTTTAAGAAAAAAAAACCGACTTCAATGAAGGAGGCCGGTAAAAGATTATTATACTTAGATGGTGCACTCTTAGATAGATATACAATAAAATAAAAATGGCTATAATGTATGTTTATAATGGTAGAAGACTAAGTACCCTCAATTCCTCATGGAATCATGAAAAAACCTTGCTTGCTTGGCAAACAAAACGAAGAGAACAAATCGCCATACGTGAACTACGCGTCGTTGAAGAGTTCATCAAATGTCACTTTTATGAATGAAAATACTTGATTAGTTCATGAAAATACTAAAATCACTATTTGTGTGCCTTTCACATTTGAGGAGTTCCCTCGATTCCTAATGGATCCCATCATCAGAACTCGAGCATGACAAAAATCAATCGTGAAAATAGAACTTGCTTAACAAACACAGCTAGAAGGACAAATCGCCAAACGTGAACTTATCGTCGTTGAAGAGTTCTGTTCTGATCATCATCAGCAGTTCTACTTCATCAAATGTCACATTTTTGTATGATAATGCTCGATTTGTTGATAAAAAAACACAAAAATCACTATATGTTTGCCTTTAAGATTTAAGGAGTTCCCTCAATTCCTCATGGATCCCATCATTAGAAATCAAGCATGACAAAAATTAATCGTGAAAATAGAACTTGCTTAACAAACACAACTAGGAGGACAAATCGCCAAACTTGAACTTTTTGTCGTTGAAGAGTTCTGTTCTGATCATCATCAGCAGTTCCACTTCATCCAATGTCACATTTTTGGATGAAAATGCTTGACTTGTTGATAAAAACACAAAAATTACTATATGTTTGCCTTGAAGATTTGAGGAGTTCCCTCAATTTCTCATGGATCCCATCATCAGAACTGCGTTTTGACAAAAACGGGACCAACTTGGATATATATACTTACAATCAAAAAAGAATTTACACCACACCTTGCCAAAAAGCGCGTTTTTCCGCACGCTGCGCGTCCGGAAAAAAAACACTTTTTGGCCAAGTGGTGACGTAAACTTGTGTACAAAACACGGGTCGTAAAACAGAAAGCCCTCTATCGCATTTTTATGACCCTCGCCTGCGGCTCGGGCCTCAAACATCTGCGATATCGGCCTTTCTTTGTTTTACAACCCTTGTATCGTAATGTACTAGTTCCAAATCGGTTAAGAACTGACGGAGTTATGGACTAAAAAACATAAAAAAATAAACATACAACCGAATTGATAACCTCCTCTTTTGAAATTTTGAAGTCGGTTAAAAAGGGAAATAATGCATTAGTAATATAAAAAAAAACTATTAAATTACATTATAACCTGTCCAAGGCACTATCATTTTAAGAAATCCTCTGTCATATGTATTTATTTATTTACTAACCAACTTACATTGACAGATAAACCAAACATGCAAGTTGTAGGTTACAATTAGGTACTTATTACTAATACAATGCTACATATATTATTGAATAGTAGTAAGAGTGGAGTTTGATTCAAGATAGCGTGCGGCTGCAGCCAGGAATATCGGTTCCGTCTGCGAGAACAGGTCCAAAGTGGGGTCGTATAGAAGAATGTTATTTATAGTATTCAGTGCCATGTATAAGGGACTAGTAACTAGGGTCACCGTACTCATGCTGGGAATTACAAAAAGCGGTTTTTCGCGGGGCCGAAGAGTACTTCTGCCAAAATACGTCGGTACTTTAAATTGTACAAATTGTAGCAGCCATGGGTTCGTCAGCAAGCCTCGGATTAGTCTGAAAAGTATTTTACTGATGCAAGTTCCCTACGCACTTCGAGGCTTTGGTATCTCACCATCCCCAGTAGTATATGTATATTTAAATACTCAAATAAATTGGTTTTGCGTTAACGTCCAGTTCCTGTTCACATGTACCCGTACATGTGAACAGGAACTGATAAGGAGATAGGATTGGTATCAAATTTAAATTGTTTTTTGTTTTAAAAAGGCGGCCAAGTTTTTCTTTACAAACCAACCTGTAATATTTCACATTTATGTTCTCCAAATAATCTTGCCAATAATAATAAGTTTGGAGTCCGATTGTAGTAGCACTTTTGTGTATCCAACTGACTGCGCCAGTTTTTCGTATATAAGACACCCTGAAGAAGACCCTTTCTTGATATTTTGTTTCAAAGCGCGGGCGATTGTCGCTTAAAGTATACTGGAAACCCACGTACACAGATCGATACTTGCAACTTGAGTCACATAATCATACCGCACTTTTTTGGTCCCACGAGCGCTCATAAGTAGTAGGAGCCAAGGTGAAACGACTCCGTTTCGCAGTGAAAAGGCACGTCTGAGTTTTGGTGGTGTTGAACGCGACCAAATTGGTTTCACCCCAATCGGATACGGCTCTCAAGGTCGCATTTGTCCGCTCCACCATATTTTCGCTGAGGGATTGAATCTCACCGCTACTAGCCCGCGAATCGGACAAATATCTCTCCGTGACTGTGCTGTCGTCGGCGTACCCAAAGAACCGGGCTTTAACAGATATTACGAATGGGTGACAAAAAGTAGGCCACAAAAATGTCATGAAAATGAAAAAGATTTCTAAAATTGGAAAACGGCGCATTGTGCCCACACTTAAAGCGCTAAAGTTCTGCGAGAACCTGGGAATAATCCGCGGTGAAATTAAACAAGTTATGAATGGCCAACTCTAAAGAATAAAATGAGACCTATAAGAATAAAACTGACTTTAAAGCGAGTCCTTCAAACGGTTTAATTAAGGGGGACAGTGGAGTTTTTAGGCCGCTATACTGCGCACGGTGATTTAAAATAAATGCTAAATTTCTAAGAAAATTAACGTGTAGTTTTAACGTATTGGTATAGTCAGAATTAGACACATCAGACAACATGATTTGAGGTCACTTATTTCTGCATGATCGCATCAGAAATGGGGCCAAAGTAAACATCTTTCCCCCCAACTCCGATCGCTCGCTACAGTATCCAGTGGACTTCCGCAAACTTTACCAGGTCATCGGTCTATGTTATGGGGATCTACCCATGCTGCACCTTCGGTACGTGGTTGCCACACTTGCCGCTAGGGAACCTTTCCTCTTCAATGGCCATCGGTAGTACATGCACTGTGCCCCGCCCACTGACACTTAAGTTTAGCGATTCGAAGGGCTACACCAGCTAATTTGGTACTGCTGTGGAAGGCCTCATTTCTGATGCGTTCAGGCAGAGAAACTCCCAGCTACCCCCGATGGTACGCTGTGTTGAAAGTGGAGGATCTGCATAATATGTTTTAAGGCTGTCAATACATCGAATCGGCCTGCCTCCTAAGTTAGAGGTCCCAGATTCGAATCCCGGTAAGGGTATTTCTGTGGTGAGCAGAGACATTTGTTCCTGAGAATTGGATGTGTTCTATGTATTTAAGTATATGACAGCTGGAGACATCTGCGGGTCCCTCACTCTCAACACAGCGCATCCCCAAGTCAATAAAGGGTCGGTAACGCATTTGTGATTCCTCTGGAGTCACACGTGTCCATAGGCTATGGTGTCTGCTTACCATCAGGCGGGCCGTAAAAGCGTTTGCCACCGTCATAGTATAAATAAAAAAAAAAAAACTATTAATTACATCGTCGTCTAGTGCCTACCCATAACACAAACATTATTGAGGAACATTACTATGGGGCTCACCAAGAAATCAATACAAAGTATCAAGGCCTAGATATTAACAGACAATAGTAAATTAATGTCTTCTGTTATATTTTGTCGGCCTGTTTAGCCTAGTTGGTAGTGACACTGCCTCCGAAGCTAGTGGTCCCGGGTTCGAATCCCGGCCAGGGCATTTATTTGTGCGTTTTTCACGGATATTTGTTCTTGGGTCTTGGATGTTTTCTATGTATTTAAGTATGTATTTATCTATATAAGTATGTATATCGTCGTCTAGTACCCATAGTACAAGCTTTGCTTAGTTTGGGACTAGGTCGATTTGTGTAAGATTGTCCCCCAATATTATTATATTATTATTATATTTTGTCGGCCTGTTTAGCCTAGTTGGTAGTGACACTGCCTCCGAAGCTAGTGGTCCCGGGTGCGAATCCCGGTAAGGGCATTTGTTTCTGTGGTGAGCAAGAAAGATTTGTTCCTGAGACTTGGATGTTTTATATGTATTTTAAGTATGTATACATAATATATATTTATTAAATATATCGTCGTCTAGTACCCATAACACAAACATTATTGAGCTTACTATGGGGCTAGTTCGATTTGTGTAATATGTACTTTTAATTAAGCGCACGTTAATATGCATTAACTACCATACCGAATATAATAATAAACAAAAAAATCAAAGTCAAATGAAATTTAGTACAAGCATTCGTAATTTTCAAGCAGTAAATAATATTCCAAGGTTACGAAAACATCAGTTGCGTAGGCCTGCGTAATTCGTAATCACTTGCGTTATTAAACGCCTACGTGAATTTATGCGAGAGGGAGCCACTTGACTCGCGTTAAAAATCGCCGACGCCCCGCCACTCACTTACCGTTACCGCAAAAAGGTGTAACTAACTTGATTTTCCTCATTATATACGACCTTTTTAGTAGACTAGGTATGCAACGTAGGTATATTAAACGTCGGTTCAGCCCAGCGTTTTAAATAAGGCGACTACAATTAAAAGGCTTAGGGAGATTTTATGACCAGGTATATTCATGTACCTATAGAATTTTTGTGGGTTTTATTATGTTCATGCTCTGCTTGCTGCAGCTGTTAGGCGTACATTATTGGTTCGCAGTTATTATTATTAATGGTGCGCCATCTAGTGGCGTTTAGAGAAAAAAATGTGCCCATATATACGATAACGACCTGTAACGAATGTTATCAATAAATTTTTCATTTTCATTTTACTCAACCTTCGACACAATTAATATTACGCAAACGGTTAGAACTCACGTATAAATTGTCACTCCGGGCGACATGTTTCGAACTCTCTCTGTGCGAGGCGCGCTCGTCGCAGGTGCACTCGTCCTGAGGAAGAACTCCCGAAGAGTTCGAAACATGTCGCCCGGAGTGACAATTTATACGTGAGTTCTAACCGTTTGCGTAATATAATTTTGAAATGACTCACGAAAGTTTAAATTCAAGTACTTCGACACAATTCCCGATCTCGTTTTTAATGTCTTGACGAAAGTAGGGTATCATCTTTATGCATAGTACCTACACATTTGTCGGTAAGCGAGACGCATTATAACTATATGGGATAGGAATCAATTTGTAACGTAGGTATATAATGTGTGTGAAAATATGCAATGTATTTCATATGCATATATTTTTTTAATTTGAACAACCAACAGCTGTTTTTATTACATTTAATCAAAGGACATTATACAAGAAGCCAATTACAGGTTCTCACCAGTAACAGCATTTTAACGTGAAACAGATGGTGATTAGCACTAAACACTTCGTCACAAAAAGCAAATAATGCAGTCATTTAATAAACAATTATATTAAATTACATAACAATCTGTCCAAGGCACGCTCATTTCAAGAAATCCTCCGTCAGGTTACGCCGCACAGTTTGGATGTTACTATTGAAAATATCAATGTCATGCTCCTTCGTTACTTTATTAAGGCTTTTTCAAGCTCGTATCAAAAAAGATTTGATCTTTAGTTCTGCGCAGCGAGAGGAATTACAGGGGGGGGGGGGGGGAAATCACCTTTTATGTCTGGATGGAGTAATGAAAGAAAGTTCAACGAATATCTCTGGACGTAACGTTTAGCATGTAAGTAATCAAGTTAAATGGAGCGCTTTTAAAATACATGTCAGTCTCTGTATACTTGTTTAATTACGCACACCACAATGTGTTTGACTACAAACAAACAACAATTGTTTAATGCCCGGACACCTAATGAATCACTGGCAGCCCGTAAAAACGTAACAACACCGGCATGTAATAGTCACATACTAATTCACGCTACGCGGACATGCCATCCCCAAATACTCTAATTGGATTCACTCATTACTTCCTGCACTTGTGCTTTAATGGGGGTCGTTAAAGCGGAGTCCGTTCTCGTGTTCTTGGCCGCTTGGGAACCAACTGGGTCAAACTCGATATATTATCACAAGTTTGGGAACGGGCGAGCAAAAGTGATTTAGGATACACGTGGTGTTGTTTTGTTTTTTTCTCACGTTCTTGGACGCTTTAATTGACGAGCTTGTAACTTTTGAGAGGTGTGAGCGGTTTTTTATACAACGACGGTGGTGCACAAGCTTACGGCCAGCCAGCCACTCTCAAGTGCGTCCGACCGTTTATTAACACGCAATGTGTTGTTAAAGATAAATGCAGGTCCCTCACACAAGGGGCGCTAGTCGGGTAACCTCCACGAGTGTCTGGGCTCTTCCAGTTCCTGTGGACCTTCGCGGGTCTGGGGGAAGGGGAAGGGTTCTGGCCGGTGCGCCCTGGAGGCAACGGTAAGGGATTCATCTTCGGAGGGATCGCTTACCGGTGCTACTAATAACCCGGAGACGGGGGTCGCTCTGGGTGTTCCTCTGTTTTGGCGGAGGACACTCCAGATGCGACCAACGGGGGGGATGGGAAGTTCCGCATCAGGGAGTCGCGAGACTCCCCAGGTGCGGCGAGAGGGACAGGCCATGCCGTATGCCTGTAAAAATAATTACGGACCCGTAACCCTGGCTTCGGCAGAGGGCCGCTATGGTCGGGAGCGGGGGCTGACACCGTCAGGCCGGGGCCAGGTGGTCGCTGCGAGGGAGAAAACCTCAATAAAAAGTCACAAGGGGACCTGAGGAGGTGAATCCGGGGTTTTTCACTCTCTCCCGGCGTGGAGGTCCTTTGGTCGGCAAGTGTGTGGTGTCGCCCTGCACGCTTGCCGACGGGTGGGAGGCGCTTGCCTCAGCAGTGAGGGAACAGCTTCGGCTGTTGCAGCAGGCGGTTTTCGCGGTTGTGTGCCTTGGCGATCCCGTGTCACCGCCACTAATGCTGTGTGATGGGCATACCCTGGTGGTTTTAGACGGTAGTCCGCGCGGTTCCCGGGAGTCCGTCATACCCGGCTAGGCGGAATGCGTAAATGCATTTCCCCAGGTTAAAAAAAAATAAGGTCCCTCACACAAGGTATCCTCGGGAACTCTGGCGACCTTACTCACCACCAGGAACCCAACACCTCATACCTAACTGTAAATATTTTTACTACGGTTGGGAACCACATACTCGTACCTAAGGAGCAGGTAGTGGTGCTATTACGGCTGCGATCTTCTGCAAGGTGAAGGCACTTCCCCAGCGTGCTAAGTCTAGTTCCGTTTAGCAGATGAAGGTTTCACTAGATATTTTTCTTTTAGTTCACCTTTCAATTGTAACGAACTGCTAAGCTGGATTCATATATGTTCGAAGTGGCGTGTCGTGATGTTTCAGAACAATATCGGTGTCAACACTTAATCCAGTTAAGTTCACATTCCTCTTCTGTACTGTTTTTTTGCATTTATGGTACTGCAGCTATAAACATTTGGAAAAGTAAAGATGTTTGAGCAACTTTTTTAAATAAATACAAAACTGTGGACACTTTTACACAAACCGACCTAGTTCCTAACTAAAACAAGCTTTTACTTTAGATACAATGCGACAATGTACATGCTTTTATAGATAGATAAAACATACATGACTCAGGTCAGCAAAAATTTTTCGTGCTCATCTCACAAATAATTTTCCAGACCGAGATTCGAACCCGGAACTCCAGCTTCCGCTTTAGCTTTATCTTCTTTATCCTTCAAATTCTTTTTTGTGAGTACGAATATGCAATTCTTTTTACGTGTAGTATTGATTTTGGTTAAGTGGAATGCAGATAAAAGTCTTGGAAATGACGACTTGCTATATTATGTGCCATCCTTTACTTATTATTTTTTTACTGATAAAAAACAATTTCCACCACCACCACCATATCAGCCGTAAGACGTCCACTGCTGGACATAAGCCTCCTCCAATTTCATGGGGAGTAAATGCCATAATCGCCACGCTTGGCATGCGGGTTGGCGATTGCAGTATCTCCACCGTACTCAAGGAATGCTGCTGCCCATCCCCCGGTGGTCGTGGTCGTAGTTTTAGGACAAAAACAATTTCCGTGTGATATAAATTGCTTTAAAGAAGACATCTGAGGACTACTATCTACAACACGAATAAAATCAACAGCAATCTTAATAGATGTGTCCCCTGGAATCAGGTATAAGTTAAACACAACACCGAGGTACGGATACTACGCAAGGCAGTCTCTACAATACTCCAATATTTTACATAACAATTTCCTCAAATACGAATTCACTGAACCATTAAAATCATTCGTATGAATTCGCTGTTGTATTAGCCCATGCACACCGGACGCCGATCGCGCCCGTGAACATGCTCGTACCAATACAATTTTCTTTGCAGAATACGGTCGAACGAGTTCGGGTCCCTCTTGGTCGTAATATGTTTGGACAGGCCTTACTAACTTTATATTATGTAGCTGTTCAAATCGGAGGGGACAAGGGAAGGCGATAATGTTGCTATGTGTTGTAGTTTCCGTATAGTGTCTTGGTTGGGACGGCGTGAAGTTTTTATGGTGTTCAAACAAACACAAAATGGCGAAATATTTAAAAGAGGTAGGGCACAGCTAAATGTAATCGTTCTTATTTTGATCAAAATTACTAGAGAAGTACCTCTTTACAGAAGACACTGTATGTAAGATTTTGTATCTAGTGCTGATTGCTGAAGTAAGGTTGCCAAAGTTCTCAAGAATGCGCTGTATTCGAACATATTCAATATCGCACCATGTTGTCTATGGGCATATCGCTTTTATACAGACGGTGTGTGTATAACGCGCGGTGCAGCAGGAAATATCTCAATTTTATTATAGTACCGGACGCGGTACATTAAAATTCATTAATTTATAGCTAACACCATCACAAGTCAAGTATTAACATTACAATATGAATACACACTTATTGATTATCATGATAATCATATAACTGCACGTGCTGCGTTTTTATGTGCACGGTAATTTAAGACGGCGCAGTACGATCGGTCTGGATCGGTTCTCCATACAAACGTATTTATGCTCTCATTTTAAAACGCCATGCTAGAATAACATAAAAATTTGTATACACAATGGGATCCGGCATATCTAGGTCGGATCATAGTTTCTGTTGCTAGAAATTGTAAAAGAAAAAAATACAGCGGCTTTTTGAGTTTTTTACGGCTTGTATGAAAATCTTAATAATCGCTGTATCTTTTCTCCATTATAATTTCAAGCAACAGAAACTATGATCCGACCTAGATATGCCGGATCCCATTGGGTATACAAAGTTTCATGTTATTCTAGCCGGGCGTTTTAAAATGAGAGCATAAATACGTTTGTATGGAGAACCAAACGTACTGCGCAGTCTTAAGAAATTCCTCGACAATGAACAGTGTGAAATCTATTAGCCACTATCTGTAGCTTATTCTTAAATACAGCGATAGAGATTGCATTTCGGGCAGTCTGTGCAGGCGGCAGGTATACTTTACCCTGCTCCCATAAAAGGGATCTGAACTGACATATGTTAAGTTTAGCGCACCCATAGTTACGATCAAAAATATGCGAGGTATGAGACTATCAAATCGGCTCCAGTATACACCGCGATATCCAATAATGGACTGCTTGTTTACCTCAATTATCATGACATAGGTAAGATTAAGTGTCAAGTGTGTTCAAATATTATGTCAGTGTCGAGCCCTGAAACATCTCTATTCGTTTGAAATAGAACTCCAAGAAGAGGATAAGGAAATACCTATTCTATTTACGATCCGTATTGCACTTATCCATCGATTGTCGTGTGACTTTCGGTCCAATAATCGGACGACATCACCTGTCCTGTGATGTCGTATTTTTGTACAATCGCCGTATAATTGGACAAGTTTTACTAATTTTCAGTAATTGAGTTTTGACAACATATCATGGTGGGTGGCTTATTAAAGAGAGGAATTGTTGTAATCTGTTAGTTATTATTATTAGTTTGTTTCGAAAGTTTAGGTATTTCATTTTTTGTTAGTAATGTAATCGGTCAAGGTATCAGAAAAATGCTTTTTTGTTAAAAGCAACGTGGTATTTTTTGGTTTTTAAAAAAAAGTATATTTCTAGCATTTGCTAAATACGAGTAGGCATGCCCACACATCGCGGGCAAGTACTTAACAAAAATGTGGATACCCGTATTTTAAATGTCCGGTCATTCCATTTCCATTTTAATATGTTATTTTTAATTGTATCGCAATTAAAAATAACATATTAAGGCTGGGTTGCACCAAACCATCTGTAATCGTAAGCTGTGTTCGTTAAAATTTGAATGTATGGAAAGTTTGACAAGTTTCTATGGGATGACAGCTGCCGGCGCCATATTTAACTTTGATCAGTCTGTGATCGTAAGTCGGTGCAACCCAGCCTAAATAATAAAAAAATTGTAAAAAAGTTGTAATTTATAATAATAAAAAAATATATATTGGGGGACAATCTTACACAAATCGACCCACTCCCAGACTAAGCTAAGCTTATACTATGGGTACTAGATGATGATATACATACTTATATAGATAAATACTTACTTAAATACATGGAGAACATCCAAGACCCAAGACCAAAATCCGTATTAAATGCTCAAATAATGCCCTGGCCGGGATAATGTACTTCTGTACATGTCCTTAGTACATAAATCAGAATCTAAGATATTTTGCAATACCTACAATGATAATAGAGATTGTACATTCCCTTAAATAAACTGTCAACTCAGAAAAGAGTGATAAAATTTAGGATCTCAAAGAATTTCTACGAATAAAAATAGCAAACACACATGTACCTCCCAGCACACGTAATATTCAATTTCGCAAACCAGTGTCATGAAACCGACAATTTTACTACCAACCCACCATATAAAATATTTCAACATCTTACACAACGAAATCCGCAAGCAAAAATGTAACATAACTTATTTCGACATCAGACCCGCCGCCACAAGAGCTGTTTAATGCATCATTGAAATTTGGGCATTCCTCGTTATGTTAGAAGGGGGTAAAGGGGGTTTAGGCGTGAGGGGGGTAAGGCGGGTCAGGGGGGCCCATGAGAAAGTGTGTTAGTATGCTCAACGTGTTCCCAGTCCGTAGCATTTGACGCTTTCGTGGGTTCACTTCTGAGCCATATAAGTCCAGGGATGTAGAGGAATTCGTATTTTTAAAACCTTTGGGATTTTGTAAAAAAGAGCAATAAGTGGATGGGGCCGGTTGGAATGTATAAAAAGGCGTGAGTGGCGTGTTATAATTATTTCGCTTTCTTTTTGGACGTCTTGCGAGATTCTGGTATTATGTTTGGATTTACGAGTTGTGTTGCAGATCTAATTTAAATGCTTTCCCTGATTCTATTACACTTTAACAGTACAATACAAATACTCCTTAGCTCACCAAGAAATCAATACAAAGTATGAAGGCCTAGATACTAACAGACAATAGTATATTAATGACTTGCGTTATATTTTGTCGGCCTGTTTAGCCTAGTTGGTAGTGACACTGCCTCCGAAGCTAGAGGTCCCGGGTGCGAATCCCAGTAAGGGCATTTGTTTCTGTGGTGAGCAAGAAAGATTTGTTCCTGAGACTTGGATGTTTTCTATGTATTTTAAGTGAGTATACATAATATACAGTGTGTAAGTCTAATACGGGCGATAAATTAAATCGGACATAGTATTCATTAGTGTAATCACGAATTAAAAGGTTTTTTTAAGTTGCAGTTTATTACGACCCAATAATATTTTTTTTTTAAATTTCTCAGCAGCAATGTACTGTAAACATGGTTGCGGTACCGAAATGTCAAATGTTCATTAGCAATACAACAATATCATTTACAAACTTACCTATCTAGAGGAACATTCACAATACATGTTAGCATTACACTGCGTTTAATGTTTTGTAGTTATTTTGGTAGATTAAAGTACTACTAGGCGTATTAAAAGATATTAAATCTTATTTATTTATCATGTTTATCAACAAGAAACTGACTTCATTTTAATCAGTCACGATACGAGTAACAGCACTTGACGTGATTATCTGAGCAATAGACAAGCACCTTTAATAGCACACCTTTTTTGAAAATTCATTTAATATCAGTATCTCATAACTCTCATAAGTGATTATTGTGTATTGGATGGGATTGTGGAAGGATGGCGGAAAATAAGCATACGGCCCGCCTAATTGTTGTACAGTTATTACCAAAATTATTTCGAGAATTAAGTAAACCGTCTAACCACCACAAAACTTGATATAGCCCGAGAGCTATACGGTTTCATTGTATGAAAAAACAACAATATATCGGTATCAGCAAATTTTGTGCATCAAAAATTTGGTTAAGTAATTATACCAAGTATTCTTTAATAATACACCTACATTTATTAACGCGACGGTAGAAAATATTAAAAACAAATATATAAAAAATCCGTAAAAATCTAGCGAAAACACTATAAGAATTATTTTCTTTATGATATACTACTTCTATTTATGTTCTTTGTAATATATGAAAATCAACTTATTTTTGTTACGGTAACTTAATAATACAATCAATTATTAATATCGTAAAACATAAAAATGCATTACGCTAATGGCATATAAGGTATCATTACAGTTGGTGTTTTTATATGCCTTTATTATATTTCTTGACACTTTTTATACTGAATCAACCCAAAATACCTAAAGCTGTAATAACTTTTTGAATTAATGTGGCAGCCAAATGCACTCTGTAGACTATTCATGTAGGTCAAATTGACTACTACGACTACCTATTAGATATTTTTTTCTCATTTCCCGTTGCATATATTGTTCGATTCTGGTCGTAAGTATTCAAATAGACATAAACATAGAAGTACTCATCATAAAAATACTGATACCCTGTTTGCTGCAAAAATTCACCAGTTTTTGGGCTCATATTTTTTTTTCCAAGTTCCGGTCTTCAGATTCGGAAATTTTAAAAATATAGTTTCATAAAATCACATAAGAGGACCGTATAACAAAAATTGGCCAGTTATTGAATTATTTCCAAAAAAACCGTATCTTTCTCGGGCTAATACATTGTGTGAAAACATGGCAAACTCTTTGGTGGAATTGCAAGTTTCTTATTTTATTTAAACTCTGATTTGACAATGTCAGTCTCTCGATTCAAAAGTAATCGTATGTTATAAAAATGCCTCGTTTAACAACTTTTACTGCTCCTGAATTAATGGACATGATTTTAATTTACGGTGAAACACTACAAAATGGTCATCGAGCGCTAGCTGTGTACAGAGAGTGATTCCCTCATCGGGTTGTACCAAGAAACACTCCAGAAATTGTAAACGCGATACAGGGAGCTCGCGAAGGAAGGACAACCCCAGAAGAACTGAGAAACAAGATAACTGAAGTTTTTCAAAAACTTGGAGATACCATCAATCTTTTTGATGTTATGGAGTCAATCAAACGTCATTGCGAAACCTGTTCTGAAATACAAGGAAGGCACATCGAGAATAGGTATTTGCGGCGAAACCGGCAAAACTAAACTCAAGTTTCTCAGAATTTGTATCGTTGTAAATTGTGTTTTTTTGTTTTCTTTTTTAGTTGGTTTTCTTTAGATAAGTATTTCAGCAACTTCAATACATTTCAGTTGTAATTTCAATGGGTCGTTATTAAAATAAATGATTGCTTTAATAAGATTAGTTGATATAATTTGATTTTAAACTAGGTAGTAATTTCGTCAGATAAAAAACATCATACTTATTTATTATTTACCCACTCATGACAGTTAATGACATTACATACGCAATAGGAGTTTTTGAAAGTAACTGTCAACGAGCGTTTAACGTGAGTGTGTTTCCATTACATTGCGGGCTGAATTATTTTGTATGGACAAAATTATTGTTGCAACTTTAAGTAAATGTTATCTAATTACCTTTACTTTGTCCTATACTAACCACCGTTAAGAGATTCGCCCGTATTAGACTTACACACTGTATATCTATTAAATATATCGTCGTCTAGTACCCATAATACAAGCCTTATTGAGCTTACTATGGGACCAGTTGTCTTGGTGTAAAAAAAATCCCCTAATATTTATTTATTTTATAATACATTCTTGTAAAAAATACTGTAATATACCTAAAATAGTAGTGATAGTGTTTGTGTTTTGTAAAACTGACAAAATGTAACAAAAAAAAATCACCGAAAAGAACATTCAGCGAGAATCTATATTTATTATAACTTGTATTTTGTTGAAGCTTATGTACACATATTAGAATAAGCAAAGAATACTTAGATGAAATTACGTAAAGTTATACTTTACACTGAAAATAACAATAGTTTTACTAATTGAAGTCACAGTACTACATTAGTTATTTGCAAGAGAGCAAAGTAGATTTTTGCTGCGAGTGTTGATGTCGAATCCCGAGCAAGTGAAAGATTCTATAATTTAAAAGAAATCGATCTTGAGCGTAGCGAGGGATTCAAAGACACGAGATGCAAATATCTTTGCTCTCGTGTGATACATACAATTTTTCACCTCAGCGGCGAGAACATATAACGCAAAGGAATAGTGACATGACCTGCAACTAACCTACGATATAAAAAAAGTTGTTTTCACGCTCGCAGCAAATTTGCATTTTGCTCACTGGTTTCAAGCAGAAAAACCACCATTTTCGTGCCTCTGAGGTGAATAGTTATTTGTTGATTTACAAGGCCTGGATTACGGAAGCTAATAACGATCAAGTTAGATCTCATTATAGTGAAAGTCATCTTTCCAACGCGTCATGTGGAGAATGAAAACATTTTGTATGTGGCCTTCATTGGAGTACACAGAGAGCAAAGAATGCCAAATAATATGGTCATTACATACCACCTCCGTCTATGGATCACAAACTCTCTCACAGGCTCGTCGGTTGCGGGTACTATCTGATTGGTGTTTTATAACATAATTCACTGCATGATCTCCATTGCTTAGCATTTCTAGTTAAAGATATTAAGACTCCACAGGAAGTTCAGTTCTCCATACCTCTACAAACATATTTTCACTCTCATTTTAAAATGGCATGTTGGAATAACAAGAAAAATTTTATACACAGTAGGGTCCAGCATATCGACATCGGAAATTAGTTTCTGTTGCTTGAAATTATAATGGAGAAAAAATACAGCGATTATAAAGGTTTTCATGCAAGACCTAGAAAACTCAAAATCTAACCGATTTGTTTTCTATTACAATTTCTAGCAACAAAAACTAAAGTCCAGCCTAGATATGGCGGACCACATTGTGTATACAATTGTTCATGTTATTTCAGCGCGGCGTTTTGAAATGAGAACGATACTCGGTTTGTATGGAGTATCAAGTTCAGTCTTAAAGAACGAGACAAACCGTAGCTGACATTTTTTTACACAGATCGAACTGGTCCCATAGTAAGCTCATTAAAGCTTGTGTTATAGGTACTAGACGACGATATATTTAATAGATATATATGTGTATATACTTAAATACATAGAAAGCATCCAAATCTCAGGAACAAATTTAATGTTTCTGCTCACCACATAAACAAATGCCCTTACCGGGATTCGAACCCGGGACCTCTAGCTTCGAAGGCTGTGTCACTACCAACTGGGCTAAACAGGCCGACAAATAAGACACTCAAAACATCCCGGCTGCCGTCTGTCACAGCTCACAATATTCATAGCAAATTTAATCAAAAGAGAATATGGACAATGGAAATTTCCTGAAGAACCCTTTGAGCGGTGTTTTGCTTAATTAAAATAATTTTGTGAGATAATTACTGTAGTAACAAAATTTTAATGAGCTCTAATTCTAAGCGTCGTTGTTAAAATATAGCATCTTAGGTTTAAATATAAGCTAGTAATAATTCTTAAAGTTTAGATAGGGTAACTATGAGCAAGCGAAGAATTCAGACTACAGGGGTTAGGCAAACTATAGTGCCTACGCACATTTTGGGGATGAGGTAGCGGACCCCAGGCATCCTTCAGGGGGCCAATTCTCGGGTTCGATCGAGATGATCTCTATTCGAGATTCCATACAAGTCACTCTACCATTCTATACAATGTCACGATAGACATGCATCTTGATCGGATCGAGAATTGGCCCCCAGGTTGCAACTGTGCTAGGATAGCGCCAGGATGACGATAAAATGACTAAAAAGTCGTATCGCATCCGTATCGCAGCAACAAAACGAGCGCTCCGCGACTACGCCCTCCTGCTAAAGTAATTATATGCATCAGCTTTTCTTTTTCACAAGAGATAATTATACTCAGAAAGAGTTAATTACGTTGTAATTAATTTTAATACGTCAGTCGTTCCCGCCCGCAAAAGAGGTACCAGCCAACCAAATATGGATTCCTTCGTAATGAGATATTTTCCTCCTGATACGAGTACAAAGTGAAGTATGCCGTACAGTCCGCAAAAAAAGTATTTACGCAAAGTGTTTTATACCATGTCGGTGGCAAACAAGCCGACAGCTCACCTGATAAATAAATAAATATTAGGGGACATTTTTTACACAAATCGAACTAGTCCCACAGTAAGCTCAATAAGGCTTGTGTTATGGGTACTAGACGACGATATATTTAATAGATATATACTTAAATACATAGAAAACATCCAAGTCTCAGGAACAAATGTCTCTGCTCACCACAGAAACAAATGCCCTTACCGGGAATTGAACCCGGGACCTCTAGCTTTGGAGGCAATGACACTACCAACTAGGCTAAAGAGGCCGACAAAACACCTGATGACACCTGACGACACCTGATGGTGTGTAAGTCACGTTAATGTGTTTGGAGATTTTCTACACTTACAAACTTATTGTGTTGACATGGGTGAATTTTTAACCCCCGACGCAAAAAGAGAGGGGTATCTGTCTGTGGTATCGTAGCTCCCAAACGGATGGGCCGATTTTTGTTTAGTTTTTTCGTCATAGATAATTTTATCCCGAGTGTTCTTAGCCATGTTTCATGAAATGTCGGGGGTTTTTCAACTTTTCTAAGTTGTCGTTATTATAATAAATAAAAAAATAAAACATCCTTTATTTCTACTACCAATACCACTAAAAAGTTACCTTTTACTATAAACTATGATACAATTATCTTAAATACTAGGTAGAAATCGCCTCTGCGGCGTAGGCCTCCCCCAAATTTCCTTCCAAATTTGCCTTTCTCTGGCTTTTCGCATCCAGTCTGAGCCGATCCGCTGGGAGAAGATAACGCGCCATCTTTTCTTCTGACGTCCAGTTGTTGTTATTACTACTCCTTTAAATTTTATTAGTATTCTGACAGGAGACTGTACATCATTGTACTCTTTCTTACATCTCTTTACCTATTTATTCTTATTTAAAAGGACATTATAGACATCTCTGCAAATACTTCTTTTTATATTAGTCTGACATTGGAGACTGTCCTCTAAACATCTATGTATGATTGGATTGGATTCGAAGACACTATGGATCTCCCGTTACGTATATGACCAGGTATTAGTTTAATAAATTGTTCATTACCACTGTTGTCAGGTCAAAATTATATAATGCATTGATTGTTGAAAGACTTGTAAAAGAGCCCTTGAGAATTGAACTGAACTTACAGAATAAACATTTGATTTTGAGTTTGATTTTGATGCTGCAGATGCTTAGGAACGTAACATGGTAGGTTGTGAGCGCGATGATATATCTTTTTCACTGCCAAAAAAACGTTTTAATAATAATAAAAATGTGAGACAGTTTTATTAGGCAGCCGTCCGTTGTCTCACTCAATAGCCCAGCCATTAGTGCATCATATTCACCCAATAGTCCGGTTCATTTAGATTCCATCAATCAGCAATAGTTCCTGTACACCCTGGCGGGTGCTGTCTCTGTGTGCGTCCCATGACACGGACAGGGACGCATCCGCTCGGTGTACATTAAATATGAACATTGCATTTCATTAAATTGTCAAAAGGGCCTCTACGAGTTGGCTATGTGGTACTCGGTTGGTACTTCGGTACCTCGGTACTTCGGCTCCGCGCACGCCTTCCAAAGGTCCGGGACACCATTGTCCCGTGAGCGGAAAAGACATATAATAATAATAATAATATTGGGGGACAATCTTACACAAATCGACCTAGTCCCAAACTAAGCAAAGCTTGTACTATGGGTACTAGACGACGATATACATACTTATATAGATAAATACATACTTAAATACATAGAAAACATCCAAGACCCAAGAACAAATATCCGTGAAAAATGCACAAATAAATGCCCTGGCCGGGATTCGAACCCGGGACCTCTAGCTTCGGAGGCAGAGTCACTACCAACTAGGCTAAACAGGTCGTCCTTAATATTGCTCGTAAGCCGTTTCTATTCCTTTCATATATACCGATGCCCTTAATAAAATAACGAATACATTTCGGTCATCGGTGTACAAGAAGAACGATATTTAAATCATTCCGTATATTATTAGTATGCAGTATAGTCGGCGACAATATTACACTGGCCTGTATAAGAAGGTATAACAGTTGTTGTTCAAGTCACGTTTATGAGTGTTATAATATATCTTCTTTTGCAGGCCAGTCTAGTTGCGCTAAGTACCTACGGAAAACGATAGACTTATTTCGGATTAGTCTTAGGGATACCACAGGAGAAAAAATACCCACATATACAGAATGTGGCCTGTAATGGAGCAAAAAATTAAACGGTACACTATTGAGCTCTCCAGAAATTATTTCCAAATGGTTTTAATTGAAAAAAAAGGCTTTTTTTGGAATGTTTTTTCGCAAATGTAGCTTATATGTAGTTTTTTACTCTACTGGAGTGATATTAATAACAATTTATTCAAAAAACACTAAAAATTTATAAAAAAATTTATAAAAAAATCCCAAAAATATTCTTTTAAACCAAAAATGCGACAACGATTATAAGTCATAACTTGACGCAACCTCAAAATCAGAATTGACTGGCGCGCTATAATCTCTGGTTGCCAAGAACCATTACTTGGAGGTCATAACTTTAGATCAAAATTTCTCCCAATTGAAAAATGATATTTTTTTTGGACACAAGAGGTTACTGCAGATGTTCTAAGGAAGCGTCCTTTAAATTTATTGCTCCTATTACAGGCCACACCCTGTATTTAAAAAAGTGGACCAAAATAATCTCATCTGATGGAAAAGAAATCTAAATGTGTAAGCAAACATTCCCTGCAAATAAATACTAAAAACCGCAGTAAAAATGCTGAATAAGAAAAAGTAACACTTGAAAAGTGGACCCTCGCCGTGATATATTGAGCCTGCACCCTTTCGGAGCATGCCCCTAATATTTAGGGGTTCAATTTCATTATTTATGGGTGACTCTCTATGAATTTGACCTAAGGAAAGTCCTAAAATCTCGGAGAGGTCCGTTTAGAAGAAATAGTCGAGAGTATTGTGCTATACTATGCTTAACCTATCATAAGAATTATACGTCTTTAGGTAAGGTTTAGGTAAAGGTAAATTTTAAGCACACGTTACAATGACAATCTCTTCAGTTACGCACGTCCATACTTTGTCCTGGTCAGGACAAAAACTGTTACCTATTTAATGAGTTAAATTATTATATAAATCTACACGTTATATAACTGTTAGACCCCTATTTAATAAATCACTCTAATCACAAACTAAGCAAAGCTTTCAATAAATACATAGCAAACACCCAAAACTCAGTTATTACATTATTATTTCAATATGTATTATTTCAATAAATACATAGCAAACACCCAAAACTCACGAAAAATATTTGTACACATTATTATTCGTACAAATAAATGCCTGAACTGGGATTCGAACACGGGTCCATCAGCTTTATAGGCAGGGTAAAGTTGATTTGTTTTGATAAACTATTCTTCACGTTAGATTTTGGTTCCTATAAATATATGATCTCTATCTATACAAATCATACTGCGTCTATTACGCACTATTTAATTGCTTACCAATTTCCCTCCCCGATGTCATTTCTTTTGGTGACGATTTCTAGGATATCTAAAAGGTATTTTCAGTTAGTGCGCCGATTTTCATCCAAAATACGTATAGTAATACTATTTTAAACTAAATGCCCTCCAGTATATTGCTGGTCAATGGTACAAACTCCCACAGTCAGTTAATCATTTTAAAAATGGTTTACTCTTTAGACACAATTATGCAAGATGACTTCAGCAATGTGTAACAAGGCTCCAGTATTACGTTTCGAGGCATTTTTCACAATATGCCTCCGAGGCTAGTATCCTTTCTTACTTCACAAAACCTCCCTAAACCCAACGAGCCCTTGAAAAGTTGACGCAACTTGAGAATTCGCGAGTGTCTAACAGTCGAGAAATTATAAGGAAACGCTGTTTGGAAACGGAAATTTACTGTATAACAATATAAGGCAATTTCTTAAAGATCCTATTGAAATAAACAATGGATGTTAAGTCAAGAAGCTTAAAACGGGATAAAGAGCGGCAGAATGAAGTGTTATATAATTACCTACCGACACAATTATTTGACCCTGTAAGAGGAGAACAAGCTTGTTGTGAGCGAAAAAAGACTTTCGTAAAGTTCTAGACCCAACAAAGAGGAGATGGTACTCGTAGTTGGCGAATTCGAAAAACCGAGAACTGAAAGATTTCTCTAACATTGGACAACCAATTCTGTAAAACTACGTTGGCTGGGATTTCTCGAAAGGATGCTGACTGACGGAGTAGTGAAAACGGCCTACGTGAGGTCCTTGCGGTCCGCGGTCGGTTGAACGGCCTAAATACCGGTGGAGGGACCAAGTGAAAAGACATGTGCAGCGCGTGACCGTTAAAGCCAGAAACTAGATTGGTTTAGACAGCGCTGACGACAACTCGTATCCAAGGCTAAAGGTTCTTCAGATCACTAAACCAGCGAAAAAATTACGGGCAAACTTCATAGTTCATACTTATAAAGAGTAGGGTTTGTGTGACAGAGCCGAATGGCGAAAACATATTCGGAGGGCCGACCCAAAAGAGAAAGAAGAGAATATAAGAAAGAACAAAAATATTTACAATGCGTAGTTCAACAAGACAAAATGTCGAAGCTGTATTACCAAATTCGAGATAGGCAATAACGGAAATACGAGATATAATCATGGAAATTACTTACAAATCGAGGGTTGCGTGGTGAAACCTGATAAGTCGCGTAAAAGATTTTTTGAAAATAGAACTATGCGTAACAGGTGTCGAGTTTTTATTTCAAAAAGCAATTAATTTATATTTATCGGGTTTGACCGCGCAACCCTCGAAATTATATCGTTTGATATGCTTTCTAGAACTGTGTTAACTAATTTCCTTGACTTGATACAAGTGTTTGGCTTAGCAGTCACTTTTTCGTACACATAGATAAAATATTCAAAAAACCTCATAAAAATGTTAATAAAGTGGGCACGCACCCTGTATACTAATGTACATTGGAGTGTCTGTATTATATAGAAAATAAATCGCATACAGGGTTGTGTGGCGGTCCGAAATGTCCATAACCCATAACTCCTACCGCCAATAAAACGCCCCGGCTGAGGCGAAAATAATGTGAATTTACCAACATTTTCTTAAAGCTTCGTGTATGCGGTTATAGTTTTCGCGCTCAAATTAAACAGCCGCAGTTTTAAAATTAGTGGTACCATTACCCACTTTTTTCAAATTGACCTTTTATTTATTTATTTAAACTTTATTGCACAAAATATAATCGTACAAATGGCGGGCTTAATGCCAAATGGCATTCTCTACCAGCCAACCATTGGGCTAAACAGATATTTATGAAAGGTGCAAAAGAAAAAAGTTTGATAATTCTACTAAGAAAATGCGAAGACAAGATCAAGCCTTTTTAAGCGCAGAGTAAAGTTTTTTTTAAGATTGCTTTTACTTGTTGCTGATTTTATTTAGCAAGGTGGATTTGCCAAGGTCTTGACTATATTACTAACTTATATTTAGAAGGTTAATTATTATCATTATAGTAGGCATAATTTTTGGAAAAAAATTGGTTGTTTGTAAAGTAGGTTTACGATCGAGATGTTTACGTGATAACGTCTTATTGGTGATATAAGTTTTTGTGAAGTAAGGAATTAATGAAGATAACAATGGCTATTTTATTTTATTCACCTTTTTTTGTTGCAATTGTTGTAACACTTCACTTGCACTTCACATTTTGTTTCACTGTTAAACATTCAACGAAAACTTAACCGCATGAGAAAATCTCCATTCGTTTGTATGCCGCTAGAGTGAGAGAGACGGAAGATCGGTCCACTCACTCGAACGCTATGCCAGCCTCCGCTCGTGAGGATTCCGCGTGACAAGTTTCACGGAATGACTGGCAGCGCTCGAGATGAGACGGGAGATCGGTCCGTCTCTCTCTCGTTATACCTGCGATCGCGCTCGTGAGGTTTTGGTGTGACACAAGTTTCTGAACATGTCACCCGACTAAAACGATTTTAAAGACGTTATCACGTCAAAAATACTGACTGTCGAGTTTGATTCGGCAGTGGTCTTCTTTTTCAGAAACGCTAGCAGATTTTGACTTGTAAAAGTGCCATTGCTGCCTACTTGCAGGATAAAGTTCATTTATTTCATTTATATGTATACAAGACGAGATTGTCCGGTCTGATACTTATGCTATTAGGGAAGGATCAGGATCTATAGACGTCACAGACAATCACAGAGTGTCAGGCATGTCAACATGACGGATACAAATCAGGATATTGAGTACAGATTATATAGCGACTCAGTTGACACTGACATCTGAGATTTACTGATATCGCACCGGCCCCGTACCGCCAGAATCGCCAGATGCGGATGTACAGTCAGCATCAAAAGGAACTACGCATTTGAAAAGTTTAAAAGTCTTTATTGTAAGGTAACAAGAGCTTTTAAACTCTCCATATGCGTAGCTACTTTTGATGCTGACTGTACAAAGGCGACAAAGGCGCGGGTCTGTCCTAGGATGGTAGGATATACACTGGCTGCTTCAGTACCTTAGAAAGCACGTCAATCCCTTGAGGACGAAGGACGTAGATAAACAATGCCATAAATATTCAAAATACTTTTGATAAATCAATGAAGCATGCAAGGAATGTTGCAAATTGTGACAATTTATCGTTAAACACTGACAAAATGTTCAAGAAAATGGCTATATTTATACAAAACGCCGGAAACGCGTACTCATTAAAGCCTCTTTGAAGTTGTTGGCAATAGGTTTGCCCTCCAGGCTAACTTTTAATGAAGGGAACATTTTTCTGCCGACATTTTGCGTTACATTATCATTTTTGTGTGTAATATATATCATATAAATTAAATAGTATAAAGTACCTAATTTGTTATCATTAAACGCGATGTTTTATATAGAAAACGGCTATCTGACTTTTTAAAAAGTGGTGATAGAATGCTTTTCTTTTGGATAGCTATTTAGAGAGCACGACATCTAAAGCGACGTATGGCGGTTCCGACTATAAGGTTTCGATGAAGAAAATAGAACATATAATAGGTAATTGCCAAAAATGGTACAAAGTGGTATATGGTGGTATGGTGGTGGTATGGTGGAATGTACTGAATGGTTTGGTACCTATTCTGGAATAAGTAAGTACTTTAAGGCTAACAGATAATACAAAAACATTTTATACCACGTGGTGGCAAACAAGCGTACGGCCGGCCTGATGGTAAGCGGTCACCGCAGCCTATGGACGCCTGCAACTCCAGGGGTGTCACATGCGCGTTTGCGCGACTCTTTAAAAAATTATACACTCGTTTTTGAAGAATCCCAATCTGTAGTTTCTCGGAAAAACCTCGGCATTCACACTCATTCCACAACCGGAGCGTCCGAGGGAGGTAGTTCCTTTGAAACCGTACCGTACGCGACCATTTAGGTTCTAAGGTGTGAGGATGAATGCCCTGCCGACGGTGAGCGATGCGATGGTAGAAAGCGGCCGTGGGCATCATATCGAACAGTTCTTCGGAGCACAGCCCATTATACAAGCGATAGAACACGCACGTATCTCCTCATAACAACAACGAATAAAAATAGAATTAGTAATTTAAAAAAAGTATTAAAAACAACATTAATATCAAATTATGTCATTGATACATGAGCTGGTAACAAACTTCAAATTATTCTGTATTGCACATACATAAGTAATTATCTATTCTTCCTAATACCAAAACCAATAACAATTTCACAAGGTCACATTACTAAAGACATACATTTGAACAAATCTCCAGATATCATTTATGACCGTACATAACTCGGCCATTCCCACCTCCTGACCTCGGCGATCAGATAGCCAGGGTAGCCATAAACACATAATAAAACAGCTCTGGCCGGCCATCTTGCAAGATATGCTATTACCAAGCAAATCTTATGAGACGTGAGGAGAATGCAGGGTTTCTATGCAAGATTTTCGTTGTTATTAGGTCAGAAATGTTAAGTATCAAGAATGAAAAATTGTGAGTAGAGTAGTTGAAGAGCCCAGAATACTAAAAGTGGATTTACGCGACCGTCGTTCGGAACTCTTAGTTTTTAAAGATTAGATGCTAGAAAGCACAAAAGTTATACGATTTGTACTCCTTCACCGGTGGGAAGAGATTCTACAGATAAATAACAATTATAAAAATAAAGTCACTCAAACGCAACAGATACGTATTAATAATTGATTCGCCCCGTGTGTCTCTGATAATGGACGTATGTCAATCTGCCTGTTTGGATGGTGGGGGTCAGCGTATGGAAAGGCGGACTTGTGGTGTTGGGGGGAAAAGAGAGGTGCCGGATATTCACAGGGGATTTCAAGTCCCGAAAGAAGCTCCTGGTCAGTAATCTGACTGTTTGGGTGTGACGTGAGCTTGTGGCGATTTTATTTAAATGCCCAGACGAGCAATCATAAATAGAGGTAAGTATTCAACAGAGTGTACGGTGATGCCCTCATATGTTAATCTGCCGCGCTCGGAGAAATCCCGAATTCCCATCTTTGGCTCCCCAACCATAGTAATTACTTAACCTATTTTAATATTATGGCTGTCTGTCTGTTAACTTTTCAATGTCAAATCTCTGAACGGATTTAGAGGAGGCATAATGATAATTTGGGACTCAGAAAAGGACATATGATACATTTGATCTTAGAAAAAAAATATAGATGGAAGGGGGCGACCAAGGCGAGTGTATCTTGGTCATATTTCTACGATACTGAAAAAGGGCCAATTCAAGCACTGAAAACCCCAAACCACACAAAAAAACTGCAACCGACGAGCATGTGTGAGGAGATGTATGGATGTTTTTTTTTTAATACCACTTCTGTGGCAAACAAGCGTACGGCTCGCCTGATGTGTTTGTAGTGAAGGAAGTATGTAAGGACCATAGTTTCTGGCATTCTCTGGTATCTCTCTATGGGATACGGGCATGAGTAGTTTTATGTAGAATTTAATAGGAGGGTGAAAAGATATAGGTGAGTCATGAATGATGACATAGCATCGTGCAATAATAAAAATATCAATGATTTGTCTAAGGCTATAACAACTCTTATCGCATTATCTTCAGCGCACTCCAGGGATGCTGCTGCCCATCCCCCGGTTGTCTTGGTCGTAGTTTTAGGACATACCCGGGTCCATGCAACAGTTACATAATATGAGGGTTCTTAAAATTCGAGAGTTTCTTATTAATGATTCGAGAATTTTAAGACCTTACGAGATTATATGACTTGTCGAAGGTATAGACTTGCATTTGTTTAAAAAGTATATAGTTTCAATACTGCTGTAAGTCAATTAATTGACAAATTATAATGCGGGAGTGGATTTTTTTTAAAGAAGTTAGGCGGCCCCAAAAGTGGTCATATTTGGAATCTATTATTTCAGCTTTAAGAAATGATAGACCATTCTATTGACTGAGTGTACGATTATTTTATTTTCAGTTAAATAGTACCTAGCAATTAACAGTTAAAATATCAAGAAACTTTTTGACTATGTTTGGTTAGGGCGTTTTAAATACGAAGGTCGCAGACAATGACACGTGTAATTGTCTGGACTAAAAGTTAAAAAGTATTACTTGGCCGCACGCAGATTTTAGAACAGTTATTACACATTCACGGTAAACCTGGCTTGCCTGACATTGACAGTATACTTGTCTCTTGGAGTGTCTACAATTGGGTATCAAACATGACAGTAATATTTGGCCACATGCAGATTTTAGTACAGTTATTACACATTCACGGTAAACCTGGCTTCCCTGACATTAGTAGTAGTAATCGTATGGCATTTATTTTCGAACCTGGAGATCTTCGAGAAGACAAGTTTGTTGCACTTTTAGTGCACTACGGACGTGGTGCAACTTCGACCCCCCTTTGTCAAGTGAGTGGGCAACTTGACTTTTAGAAGTTCCTGCCATTGACACTATACTTGTTTCTTGGGGTGTCTACTATTGGGTTTCAAACATGACTTAATTCATTGTATCTGGTTATGGGCGTTTTGGATTTAAGCGCTTACCCTTTGGCCTATCATTATTTCCTTCGGGTGGTGGGGCTAACTCGGTCATCGCGGACTGGTTCGCCAGCTACGCGTTACTTAAGAGGGCGCAGTCCGCTCGGTCTGGCTCGGTTCTCCATACAAACGTATTTACCCTCTCATTTTAAAACGCCATGCTAGAATAACATGAAAATTTGTATACACAATGGGATCCGGCATATCTAGGTCGGAAATTAGTTACTGTTGCTAGAAATTGTAAAAGAAAAAAAATACAGCGGTTTTTTGAGTTTTTTACGGCTTGTATGAAAACCTTAATAATCGCTGTATTTTTCCTCCACTATAATTTCAAGCAACAGAAACTATGGTCCGACCTAGATATGCCGGATTCCATTGTGTATACAAAGTTTCATGTTATTCTAGCATGGCGTTTTAAAATGAGAGCATAAATACGTTTGTATGGAGAACCGAGCGTACTGCGCACTCTTAACCTTATATTTGTTTTTAGATATAAAATAATAATTGTATAGAACGTACTCCCATTTTAAGGCCGGTACCGCACTAACAACTCCTCTGATGTCGCAGGCGCCCATGGGTGGCGATAATCGCTTACAATCAGGCAGTTTGTCTGCTCGTTCGCCTCCTGCATCGCTTTAATAACATTTATAAAACACATTAAGACAAATATAACAATATATTATCATCATCTGAGGCGTTACAGCCGCGAGTGGGCCCTAGCCTGGTCAAGCATATCTCTCTAGTCCAATCTATTCATGGGTTTCCTTCTCCAACATGTCACCCGTAAGGTCCTGGTATCCTTTTCGACGCCGTCCAACCATCTGAGCTTGGGCCTGCCCCTACTTCTGCGGCCCTCTGGTCGGCATTAGCACATATAACAATATATATAAACAGGTCAAGGTTCCAAAGAAGTAACACCAAGGCAATAAAATCGGTATGTAAATGTTGTATCCTAATTTATAAACAGTTCCTATTTTTATTCCTCACGGTATTTATAAGAATGCCTTTACTACTTACTCGCCTATTTCGTACGCTGCCTATACTTGTTAAATTAATGCGAAGTACTCAATAAGACCTCTAAATACGAACATAGAAACTACCTTTCAAGGGCCAAAATTAAGTGTCTACAAGGAACGCCGAATTGCGATACAGCGTGACTCGAATTATTTACTAATTTTCAGGGCCATGGAGAGGTCGACGAAGGGTCGATGTAACGAGGGCGGGCGTTTATCAGACACGCACTAAAGTCATAAGTCGATATTATATTACAATTTTCTTTTGTGCATCCTATTCATTAAATGACCAATAAGCATTTAAAATACTTGGCCATAATTATAAACCTTCTAGCTTTTGCCCGCAACTCCATCCGCGTACATCTTGTTATAGTATAGAAATAATTGCTATTAAATTATTGTAGACCACCGGGGGATGGGCAACAGCATCCCTGGAGTGCGGTGGAGATACTGCGATCGCCAACCCGCATGCCAAGCGTGGCGATTATGGTATATACCCCTCGTGAATTTGGGGGAGGCCTATGTCCAGCAGTGGACGTCCTTTGGCTGATATGGTGGTGGTGTTGTAGACACAGGCTTAAATATCGCTCGCCCATATAAACTTCTACCCTCCCTTTTCACCCCTTAAGGAATGATTTCCGGAATAAAAAGTATCCTATGTCCTTTCTCGGGACTCAAATTATCTTTACATCAATTTTCATCTAAATCGGTTTAGCAGTTTAAGCGTGAAGAGGTAACAGACAGACAGTTACTTACGCATTTATAATATTAGTATGGATTTATAGTCTACTGTAGTATTAACCATGCTTGTGACAAAACGAGCGAGCGAAACATATTTAAGTGCAATTTGAATATCAAAGAGAAACTGAATTGAGGGCCCACATATTTCATGGACTTAAAAATGTAAATAAATAAAATAGCTGTAGTCTTCATAATAATATGATCTATGACATTGTTATTTGAAATATGAAAATGCGAAATGAAAAATGTTTATTGTATAAGGGCAACATTACAATATGAATCACGACCCTGTGTGTGTGTGTGTGTTAATTATAAATTATAATTAATTTGCTATTTCATTTTATGACACATAGTATGGGTACAGAGTGAGCAAGATATGTAACTTATGAATATGGCTAGTTGTAAATGACTAATTTGTGTTTTTCTGTGTATGTGCATGTGAGTGTTGAGATATGTAGTGAATGACATGTATCTAAACAAACTATTCGGTTAACAATTGAAATGTTCATATTGTATTATTAATAATAATAATTGCCTAACCGATTTCGATTTCAGTGGATGTGTATAACTAAATTAGGTAGGTATCAACTATTACAATCGTAAACTATTATAGCGTTGTTCTACTCTCTGGTGCGCACTCAGAATGGCTAGCGTGCCCGATTTCTGAGCATGTAAATACTCCAGCGACGTAATTGTAACGGATGGCTGCTGATAGACGAGCCTTGAACTCATCTCGCTTTTTATCAAGCTCGTTAGTGCGGTCAGTCTCAAAAGCATTCGTAACAGACAGGTCATCGTGCTGCTTTCTCCTCCCACTTAGAAGGCTCCAAATTGCATCGTTTCATGTGTCTTTTCAGAATGTCATTGTACTAATACAATGGGCTAACCCTAAGTCTACAATTTACTATTATCTCACTTTTAATTTGATACAAAGCTCAACCCGATCCCGATCCTACCGACTGCGCCAATGTTATATCAACGAAAATCAGAAAATCATAGCACATTCTCAACTGCCAACTGGCTTCTACATCCGACATGACTAATATAAAGTTAGCCTTCTGCACCATTACAGTCGCTGTGCTAAAATGGTACCTCCAGGTCAGAGAGCCTTGCTCCTTGCCTCAGTAAATCATACTCGAGCGAGGCGCACGTAATCCTACAATGAATCCTATTTCTGAACGAATCCAATCGGAAAAATTCAAATTTAAGACGTTTCCCTGGGACCATAAATTTTAAGTGCTAAATCAACAAATTCCGACGCTTCCCGTTCTGTTGTTCGTGTATTTTAGCAGATTTCAGGGTACTGCTAATTTAAATTGTCTATAATGAATGAAATGTTTCTACGTTTTTTTAGCTAAGTATTAGTTTTTATCAATGAACAAAATAAATTAAAAATGAAAAAAAAACTAATAGGAGACAAATTCACAGAAAGCAAAACTCAATAAGGCCTGTATTATAGGTACTAGATGACGATATATTAATATAAATGTAAATATACATAATATAGTATGCGAAACAACATATCAAACTCAGAAGCAAATATTTGATGTTAACGGGATTCCAACCCAGGACCGTCAACTTTGAAGACAAGGTCATCAACCACCAAGCTAAATGGTTTGTGAATAACAAAATAATGTGTGTTATGTTATTTTTCGTGCACGGCTTTGATAAAATAAGAAATTTTAATATAGTTAAAATGCGTACCTTACAAGATTCGAACAAATTTTCATAGGTCCGTCTCGCAATCACATTCGTGAGAAACATGTGTTGATTCCGCAGCAATTTTCCACCTTTATTCATCACCCTTTCACTATGAAAGGCCCCACTCCCCCTCATTATATACTTTGAGTTTTGCCCATTGCACTGAGAGAACTAGGATACTTCTTCTAGGATTGTACGATCTCTGATGTTGGCTGACTTATTTTGCTCGAAGATTTGTGTCAGCCATACTCGTTTGTTACAAAGCCTCTAAAGCATGTGGAAGCAAACGAGAGAGTGTTTGGGATAGCACGTTTACCCAGCATTATTGCTATCCTGAAGCAAAGGCGTTTGCGTTGGCTGGGACACGTCCAAAGAAATGAAGTCATCTCGTTTGCCACGAATAACACCCCAGAGCGAAATAGCTCATGCTAAGCGGCCAGTGGGACGATCTTCGTTTTAAAGACACTGCGAAACGAAATATGGCGTCCTTTAAGTTCGATCTCATCAACTGGGAAAAGGAGTCTTAAGACCGAGACCGTTGGAGGAGGTATGGTCACGCATGATAAAGCTTGATTCGAACTTCTGTCACTCCGGCGTGAAATTAGATACCAGCGTGCCGCTATCGGTCCTACACCAGCGTGCACAATACTTATGTGTCCAGTATGCGGCTATTGCTGTCGCTCCTGTTACGGACTCACGACTCATGTGCGTAGGTGCCGCGCCACATTAACGTAGGCGCTGCTTAAATCATTCTTTTATAGATGTACAAGGCCAATGATGATATTCTCCGATTACTTAGGTACTTTGCAATAACATTCATATGTGCATGCAATATGCCTAATACCTTAGCTCCATAGAGTTGGTAGAAGTGGGGCGGCTTCGTTATGGATTGAGCTCTCTGACACTGGCTGGCTCATTTTGCTCGAAGACCCGTGCCAGCCACAGTCGTTTGAGACAAAGCCTCCTTTGTGGACGCGTGACGTGGAGGCCGGTTGCCCAACTATCCGAAAACACTTAAGGGTAATTAATGTTCCACGGCTTATACGCATTACGGACGCGGCCCGAGGCACGGGCGGTTGTGGAAATGAATTATATGGGCCCTCAACCCGGTTCCTCTTTCGTATTCCAATTGCATTTAAATATGAAAGCTCATTTTTTCACATGGTATATCCCAAGAAGGTTACATCATGGTTTGTTAAAGTAGAATTTAGTCCTTAACAATCACGTGTATGCGTATCCCAATAAAAGTGAATACTTTTTAACATTAATGTGCGCTCGGGGACCAGCGATGCCCGCGTACCGCGTGCGGTATGCGAGGTTAAGCAACGTGGCCCCGGGTCAGTTCTTGGATGGGTAACCGCTTTTGGTAGGCAACTTTACTGTTAGAAGTTGTCAAGACAAAGGGGGCTCGAAGTTGCACTACGTCCGTAGGGAGTACCCACCGCTACCCTACACGTGACCGGTGGTGCTAAAAGTGCAACAAACCGGCAATCGTACTCGTACTGCCTTCTCGAAGATCTCACGGTTCGAAAATGATTGCAATACTTTAAATAACTGTTTGAAATTAGAATTATCATGTGCAATGCACCATGTACTTTCCGAAGAAGACTTAGGTTCATTTACATTTCAGACGTTGATCCTTTTATATGAAGATATTCTTTAATTTTATTTATAACCATATTAGAGAGTAAGGTTAGTTACTTGAATCTTGTGTGAAATGTACCTAGTTAACCAGATATTGCACAAACTAGGGATAAATAACCGCATTTATTCTAAAACTTTATTTAGAGCTCTATAATATAATATGGATACTCATTATTCATAAACTAATTTACGTTTTCAATGCCAGGAAGTTCATTTATCGTTTTCTTACAACACTTATATTTGCGTTCAGTAAAATAACGTATCAATATACCTAAATCACGATGTAGGCACTTGCTATCATATCAGCATTTCACTATTATGCCATCAAACTCTGATTTAACATCTATTGCATCTTCTAAAATAAATAGTTTCTTCAACATTTATAGATAAAAACGCCTCTAATACGCATAGCAGTCACTTGGGAGCCAGACAGCCTAATCGGATCAAAATGACAGCCAAGATAATGTAAATTGAGAGAAAAAACTAAAAAAAATAAGAGAAAGTGGCTCATTTCCAATGCCATTTTGAATGAGAGCTTAGAATCAATTGTATTTGTTTTCTTTGAGAAAATTTTAAAACTTTCGATATTTGCTAACGTCAACACCTCAATTACTAACGTCGATACCTGGCGAGTTAGAACTGATTTAAAAATCTTTATATTTATTACTATTTGTGAATAAAAACTGTTTTCATAAATTGGATAGAAATACTACTATAACTGAAGAAAAAGAAACAGTTGATGAAGTTATTAGGTTAATATATGTCTAACTATAATTTCTTAAATGTGCCTTTATTTATATTAGGAAATATAAGACGAAAACTTATGAAGTTAACTTTGAAAAATATTAATTTAATGGTGTTGCTTCCCTGAGACTTTAAATGAAACGATTCACATAGATTTAATAAATGCTTCGTGACGTTTTAAAATTCACTCAGTTAATATTAAACTGTCGTTTTTTTTAATACTATGCACCTCAAAAAAGCTCAAAGGAATGGATGAGGATGTAGGAGATTTCTCTGCGTGAGCGCAACAGAAATGATGCCATCGGCAGTACGATAAAAGTAACCGATATAGCCCTCTGAATCACTAAGCTGAAGTGGCAGTGCGTATATTGCACGTAGAACCTATGGCCGTTAGGGCGGAAAGGTTTTCGAGTGGTGACCATGTACCAGAAGGCGTAGCGTGGGTAGACCCTACAAGGTGGACTGATGAGCTGGTATAGGTCGCGGGACTACGCTGGATGCGAGTGGCGCAGTACCGGTCATTGTGGCACTTTTTGGGGCCAGCAATGGACGTCCTCCAACTGATATGAGCATTATGAACCATCGCAACTGAATTTAAACTTTCGTGAGTCATTTCAAAATTATATTACGCAAACGGTTAAAACTCACGTATAAATTGTCACTCCGGGCGACATGTTTCGAACTCTTCGGGAGTTCTTCCTCAGGACGAGTGCACCTGCGACGAGCGCGCCTCGCACACTGGGCACTCGTCCTGAGGAAGAACTCCCGAAGAGTTCGAAACATGTCGCCCGGAGTGACAATTTATACGTGAGTTTTAACCGTTTGCGTAATATAATCGCAACTGAATACAGTATCAGTATCAGTGCTTTAATTTATTAATAATTTTGACATGTAGTCTTATATTTCATCAATAAAATGAGGATGAGTATCAGAGGCATTTAAGTATTGTACATTATATGACACTTACTTGTAATGATATCTAGTTTTTTGTATCAAATTTATTCACACGTATTGCTTGCGCCACTAGCGAGGCAGTGACTGCGCACTTTACTTGGCTTTGTTTCGGTTAAACAATTTGGCGATACCTTCCTACTTGACTTGGCAATTCTTACTTGAATGAAACCAATTTGCATTTTTTATAGTACATTCCATTCGAAGAAGGTTCGACAGTGCTTTCGTGATTGTTCTGAAGACATCACCAGCGTCCATGGGCTACGGTGTCTGCTTACCATCAGGCAAGCCGAATGCTTATTTGCCACCGTCGTCATATAAAAACAGCCAGCGGCGATATCGCGAACTGAAAGCAAATTTGATCGACAGAGAATTGGAGTCCTATCCTTTTGAGCGCCAGGTGGCGAAGTAATACGCCGGTCCCCTGACGCCAGAGCCGTAAAATAAAGTAAAGCTAATTAATAATGCCACAACATTATAAAGGGTTCTAGGAGTGGTATTTCATAATTTTTGAACGGACGTCAAATGACGTCGGTGGCGTCAGTGGCACTAATTTCCGACGGCGTGGTTTTCCGTCTTTGGCGCTCAAAAGGAAAGATAATATAGAAAAATGTGTCGCCTGAACAATTTTAGTATTTTGTATACTTTTATAAGTATCGGTAAGAAAACCAACATCAAAAATTATTGTGGAAAGTTAGGGACACTTTATTTTTCTAGAATTGACAGCGATAGGCATTCCTAGACAAAAAAAGTCCATATTCTGAGAAAACAGTAGCAAGCCCCATTTTTTTTAATTTGATATAAAAGCGTTTTTATGAGCTTTTCTTGAAGGCACGCGACTCTTATTCTAGAAGTCATGGGTTCGAACTCTGGACGTAGCACAGGGTTTTTAAACAATTATTTTGAACGAAACGTCATTTGAGATTTAATAATAGCTTCCTAGTGAAGGACAAGATCTTTAGGAAACTGGTTTAATCCCAACAAGATTTACATCAAATTTTGTATTAAGCAGTAAATAAAATGCGTAATATTTTGAAATTCGGAAGATTTACATCGTTTTAATTCTGGGTTGGAAGGTCGGATGACTCTCGCTTTCATAAAACTACTACCTACCTACGCTTCATTTTAAATTCAGGTTCAAACATTTATTCGCAAGAAGCCTAATAATAACTGATAACAAAAACATACACAACAAAGAAAGGTTAAGTTACGAAAAGGAACTTGCTCAGCATACGCAGGCTTAACAGCGTTCGCTGATCTTCCGTAGGGCCCATTGGGGCCTATTACACGGTGATTACTATCATACGATACACTCGTATTTCAATACGTATCACGTCAATATTGAAGGAAAACTCAAAATATATTCAATTCCGCGATAATATTGACATCCCCGTATTGTCACTTTTAGGATTAGGTTCCCGGGTTTCTCTTGAATACAACCGGGAAGCTAGGAGGATGATGATGTTTGACAGCTAGTATCAATTGTATAAGTATAGAAACATACCTTTACAATGCGCTAAAAAAGCTGTGATGGATGCGCCTAACGTTTCGTTGAAACTCCGCCTCCAAAAACATTAACAAAATCACTGCATCCAAACATTTTCTACTGCATATCTCACTGCATAGCAATGCAAGCCTAGCTTACTCGTTCTAAGCGGCCCGATACAATGGACACTGACAGCTTGAGCCGCTATAAAATGGACGGAGCGCTCTGATACTCCCGTCTGATTTCGCAACAAGGAATATAGAATGAAGCCAACATATCGGCATGTACAGTGATAGATTGAAGTATCGATCGGATAATCTGTATGCTGCAGGGTATTTACGTAACTTTTCGAATAGGTAAATGTTATTATTACAATAGGTAAATGTAATTATTACAATAGGTAAATGTGATTATTACAATAGGTAAATGTGATTATTACAATAGGTAAATGTGATTATTACAATACGTAAATGTAATTATTAGAATAGGTAAATGGAATTATTAGAATAGGTAAATGTAATTATTAGAATAGTTAAATGGAATTATTAGAATAGGTAAATGTAATTATTAGAATAAGTAAAAGTAATTATTAGAATATGTTAATGTAATTACAATAGGTAAATATTATTAGGGCTCTGTACCAAAATGGTAAAAAGAACCTTATGGTGCCGCTTTGTCTGTCTGTCTGTCATATTACTAAATATCTCAAGAACTACTTATGCTATCGGTCTGCAAATTGGATTACTTATAAAGAAGGCTAGCCAAGATGGATAGAACATACCTTCTTAAATATTTTTTCATTCCCTCTGAAAATTTACCGATACAAGAGGGGGGTAAAAGTTCAAAGTCTAGTGATTTTGTCAACTGGCATGCGAGCATAGGTATATAAGATAAGATAAGAATTCATTTATATAAACAGGATTCATTGAACCGCTTTTGCATCGTCATCAGCTACAACAATCTTAAATAGGTAAAAATTATTACACAGCGTTAATATTTATATAAATATCACAGGGCGGGGGGGCTAAGTAACCGTGTACTGGGTCATCCACGGTGTAGCTAAGAGGGACCCAGTGCCGGCCTGTTTGAGCTGCCAGCTGGCCCGAGGAGGACGCTCCCAGCGGGCTTAGCTAGCCCGCTGAGGATGCGTTGAGGTGGGACCGCAGAAGAAGAGGAGTGCTGGTGTTTCGGTGCGCCGTTCTCCGTATTTTCTGTGGCCGAGGCGGGATCGCAGGGGGAGAGGCGGGTTGATATTACGGTTCGCCACTCTCCCTACCCCTTGTTTCTTTTTTATTAATAATGGGATTGCTCTTGGCCAGCATCTAGCCAGGGGGCAAAGATGAGACCGACGATGAAGCGAGCTCACCCAGAAGATGCCTATTCACTCGTGCCTTAAAAAGGTTATATGAACTCGGAAATACAAACGCCGGCAGAGAATTCCAAACTTTAGAAGTGCCCTTAGAAGTGAACATGGCGGGGCCGTTTCGCGGCAACGGTTTTGGTGGGACCGCAGAGGAAGAAAATAAAAAAAGTAAGTAGTTTAAGCATGAACAGACCGGACTTCGCAAACTGCACCCGATTACCGAAACGGCAATTCTAAATTCATAATCGTCTTCAAATATTAAGGCCCATTAAAAGCCTAAGTACGCCATGCATCCCCGATCGATACTATAATCCCCCACTTCCATAACACTCCTTATATTGTTAGCTGGGGTATAATGTAATAATTTACGCACCGCTCCGGCAATCTGTCGGTGCCGACAAAGGAAGTGATTTATGCACATCGTCAGTGCCCACTAATTATCGTTAAATTCGTTAAATTTTGTTAAACAGCCTCTCATATATTAAACTGGGCTTTATGCTCGCAAATCTGTCAAGTGTTAAAGTTCCCAACTAACACAAAGCGCGTCATTTTGCTAATGGGTTTTCAACCGACGCCCAGGCGGTTGGAATCGAGTGTTTTTCTGTCACACGTTTGTAAAATGATATTTTCAGAATAATATGGATGTTAACTTATATTCGTTATCAAACAGTATGTTTTTTGGGAATCGTCAAATCACTTTTACTATAAATTGAAAGGGTCTAGCAGGCTAAGCTAACAAGAGTGGCCCCCGCAAGGGGTTTGGTTGTAATTTGAGGTGCAGTAGTGGCAGGACCTAAGAACACTGTATGCGTAATATAAGCCTTCGATCTTCTTTTGTTTCAGACTTACTCGCGAAAATGTCAAAAATTCAAGGTAATTTTTAAACTGTTATTTTAGCTAAACCAAGCAAGCGAGAGTAACCAAATAAATTCAGAATTAAGGAGCATGAAATGGGGTTCATAATGCATATTTTTACAGACAATCATATCCTTTAACTAGGATGAAAAAAAAAAAAAGATTTTTTCGTTTCATTTTTTGCCACTTGTCGCGGAGGCACAACTATCAAAAAAATTACTTAATAAGCCACAATTGTCAACTACGTCCACATTTAAAAACATTTTGAAAAATCATGGTGCGTCATGTCAAAAAAAAAACATTTACGAACGTATGTTTACTATATCATATCATATCAACAGAGTAGTAGTGGCAAATCAATCTGTAGTAGGTATAACATCCTCTTTCGTGTTCAAACAGCATCAGCGTGGTTAAGCGCATAACACAGCGGAACGTCATCTTGCTCATATTTTAAGCAGCCTAACTGGGGAAGTATCTCCACCTTACAGAAGACCGCAGCCATAAAATATCAACACTAAAGCCTGACCAGTCCCTTTTTGGACCTGAGATAATGCCGCTGCAAACAGCATGTTATAGTTATGGCAATAATATACATACGCCATGTATAGTCGGGACAGGGTGTATTGGCTTTCTTAGTCATCTACCTTTTTTTTTTAATTTGTATTGGGTCTTGTTTTTCATTGGCGGCAACAACGGTAACGTTATTTTCTTTTTATATATATTTGTTATTACCTATACATTGAATAAAAAAAAAGTGTACTTGTTAAATCCAACCAATCTTACCAATTCAATCAATACTTACTAATCAAATCATTAGTTTTGTTATTTGACATTATTTTTAATTTATTTTCTTATTTGACAAGTACCTATTTCTTAGGTACCTTCATTTTATTTTACTATTATAAGTGTAAATTCTGACATACGTTCCCTTTTTGACATTGTTTTTATATTTTTTTGATTTTATACCTATGATATGCATAAAACATAAAATTAGCATTGAATATTTTCTATATTGATTTATAATTTTGTTTTGACAATTTTTATTGCATACACGACCTTTTATTGCTTATTAATTTTACCATATTTTTAATTTGTAGGTATATATAGTGCATATATAGTCCACATCGTTATTTTTTAAGTTATTTTCATTTTCATTAAATATTGTATTTGAACGATCACTATACGATAAGTAATATAAGCCGAATGTAATTGTATTATATGAACATGGTATAATGAGATATAATAAACTAAACTAAACTAAACTATAATATGAAATAGTGACACTACCGGTTATGTCAACAACCAATTTCAAAACATTGTGTATTGGGATATTAGTCAATCCTTCATACTTTTATTGATTTGAATAATTAATAATATTCACAATAAGCTCTCTGACAACGTTTTGGATGATTTTCGGCATATTTATTTTCATAATCACGAAATATTTCGTCTTGATGTATGTTTGTTTACATCGAAGACATTCGATGACTTCTAACGTCTGTTATCAAAGAGTACCATTATCCGCAACATGTCCAGGTCCAAATAAGTACTGGTCAGGCTATACTTGTGTTGTGTCTTAGGTATGTGATGTTGTCTTCCTGGTGGTGAGTCAGGTCGCCAGAGCTCTCGAGGAGACGGTGTGTGGAAGGAATCCTTGAGTTGATTAAGGGTCGCTTCTGATTCTTCTGGAGTCATAAGCGTTCATAAGCGACGGTGTTTGTTTACCACCAGGCAGGCAGTAAGCTCGTTTGCCACCGTCGTTGTATAAAAAAGGCCACCTGTGCCCTGGCCGGGATTTGAACCAATAAAGGAGTATCTTTTTTTGAACCGGCAAAGTTGGCCCCATAGTAAACAATATTCATTGAGCCGTTGAGTTTAAGGAGAAATCTTGCCTGTGTGTTCTATCGCTTATATAATGGGTTGTGCTCCGAAGAACTGTTCGACATGATGCCTACGGCCGCTTTCTACCATCGCACCGCTCGCCGCCGGCAGGGCATTCATCCTTACACCTTAGAACCTAAATGGTCGCGTACGGTACGGTTTCAGAGGAACTTCCTCCTTCGGACGCTCCGATTGTGGAATGAGCTCCCTGCCAAAGTTTTCCCGACCGACTACAGGGTACGGGGACGACTTGGGATTCTTCAAGAAAGGAGTGTATAAATTCTTAAAAGGGTCGGCAACGAGCATGTGACACCCCTAGGAGTTGCAGGCGTCCATAGGCTACGGTGACCTCTTACCATCAGGTGGGCCGTACGCTTGTTTGCCACCGACGTGGTATAAAAAGATATTCAAAATTTTTGTATGGTTTCACTTTTTTTATTTCTTATCATGATTCATTTACGTCCTGTAAATATGCAATTTAAAGGTTGGACATGAAAGTGGCCCCTCATTTGATGGGTGTATATTAGTTAATACCCAATTAATGAAATATCGTTAATAACTGAACGTAATTAGGAAGCGCAAAGCCGCATCGTCCAAAATGCGTATATGATGGAAATTTCATGTTTCATTTATCAGTGGAATTATGCTGGTAATACAAAATATATCTAGATATTAACATATGTGTCGTACCTAATACCATTGATAAAAGTCAAATGGTCAGGATTTCGCTTACAGAACTCAAATTTTTAAATGTCTCGAAATAAAATTGTGACAAAAGTATAGACATTTTAGACAGTTCTTTCAAATTAACATTTTTCTTGGCAAATAAAAAATGCGAGTTCAAGCCTCATTTGCGCTATGAAGAACAAAAAAATGTCTAGAAAAAAATTGGTTGTTTGTAAAGTAGGTTTACGATCGAGATGTTTACGTGATAACGTCTTACTTCACTTTCACTTATACCTGCGATCGCGCTCGTGAGGTTTTGGTGTGACACAAGTTTCTGAACATGTCACCCGACTAAAACGATTTTAAAGACGTTATCACGTCAAAATGCAAAAAGACCATCCAAAAATATAGAATACACAGTCAAGAAAAGGGCTAATTGAATGAAGAATACGATACTTTCATTGATGTTTTACATAGTAACAAAGCCATATTTAGGGTTCCGTAGCCAAAATGGAAAAAAATAAAATTCTTATAGTTTCGTCACGTCCTGTCTGTGTGTATGTCACAGATATTTCACCCGAAAACTACTGTTTAAAACTACTATAAAGTGTATTGAAATAAAATTTGAAACGTAAGAGTATTATTTCGGCCGCTAGATATGTACTTAATCAAATAAAAAGAGGCACTCCATACACATGTTTATATTGTCATTATTGAAATCAATTTATAATTAAAAACTTATTTCAAGTTAGGATTTTTCAATACCACATACATGCATATTTCCACATAACGTGGAGACGTTTCATCACATCACGTATTAATTAATTAATAGATCGTATGGAATTTATATACGAACCGTGAGATCTTCTTTTTTTTTTACTACTTAAGGTAATATTCTCGAAACCTTTCAGGTATCAAATCACGGAACTCTATAGAGATACGTAAATTACACAAATCCCTGGCATCACCCACTAACCCAAACCCGTAGAAGAAAAGGTAAGGTTGTTCCCATCCCCTCTTTTAAGTCTAAATTCGCTAGCAAACAATTTGATACTCTGTCAGCATACTCATATAATCGCATCAACAAACAAATTAGTATATATATAACACTTACCTGTTTCAGAACAAACACACACACACACACACACACACACACACACACACACACACACTTTTTAGTATTAGCTATTCTTATAGTACTCTTAATTGGTTAACTTTGCTAAATAAATACATATGATTTATTTTAATATCTGTTTTCAAAATTATGTCAGTAAAAAAAATGTCTTTTTGTATGTTTATTATGGTTTACTAAATACCACTTCTTGTATTGGAAGAGCGGTGTCTCCTGACACAAGCATAATTGTAATGCTTAATAGGAGGCTCTAACTTTGCCTATTGTAAAAATATGTCAATTACCTAAATAAACTATTTTCATTTTCATTTCATTTTCATCTTCGAGAAGACAAGTACCGTTGCATTGTTTGTTGCACTATTAGCACCAACCAGGGGTCACGTGTAGGGTAACATTCGGTACTCCCTACGGACGACAAATTACGTATTTTAGGAGAAACATCCTCGTATATACTTATTGAAAACATCATCATATTTACTAGCGCTATCCCAGAGTATAATTGCATCGTAAAGGACAAATTTAACTGATAAGAACCTTTAAAAGGATTTTATTGCTAATATTGAAACTCCTATAAATAACAAAATTCAAAATATTCAGATATTTTCATTTATTTTGGACCGTGAATACCTATATTATATTTATGAATTCGGCTGCTCTTATTTATGTCTAAATCATTCTATTCTCAGCATGAAAATACCTATCATTTGAAAGACCTCACCTTAAGATAATGTCTCCAAAAACTTATCTAAAACATATCGCGACAAAAGTTAAAAAGAAATAAGATTATCGAGGTGAAAAGTTTGGAAAAAGATATCGTATTCGTATCAACTACAGAGGAGTTTGAAGAAGTTTTTGTTATTATTGTTCGATCAAATACGAGGGTTTGTTGAGTGATATTGCCACGTACTCAGATCAAAGATAAGTAGGTGGTTACCTGAGTATACAGTGCGTTACCGGCAACCGGGCTTTTTTCAAAACGGACAATAGTATGTTTCATTAGCAACTGGTTGCATGTATTAGCAAATTAGAATTATTTGAATTAACTATACAATTAAACTTCTTAAGGCGACTTCCTGACTTCGACATGTCATAGGTATTTTGTTGTTTGACGTAAGCTTACTGATGTGAAATTTCCTCACTTGACGAATTACAGTCAGTATTACGTTTGCGCAGTACTAATACGATGCGCAGCAGTGGGACAGTACTGCATTGATATCGGTTGACACTGACAGCTTACAGTTTACTCATACGTACCGCCTCCGCATCGACAAATGAGGAAAGCGCCTACACCTTCAATGTACTAGGTGCACTTGCTTAAGATGACGTCATAGTAAACAAAACATTATGACCTGTCATTTGTACTGTCTTGACAAGTGACTCTGCTTTATGCTGGAAATTTCAATTTTGTTCAAAAACAAAGGAAATTGAAATTTTAGTTTTACATTAATACTAAGTTCATGGTTAGGTTGAGGAACTACGTTTCGATACCCTGCTTAAAGAAAAGCCCGCATGCCGGTAACACACTGTATAGCAATCCCTAATGCGACTTACTGGCTTAGCGGGGCGGGATCGATATGTGGTGTTATGTACTTTGACGTGAGTATACTGATGTCGGACAAATTTCCTCACTTGACGAGATACTGCCAGTATTAAATTACCGCAGAAGCCCCGATTCCGCGCACCCCGCGCTAGTCAAGAAGCACAATAAAAAGCGTTACTGCCTCGAATAACAGTTTACACTGACTGCTGACAGTATTCCCGTACCGTACCGCCTCTGCACCGACAAATCAGGAAGTCGCCTTACGGGTGCTGTATGATATTAATTAAGGTAAACGATAACATTTTTGACACTTTCATTATTGCCATTAGTTGAGACCTATTGATAGCCTATATTATTATAAATTTACTTTGAATGCGTCAATTATTGGGCTAGTGTCAATGTCAGTCACTGGAACAATTACCCTAATTCAAATATAGTAAATAAATCATGAAATAATGGGGGACAATCTTACAAAAATCTACCTAGTAACACCTAGTAAGCAGTAGTATAGTACTAAGCAAAGCTTGTACTATAGGTACTAGACGACGATATACATACTTATATAGGTAAATATATCTTAAATAGATAGAAAACATCCAAGACCAAATATCCGTGCTAAATGCACAAATAATGCCCTGACCGGGAATCGAACCCGGGACTTCTAGCTTCGGAGGCAGTGTCACCACCAACTAGGTTAAACAGGCCGACAATGTAAATAATGTTAAGATACGTGCGTTGTATTCGAGTGTCATCCCATTTTAGTAAAGTAGTATTTTAATAATTGTTAATCTATTTTACAACACACCTTGCCAAAAAGCGCGTTTTCCCGCTCGCTGCGCGTCCGGAAAAACCCACTTTTTGGCCAAGTGGAGACGTAAAATTGTGTATAAAACACGGGTCGTAAAACAGAAAGCCCTCTCTCGCATATTTATGACCCTCGCCTGCGGCTCGGGCCTCAAACATCTGCGATATCGGTCTTTCTTTATTTTACAACCCTTGTATCGTAAACAGCTATTGTATACAAACATCTACAAACATATTGATATCCCATCAAAACATTACATGTCATGTAAAAAGATGTAGTCTCGCAAGGTAGTTCTTCTACAACAAAATATTTTTGAGATGTACTTAATGTTAAACCAAATCGGTTATTTTAGTCAGAACTGGCTGTCTACAGAGCTCCAATTCCACAGAATTGCCTTTTATTAACAGAGCGAGCGAAGCGTCTCCGTTTCAGCTTTCGACAAAAAATCTTTCGTATGTCCGTCTTTCCGGATGTTCTCCTCTACAGGTCGCATTTCTCAACCGATTCTCGTGAAATTTTGTGAGCAGGTTCGATAGTTATATAGAATTTTTTTGTCGAGTCAGTATTTGGAAATTAGCGAGGTCTACAGCTCACAGAGCCACTAGTTTAACCTATTTAACCGTGGAGGATCACTTTTTATAGTTCGCAAATAAAGAGCAAGCAAGTTTGTTGCTCCCAACCCTGGGAGCATTTGTCTAACAACTTTGTCGTAAATTGTTACCTAATAACAATTAGTTGACTAACAACATGCTATATTAACCATATCAATATTAGATATCTTTATTTTTTTATATAATTTTTTGTACGAGCACTTTATGTGGATAGGTACTTGTAATTCTACATTTCATTGCCTATGTGTACCTACATTTATGTATTATTTTATTTATTTCCTCTTCACATAAAATTGTTTTTACATTTAAATAAACTAAGAACTAACTACTTACACACTAAAACTGCACTACCACACCACTGTATTATTTATAATAATTGAATTGTGTTTTAATATATTTTGTTTATTCTTTAATTTAATTTTTTTAATGTTTACCAACAACTGTTTACATCATCACATCTCGTAAAATACGCATGCGAACAATCTTGGAGTAAGGTAAACTCCTCATGCGATGTAATAGTGAAGTTAAACTGAAAAACAAATGTTTTTATGTGTTATTTTATATAAATTTGATCAAGGATATGGATTAACGACGGCAAAACATATTGAGACTGTTAATGCTACCCATGTTAAAAAATAAATAAATAATTTTATTTCATTAAGCTAAACAATAAAGAGGTTCACTTTTGATCAAACTTAATTAAAACTCGTCAGAATAATATTCATCAATATCAGAAATTACAATTTTAAACTTATCTAATTTGTCTGAATTTTGAAAACACTTTAATATTAATGCAATCAATTACTCACAAAACCCGTTCCAACAGGGAAAGTTTGACCGCCCTTTTGGGAAATCAATATTATATCAAACAGGTAATGACATTAAAATTTCACGATGCAATGTCACGGCTCGCCCCGCCGCAGGCTTGTTCACATCTTTATTTCTTCGTAAAAACTTTTGTAAATATTTCAACCTCGTTTAAGAGGTCGGAGTCCAAGTTTCGGTCCCAAAGGATGGTATTGCCAATGGGGAAATTATCGACATCCCGCAACTCGGGCAACGAACTCAAAACTAATCCAGCAAGTGTCCGGATTCTCTTCAAATCGACTTTGTATTTAAATACAACTTTATTTTTCACGGACGGACTTTTGAGACTGTCCTGAATTTAAATTGCTGCTGAATAACAATTTCCTCGTTTCCCGTTTTTAGCTGGTCATTAAAGTCTTAATTACTGTGTTCAAACCCCTTGTTACGATGGACATGCGTCAAAACTTATGCGTGACACTCTAATTTTATACGCACATACACAAAATTATATCCCAAGTTATTTATGTCACCAAGTCTAACTATAAGTAATTGACTGTCATCTGAATAAGTAATGAAATACCGATTTCAACTCATCTTTTAATTGGAGAATATAACTCAAATTTTAGTATCTAAAATTTGCTCGTTTTCTAATAGAGGCATTCTCAAAATACCACGTCCTCGAATGCACGATTCGCCTGATTCCTAATTTAGGATATTTCTATTATTAATCTAGATATCTTTGTAAAAGAATCGAACTTGAGGTATTTCAGAATTTTGTACGTAGTTATTTGGAGAATACGACTTATGGATACGCTAAAGTTTCACAATTAATTTATTTATTCATTTATTAACTTATGCATCTACTTTTTTCCCAACAGAAATAGGCAGAGTACATGAAATTTAATTTCCAGCCGAACTTCTCGTATGTTTAATGATCAATGGTTTGCTAAGCCATCTGATGAAATTTCTAATTTACCTTTTCCAGCCCTAAAAAAATACTTGAAAAAATCGTTGATGTCAAAGGCTTATAACAGAGTCGAGGACTATCTAACTGATCGAAACGCATGCCCAAACCAGAGACTTAAATAGCATTAATATTTATTTACCTAATTTTTCATTGTATCACGTCTAGGAAATTAGTTAACACGTGTTGTTTCATTGCAAATATTTTTCCTCTTTTTGTATCCATACTCAGATATACTTAATTATACTAAGTAGGTTGTATAATCATTGTAATAAACATATTTTGGAAGAAAATGACTGACTGTCGAGTTTATTTTGGCGTTCCTTCTCGGCAGTGGTCTTCTTTTTCAGAAACGCTAGTAGATTTTGACTTGTAAAAGTGTCATTGCGGCCTACTTTCAGAATAAAGTTCATTTTATGTCATCGGCCACAATATTATGACCATAATATTGTAATTACTGTTTCAGTAACACGTATGTTACTATTAAAATGTACATACATTTTAGTAAGGTAATGTAAATGATGTTCTTGCGTTACGATAATGTTATCGTTTCAATGGCTATAAAGTACCTACGTTGTCTTATAAAGTATGTTAGTATGTTTAAGCCATGTTATGCCAGAAAGAAGGATTGTACATGGCCATAAAGTACCTTCGTATTCTTATACAGTATGTTAGTTGGTTTAAGTCATGTTATGCCGGAAAGGATTGTACCGTCATTTTGCAATCCTTAATGCAGAGTTCAAGTACAAGCTCATAGGCTGATACGAGTAAAAGGAATGGCCTGATACGTTACAAAGCACGAGCAACAAAGGTCTGTTTGGGGGGATTCTTGAGGCCGCCCTACTTATCAAAGCAGTCAAGGGCTGCGTGCTCAACGGCTCCGCAATAATGTAGGCTTGCTTCTTTCACTCGAAATGGCTCATTGCCTTTTTGTCGAACAAATTTTTAAAAGCTTTTATATTGACAGTTAACGTTGCTTTACATGCTTCAAGTGCGTTTTAGGATATGGAGAATGTTTTTTAAAAGTGGCGCCCAACGTGAGGCTCAACATTATTTTAAAGAAATATGCTTTTTTAACGGTGATTGTAAGAATTCGTTTTAATTGGAAGATAAAAAAACTAATTTAATTTAGATTATGATATTTCATAGCACTAAATCTAATTTTCGATTTTGAAGCTTATGTGTACATGAATGAAACATGAATTAAACATAATGAAACACCCTTATCAATTAACCTACCTTCGTTTTCAAACACGTTCATTCATACCACGGTATATAACTTCAAGTACACTAGCTTCGTGTCAATACAATCACACGGTTATATCAGATTATGTTAAGGTATCACGTCATTCACTAGCACTGACACGGACACTTCACAGGCCGGGTTTCGAACACTGTCACTCGAGGCGGGCGCGCGACGTGCGTTCCCCGCCGAGGCGCGGTACGAACTGATCCCGCGGCCTCGAGCGCGCAAGACTCACTCATAGAATATTCGTTCTCAGTTGGCAGAATTGTTAGACGTTTGCGTCAATATTGAAATTTTGAATTTCGAAAAGTTCATTATTAATAAACATTCTCAATAACGCTCGAGCTCAATTATATCATTCTGCGACTTTGATAACTTTGATCATGTCTATCATTGAAATGAATTACAAAGATTATTAATTTACTAAATTGTATTGTTGAATATAACTCAATAAGTTGTTTCTTATATGACATGTATAACATAAATGAGCTCGCATGTTCAAATCAAAATTAATTATATTAAGCTCTTATACTACTTATTAAGAGGTTTAATTGAAATTATGTCCGATTTATATTCGATAATTTTTTTTTTATTTTACTTTTTATACAAATATTGTGAAAAACTTATGTCAGAAGAAAAAAGAGAATAACAAATCATACTAATTCTTAAAACAAATTAAGAGATTATAATGCCATAATATGATATTGAGTTCGCTTTTTGATATCCTTATTGCAATACAGATTAAAGGAATACTAAGTACTTAAATTAAAACATATATATAAATTTACTTTTAGTGAGCAGACGTCACTGCTTAATACAAAATTATTAACAAGTACCTATACGTGAGTAAAATACGCATAAAAAGCCTCATTAGATCCCAATAACATTATACAGCAACGATATTGTTAATTAATACCATCCCAAAATTTTCCAAAGTTAACTTGCTTGTTATTTTTGCGTCAACTGAAGATTGCTTTCGAACAATTGGTTTCACGTCCTAAATAAACTTCTGCAACGTCTACTCTATGTAACTGGATGTTTGAAGATTGACAAATGAAATTTTTATGAGAGCACCGCGATTCACACGCTTGCTAATGATGCTGTGCGCTTTTAAACAAAGCGACATGTCGCGGGGGGTACCCCCTGACATTAGGCGGACACACACGAGTCCGTCATGTCAGCATGATGACACACACCTAGCCAGACCCCCTGTTGGATGTTGGCTCTGTGATCTTAAGCCTGTGAAATAAGATTCAAAACATTAAAAAGTTCAAGTTATTATCTATAAGGTAAACAACCTAAGTGAAGTAGCTATGTTATCGCTGTACTACTGTTAAGAAACTGTGTTAGAATAAAAATAAAACCAATAGAATCATAGGGCAGATAATTTATTATAACCACAAAACTATTCTAGATAAACATTAGCTAGCATAATCTAGCACTGAAATTATTATTAATTGTTGTAAGTAAAGTATTTCACAATATGGACTACAGTTACTAAAAGGAAGACGTTGTTATTTCAACCAAGTTAAAATTAACAAAACTATTCTTGCAATCAAATAATGCGAACAAAACTTTTCAACGAAACAAAACTTTCCCATCTAGTAGTTAACATGAACTATCACAAGAAAGTTAATATAACCCAAACTTTTCCATTAAATAAATTAATACAGAAAAACGTTCAACGAAAACCAGATTACGTATAATCTATTCAAACTGAATCCGTTATTTTAAATTTAATTCAATTACGAATAGACATTAATCACAATACGCGTAGCAGATTGCAAATCAAATCAAGCTGAAAAGCACTAAGGCCTTAAAACTGTTATTCTGATTATGAAGTTATTTAAGGAACAAATACTCATCTTTTAAGAACACTAAATTTAAATCAATAACGATTAGACATTAACAACAATAAGCGTAGCAAATTACAATTAAAATCAAACTAAAAAGCAATAAGGCCTTAAAACTGTTATTCTGATTATGAAGTTATTTTAGGAACAAATACTCATCTTTTAAGGACACCAGAGACACAACTTAACTTATGGCTACCGTTCGTCACTGAATAACGCGAGATAATGCCCGCTCCGGCCTCTCAAAACCCCCGTTGCCGGTCACAGCCTCCCACCAAAAACTCCCAACTCCCAGTGGTCAGTTGCGTTCCACCAATCACGTAACGAGAATACAGTAGCGTGGTCGATGCCGATTGGTCCTTTTTGGCGGGAACGTAGACGTCGGTACAGCGCCTTCTGGTGACATAGGCGGGAACGGAGTTTGACAGCGCTCCAGCGGTGCGATCGTCATGCCATCTTTTTGGTGAGAGCGAGACTACCACTGCTATTATTGACACTCGTCCATCCTGACGACTTTGCGACTCTGCAAAGAAAAAAATTAAGACAAGGATTATCTGTTTTAACAACCTCCACTATTTGATCTCGTCTGGTACAGTAATTATGCCAATTGATTGGAAGTAAAATTCATTTTTAACCCTTATTTCCATCAACAAATCCAATTTCTCTTTTCATTCATCCAAATTGCCATAAATTATTCCATAAGAAATCCATAATATTCATAAACCAGTAACTTGAAATAAATTATTCCATTAAAACCATTCCATCATATTAAGTCATTACATCAAATATTTCCATAATAACCCAGAAATCAGGCATCTCATAACAATCCAGTAAAATTATCCAAATATCAATATATCAATTCTAACAACGAAATATTTCAAAAATCTTGTATAATTATTTCAAATATGTACCCAAAATAATTGTGTCGTTATCCCTCTAGTAAATCTATTAACTCCTCTGTACTATCCACCTCACTATCTTCCGAGCTGCTTTCTCGAGCATCAGTCTCTCTCTGAAATCTCTTTATGGAGTCTGATGATACTAAAGCTTCAAACCGCTTATATCCCTTTACGCCCTTCAGAGAAGTAATCACATACCTGTCGTTACCAGCAACTTTTGATATTTTATACGGTCCGCTGAACTTTTCTTTCAGCTTTCTCCGAATATTGATGTTTCTGTCCGCCGCTCCCTTCCAAAGAACCAGATCATGCACTTTGTACTTTGTTGGTGGTTTTCGCTTTGCATTAAAGTGCTTACGCATGACATCTGCAGTTCTTTTGAGATTACCTGTTGCAGTACGCCGAGTCTGCTCTGTCGTTTCTTCGTTATCATAGGAATTTCCTACTATACCTTGATACCTACTACGACTGGCGCTAAACATCAATCTAAAAGGTGTAAATCCGGTGGAAGAGCTCTGCAAGTTATTCATACCCCAAGTCACATTAGGAAGCTTTAAATCCCAGTCTCTTTCGTTGTCTACGCTGGTGTTCAAAGCATCTAATAACGTGCGATTATACCTTTCAACCTGTCCGTTAGCGCGAGGACACGCTACCGCATTTACGATGTGCTTAATAAAGTTGTCCAGGCAATATTGTTTGAAACTTTTACTTTTAAAGCATGAACCACTGTCCGATATTATACGTTTAGGATACCCGAATGAGCAGAATATATTAGACAAGGCACACATTACCTCTCGAGCTCTCGTTGTCTTCACTGGAACAGCCCATGTGAATTTCGTAAAAGAATCAACAATCATTAATAAATAACTGTTACCTGCACGGCTCTTGCAGAACGGACCCAAGTGATCAATGTGCACCGTGTGTAGTGGCTCTGCTACCTTTTCAATTGGGTGAAGCTCTCCTTCGGGCCGTCCATATTGACTCCTTTTGTACAGACAATCTAAACAGGCGTTGACATACTTACGAATGAATCTGGTCATACCAGCGAACCAAAAGGTGTCCTTGATGATTTGTTCGCACCGTTTTAGGCCTGGATGTCCAATACAGTCATGATATTTTCGTAGCACGTTCCACCTGCCATACTTGGGCACAACCAATCTTTCATTTCCACCTGTAACTATTCTGTACAACCGTTCCTCCTTCAACTTAAAATTGTTCTTAATATCAGGCTCTGCATCACCTGATTCCAATTTCGTTTTGATCTTGCGAAGATTTTCATCTTGATTTTGAAGACACACAATCCAGTCGAAAATGTCAATAGTGTTGATTTCGACTACTTGTGGAGGTTCGACAGGGAATCTGCTTAAAGCGTCAACGTGACTGTGAGATTTACCTGATCTATGTTCCACCTCCATATCGTATTCTTGTATGAGCAACCACCATCGTGCTATCCTCGGCGTCAGATCCTTTTTCAGAAACGTATACCTTACTGCTGAGCAATCCGTAACCACTTTGAAATGAGTACCCACCAAATAGATACGGAACCTCCTTAGCGACTCCACGACCGCCAGAGTCTCAAGCTCGTAGGAATGGTACATGGATTCGTCTTTGCTTGTCTTCCGGCTGAAATAAGATATAGGCTTCAAATTACCGTCTTGTTGCTGCAGAAGGATGCCAGCTATTCCTTTGCTACTGGCGTCAGTGTGGACCTCAATGGCGCCATCCCGACGGAAGAGAGAGAGAAGCGGACGGGTTGTCAATACCTTTTTCAGTTGGTCAAACGCTTCTTGCTGTTCCAGCCCCCATTGCCAACTCACATTTTTCTGTAACAACCTATAAAGATCGTGCGCAATACCTGCGTAGTTTTTGACAAACTTCCTGAAGTAGCTGGTGAGTCCCAAAAACATTCGCAGCTCATGGATGTTATTTGGCTCCTTGTAAGCAGTTACAGCTTCGATTTTTTTACTGCCTGGCCTGATCCCCTTTTCACTTATTTCATAACCCAGATAATCTATTTCCATTTGTAAGAAAAAACATTTTTCCAGATTCAAGGTTAATCCTGCATCTTTTACTATTTGAAGCACTACCTTCAGAAGCTCAAGACCTTCATCTATGGAGTTCGTTGGGAGAAGCAAGTCATCAATGTATGGCAAGACCTTATCATAACGCAGAGATGAGAATATACGATCCATTAAGCGCTGGAAAACGGCTGGTGAATTCGCTAGCCCGAACGGCATGCGTAGGAACTCGTAATGACCTTCAGGGGTAACAAAACCAGTCTTATGAATAGAATCTTTGGCTACTGGGACCTGATAAAAGCCTTGTGACAAATCGAGACCCGTGAAATATTTCTTACCACCTAACTTCTCAATGTGCTCTTCTATAACTGGCAAGGGGTATTTGTCTTTCACAGTAATGCTATTAAGCTTCCTGAAGTCTACACAAAGACGAAAATCACCATTTTTCTTACGGACCAAAATAATGGGACTCGCATAATTGGAGGAAGATTCCCTAATTATACCATTTGATAACATATCCTCAATTTTCTCCCTCAAAACAGTTTTTTCAGAGTAGGACAACCTATAAGGTCGGTAACAAATTGGCTTATCTGAGTTCAACTCGATGTTAAGTTCAACTTTATTAGTAACACCCAATTCACGAGTGTCCGCCGAAAAACAATCTGAATACTCATGTAAAATTTTAGTCAATTGGTTCAAAACCATGGGATCCTGAACACCACATTTAATTTTATTGACATCAACTTTCAGTACTGATTTTCCCGCACAATTTCCAGTTTCAGGTGAAGCATGGTTTATTGATTCTACTGTAACGTATCCACGAACTAACACAATATCCTTCACAAGAGTCAAGGGCTTGGTACTATGATTAACAACCAACACTGATTTTACCGGAAAACAGTATAGTGAGGAAGGAATGCTGTACTGCACATTTTCAAAACAGCATGTACGAGTCTCGACAAATAACAAGGTGGACTCTTGAACTATCTCATTACTAAACGTCTCCACAAATTGAGCGGTATTGGGAGGAATAACTACCTCCTTAGAGCAAAATATATTTACCTTCGTAATGTCGGTTTCAGCTTTAATTGCATTTATGTGAACCGTCTCCTCCTCAGTGGATTTACTGTCAGCCTGTTCCAAAGTGACTGTTGTTCCTGAAATGACTAACCTACATTGTCCATCATTAAGAACTGGTTGGCCTATGAAAACATCAGCTTGCTTCAATGGAACGTTGACCACCACAGCGTTCGATTTCACCTGAATCCCATCTATAATGAACTCTACCGATACCTGACCACATGATTGAACTGGAGCACCACTGAATCCACTTACAAAGATGTTACATGGCTGCAGATCAAGGTTCAATTTCTGAGAACACTCCAGAGAGATCAAATTGACTTGAGCCCCTGTGTCTAGATATGCCGTTACTTCCATCCCATTTAACTGTATTTTCTTAAAGTAACATTCATTTACCTGAGTATCAACGACGTTTACAGCCTTCCGGAAACACTGCTCCGTCTTGTGGTTGGTCCTTCCGCATATTTCGCACTTGATAGCGTTGGGATTTTTCGGACAGGATCGTACTATGTGTCCAGGCTCCTTGCATAGAAAACATGTTACCGATGATCGTGTTGCACTCTTCTGATCCCCTCTGGCAGACTCTCTTGTACTAGGAGTAATGTGATCCCTACCACGTGCTGCGGAAAACCGTTGATTGGGCGGCCCCTGTTTCTCGTCATTCATACACAAGAATTGTGAATATAACTCCCCAGGGGTTCTATAATTTCCTGCTCTAGCCGAGGTTTTCAAGTGAAATGGTAGCCCTTCAATGATGCAAGATACCGCATTTTCACCCACAATTTCACATTTGGTTAACATGTTACATTTCGAGTAAAAATAATGCGTCATTGTTTCGGAAAATATTTTTTTTCTATTTATCATTTCCTTGAGAGCCTCGGCGTAGTCCCTGTTTCGAGGAAAAGCCTCCAGAATTTTCACCTTCCATTCTTGCCATGTCATTTCGTAACTACGTAAGGCATTGTGCCACATCTTCGCAAGGCCAGACAGCCTCGCCTGCATATAGTAACTTTTAACACTATCTGACCAACCGTGTATTGCTCCCAATTGTTCTATTTTGTTAAGCCACTGTTGCGCTGGTAACTCCGACTTTTCAGGATCAAACTCTGGGATAATATCAGGCTTGACCATTACACCATAATAATTTGGATTAATCCTACCAGGTTCATCAGGCGATGCCGGTCTCTCTCGATCCACGGATTCTCGTGGCCGCCATGGTGCCCAGCGCCTCGGTGTCCGCTCGTGGCTGCGCCTTCGACGCTCAGACCGCTTGTTGTCCCACCGCAGAGGGCTCCGTGACCGACTACGGCTTCGCGAATCCATCCCACTTCTGAAAATTGTTAAGAAACTGTGTTAGAATAAAAATAAAACCAATAGAATCATAGGGCAGATAATTTATTATAACCACAAAACTATTCTAGATAAACATTAGCTAGCATAATCTAGCACTGAAATTATTATTAATTGTTGTAAGTAAAGTATTTCACAATATGGACTACAGTTACTAAAAGGAAGACGTTGTTATTTCAACCAAGTTAAAATTAACAAAACTATTCTTGCAATCAAATAATGCGAACAAAACTTTTCAACGAAACAAAACTTTCCCATCTAGTAGTTAACATGAACTATCACAAGAAAGTTAATATAACCCAAACTTTTCCATTAAATAAATTAATACAGAAAAACGTTCAACGAAAACCAGATTACGTATAATCTATTCAAACTGAATCCGTTATTTTAAATTTAATTCAATTACGAATAGACATTAATCACAATACGCGTAGCAGATAGCAAATCAAATCAAGCTGAAAAGCACTAAGGCCTTAAAACTGTTATTCTGATTATGAAGTTATTTAAGGAACAAATACTCATCTTTTAAGAACACTAAATTTAAATCAATAACGATTAGACATTAACAACAATAAGCGTAGCAAATTACAATTAAAATCAAACTAAAAAGCAATAAGGCCTTAAAACTGTTATTCTGATTATGAAGTTATTTTAGGAACAAATACTCATCTTTTAAGGACACCAGAGACACAACTTAACTTATGGCTACCGTTCGTCACTGAATAACGCGAGATAATGCCCGCTCCGGCCTCTCAAAACCCCCGTTGCCGGTCACAGCCTCCCACCAAAAACTCCCAACTCCCAGTGGTCAGTTGCGTTCCACCAATCACGTAACGAGAATACAGTAGCGTGGTCGATGCCGATTGGTCCTTTTTGGCGGGAACGTAGACGTCGGTACAGCGCCTTCTGGTGACATAGGCGGGAACGGAGTTTGACAGCGCTCCAGCGGTGCGATCGTCATGCCATCTTTTTGGTGAGAGCGAGACTACCACTGCTATTATTGACACTACTGTCAGATTTTGGGGCTAACTGTGCGTGTCTTTTTTTCATGTTTACACGTAAAGGGGCCTATGCTCAGCTGGAAAACAATCAAATAAAAAATAAAGTAGGTAGGATCTAAGATATATACATACTAGCTGTTGCCCGCGACTTCGTCCGCGTCTTCGCTCCTATTGGTCGCAGCGTGATGTTTTATAGCCTTCCTCGATAAATGAACTATCCAACACAAAAATATTTTTTCGATTCGAACCAGTAGTTTCTGAGATTATCGCGTTCAAACAAACAAACAAACTTTTCAGCTTTATAATATTATAGTTTAGATTTGTGAACAATTTAACAGAAATCGACCTAGACACAAATTAAACAGACGTAGTACAAAATGAAAATATAAATACATAAAACAACCCTTCGTGGAAAAAATATTCTTGTTCATCACACAAATAAATGCCCTGGCCGGGATTTGAACCAGGGACCACCAACTTCGTAGGCAGGGTCAACCAACTAGGCTAAAGTAAATACGTGGTAATACCACTAACAACTTTATAATGACTTTCAGGCATGTTCGTCTTGGCACTTCGGCTCAACTCGAATTTACTCCTTCGAGATGTCGATATACCCGATCTCGTTTGGAACGAAAGAGCGCGTGCTAGACGCGACAGGCGCGTGCGAGCGGGATGCCATGATTTTCATCATACATCGGCTTTGTTAGATTGATACGACCTTCTGGATGCAAGTACCACTTATTCTGTGGTCCTAACCTAAAATATTCATGTTTAGGATATGGATGTTTGGCAGTGATAGCGTCCTGCACGGGTAATCATCATCCTCCTAGCGTTATTCCCAGTACAGTTGCATCTTGAAGGATGCCTGGGGTCCGCTACCTGATCCCAAGATTTGGCGTAGGCACTAGTTTTTACAGAAGCGACTGCCATCTGACCTTCTAACCCGACGGGAAAACTAGACCTTATTGGGATTAGGCTTGTCAAGTCAGTGGGAAACTTGACTGTTAGAGGTTCTCAAGCCGCCCGGAGGCCTCTAACTTGGCTTAATTTCCTGCACGGGTAATGAATCGCGAAAATAGGTTTTCTACTGTAGCATTGAAATTTTGCAGTAACTGACACGGTTATTTTCTATTAAAAAATACGATGTATATTTTATTGTAAAAATGACACCTCGCCGAGTTTTAGCCGAACATAGATCGCGTATCTCGCCAAAGATCGCTTGCGCTACTTTCGAATAGCATCTGCAAAGCAAACGTGCAAACGGAAATAGGCTTTTCTTTGACTCCTTTAAAACTGTACGCGACTAAACAGCAAACAAAGATAAGCCCGCATCTTGTGATGAATGGGGAATTAGTATATCTCCCCGACAGCGGCCAGAAGGTGTTTTCAAAAGGAACGGTGCTGTTGAGGTCCAAATATGACTTTAGACTGGGAGATAAAAACTGCCAGTTGATTGTAACGCGTTGAACTTACATTAGGTCTAGCTGCCATTTTTAGAATGGAAAGTGACTTTACACACGCCCGAAAAAATCAATTTTTAGATTTTGGCAGTAATACCCGTGGTTGACTCAGTGTTTTTTTAGTGAAAGTGATATTGTATTCATTTAGGTTGTAGTTGTTCCCGGTAGCTCAGGGAAAGGTTCGAAAAGAAAGTAATCCCCGAGTAAAGTAACCAAGGAATTATTAAGGGAAATGAGCAATCGACTTACCTTGGTAGTTTATTGACGTTCATAGGTGCATGTAATATGCCTAATTTGAAGAATAAACTACTTTTACTTTTACTTTTACTTGTAAACCTCAATTACACACATTATCAGAAGCATACGCACGCACACCCCTCCACAGACACACCCAAGCATTCCTATAGCAGATACACACATATACACACAGTTATTGATAAAACTATTGTTTTTCAGAAACGCTAGTAGGTTTTGACTTGTGAAAATGCCAATCGGCCTACAATTCTTTTTTTTATTTATAAATTGCTTTTAAAGTCATGTCTGTATGTTTGTGTTAATTTTGATTTACAGACCTCACTTTATTCGGTAAATTCTATGCGTCTTTTTCCCGACTGCGCCAGAAATGTGGTTATGTTTTTCGAGAGTATGTATGTATGTATAATTGTTTGGCTCGCTCTGCAACCTGAACGGCTCGATGGATTTTAGCTTGAATAAAAAAAACAAGATGGCGGATTTTTGGCGCCAAAATCCAAATTACACAGAAACGCAGTCGAGTGTTTTTTGACGTGATAACGTCTTTAAAATCGTTTTAGTCGGGTGACATGTTCAGAAACTTGTGTCACACCAAAATCTCACGAGCGCGATCGCAGGTATAACGAGAGAGAGACGGACCGATCTCCCGTCTCATCTCGAGCGCTGCCAGTCATTCCGTGAAACTTGTCACGCGGAATCCTCACGAGCGGAGGCTGGCATAGCGTTCGAGTGAGTGGACCGATCTTCCGTCTCTCTCACTCTAGCGGCATACAAACGAATGGAGATTTTCTCGTGCGGTTAAGTTTTCGTTGAATGTTGAAACAAAATGTGAAGTGCAAGTGAAGTGTTACAACAATTGCAACAAAAAAAGGTGAATAAAATAAAATAGCCATTGTTATCTTCATTAATTCCTTACTTCCCAAAAACTTATATCACCAATAAGACGTTATCACGTAAACATCTCGATCGTAAACCTACTTTACAAACAACCAATTTTTTTTTTAATGAATGAGTCATGTTTTACGTTTGACTTCCATAATACAGGTGTAGCCTAGTGTGGGGTCATCACTTTCTGGTAATTAAATTGTACAATACAATACAATACTCTTTATTGCACACCTCAATTAAGGGACACAGTACAATACGTAATAACAATAAGTAGAGCCAAACAAAAGGCGGTCTTATCGCTAAAGAGCGATCTCTACCAGACAACCTTTGGGTAGCGGAAATCAAAGCAAATAATTACAATTCGCAGTAGGTGGTGCCGAAATAATTTATGAAACCTACTAATAATTACAACAATATTATACTATATTTATTACTTACTTATTTAATTGCGGCAGATCGTATCGTGATATTGATATCGTGATATATCGTGATACGTATCGTGGTGGATGCCCAGCTCCGTTCTCCTTCTACCATTCCGGTTTTATAAGCCTCGATGTAGGTAAGGCACAGGACAGCGTACTCGTATATACACAATGATAGCAGTGAAAATATCCACGAAAGCACCGTGGTATGTATCAGTGGCACTGAGGGATGCGCGCGCGACGATTGTTCCGTACATACTAACGGCGAATATTTGTCTGGGAGCGATCCGCTACGGGCGAGATTTGCACGGCATTGAAGGAGCCTTCAGGACTACTCCTCGCTCCTGACAAGTGCCTGATTTCTAAATCCTAAACACAGGTATTCTGGGAAAATATTTTTTAAGTTCACATTTGTTTCAAATCTTATGGGGTCTGTTGCACGCTTAATATTATCACAATACTGGTGTGTCAATATTATCGCGATTTTCAAAATCGTACGGATTTGTCTTCAATATTCATTAAACAGCACGTGATACGGATCGTGATGTGAGTGTGTCGCGTGATAATAATAACCGTGTAACAGGCCCCTGTGAAATTAAAGATCATTTCCATATTTCAAATTGTTATAATGGTAGTCATAAGAACAAATCAATAAGGTTATTATAACATATACCCCACCTTGACGACCTGTTTAGCCTAGTTGGTAGTGACTCTGCCTCCGAAGCTAGAGGTCCCGGGTTCGAATCCCGGCCAGGGCATTTATTTGTGCATTTTTCACGGATATTTGTTCTTGGGTCTTGGATGTTTTCTATGTATTTAAGTATGTGTTTATCTATTTAAGTATGTATATCGTCGTCTAGTACCCATAGTACAAGCTTTGCTTAGTTTGGGACTAGGTCGATTTGTGTAAGATTGTCCCCCAATATTATTATTTATTTATAATTTTTATTATTTATTGTACTGCGTGCCTAAATCCACCGTTTATTTAACATTACCATCAGCACTACCAACATTACTGTTTATTTATGCATTTAATATTAATGAAAACACTTGATGTAATTAATGTAGCTTGATTTATTCGTGTCCATGTTTTTATGTCAAAATTAGAACAGGATGGTCTTACCAAAGACAATCTAGAGTCCAGACGTTTATCTAAAACTTCCATAAACAATTACCAACTTCCAGGAATCAGAATTGATTCTGCCTAAGTGAGTACATGATCCAGAATATAAATTTAAATCATTAAGTTATCAATTTAATATTTCAAAATAAGAAAAGGAAAATTGAGCTCCGAGCAGAATTCGAATTTTTTTTTATTAAAAATGGGAATGCTCTTAGCCAGCATCTAGCCAGGGGGTAAAGAAAGACATTATGGCTTATGCGGCAAATCGATCTAGCCAGCTGAGCTTTCGGAACATTCAAGCTAAGGCACGAAAAAATCCTTTACCTACCTAGAAGACTCGGGCTTCTTTTATTTATTTATTTTATTCAAAGTTTCCCTTTAATATTGTAATTGGGATTCTACTTGGTAAAAATAACAGATTTACGTTAAGTTCATTAAATGTTTATTTCAGACTCAGGTTCATGTGGAAGTTAGTGCACTATTGGGCTTAAACTGTTAGTACAGTCAATCATACTACATAAATAACATTGTACAAGCAACACAACACACAGACTTTACAATAATAATAAAAAAAAACTTAAAAAAGTGAATTTTTTATTTTGTTAAATTAAGATAGGTTTTACGATGAAACATACAAAAATTGCGGCTTAATTAAATTTAATACCTATATATTAATTTATTTATAAATCGTCACTAGCTTGATTCACATTTTACCTTACAATTTGATTTTATGTCATTCAATATGACGCTAGCTTAAACTAGGTATAGAATAGCCCGGGTATAGAATACGGCTACGGTATCCTCTGCCTGTCGTAGAAGGCGACTAAAAGGGGGTCCTTGGGGTCGAAGACGGTCACAGTTGGGGGCTGTGATCGCCTATAAAAGCAGATGGTTGGACCCACAGACTCTAGGGCGGCACTGGTGCGTTCCGAAGGTCAAAGTCAAAGTCAAGTCAAAATATTCTTTATTCAAATAGGCCTAGCAACAAGCACTTTCGAATCGTCAGTTATAACATGTATTTTAACATATATATTAATTAATTATTTAGAGCAATTTATTGATGCTATTATTATTCTTCAAAATAAATATTGTTGTTGTAGACATGTCAAAGTAAGAAATTATTTTGTAGTAAAATTCACAATAGGATCGTCAAAAAATAAATAATAATAATAATAGAAAAATATATAAAAAATAGAAATCTAGACAGTTTCTAGAATAAAATCAAAATATCAAAAAAAAAGATCATATTAATATCTAACGCCATAATGATTAATTCATTAATATTTCAGTCACAATTAATCCCACGGTGTTTTATCATTCATGTAGTCATGTGTGCTATAATATGCTTTCGATATGAGTTGACGCTTTACATAATTTTTAAATTTATTAATAGATAATTCAGTTACATTTCTTGGAAGCTTATTATAAAACTTCACACCATTACCCATGAATGATTTTCTAATTTTCTGTAGGCGAGTGGTGGGCACCGCGAGTTTGTGTTTATTTCGAGTATTAATATTATGTATGTCACAGTTCTTCCTGAAATTTACAATGTTTTTATGTACATACACAATATTATCATAGATGTATTGACAATGCAATGTCATTACATTAATGTTCTTGAACTTATCTCTAAGTGAGTCTCTATGGTTCATTTTATATATTGCTCGAATAGCCCTCTTCTGCAGAACAAAAATGGTATTAATATCTAAAGCACTGCCCCATAGTAAAATACCATACGACATAATACTGTGGAAGTAACTAAAATATACTAATCGAGCTGTCTTCACGTCTGTCAGTTGGCGGATCTTGCTCACGGCAAAAGCTGCAGAACTCAGTCTATTCGAGAGATTAGCAATATGGGGACCCCATTGGAGTTTGGAATCTAATGTTAATCCAAGAAAAACTGTACTATCCACTAGTTCCAATTCCTCATCTTTCACAATGACACTTGTTTGATTGTGCTTAACGTTAGTCGTGACAAACTTGATACATTTGGTCTTTTTCTCATTTAACAATAAATTGTTGACATTGAACCAATTAACTACTTTAGAAATAGCATTGTTTATATCTATATTAGCTTGTTGCTGTCGTTTGACTTTGAATATAAGAGAGGTATCGTCTGCAAACAATACTATATCATGGTGGGTCTTTACGAGGTATGGCAAGTCATTTATGTAGATAAGGAATAGGAAAGGTCCCAATATTGATCCCTGAGGTACACCCATCGAGACCACTGATCCTGGAGATCGCTGTCCATTCACATCGACCCTTTGTATTCTACCATATAGATAAGATTTTAGCAAATTCAGTGCCGATCCTCTAACTCCATAGTAGTGCAGTTTCCTGATTAATGTTTCATGACATACGCAGTCGAAGGCCTTGGACAAATCGCAAAAAATACCTAAGGCATCCTGTGACTCTTCCCAGGCATCGAATATATGTTTAGTTAGCTCAACAGCCGCGTCGGTTGTCGAGCGACCCCGCGTAAAACCAAATTGCTTATTATGCATTAAATTGTTTGCATTAAAATGTCTTATTAATTGGGACAAAACTAATTTTTCAAAAATTTTACTAAATGTTGGCAGCACAGATATTGGTCTAAAATTAGTGGGGTCAGAAGTGCTACCTGATTTAAATAAAGGAGTTATTTTACTATGTTTCATTAGATCAGGAAACTCACCGCAGTCAATACTGTTATTAAATACAACTACCAAGTCAGGCGCTATGACTTCTATTAGAGATTTGACAGCATGGACAGAGACTCCCCAGAGATCACCAGTTTTTTTGACATTAATTGATTTAAACGCCTTTATTACATCTGGGGTACTAACATACTCAAAATGAAGATTTCCACTACATTCTGAGGCGTTATCTTTTAACAATGTAACGGCAGACACTTTGAAATGAGTACCCACCAAATAGATACGGAACCTCCTTAGCGACTCCACGACCGCCAGAGTCTCAAGCTCGTAGGAATGGTACATGGATTCGTCTTTGCTTGTCTTCCGGCTGAAATAAGATATAGGCTTCAAATTACCGTCTTGTTGCTGCAGAAGGATGCCAGCTATTCCTTTGCTACTGGCGTCAGTGTGGACCTCAATGGCGCCATCCCGACGGAAGAGAGAGAGAAGCGGACGGGTTGTCAATACCTTTTTCAGTTGGTCAAACGCTTCTTGCTGTTCCAGCCCCCATTGCCAACTCACATTTTTCTGTAACAACCTATAAAGATCGTGCGCAATACCTGCGTAGTTTTTGACAAACTTCCTGAAGTAGCTGGTGAGTCCCAAAAACATTCGCAGCTCATGGATGTTATTTGGCTCCTTGTAAGCAGTTACAGCTTCGATTTTTTTACTGCCTGGCCTGATCCCCTTTTCACTTATTTCATAACCCAGATAATCTATTTCCATTTGTAAGAAAAAACATTTTTCCAGATTCAAGGTTAATCCTGCATCTTTTACTATTTGAAGCACTACCTTCAGAAGCTCAAGACCTTCATCTATGGAGTTCGTTGGGAGAAGCAAGTCATCAATGTATGGCAAGACCTTATCATAACGCAGAGATGAGAATATACGATCCATTAAGCGCTGGAAAACGGCTGGTGAATTCGCTAGCCCGAACGGCATGCGTAGGAACTCGTAATGACCTTCAGGGGTAACAAAACCAGTCTTATGAATAGAATCTTTGGCTACTGGGACCTGATAAAAGCCTTGTGACAAATCGAGACCCGTGAAATATTTCTTACCACCTAACTTCTCAATGTGCTCTTCTATAACTGGCAAGGGGTATTTGTCTTTCACAGTAATGCTATTAAGCTTCCTGAAGTCTACACAAAGACGAAAATCACCATTTTTCTTACGGACCAAAATAATGGGACTCGCATAATTGGAGGAAGATTCCCTAATTATACCATTTGATAACATATCCTCAATTTTCTCCCTCAAAACAGTTTTTTCAGAGTAGGACAACCTATAAGGTCGGTAACAAATTGGCTTATCTGAGTTCAACTCGATGTTAAGTTCAACTTTATTAGTAACACCCAATTCACGAGTGTCCGCCGAAAAACAATCTGAATACTCATGTAAAATTTTAGTCAATTGGTTCAAAACCATGGGATCCTGAACACCACATTTAATTTTATTGACATCAACTTTCAGTACTGATTTTCCCGCACAATTTCCAGTTTCAGGTGAAGCATGGTTTATTGATTCTACTGTAACGTATCCACGAACTAACACAATATCCTTCACAAGAGTCAAGGGCTTGGTACTATGATTAACAACCAACACTGATTTTACCGGAAAACAGTATAGTGAGGAAGGAATGCTGTACTGCACATTTTCAAAACAGCATGTACGAGTCTCGACAAATAACAAGGTGGACTCTTGAACTATCTCATTACTAAACGTCTCCACAAATTGAGCGGTATTGGGAGGAATAACTACCTCCTTAGAGCAAAATATATTTACCTTCGTAATGTCGGTTTCAGCTTTAATTGCATTTATGTGAACCGTCTCCTCCTCAGTGGATTTACTGTCAGCCTGTTCCAAAGTGACTGTTGTTCCTGAAATGACTAACCTACATTGTCCATCATTAAGAACTGGTTGGCCTATGAAAACATCAGCTTGCTTCAATGGAACGTTGACCACCACAGCGTTCGATTTCACCTGAATCCCATCTATAATGAACTCTACCGATACCTGACCACATGATTGAACTGGAGCACCACTGAATCCACTTACAAAGATGTTACATGGCTGCAGATCAAGGTTCAATTTCTGAGAACACTCCAGAGAGATCAAATTGACTTGAGCCCCTGTGTCTAGATATGCCGTTACTTCCATCCCATTTAACTGTATTTTCTTAAAGTAACATTCATTTACCTGAGTATCAACGACGTTTACAGCCTTCCGGAAACACTGCTCCGTCTTGTGGTTGGTCCTTCCGCATATTTCGCACTTGATAGCGTTGGGATTTTTCGGACAGGATCGTACTATGTGTCCAGGCTCCTTGCATAGAAAACATGTTACCGATGATCGTGTTGCACTCTTCTGATCCCCTCTGGCAGACTCTCTTGTACTAGGAGTAATGTGATCCCTACCACGTGCTGCGGAAAACCGTTGATTGGGCGGCCCCTGTTTCTCGTCATTCATACACAAGAATTGTGAATATAACTCCCCAGGGGTTCTATAATTTCCTGCTCTAGCCGAGGTTTTCAAGTGAAATGGTAGCCCTTCAATGATGCAAGATACCGCATTTTCACCCACAATTTCACATTTGGTTAACATGTTACATTTCGAGTAAAAATAATGCGTCATTGTTTCGGAAAATATTTTTTTTCTATTTATCATTTCCTTGAGAGCCTCGGCGTAGTCCCTGTTTCGAGGAAAAGCCTCCAGAATTTTCACCTTCCATTCTTGCCATGTCATTTCGTAACTACGTAAGGCATTGTGCCACATCTTCGCAAGGCCAGACAGCCTCGCCTGCATATAGTAACTTTTAACACTATCTGACCAACCGTGTATTGCTCCCAATTGTTCTATTTTGTTAAGCCACTGTTGCGCTGGTAACTCCGACTTTTCAGGATCAAACTCTGGGATAATATCAGGCTTGACCATTACACCATAATAATTTGGATTAATCCTACCAGGTTCATCAGGCGATGCCGGTCTCTCTCGATCCACGGATTCTCGTGGCCGCCATGGTGCCCAGCGCCTCGGTGTCCGCTCGTGGCTGCGCCTTCGACGCTCAGACCGCTTGTTGTCCCACCGCAGAGGGCTCCGTGACCGACTACGGCTTCGCGAATCCATCCCACTTCTGAAAATTGTTAAGAAACTGTGTTAGAATAAAAATAAAACCAATAGAATCATAGGGCAGATAATTTATTATAACCACAAAACTATTCTAGATAAACATTAGCTAGCATAATCTAGCACTGAAATTATTATTAATTGTTGTAAGTAAAGTATTTCACAATATGGACTACAGTTACTAAAAGGAAGACGTTGTTATTTCAACCAAGTTAAAATTAACAAAACTATTCTTGCAATCAAATAATGCGAACAAAACTTTTCAACGAAACAAAACTTTCCCATCTAGTAGTTAACATGAACTATCACAAGAAAGTTAATATAACCCAAACTTTTCCATTAAATAAATTAATACAGAAAAACGTTCAACGAAAACCAGATTACGTATAATCTATTCAAACTGAATCCGTTATTTTAAATTTAATTCAATTACGAATAGACATTAATCACAATACGCGTAGCAGATTGCAAATCAAATCAAGCTGAAAAGCACTAAGGCCTTAAAACTGTTATTCTGATTATGAAGTTATTTAAGGAACAAATACTCATCTTTTAAGAACACTAAATTTAAATCAATAACGATTAGACATTAACAACAATAAGCGTAGCAAATTACAATTAAAATCAAACTAAAAAGCAATAAGGCCTTAAAACTGTTATTCTGATTATGAAGTTATTTTAGGAACAAATACTCATCTTTTAAGGACACCAGAGACACAACTTAACTTATGGCTACCGTTCGTCACTGAATAACGCGAGATAATGCCCGCTCCGGCCTCTCAAAACCCCCGTTGCCGGTCACAGCCTCCCACCAAAAACTCCCAACTCCCAGTGGTCAGTTGCGTTCCACCAATCACGTAACGAGAATACAGTAGCGTGGTCGATGCCGATTGGTCCTTTTTGGCGGGAACGTAGACGTCGGTACAGCGCCTTCTGGTGACATAGGCGGGAACGGAGTTTGACAGCGCTCCAGCGGTGCGATCGTCATGCCATCTTTTTGGTGAGAGCGAGACTACCACTGCTATTATTGACACTACTGTCAGATTTTGGGGCTAACTGTGCGTGTCTTTTTTTCATGTTTACACGTAAAGGGGCCTATGCTCAGCTGGAAAACAATCAAATAAAAAATAAAGTAGGTAGGATCTAAGATATATACATACTAGCTGTTGCCCGCGACTTCGTCCGCGTCTTCGCTCCTATTGGTCGCAGCGTGATGTTTTATAGCCTTCCTCGATAAATGAACTATCCAACACAAAAATATTTTTTCGATTCGAACCAGTAGTTTCTGAGATTATCGCGTTCAAACAAACAAACAAACTTTTCAGCTTTATAATATTATAGTTTAGATTTGTGAACAATTTAACAGAAATCGACCTAGACACAAATTAAACAGACGTAGTACAAAATGAAAATATAAATACATAAAACAACCCTTCGTGGAAAAAATATTCTTGTTCATCACACAAATAAATGCCCTGGCCGGGATTTGAACCAGGGACCACCAACTTCGTAGGCAGGGTCAACCAACTAGGCTAAAGTAAATACGTGGTAATACCACTAACAACTTTATAATGACTTTCAGGCATGTTCGTCTTGGCACTTCGGCTCAACTCGAATTTACTCCTTCGAGATGTCGATATACCCGATCTCGTTTGGAACGAAAGAGCGCGTGCTAGACGCGACAGGCGCGTGCGAGCGGGATGCCATGATTTTCATCATACATCGGCTTTGTTAGATTGATACGACCTTCTGGATGCAAGTACCACTTATTCTGTGGTCCTAACCTAAAATATTCATGTTTAGGATATGGATGTTTGGCAGTGATAGCGTCCTGCACGGGTAATCATCATCCTCCTAGCGTTATTCCCAGTACAGTTGCATCTTGAAGGATGCCTGGGGTCCGCTACCTGATCCCAAGATTTGGCGTAGGCACTAGTTTTTACAGAAGCGACTGCCATCTGACCTTCTAACCCGACGGGAAAACTAGACCTTATTGGGATTAGGCTTGTCAAGTCAGTGGGAAACTTGACTGTTAGAGGTTCTCAAGCCGCCCGGAGGCCTCTAACTTGGCTTAATTTCCTGCACGGGTAATGAATCGCGAAAATAGGTTTTCTACTGTAGCATTGAAATTTTGCAGTAACTGACACGGTTATTTTCTATTAAAAAATACGATGTATATTTTATTGTAAAAATGACACCTCGCCGAGTTTTAGCCGAACATAGATCGCGTATCTCGCCAAAGATCGCTTGCGCTACTTTCGAATAGCATCTGCAAAGCAAACGTGCAAACGGAAATAGGCTTTTCTTTGACTCCTTTAAAACTGTACGCGACTAAACAGCAAACAAAGATAAGCCCGCATCTTGTGATGAATGGGGAATTAGTATATCTCCCCGACAGCGGCCAGAAGGTGTTTTCAAAAGGAACGGTGCTGTTGAGGTCCAAATATGACTTTAGACTGGGAGATAAAAACTGCCAGTTGATTGTAACGCGTTGAACTTACATTAGGTCTAGCTGCCATTTTTAGAATGGAAAGTGACTTTACACACGCCCGAAAAAATCAATTTTTAGATTTTGGCAGTAATACCCGTGGTTGACTCAGTGTTTTTTTAGTGAAAGTGATATTGTATTCATTTAGGTTGTAGTTGTTCCCGGTAGCTCAGGGAAAGGTTCGAAAAGAAAGTAATCCCCGAGTAAAGTAACCAAGGAATTATTAAGGGAAATGAGCAATCGACTTACCTTGGTAGTTTATTGACGTTCATAGGTGCATGTAATATGCCTAATTTGAAGAATAAACTACTTTTACTTTTACTTTTACTTGTAAACCTCAATTACACACATTATCAGAAGCATACGCACGCACACCCCTCCACAGACACACCCAAGCATTCCTATAGCAGATACACACATATACACACAGTTATTGATAAAACTATTGTTTTTCAGAAACGCTAGTAGGTTTTGACTTGTGAAAATGCCAATCGGCCTACAATTCTTTTTTTTATTTATAAATTGCTTTTAAAGTCATGTCTGTATGTTTGTGTTAATTTTGATTTACAGACCTCACTTTATTCGGTAAATTCTATGCGTCTTTTTCCCGACTGCGCCAGAAATGTGGTTATGTTTTTCGAGAGTATGTATGTATGTATAATTGTTTGGCTCGCTCTGCAACCTGAACGGCTCGATGGATTTTAGCTTGAATAAAAAAAACAAGATGGCGGATTTTTGGCGCCAAAATCCAAATTACACAGAAACGCAGTCGAGTGTTTTTTGACGTGATAACGTCTTTAAAATCGTTTTAGTCGGGTGACATGTTCAGAAACTTGTGTCACACCAAAATCTCACGAGCGCGATCGCAGGTATAACGAGAGAGAGACGGACCGATCTCCCGTCTCATCTCGAGCGCTGCCAGTCATTCCGTGAAACTTGTCACGCGGAATCCTCACGAGCGGAGGCTGGCATAGCGTTCGAGTGAGTGGACCGATCTTCCGTCTCTCTCACTCTAGCGGCATACAAACGAATGGAGATTTTCTCGTGCGGTTAAGTTTTCGTTGAATGTTGAAACAAAATGTGAAGTGCAAGTGAAGTGTTACAACAATTGCAACAAAAAAAGGTGAATAAAATAAAATAGCCATTGTTATCTTCATTAATTCCTTACTTCCCAAAAACTTATATCACCAATAAGACGTTATCACGTAAACATCTCGATCGTAAACCTACTTTACAAACAACCAATTTTTTTTTTAATGAATGAGTCATGTTTTACGTTTGACTTCCATAATACAGGTGTAGCCTAGTGTGGGGTCATCACTTTCTGGTAATTAAATTGTACAATACAATACAATACTCTTTATTGCACACCTCAATTAAGGGACACAGTACAATACGTAATAACAATAAGTAGAGCCAAACAAAAGGCGGTCTTATCGCTAAAGAGCGATCTCTACCAGACAACCTTTGGGTAGCGGAAATCAAAGCAAATAATTACAATTCGCAGTAGGTGGTGCCGAAATAATTTATGAAACCTACTAATAATTACAACAATATTATACTATATTTATTACTTACTTATTTAATTGCGGCAGATCGTATCGTGATATTGATATCGTGATATATCGTGATACGTATCGTGGTGGATGCCCAGCTCCGTTCTCCTTCTACCATTCCGGTTTTATAAGCCTCGATGTAGGTAAGGCACAGGACAGCGTACTCGTATATACACAATGATAGCAGTGAAAATATCCACGAAAGCACCGTGGTATGTATCAGTGGCACTGAGGGATGCGCGCGCGACGATTGTTCCGTACATACTAACGGCGAATATTTGTCTGGGAGCGATCCGCTACGGGCGAGATTTGCACGGCATTGAAGGAGCCTTCAGGACTACTCCTCGCTCCTGACAAGTGCCTGATTTCTAAATCCTAAACACAGGTATTCTGGGAAAATATTTTTTAAGTTCACATTTGTTTCAAATCTTATGGGGTCTGTTGCACGCTTAATATTATCACAATACTGGTGTGTCAATATTATCGCGATTTTCAAAATCGTACGGATTTGTCTTCAATATTCATTAAACAGCACGTGATACGGATCGTGATGTGAGTGTGTCGCGTGATAATAATAACCGTGTAACAGGCCCCTGTGAAATTAAAGATCATTTCCATATTTCAAATTGTTATAATGGTAGTCATAAGAACAAATCAATAAGGTTATTATAACATATACCCCACCTTGACGACCTGTTTAGCCTAGTTGGTAGTGACTCTGCCTCCGAAGCTAGAGGTCCCGGGTTCGAATCCCGGCCAGGGCATTTATTTGTGCATTTTTCACGGATATTTGTTCTTGGGTCTTGGATGTTTTCTATGTATTTAAGTATGTGTTTATCTATTTAAGTATAGTAGTATCGTCGTCTAGTACCCATAGTACAAGCTTTGCTTAGTTTGGGACTAGGTCGATTTGTGTAAGATTGTCCCCCAATATTATTATTTATTTATAATTTTTATTATTTATTGTACTGCGTGCCTAAATCCACCGTTTATTTAACATTACCATCAGCACTACCAACATTACTGTTTATTTATGCATTTAATATTAATGAAAACACTTGATGTAATTAATGTAGCTTGATTTATTCGTGTCCATGTTTTTATGTCAAAATTAGAACAGGATGGTCTTACCAAAGACAATCTAGAGTCCAGACGTTTATCTAAAACTTCCATAAACAATTACCAACTTCCAGGAATCAGAATTGATTCTGCCTAAGTGAGTACATGATCCAGAATATAAATTTAAATCATTAAGTTATCAATTTAATATTTCAAAATAAGAAAAGGAAAATTGAGCTCCGAGCAGAATTCGAATTTTTTTTTATTAAAAATGGGAATGCTCTTAGCCAGCATCTAGCCAGGGGGTAAAGAAAGACATTATGGCTTATGCGGCAAATCGATCTAGCCAGCTGAGCTTTCGGAACATTCAAGCTAAGGCACGAAAAAATCCTTTACCTACCTAGAAGACTCGGGCTTCTTTTATTTATTTATTTTATTCAAAGTTTCCCTTTAATATTGTAATTGGGATTCTACTTGGTAAAAATAACAGATTTACGTTAAGTTCATTAAATGTTTATTTCAGACTCAGGTTCATGTGGAAGTTAGTGCACTATTGGGCTTAAACTGTTAGTACAGTCAATCATACTACATAAATAACATTGTACAAGCAACACAACACACAGACTTTACAATAATAATAAAAAAAAACTTAAAAAAGTGAATTTTTTATTTTGTTAAATTAAGATAGGTTTTACGATGAAACATACAAAAATTGCGGCTTAATTAAATTTAATACCTATATATTAATTTATTTATAAATCGTCACTAGCTTGATTCACATTTTACCTTACAATTTGATTTTATGTCATTCAATATGACGCTAGCTTAAACTAGGTATAGAATAGCCCGGGTATAGAATACGGCTACGGTATCCTCTGCCTGTCGTAGAAGGCGACTAAAAGGGGGTCCTTGGGGTCGAAGACGGTCACAGTTGGGGGCTGTGATCGCCTATAAAAGCAGATGGTTGGACCCACAGACTCTAGGGCGGCACTGGTGCGTTCCGAAGGTCAAAGTCAAAGTCAAGTCAAAATATTCTTTATTCAAATAGGCCTAGCAACAAGCACTTTCGAATCGTCAGTTATAACATGTATTTTAACATATATATTAATTAATTATTTAGAGCAATTTATTGATGCTATTATTATTCTTCAAAATAAATATTGTTGTTGTAGACATGTCAAAGTAAGAAATTATTTTGTAGTAAAATTCACAATAGGATCGTCAAAAAATAAATAATAATAATAATAGAAAAATATATAAAAAATAGAAATCTAGACAGTTTCTAGAATAAAATCAAAATATCAAAAAAAAAGATCATATTAATATCTAACGCCATAATGATTAATTCATTAATATTTCAGTCACAATTAATCCCACGGTGTTTTATCATTCATGTAGTCATGTGTGCTATAATATGCTTTCGATATGAGTTGACGCTTTACATAATTTTTAAATTTATTAATAGATAATTCAGTTACATTTCTTGGAAGCTTATTATAAAACTTCACACCATTACCCATGAATGATTTTCTAATTTTCTGTAGGCGAGTGGTGGGCACCGCGAGTTTGTGTTTATTTCGAGTATTAATATTATGTATGTCACAGTTCTTCCTGAAATTTACAATGTTTTTATGTACATACACAATATTATCATAGATGTATTGACAATGCAATGTCATTACATTAATGTTCTTGAACTTATCTCTAAGTGAGTCTCTATGGTTCATTTTATATATTGCTCGAATAGCCCTCTTCTGCAGAACAAAAATGGTATTAATATCTAAAGCACTGCCCCATAGTAAAATACCATACGACATAATACTGTGGAAGTAACTAAAATATACTAATCGAGCTGTCTTCACGTCTGTCAGTTGGCGGATCTTGCTCACGGCAAAAGCTGCAGAACTCAGTCTATTCGAGAGATTAGCAATATGGGGACCCCATTGGAGTTTGGAATCTAATGTTAATCCAAGAAAAACTGTACTATCCACTAGTTCCAATTCCTCATCTTTCACAATGACACTTGTTTGATTGTGCTTAACGTTAGTCGTGACAAACTTGATACATTTGGTCTTTTTCTCATTTAACAATAAATTGTTGACATTGAACCAATTAACTACTTTAGAAATAGCATTGTTTATATCTATATTAGCTTGTTGCTGTCGTTTGACTTTGAATATAAGAGAGGTATCGTCTGCAAACAATACTATATCATGGTGGGTCTTTACGAGGTATGGCAAGTCATTTATGTAGATAAGGAATAGGAAAGGTCCCAATATTGATCCCTGCGGTACACCCATCGAGACCACTGATCCTGGAGATCGCTGTCCATTCACATCGACCCTTTGTATTCTACCATATAGATAAGATTTTAGCAAATTCAGTGCCGATCCTCTAACTCCATAGTAGTGCAGTTTCCTGATTAATGTTTCATGACATACGCAGTCGAAGGCCTTGGACAAATCGCAAAAAATACCTAAGGCATCCTGTGACTCTTCCCAGGCATCGAATATATGTTTAGTTAGCTCAACAGCCGCGTCGGTTGTCGAGCGACCCCGCGTAAAACCAAATTGCTTATTATGCATTAAATTGTTTGCATTAAAATGTCTTATTAATTGGGACAAAACTAATTTTTCAAAAATTTTACTAAATGTTGGCAGCACAGATATTGGTCTAAAATTAGTGGGGTCAGAAGTGCTACCTGATTTAAATAAAGGAGTTATTTTACTATGTTTCATTAGATCAGGAAACTCACCGCAGTCAATACTGTTATTAAATACAACTACCAAGTCAGGCGCTATGACTTCTATTAGAGATTTGACAGCATGGACAGAGACTCCCCAGAGATCACCAGTTTTTTTGACATTAATTGATTTAAACGCCTTTATTACATCTGGGGTACTAACATACTCAAAATGAAGATTTCCACTACATTCTGAGGCGTTATCTTTTAACAATGTAACGGCAGACGAAGGTGAAGAATTTAATGTCTTTGTTGTGGATACTGGTATCTCAGTGAAAAATTTTTCAAATTCTGTTGCTACTTCTAAACTTGAATCTATAATTATGCCATCAATTTTTAGTTTAAGATCATTCATTTTGTGCTTTGATCTACCAGTTTCCACATTAATTAATTTCCATGTTGTTTTGATAATGTCCGAACTATTTGTAATTTTCTGGCTTATAAAATTACGTTTAGCTATATGACAATCTATTTTAAATTTCTTAGAATATTGTTTGACATGTTCCTTAAATTCATCACTCATATTAAACCGGCGTTCCTCATATAAAGCATACAGTGCTTGTCTACGTTTATGTAAGTCCTCAGTAGCCCACTCACTAAAAACTGATGTCCCACCAACCACGACCGATTTGGATGTAAAAATCGCATTATAATGTTTCATAAAAGTGTGAAAAAATGAATTGTACATTTCGTTTGGACTCATATCGGAAGACAGAAAGGGTAGCGCCTGGACTAGACTTTGCTTCATTCGTTCCATACGGCCCGTGGTTACTGGTACAATAGTTATTTGTTTCCTCAGGGTATTTCTTCTTAATGTCTCAAATACCATTAATTGACCTAAGTGATCTGATTCTAATTTACTGATTACACTTTTAGTGATTGGAACAATATTAGTGAAAATGTTATCTATACAGGTGGCGCTTGTAGCAGTGACTCTAGTAGGCTCCGTAAATATATGACTCAAATTACAAGATTTGAAAAGATTCAACAATCTGATACTTGTTGTTGAATTTTCTAAAATGTTTACATTGAAGTCTCCGCATATAAGTAATTTCTTACTAGAGAGTGATATTTTAAGTAGCACGGATTCCATTATGCTTTCAAAAAGGTCAAAATTACTTAATGGCGGCCTATACACACAGACAACAATAAATTGCTCTAATTCTACTGCACTTATTTCTATGGTCCGTTCAACAGACAAGGATACAATGTCCTTACGTTCCTTAAATTTTAATTTATTATGTAATATTATTAATGACCCACCATGTATGGAACTAAGTCTGGTGAACGAACTTCCCACCTGGTGGTTATTAAATTGAGGCATTAATTCATTATTTTTTAACCAATGTTCAGTTACACACAATATTTCAATATTATAATCATTCAAAAAGAGTTCAATCTGTAAGTCTTTTCCTCTAATAGACTGAATATTTTGGTGAACCAGGTGCATATATTTTCCATGATGGCAGTATCTTTCATTAAATTTATTAATAACTAAATTGCCAAAGTTTGAGTACTCCTTTGTCTTAAAATCTAATTTAAATGATTGGTTAAAACTGGAACCAATTCCAACTGTATATTGAACTGCTCAATAGGAGCAGAGTTATGTGCCAAATTCTTGGCAGAAATGTCAAATAAATAGGATAGTGACAAAGCTATTTGTCTTTTATAATAATTACAAAGGTAAAACTTACCTTTAGTCAATAAATTGTGTTTACCAACATATTTGTTAGTGTCAATTATGCTAAACTTACTACTATATGTACAGAGATTATGCAGAGCTATATTCAAATTATATCTAGTGTCATTTTCTGCCTTTGAAATCTGATGACAATAGGGGAATGTGAACATAATAATTTCTTTTACAGTTAATGTGTCCAATTTTTCAAAAAAATTAATTAAATTATGTTTGTTCACATTTCCTCTGTTACCCATAAGAATAAGCAGTGTTGTTTTAGAATGAATACTATTATCACTCATAATTTGATGTGACATATTATCAAGGCTACTATAAGGCAGACAATTGCTTATTGCGCTAAGCCCTGTTAAGTGATCGCTTAGATATGTGCCCATATTACTTCCAAACTCATCACAGTACATAATTACATTAGGTGTGTTCGTTTCTGAAGTGTGGAAGGAGCTATTATTATTTTGTTCTTGTGGAGGTACACTGGCACAAAGGTGTGGGTTCGATGGACCATCTGATAAATGACCACTCATTTGTTTACATAAACATGACTGGCCATTGGTCAGTGAATCAAACCGTTCCAAGTTATAATTAATTTGTGTTATTAAATCATCCATGGCTAATGAATATTCATTAATAACTTTTTTTGAATTTTCATTCATCCTATCTAAAGATTTTATTGAGTCCTCCAACTTATGAATTTTTAATTTCAATATCTGTGTGTCAGTTTCATATTTTGATCTACTATTTTTCAACTGAGCAGAATATATATCCAACTTATCCACTAAATTCACATTAATTTTGCTAAATCTCAAGTTCTTGAAAAACAATTTATTCCGTTTTGACAATGTTTGTGTTTTTTTTATGAATCTGTTCAGTCTAAGATATTTCTTTAGTTTATTACCGCTGCAATGTTCTAACCCTGATGTGTTACAATCATTGGTTAAATCTATAGTAACCACAGGATTATCAATTGCAGAGGTAGCCAACTTTGAGTCGGGCCCGACCAGTTCCTCGAATAAACTCTGAGTCTGAGCCTCTGCAGCTTTAGTTTGGGCTTCCTGTAGGTCGTAGATTTTTTCGTGGGCATCATGTAGCGCTCTCTCCAGTGAGTTAATGTCCTTCAAAGCCTCTTCATATGCAGCACCACACTCAGTAAACCGGTCTACCGTCTCCTGAAGCCGGGCCCGCTCAGAATTTACATCATTGTAATCACTTTCTAAGGAACATAAATCTTTTTTTAACTTATCTCTGCTATCAAGTACTAATAATAGTTCCTTCTCACTGTCCTCTCTCTCACCAAGCAATTGAGCACACAATTCCTTGGATGTTTTTAGTTCAAGCAAGGTAAGTTGAAGTTTATCAGTTTCCTGCTGGCGAGCCGCAGCAGCTGCTCTGCGAGTTAGCATTATTGTTTTTCTTTAGTTAAGCACAAAAACAAAACAAGGAATTGCTTACTCAAACTAAGCGAAATTACAGTTAGGTACTTACATGAAATTCTGGCGTCTCACTATGCCCATACACTGCCTTTCAATACAATTCTGTACAATGATTTACGCCTTGTTATACACACAATTAGACAAATAATTAATAAAGCAAGCAAATAGGACTGCGAAACGAACACAGATTTCAAATCCAGGCTCCAACGTACAAACGTCCGTTGACAGCTTCAAATACACGAGTGCCCGGGCACTGTACTAAGGAATTATATATTAAACTAACACTGGTGTCGCTTATTTACTCTATTTTCACCATTCGAATTTACTTTTAATCGTAAAATATTAATTATTATATTAAAATTAATCAGCTGATACAACTTTGACGTTTGACGTTGGCGAGTGTGTTGCCACAGAAAAGGAGATCCCAGAGCCGCCCGAAATGAGTTGAGGAGGACGATCGGGGGGTTTTTAGTCGGTGCAAGTCCGACATAACCACCGCACTGTCCCCGTGGTGCGGCGGTATGCGTAAAGGATTTTCCCCCCGGAAAAAAAAGTAACTCCTGTGCTTTAGGCATCAGTTTCTTTCCTTTTGTCTACATAATTAAGGTACAATAGAATAAAAAGCGTACATTAAAAATAGTTCCTTAACAGTATACTGAATACATTATTTACAAACATACTTTAGTCAAATCTCCTGTTTATTCATTTATTTATTACACAGAACACCAATAGGGTGCTGCATAAGGTAAGGTTACATTTATCTTGGGCACAAAAGTATGTGGGGGCTTATGCTCCAATTACAACCGTTATTACCGTTGAGGTCATATCCCTGAGACATATCGATAGATATAGAGTAAAAAAAGCGATAAACGTTACGTAATCTATGCATTACGTTTCTTAAACCACCCCGTATTAGACCGGTGGTGCTCCTGCTCAAGTTATTTTATATAATATTTACAAAACTGTTTCATTCATTGGATGAAGAAGGATCCCCTAAACTCTCAATACCTGGTGTTTCATATTCAATTTCATTATCAGGTACATCAATAATACTATATTTGGCATGCGGCGCGTGAATACTGCACTTTTTAGATTGCTGTTTCCAAGTAACTACGTCACCACTCTGTTGATCGTGAAAGACGATGTTATTGTAATTATCAAAAATGAACCTATCTACCGAACCAGTCTTGTAAGCAGCGAAGTCTACAAAATCTGTCAAATCTTTAACTTTATATATGCCATTTACTGCTGCATCGCCAAAGTAAACGTTGTCATTCATATCGATGGAAAGTGTCATTTTCTTCCCCGCAACTAATTTAGGAAGTCGGTACCACGATGTTTGATAAACATAGACATTTTCATCAGCTACAAAGTAGATCCATCCATCTTTAGTTACAACAAAATCAGTGATGGCGAAGTTATCTAAGAAAGTGAAGTGTTTTTGGACTCCATCTTCAATTAGGAATAATCCTTTATCGTTTTTAGACGTATAATACAACGTGTTTTTGTAAAAAATCACATCAGTATCTTTGGTAACTGTATGATTACTTACCATTTCAGTTGTATTGCTATCACGATTATACTTGTATATTTTTTTATCTCCTCCAGCTATGTATAAGACATTTTCGGCCTGATCAAACGCCATTCCGGTTGAATCCAATGTCTGTATTAGATGAATTTGTAGGTCGTCAAGGAAGAAAGCTGTGTTGAGGTTGGAATTCAGCTGGACGTATAGGACGTTGTTGGTGGGGTCGATGGCAAGGCGGTCGCTGACATGGAAGCCGTGGATAAGAGTCTTTCTGGAGTAACAATGGCCGTCAACACAGGCCTCGCAGTCAGCGCGAGCGCACGATGTGAACGTGCTAAATAGCATTAGGAATACCAACATTCTGTCATCTGAAATTGTATACAAAAAAACTATTTAGTGCAAACCGTTAAGAATGTTATAGGATTAGAATGAATATTTTGTCGTTGCCTCCATGCGCGCAAGGCCCGCGGAGTCAGAACAGTACTCAGAAAACGTGTCAGACAACAAAAACTCAAGAACTAAGAACGTTACAAATATATTTCATCTTAAAATTGAGTTTTGGGGTTTTATTTTAGTTTCAAATATCAAAAAATTTCACATCCGTGAAAACAAATGAAAACCCTAGAAAACAGACGAAACGCACTTGATTTGATATTTTTAGCTAAAATTTTACGTGGAGATATAGATTGCCCAACACTACTATCTAAATTTAAATTCAGAGTACCTTGCAGATACCCCAGAAACCCCATTAGCCTTTTATCTGCTCCTCTCAGAAGAACTGTTCTGGGTTCCAACTTCCCTGTTCCAAGACTATGCAGGCTTCACAATACTTACAGTAAGAAGATCAACATGTTTAGTACTGCCTTTTATAAACTCAAAGACCAGATCCACGAACTCACAAATTAAATTATGTAAATAAAATAAAATAGTAAAAGAATGTTTTACTAATCAATGTCAATAATAATAATGGTTGTTACTGTTAACATTCTACACTATATTCCATTCTTTTTAATTTTGTTGTACTACAACTTACTATAATATTATGCACGCAGTGTTTGCCCACTCTATTGTACACTAAAGATCTAGTTTTTAAAGTGATTTATATATTATGTATACCCTCAGTGTAACAATTACTGGTAAACCTAATAAATAAATAAATAAATCCGACTCGACAAATAAATTCTATAAAATTATCGAACATGCTCACAAAATTTCACGAGAATCGAATGAGAAATGCGACCTGTAGAGGAGAACAACCGGAAATCCGGACATCTGGACATATGAAATCGTTTTTGACAAAGCTGAAACGGATCCATTCATTTCCCTCGGTCGATAAAATTAACTGAAACTAAGAAATAATAATTATGTAACATTATTTGTACTCACCCATTATGAAATTCTTTAAAAGAAGTCCTCTTCCACTATACTGCAACAACGAGCAAGACCAGATTCTACCAAACAGGGTAAATTACTTAATTTGAGGTTAATATCTCCGAATAAATAACTTTGTTTGCTCAAACACTACATGGTCTGTGACGACCCGGTCTTTATATACTTATAGATACATGAAGGTTGAGTCACTAATAAGGATAAAAAATAATTAAACATCATGTTTACTCGGAGTGTTATGTTTATGTCCTAAAAAAAAAGAGGGTAGCCAAACAAACAACAAGTTTAATTTATAGTGCCATATATTTAAATTTGAATAAATAGTAATTAGCACTTGCAAAATGTTCTAATCACTTACATGTGATAAATAGTGCCTCTTTGCTACACTCAGCTAATTCTCAACACTTTTAATCTCTTCTCTTGGATTGACACATCACAGTTCAAAGGTCACAATAAGTGGACACACCTATTTGTACACAATGGATCACTTGGTGCAGCTTCAAAGGAGTATGGACAACATGAAGGCCATGTTTACATCCAAAATGGCAAATTTTGAGAGCTCCATGACCAGCCAGGGTGATGAGGCGCTGGCAGGCGAGTACAGAACATTTAAAACTCTGCTGTGGGAAGCTGTCGAGCGCCTGCAGGATCAAATGGGCTTTGTGTTGAAAACGCTGGAGGAGATGGAGACCCGATCTCGTGCTGGCATTCTACTGTTGCATGGAGTTCCTGAGGCGGCGGGTGAGGACACTACAGCTGTGACACTGGATATTGTCCAGCAGACCTTGAAGGTGGATGGGGTCTCTGCACATTCTTTCATCACCTGTTACCGTCTTGGTAAGACCTCGGTGCCGTCGAAGCCACGGCCCATACTTGTTAAATTCAGCTGCCACAGGACTAGAACCGCAGTGTGGGCCTCTAAAAGATTATTGAAGGGCTCGGGCAAAACAGTCTCTGAGTTCCTCACAAGTACTCGGCATGCAGTGTTCATGGAGGCTCGGAGGCTGTATGGCATAAGAGACAGCTGGACAAGCAACGGGCGCATTATGGTTCACTGCCATGACGGAGTGCGTCGCAAAATTTCCTCGATAGCGGAGTTGCAAGCACTGCCGACACCGGCGGTTGCAGTCGAGGGCCACGCAGCGGTCCAAGCTAATGTGGGATCGTCGGCGGCAGCGACGGATTCGGCGGGGGCAATGGGGGTGATGGCGGCTCGGGATCGGGAACCGTCCGTGGCGGTGGTGTTGCCATATATATTAAAAGTAATCTTGCTTGTCAAGTAGTTGCTCAATCACCGTCAGTCTACTCGAACTCTTCAGAGTATCTTTTCTTGGATGTCACATTATTCCACTCCAAAGTCCTTCTTGGCGTTTTTTATAGCCCATCCTCTCATGTTAGTTACTTTGATTCCTTAGAGAATGCCTTATCCGATATTAGCCCCCAGTTTGACCATACTATTTTAATGGGTGATTTCAACACCTGTCTCCTTAAAACTGACCATCGCTCCTCTAAACTCCACTCTCTTGCCATTTCCTTAAACCTGAGCGTTTTACCCCTCAATGCCACCCATTTCCCGCATAACGGTCCTCCATCTCTTTTAGACCTTATTTTAACATCTTCTCCGGACTTGGTTTCTCTCCATGGCCAATTTAATGCGGCCGGTTTTTCGAACCATGATTTAATCTACGCCTCTTTTAACATTCGTCCCCCGAAAAAAAGGCACAAGATAGTTATGCGGAGGAATCTGCGGAACGTAAATCTACAGGCGCTCTATGATGACATGTCGCATGCTGATTGGAGCAGTATTGACCGCATTGACGATGTCGACCTGAAAGTGGGGGCTTTCAATGACATATTGCTTGCGATTTTCGATAAACATGCACCAATGAAACCAATACGCGTAAAACACTTCCCTGCGCCGTGGCTCACGCCGGAGATTAAGCAGCACATGGCCAAGCGTGATCGAGCAAATGCTAAGTTTCGATTGGATCCATCGGACGAAAATCGACAGAGATTTATCTCTTTGCGTAACCGCTGTAACAAGATCCGTAGGGAGTCAAAACGCCGGTACATCCACAAGTCTATTGAAGAATGTCCCCCTTCTAAGCTGTGGAAATTTTTGAAGTCTCTTGGGGTGGGCAAAACTCAACAATGTTCTTCCAGTAATCTCAATATTGACGCTATTAATAAGCATTTCAGTACTTCACCGGTTATCCTAGATCCTGCTGTTAAACAATCAACTCTTTCGCATCTTGCCAGTATTACACGCCCCGACTTGTCCCCTTTTAATTTTGGTACGATTTCGCCGCAAGAGACTCTTGCCTTTCTCAAGTCTATTAAAACGAAGGCGGTCGGTGATGATAGCCTAAGTGTGGATATGCTTATGCTCGTGGCAGATTTCATTGCCCCTATCCTTTCCCATATTATAAATTTCTCCTTGTCTTCCGGCACGTTTCCGGCGCCCTGGAAGTATGCGCATATAATTCCTATCCCTAAAGTTCCAGTTCCCATAACCTTCTCTCAAATTCGTCCTATCTCCATTCTTCCAGTGTTATCAAAAATCATTGAACATCATGTAAATCGTTGTCTCCAATCTCACCTTAACAGGCATTCCTTGTTCAATCCCTTTCAATCTGGATTCCGCCCCGGGCATAGCACAGTTACTGCTTTAGTTAAAGTCACTGATGACATTCGTTTTAATATTGAATCCAAAAAGCTCACTGTCCTTGTTCTGCTTGATTTCAGCAGTGCTTTTAACACAGTGGATTTTGATATTCTACTCGGTATACTCAGGACCCTGAATATTTCTCAAACACCTTTATCCTGCTTTCGTAACTACCTCTTTGGCAGACGTCAGCGCGTTAGATTCGATGACAAAGTGTCCGAGTGGTGTGAACTTACCGCTGGCGTCCCTCAGGGAGCAGTTCTTTCTCCACTTCTGTTCTCTATATTTATTAATGGTATCACTGAGTCACTTTCAACGTCTTACCACCTTTATGCGGATGACCTGCAGATTTATGCAGCGGCTAGTATCGATGATATCTCCACGTTAATTACGCAAATCAATATAAACCTAGAAGCCATACGCTGCTGGGCATGTAAGTTTGGTTTGCAAATTAACGCGAATAAATCGCAGGCGATTGTTATTGGCAGCCCTTACTATATAACTAAGTTGTCAGATGTGGTGGTGCCCGACATTCTCTTTGATGGAATTTCTATTCCTTTCTCCTCTACTGTCAGGAATTTGGGCATCACCATGGACCAGACGCTTTCTTGGTCACCCCATATAGCTGAAGTGAGCCAAAAAATCTTCAAGTCTCTTCACTCACTAAGGCGTCTGCAGAATTTCCTACCCCTACATACCAAGATGACTCTTGCTCAATCTCTTTTACTCCCTTTTCTGGATTATGGTGACATCGCGTTTCTTGATCTCAAGGAGGAACTACTTGATAAGCTGGAGCGTCTGCAAAATGTATGTATTAGATACATATTTGGTCTCCGCAAATATGATCACATCTCCGTTTTCCGATCCCAGCTTCAGTGGTTATCGATCCGCCGACGCAGAGACATGCATATCCTGTCGTTACTTTTTAATGTACTGTTCAATCCTGGTTCTCCTCCTTACCTTACGGAGCGTTTTAGTTATATGGCGGATGGTAGTGGTCATCGTTTACGATCGAGCGCTAATCTTACCCTAGCTATACCACCGAATAAGACGCGGACTTATTCCAGGTCTTTTACTGTGCGCGCTGTGAAGCTGTGGAATGCGTTGCCGTTGTCACTAAGGCAGTGCCCGTCTGTTGCGTCACTCAAGAGTCATTTAAAGAAGTTGTGGCTTTCCAATAACTAGTGAATTGGTTAAATCCAGTTTTATAAATTTACTCATATTTACGACACTTGTATATATATATTTATATATATATATATGATGTATATATTTACCGATTACATTTATGCATATATTATAAGTTTTATTTTTCATATATATATATTGCATCTGTTTTATTTGTATTGTACATGGTTTAAGTTTGTCTATCTTATTCTACCTACCTTCCACTCAATTGCTCAAAGGTTAGCTGGAAGAGATCCCTTATAGGGATAAGCTCGCCTTTGTACTTTAACGCTTTGTGACCTCTTTATGTTTCAACCTGTAATTGTGTACAATAAAGTGCTTACATACATACATATGTCCTATGGCCTAATTTTATTTTCAATCGATTAGGCTTTCAACTAGTATACCAAAAACTTGTCGAAGATACTAGTTTATCAGTTGTTTGCTGGTATAATACTGGTTTGCTTACGATGTTTTCCTTCAGCGACACCTACATAGGTTTTTTTTAAACTTCATAGTCTAGGAACCGTGTAGACTCGGGCAAGAATAATAAAAGGTGACTATAGGGGAGCACCGAGGTTGCGAGTACACAACATAGTGGGGACCACAGCACCCGACCCCAGGGAACCCCAGGGAAGGTGACGTCGATTGATAGGAGCCAAAAGGAGTAAAAAGCAAGGGGGGAGCTCCAGTGCGTTCAGTACTGAGATCCTGGAGTCCTCCGCATTAGAGCGCATATGGCGGTCACTGTGGCGTTTTTAGTGGATAGAAATACCACATAACCCATTCTCCGATGACTAGGTACCGGGAAGGAAGTTAATTTTAAAACTGATAACATAGTTTATAATTAAATTGTGCATATTTTTAGACAATCAAGGACATAAAATAATTACATACATTACGACTGTGGCTTTCCTGTTTTTGTACTAAAATCATAAATAGTATGTAATTAAAATAATATCACAATATTAATTAGCGAACACACTAAGTTGAGCTATTTTGTATTGTTTTATCAAAATTATATCTTAGTATTTGTAACAATTCTGAGTGTATTTATGCATTAAGTAATAAATTTATGTAACTTTTTATATGCAAAAATTACCTACACTGTGACATGTAATATTTAACAATATTATAAATAAAGAGTATAAGTATGAGTAAATGTTTTTGTGCACTTTTTTGGCAAGCAATTTAGATTACTTATAGTTAAGAATTTTCATATAATTAAATATGCCTTAAAGATATTCCAAGAATATAAACTGTCTATTGTAGATACATTTTTAACTTTCGATTCAAGTGAGAGCTGTTATAAACTGGTCTTCATCATTTTCTGTCAGTTAGAAATTATAAGACTGTATTGTACTATTTAATGTACAATTTCAATCCAAACACTTTAGTGGACGTATTGTAGAAATATTTTTTTCTATCCATAAAATTAATGGATCGAAAAAAATATATATATCGAACTCAACTCTTTAAAAATTGAAAATATAGAAAACTTCTAGTTATTTATTACTAGACAGATAATTTACAATAAATAAAAAAGCTTAGTAGTAGTTCTTTAATGCACTTTCATTTTAGTTCATTAATGTCAGTTTTGTCTTCTTTAAATATATCTTTATAAATAATAATATTGGGGGACAATCTTACACAAATCGACCTAGTCCCAAACTAAGCAAAGCTTGTACTATGGGTACTAGACGACGATATACATACTTATATAGATAAATACATAGAAAACATCCAAGACCCAAGAACAAATATCCGTGAAAAATGCACAAATAAATGCCCTGGCCGGGATTCGAACCCGGGACCTCTAGCTTCGGAGGCAGAGTCACTACCAACTAGGCTAAACAGGTCGTCAATGGATACACCTTATCCATATTAATATCTACAAGACACATTACATGACATTAATGTCGTAAAAATAGCTCAGCCCCGCCGACCCCTGTTGATAAAGTTTCACATTAAGAGACATGAACTTGTCAATCATTTAGTACGATATTTGATAGCCACTTCGGTTCTAGTATTCAGAGTTCAGCCAATGGGAAAGCATACTTCACTAAATATGAACCATATACTCGTATAACATACCAGTTTGATATCTTATATGATGAATCCAGAGCGTATGACCAAGGCTACTTCTAAACTTTTTACCTTAGCTTATTTTATTTATCAAAGTCACGTTTACGTACTTAGACACTGAAATTGTAAGAAAATTGAAATTTCATGCAGTTGCATACTTATAGCACGATGTAGTTAAGCGAATATAAACCATTTCCGTAGAGTTTTGCATCTTGTTTTTTCGAAAATATAAGCGCGTCTTCTGGGAGCGTAAGTGACGTAACAGATAAGATAAGATAAGATAAAAAATGTTTATTGAAGTAGGATTTCACAATCTCTTTTGCATCGTCAGAGAACGAATGCAATAAATTATATGAATATGAATATCTCCTTAAACTACCTTCATAAGAAACCCGCCTTGGGGATCGAACGCGCACCGCATATGCGCCGGCGCCGGCACCCACTGCGCAACGCCGTCTGCGTCACGAAACACTATGCGGTTGTCTTTATCGAACACAAAGTCTTCTACCGCACTGGACGCATAAGACGCAAACTTTTCAAGCTTCTCCGTCGCTTTGTCGCGTTTATAAATGACTTTTTCAGTCATATCTGCTAAATAGACGCTGTCATATTTGTCAACGGATAGCACGTGATTCTTTCTGATTACTACTTCTGCAGGTCGGACGTGCTCATAATTCTTATTAAGATAGACGTACACAGTGTCGTTTGATACGAAAAACATTTTCTGATCCTCGCCAATCACAAAATCGCTTATAAAGTAATCATTCAAATATTTCATATGCCACAGCTTTTTATCTGTCATATTATAGTGATTTATACCTTCCAATTGGTTAGGTATAAAGTGTAGATGATATTTGCCAGAAAACATCAAATGTGGTTTACGCTTATCATCGTCTTTGATATTAATAGTATCAACAGTTCTCGTTTTGTTATCAATAAGGTTGTACATGTAATATGTATTGTTATATTCTTGTGTTCCTAAGTACAAAACCCCCGTTTCCTGATTTACTGCCATTGCCGCTGTCCTCATTATGTTCACTAACCGGCTCTGGAGGTCGTCTATAAATATGGCCGTGTTTAGGTTGTTATTGAACTGCAGGTAAAGCACGTTGTTAGTCCGGTCAATGGCCAACTGATCGGTGACGGGGTACCCCGTGACGATGGGCCGGCGCGAGTGGCACAGCCCCGCGATGCAGGCGTCGCAGTCTGCGCGCGCGCACGCCGCGAGCGCGCACACCGCCAGCACCAACAACAACATCTTACTGGCTGGAAAGATAAAAGTTTTTATATAACCAAAGTCACTAGAAAATCTGTTATTCCTCTTAGAAACCTATCATCTTAATACTAAAACTGTCCCGAGATAACCTTTACGTTTACCCCGTTGTTAACTAGTTTAGGGAGTTTTAGTTGCAAATGCCAACCTATGATTGTAAATTTTTAAAATGTATTCCCAGCAAAGGGGTGGACTTAAATTACGGTGGTTCAATGTGGACGATTAAGATCACCTCACAGAGGCATAGATAGAAACAATGACCAAGATAATGCGCAATGAAATCAGAATAGAAAGATCATCTTTATCACTTTATCATCATCACCCTAATATATATACGTTCCACTGCGAAACACGCATAATAGATAAAAAGCACAGAAAACCCCTACTAGAAGCTCTTAATGTTGCTCATTGTGTTTATTTTCTGTGTATAAATTCCCATTTTTATGAGATTAGTAAGACTATTCCAATTGAAATATATTATTATATATAGTGGCCCAAATTGGTAAATAAATAACAAAATATCCTGGAGATTTTTCTTTCTGTTAGGCAAGCATAAATTAATATTATAGTACCCCTAAAATATGGCACCTATATATGTTGAGGTTACCAAGCTATGAACAATTTCTGGTCTGGGCGTTAGGGACTTTATTTATACCACGATATACATCAGAGTACTATAATAGTTATTTGTTATACAACTTTGCACCCGTGTGTAACACAAAACTTTTCTCCTCACTATAGCGAGGAAAGTGCAACCTGCAAAAAAACACAGTTCCAAAGGCATGATTTTCATCACTGGAATCACCGATTCTTTTACGATATTATAACAGAAAACTCTGGAAGTTGTGTATAATATTTACGTGAGTCGGAGTCCGTGACAAGTTGAGTATATTTTAGTTGACATTGACAATAATGTCATTTCTGACGATGCGTTTTGAAATTGCATCGACTCAACTTGTGCGTTTACAATTATACTCAATATCATTATAAAACAAATGTTACTTATAGAGCTTGACTTAAATCATTAAATAAAACTAAATTTGGTATTTTTTGTTAAATTTTCAAACCATTTATTTAATGATAATTGATATGAAACGAACCATTATTATAAGCGTTTTACGTTTTGTTATCTGTCAAAAGCTACTCAAACACGCTCCAAGGTCAAATTACTTTCCCCACTTGTGGATAAAATGCGTTTTTACCCGCTTGTTTCAAAGGATAAAATACGGCTTTCCGAGCTAGTGAGGGGAAAATAAATAAATACATAGCAAATATCCAATAATCGGGAACAAATAATCGGGATCAGCACACAAATCAATGGTGTCCGATTGGCGAAGAAGAATGTGAAGCAGATTGAAGAATGAGAAGAAAAAAGAGAGTGAAGAATGTGAAATATATAGTAGATTGTACATAGTGTGCATAAAACAAGCCATTTCATCCAAGAAAATTTATCGATCCGAGCCGCAGGCGAGGCTAAATTAGAGATAAATGAGAGCAAAAAGTAGAGGATAAAATAAGTTTTATACACGAGTTATACACTTTGCACTTCCATTGCGAGAAAATTAAACAAATGATTAATGTAATTAAAGTTATGTTATCTGTTTTATACTAATGTGCTCGTCGACTGCGGGCGGCTCGACTTGCATGCGCGCCGGCGCGCCGACGTCGTGTTTTACTTTATGCTCTAGAGCATAAAAAGCGACTTTATGTCGCCTATGCAGAGCGTAAAGACGGACTTTTTGAGCACGAGAAGTGACAAATAAGTTATGGCACTTACCAAGTGACATCACGGGAGTAGGAGGGTTGAGAAAAGAAAATAATTCGCTCTGGTGCGGAGTCTCGATGGGAATGAACTTCGACGGCGGAGACGGCTTTTTTATACTCGATTAGGTACACGTAGCTTCTCTGGCGTTGTTGTGAAAAAGATAACGACTGATATCGGTCATAGATGTGTGGGTAAAAACGTACTTTATTTTGTTGAAAGATTAAAATTATATTTTACCTAATTAACGTGTTTTTAATTGTCGGGGTGAACACGTGACGTCAAGCAACTCACGATACTTACATCTTTTTATGTGGGCAAGACAGTTTTTCACCGATCTCAAAAACCGTTAGACATATCTTGTTCAAACCAACAATCATTAAAAGTATTTATTATTAAGTACACACAACTTAAACCTCACCAACGGTTGAAATAATTGGAAAAGTTTTATAGAAACCTCTATATTACTTTTAAAGGCCTATCCATAGATATCCCACATGCCTATGTGCATTAAAAAAAACATCACCCGGTTACATGTATGGGTACCCCCCCCCCTCCTAATTTATTTTTTATGTAGCAGTTCATACAATACAATTTTCTACAAAATGTCATAACTCTACTTTAGTCTCCGAGTAAATTGGCTGTGTCATACGGACGGACAGACATGAATAAACGATAAGGGTTCCGTTTTAATGTAGTAAATGTAAGTAGGTGCGGGCGGGCGGGTGTCTAACTACCACGGTTGATGAGATACCTGATGCCAGACGGACAGACGGACGAACAGCGGAGTCTTAGTAAAATGTTAATTTAAGACTTGAATATACACGGCATAGAAATAAAACTAATGCATTAATAAATAAGGCTAAAAAATAAATATAGAAAGAAGGAAATTTTAGACTGTAAAGGTGATTATAGGAAGATGTGGTTGACAATAAATGGATGGCTAGGCTGTAAAAAAGAAAATTTAGATAATGTAATATTGAAGTACCTAGGTAAAACAGATACCTTGCGTAATAAATGCATAAACTTCGCCAAAAGATTTACAGGAGAAATAGCTAAGATAAAACATCACTTTAACCATAAATTCTTAGATCGGTCAACATATGTCACGCAAAGTAGCGCATCCCTTCTTTTTCAAAAAGCTTCAGTTACGGAAATTGAAAAAAACTATAGATAAATTAAATTGTCGTAAATCGCCGGGATGTGACGGAATCAGGGTACAGGATCTTAAATATATAAAAAAAGAAATTAGTCCGGATAAATTAAAGAAATCTATTATGCGTCCTATATATAAGCAAGGCAGCCACCTGGATTATTCTAACTATAGGCCTATAGCTATTTTGTCTGTAGTAAATAAAATAACGGAAAAACTCATAACTAAAAGGATTCATTCGTTCTTAGAGAAGCACGACATTATTGGCTATGTGCACGTCTGAAACGTCAAACGTCAAAGGTCCCGAGACAATGTCAAAATTTACGTCAAATAAAATATGTCAAATAATGACACATGAATATTTTATTTACTTTAGTAAACGATAAAGACCCCGTATTGGAAATTTTACTAAAATAAATAAGAGAATAAATAAATACATACAAACGAAACGAATCGTAGGAAAATTGTTAAGAAACCAATAGAAAACGTGAAAGTAAATTTGACAGTGGTCCACGGTAAGTACACATTTCTGCCCTGGTGTGCGCTACGATCGCCTAGCTTACCCCCACCACCTACTTCGCACATAGCCAATATCCCAATCTCAGCATGGCTTTAGGAAAATGTGGAGTACGTCGACTGCACTAGTGGAGTTCGCTGATGACATTAATGAAAAGCTAGATAACCGAATGCATGTAGTAGTTTTGTTTCTAGATTTTAAAAAGGCATTCGATACACTGGACCACGAAGTGTTACTTCTTGCTATCAAGAGTGTGATCAATGGTTTCGGAGCTACTTGAAAAATAGAACGTTGCATAATATGATAAATGGGGAGACGGGAGAGGAAGCCGACGTTGTGTATGGAGTGCCAACCGGATCGGAGTATGGACCTGTCGGGTACTGTACATCATGCACGTGAACAGTATCAGTAACGTGGTGGAGCACAGCTCCACGTGCATGTACACGGACGACACGTGCCTGGTATGCGCCGACAGAGACCTCTCCGTCATACAACACAAACTACAAGCAGATTTTAATAATTTGCTAAAGTGGGCTCACGATAACGGTATTCTTCTCAATGTATCAAAAACAAAATGTATGGTTATAAACTCCCCACATATGACAACACGAAAAGGAAATGTAACAATCATTGGACATACATATGAATGCCTGCATAACGGTTTAGCATTACGAGTATGTCATTGTAATCCCCTAGAATTCATAAACAGCTATAGGTACCTAGGACTTACCATAGACCGCAACTTTAACTCGAAACTTCATATCGATGTTTTGTGTAATAAACTCAGAGCTATAATGTAAATTCAATATTTTAAAACATATAAGTAATATTTAAGACGACATTACATACTTTATACCATGCTTTGGCAGATTCAATCATAAGTTACGGACTTATTGCATATGGGCGCACTTTCAAAACATATTTAAGCAGAATCTATAACTTACAACTTAGACTAATCAAAAATATTGTAAGTAAAAAAATGAGGCAAAACTGCAAGAGAAAGTATCATATCTTGTTTAAAAAATGTAATGTATTACCTGTACATGTTAAGTTCAAATATTTATTAGCCGTAGACCAGTATAAATGCCCAACATATAAGATAGGTAAACCTATAATCGTAACTTTAGAAAAACATCGTCACGTAAAATGTTTGTTGAACCGAGATCACTTAATAATTGTTACGGAAAAAGAACAAGAGGATACCTGATACCGCGCATTTACAATAGAATCATAAAAGAGAACGAGTGTGAAACGAAATAGTACATTACTACAGAGGCCGGGACAAAAGGGGTTGCCGGCCGAAGACATATAGACGGCTGAGCAAAGCGAGGCCGGATAGGTCTAAGGCCGGCAACCCCATATTTCCCGCCGAGGTATGTATCGTGCTTTTCTCAAACATGCAATGAAATAAACAACAAAAAAATCAAAGTTTTATTTTTAAAACGCATAGTGGCAGAATGTCATGATGCCTGTGCCACAAATTTATGTGGAATGAAAATTAAAAAAGAGGACTTTGCAGGCCTAGGCCTGCAAGATTTGTATGAAATTCCATTAACTACCTCTTGTCCTAGCCGCACCTGAAACGTCATACTTCGCAGCCTATTATAAGGAACATAACATCAATATTTCATTGCATGTTTGAGAAAAATATATTTAAGTCTAAAGTAAAGGCGTGTTTGATGGATACCTTCGTTAAAGAAAGTGCAAGTAGTTAAGTCGCACAAATAAATAGCTAGTGTTTATGTTTATCTTTCTTCATGTAATTAAGTTAAATGTCCCAATGTTTGTCATCGCTTTAATAGTTGACACTCAATTGTCTGTCACTTCTGTTTGTCTTAGGGAATTAAGATTGTAGTGCCGTCTGTTGGTGCGGTGAAGGGCACTGGGGTAGTTATATTAGATATTAGTTCACAGCATAGTTTAATCTGTTAAACGTAAAAAGAGAGCCCGGTCTTCGCCAAAAAACTGCTTAGCAGTTTGGCGAAAAAAAAATTTTTCTTTTGTTAAAATTTCATTTTAATTAATAAAAAAAAAGTATCAGGGTCCCGTTCTACCCTTTGGGTACGGAACCCTGAAAACAATCTAGAATTTTTACTGTTAATATTGCGTGTATCATGTGATAAATTCATTTATTTAATTCGTTTATTTGTTTGCCACATACACATAAGTTACAAAAAAAATCAAAACATAAAATAACTTACTAATTTTGTAGCATACCTTGTGTTCTTAAGAGCATGTGCTCGCCCTCGTTCGTTACCTTGTTTCTTTCGCTAAACATTTCACTTGAATCACTGTAACGACAGGAAAATATTGTTTCTTTGATTACTTTCGAAAATTTCAATGTTTCCGGCACTGCCTATGTTATGGGACACACTAAACACGCCAGAAACTTACCTTGTCTGATATAGTTTTATATTTTCAATTATTTTGTTGTTTTCATACGAAAATAAATATAATTATCCTAGAATTTAATACTTTTGACATGTTTACTTATCGACCGTCATAGCAACGGACATTGTCAAAACTCATTTATAGCTAAGGTTGTAATCATTTTACGTCTAAATTGTATACTGGAATCCTGTAAATTTTGAAATTGTAAGAACTATGGATTCTCGAACAACGGCAAGAAATAGTATAAAAGCCGAACATTGCCTAGGACAAGGCAGTTTCTCGCCGACTTTTCATCAGTCAAGTCGCAATTGGTCAGTGCAGGGCCAAGCCAGGCCCTGTACCTCAAGAAGACCTCGTGCTCACGTACTTACTTCGACGTAAACCCTCTTTCTCCTACTAAAGACAACGCGACCTCTTTCTCGACACGCCGAGCCATTCTTCCTGAGCCACCGTGCTCGAGTCTCCGTACCTATTTACTCGAGTCTCCGTGCCTACTTACTCGAGCCGTCGTGCCAACAAACTCGAGCCGTCGTGCCAACAAACTCGAGCCGTCGTGCCAACTAACTCGAGCCGTCGTGCCAACTAACCCGAGCCGTCGTATCAACTTACTCAAGCCGACGCGCCAACTTACTCAAGCCGACGCGTTAACCTACTCGAGTCGCCGTACCAATCTACTCGAGGCGCCGAGTCTTCTGTCTCGAGGCTCCAAATTTTTGAGACTTAAAATTTACAGTGTTTGACCTTTTAATCTTCCATAGTTATTTTTTTATATATCTAAAATCTGTGAGTGCCTTAATAACAATAATTGTCCAAATAAAAGCTTACCCCGACCTTGAGCATTTTCTTTTGCCTTTTTTTTACTTCTTTTACTTTCAACTCCTTTTAAAAAAAAGTCTGCTTACCTCGTCTTTCAATTCACTTGGAAGGCGACGTAACGTGACAATTTATTAAAAGAAACAATCTTTCTGCACAGGTAATTTTTAAAATGTACGAAGGAATATGTGTGTATTGCAGTAAAACAAAAAGGCTCTAACTCAGTGTGAAGCTTTGCTCGCAACCGAGCAAAACACTGGTATTCTGTCAGAGCCGAAAAACATATGTGTAGAATAAATACTGACGGACAAACATACATAAATAATAGAACGAATATATCCGAAATAGTGTGTGATAATGGAACGTGTGCCTCATTATAATGAAAACTAAGAAAAAGGAGAAAAGAAAGAAAAGTGGACACAAGAAGAATATATGTTGTTTTGGTCGTTTTTTTATTTAAATTTAAATAAATATTGGGGGACAATCTTACACAAATCGACCTAGTCCCAAACTAAGCAAAACTTGTACTATGGGTACTAGACGACGATATAAATACTTATATAGATAAATACATACTTAAATACATAGAAAACATCCAAGACCCAAGAACAAATATCCGTGAAGAATGCACAAATAAATGCCCTGGCCGGGATTCGAACCCGGGACCTCTAGCTTCGGAGGCAGGGTCACTACCAACTAGGCTAAACAGGTCGTCAAAAGAAGTCGTTTTAAAAGTACAGCCACACAAAGAAGTCTGCAACTGACTAGCCGTGCAAAATTCCTACCACTTGTTTCTCCTTGAGGTTTTTTAAAGTGTGATTTAAATCATCACAATAAGCATTCGTAAATATATGTGTTGCTTTCATATTTTAGAGGTATATACTATTCTATTGACGACCTGTTTAGCCTAGTTGGTAGTTACTCTGCCTCCGAAGCTAGAGGTCCCGGGTTCGAATCCCGGCCAGGGCATTTATTTGTGCATTTTTCACGGATATTTGTTCTTGGGTCTTGGATGTTTTCTATGTATTTAAGTATGTATTTATCTATATAAGTATGTATATCGTCGTCTAGTACCCATAGTACAAGCTTTGCTTAGTTTGGGACTAGGTCGATTTGTGTAAGATTGTCCCCCAATATTATTATTATTATTATTATTATTCACCAAATAACAAAGTAGGTACCATGTTGCGCATTCTTCCATGGATAATTAAAATTAAGAGTAAAGTACTAGCGTTCAAACTACACTAAACATCCATATATTTAATATAATTTGTGTTTTAAAGGTGTGATAATTATTAATCGATATTTGATCATATTTTGCCTATTCGCTCAAGACACGTTTTAATATAATTTTAATATTTGGCCGAATCAAGTCATTCTAATATAAACCTTATCGCAATAAAATTAAGGTTTTTAATTCCAGTGAGATAATACTTTAATAAGCTGCTGCGAAGACGCGTGGAAGCCGATATTTTCGCTGCGAGTCTTGGAAGCGCGTTAAAAATGTGTGCGTGCATTTTCTATGTCGCACGCTGTAGTAAACGCACGAAGGCAACACGGTTTTCACCGGCTTTGCTCGGCGTGTGAATTCATACTGATAGCGATTTGTTGAAATATTTTGTCATGATGACCTTAATTAGTAAATCGTATTGTAGCTTTATATTTATAATATTTATATTGTTGATTTATGACATTATATTTATGGTAAAAGTACATGCAGTAAGAAATTTTAGGCAAGCCGATGGGAATCGTGTTGTATGGGAGCTCCGATACTGGCACTGTATACAATGAAAAGTAAAGGAAAACAAAATATTTAATTGTGTCCCAAACAACAACATGCTTGCCTTACTCGTATAAATCTTGTATACCTTCCCTGCAAAAATGGCTACTTCAAAGAAAATTTTATAACATTAAAGAATTCTTGACATACCGGATTATTGAGCCTTGACATATTTTTGCATATTTACTTTGAATTATTTTCTATTTTGTATTTTTCATCTTTCTTTTTCCTTATTTGTGATAATAATTGTGGTTATTTTTTATAATAATGTTTATTATAGTGTTTTTTTAAGATGTTTTGAATTGTAATGTTTTTAATGTGACATAATATCTAATCATAATAATATCCATTGACATTTGCATGTCTGTGAGACAAAATAGTTGATCTAAATTGTATAAATGTTGACCATCTTGTTGTACGCTATTTTATGCAAATAAATTACTTACTGACCAATTATAGAGCCCTGAGGAACTACTCTAATTAGTGGCATCGGCTTGGACACTCGTGAGGCCACTGAGGAAGTTATGAAACCAAATTAAGGATTTGTAGTTTACACGTTTAAACAGAATGTTAATGCTATCATAAGCCCGAGAGAAATCCAACAATACCAGACATGCTCCCTTTCCAGAGTCCTGCTCGGTCAATATACTCGTATTGTCTATCACATCCATATGAGCGGTTACTCTACCCATATCTTTGCGGAAACCCGACTGTAATTGTGGCAAAATGTTTTTGTCCCCTAAATACCGACTGAGCTGAGTATCACGTGATAATAATATTTAGTCACTGTTAAAAAGACCCCGTTCTCACCATAAGCTCATAACGCAGTTACTCCAACACTCCTCACATCTTAAGCCACTATCCGTGTAAAATGCTACTTCATCTCGGCCACAATAAAATCTTTATCTCCGATCGTATTGCAGGCACAGCCGTAAAGATAATGGAGACGCCGAAGGCGAGAACTTTATAACTCATATTTTTATATTTTCTATTACTGTAAATCGCTTCAACGTCAGAATTTGGGCGTGGCGAAGAAAACGCTGAGTTTTATTTATGCTTTCATTATGAACGATGTCCCTTGTAATTTATAACTTAAATTGTTATTGGTATTGTGACAAGTGTTTCAAATAGGTAAAATATTCATTCAAGCAAAATAGGCACGCTAGATGTCGACTTGCAGAAAATGCCCAGTTAAACTAACTAAGGCGCCTTCCTGATTTATCGACGCGGAGGCGGAACGATATGAGAAAACTGTCAGCTAGCAATGTCAACTCATACCAAAGGAGTACTGCCTCGCTTCTGCGCATGGTATTACTACTGCGCAAACGTATTACTGACAGTATTTCGTCAAGTGAGGAAATCTCACATCGGTAAACTCACGTCGAAGAGCAAAATACCTATGACATATCGCTCCCGCCCCGCCAAATCAGGAAGTCGCCTAACTAGGTAAAATTTTGGAAGAAGATTCACAGTGAGCTACATTTCCTTAGTTGTATGGACGGAACGACTTGTTTGCTTACCTTTCGGCGCTACTAATTTGTAGAAGATGGATGTTTTGTTGACGGGCTAAATCTGGAAGTAGCCATAAGGTAAACGTCAACAGGCCCGCATCGTACGCGTCGGTCGTATCGCACGCAACGGATATTAGTATTCTTTGTATAGAATGTCACACCGGTGCGTCCACTGACGTACGGTGCGGATCAGTGAATACGATGCGGGCGTGTAGACGCTTACCTATTGGTGACTTCTTCATTTGTCGATGCAGAGGTTGTACGATATGAGAAAACTGTCAGATGTCGTGTCAACTGTCACTCGAGGCAGTACCGATTTTTACTGCGCCACTAAATTCAATGAGTGTGAGATGACAGGATCTCGTCAAGAGAGAAAGTTTCAGCAATATCAAAGAACTAAAATACCACAATATTTATCCCGCCCCACCGAGTCAGAAAGTCACATTAGAGCTTTTTTACATTTTGTAGGTGTCAGCTCCGATTCGTCACTGATAAAAATGTACGGAAATATGTCGTCATCGGTTTGGGCAATGTGAATTAAATATAACCAGGTTTTTTTTATATTAAAAATGGGATTGCTCTTGACCAGCATCTAACTAGGGGGCAAAGATGAGGCCGACGATGAAGCGAGCTCACCCAGAAGATGCTTATGCACCCGTGGCTTAAAAAGGTTTAAGTTGTGTGTGAACTCGGAAATACAAACGCCGCCGGCAGAGAATTCCAATGATGCAAAGCGCTTGGTTAGAATTAGAGGAATTGGATTGGATTGGACTATTGGAGGAGGGTTTCCCATACAATTTGCTTGCTCCGATATAACCCGATGTAAATGGACACGCTCTTGGTGCCCCACGTTCTCACGCCGCGCGTTTCTGCCACGTTTCCAAGCACAGTGCGTGAAATAATAGGACCTCACGAATTCAGGGCTGTGCGTCGCGTATACGTCCCTCGGGAGCCGCGCGGCCGTTACGGGGACTGTGCGATCAATTCATACACGGGCTGTGATTCAGTGCCGATTGTCCTGATAGTGCGGTTTTTGCGAGTCTGCGATGTATGTCAGCGGCTGAAGGATGAGCAAGCTTTAGCAGAGCACTGTAGATGAGCGCTAAGGCACAGATTCACTCTGGATGTCGTGGATTCCTGGATCAGTATTGTAATATTTTGATTTTTACTAATAAAATAAAACCGGAACTGCTGCGACAACAATTTATTTTTTAGTTCACTTAAGTTCTAGCTACCGTCATTTTGGTATGTCTAGGTTTATATTAAATACAATTTGGGTCCGGTATGTGCAATTGGACCCCGGGTATGTCCTGGACCCGGGTATGTCCTAAAACTACGACCAAGACCACCGGGGGATGGGCAGCAGCATCCCTGGAGTGCGGTGGAGATACTGCGATCGCCAACTCGCATGCCAAGCGTGGCGATTATGGCATTTACCCCCCATGAAATTGGGGGAGGCCTATGTCCAGCAGTGGACGTCCTTCGGCTGATATGGTGGTGGTGGTGGATGTGCAATTGGTCCTTGCTAAACCTAACGAGGATAACTGGGACGAAGGCCTACTGTTCCCGGCCAACCCAGTTTCGCGCCTGGGTTAGCCCGGGCAATAGTCCTCGCACAAGCATATCCTACACTCCCCAATTTAACACGTTTAAACTGGTACCTGGTAGCACAGCAAACCTGCGCCCAGAGGCCTTCACCCGGGCTGGTGTAGCCGAGGAACAATATTTCGCGCTACTGCCCGTCAGCGCCACCAGAACAGTCTGCTAACTCCGGAACGCTACCCGCCTCCTTTTCAATCCACAACAGCTGAATACTACCAAAGGTAACCTCGGTAAGACGAGGGTTAAAAACCCTTATGTACTCGTACGAATGCAAAACATCATGAGGAAACTGCCTTTATCTAAGGTCTAGTTAGCCTAGTTGCTGGAGGATATGAAGTGAATAAAAATCTCATTTTCTCGATTCGGTTATTTTCACAAGGTTAAGGTCTCAACACTCGTATTTAATGTCTCGCTTGTTAATTTTTAGCTTGGCGTATACGGATCAGAAATAACGTCCAAAAAATCGGCCAAGTGCGTGTTGGGCCATGCGCAATATAGGGTTCTACTCTACCTACACGTTACATTACGCGGACTTGAAAGCTTACAAACTGATACTTACTATTTATTTGTTTGACGCAACTAACAACGTTATGTGAGTAATTAATGGAAATTGAACGAAAGGTTGTTTTGCCAGGTATAGTCGGGGAATTTGATTTTTGGGCCACTTCATACCTTGTCACAGTGAAAATCAATATGAAAGCTGCTAAAGATCTCATATTTCTGTCAGAATGACGCCTATTACTCGTAAACTGGTTATGTCTACTTAGCTGTGATAGTTTTTTTTTTTAAATTCATTATATTTACTACTACCAAAAAGAGGGGGGACCACAACACTAGTCTTCAGAAAAAAATTGCACTTTAAAGTTTAATATCACGCAAACTGATTCATAAACCGTAAAGTGCCCACATTATTTTTAAACGAGCTATGTATGTCCAACGACAACACACGCGATGGATTTTGCGGGAGGTATCCTGATTTTTTTCATGATTTTTTGTACCAATGCCAAATTACAGCTATCTAAATAGTAGTCACGGTTACTATGCAAACAAAACATACATTACAGCCGAAACCAAGACATTGAATAATTCGGGTTATATAACACATAGTTCACAAGGAAAAGAAAATATAGATTACCATGAACTCTCGTCCATCAACTCACAGTACCGCAGACACGTTCGATACACAACCACCCATCAACTTGTAAACATCAATATCACTTTCTGATGCCCATGATAGAAGCAACTTCAGCAATCTCCGCAGAGCAAGGAGGCTCATTGGCGACAGTTCGGTAGTGGGAAATAAGCTGCAGAGCTTAGCACATCGACGCAAAGTAGCGTGTCTGTGCGTCTTCTACAAACTGTACTTCGGTGAGTGTGCTCAGGAGCTCCATGAGCTCATACCGCCTTCCCCCTTCTTCCATCAGACATCCAGACGTACGGCTGGCTACCATCCTTACCTGGTCGAAATTCCTCTAGTTCGAACCAAGCGCTTTGTTTCTTCTTTTATAATGCGCACTTCTAAGGTTTGGAATTCTCTGCCGGCTTCTGTATTTCCGAGTTCATATAACCTGGACCTTTTTAAGGCACGAGTGAATAGGCATCTTCTGGGTGAGCTCGCTTCATCGTCGGCCTCATCTTTGCCCCCTGGCTATATGCTGGCCAAGAGCAATCCCATTTTTTATAAAAAAAAAAACTTAGAGCACCTACAGCCGAGCTACTATGCGCCACAGTGCGTGTTATTGGGACTGCCAAAAGGTTGTCATTTTCACAGTCTTAAGAGATTTTTGGGCAGAAATGGGATAGCGATCCTCACAACTCGTGCTATGAGCTTAGGACAGTCTGCATCGCCTTGTAAAATTCCACATGTTGTCACTAGAAGATTGGAATTACGCCTTACAGCAAATTAAAACCTAGTGATCCGAACAAATAAATATTGGGGCTACAATCTTACACGAATCGACCTAGCCCAAACCAAGCAAAGCTTGTACTATGGGTACTAGACATCGATATACATACTTACATAGATTAATACATAATTAAATACATATGAACCATCCAGGACCCAGGAACAATACTCGTGATAAATGAATAATGCCCTGACCGGGATTCGAACCCGGGACCTCCGGCTTCGTAGGCAGCGTCTACTAAGCCAAAATGGTCGTCAAATACTTGGCCAGATATAGGAAAGGAATAGGATTGAATTATAAATAGCAAAGGGCTCCGTTAAATATGATTGCATCAAAAGCGCCAAACAAAAATAGACCTCCATAATTCGTTAATCGGCTCAACATCAAAATCGAGTCTAATTCGATTCGCCCAAAGTATCGCTTTGATAATGTTAACGAAGTAATAATGTAATGAATAAGGAATATTACATTACATTGTTATTAGCGATTAACTCGAGAGTGTTATCAGTGGGAGTGATTTCATTAACAACGAATTGTGTTCCGGCTTCACAAGTGATTGTGTATTAATGAAGTGACCCGGTTCAATCATGAATTAAACAAGCATCGTCTTATGATTTCTCTTTCGGTGATAATGCTTGTTTTACATATAAAGCGCTTTGTTGTTTCCAGCTGATGATTTTTCGAAGTACAGTCAACAGCAAAAGTAGATGATCGTTTTAGTGCCTTGTCACTTTCACTACTTTCCCAATTATCGCAGTGTCGTTACGGTAGTCATTTTCTGTTAACTGTACTACTTGTATCTTAAGACGCGGGTGTTCAAGAAAACGATAACACAGATTATAAAAAACGCCCGAAATAGATCGTAGACCACCACCTCACAGAATAGTATAAAAGTATTACATAACCGCATACCTAATAGTAATTAGTAGTGTTGTTATGACTGCGATCTTCTGTAAGGTGGTGGTTGTATATAACTGTTTTAAAACTATTATGGTTAGAATCATTGGGAGCGTTCGTGGCCCAGCGGCGCCCGCGTACCGCGTGCAGTATGCGAGGTTAAGCAATGTCCGGCGAGGTCAGTCCTTGGATGGGTGACCGCTTTGTGTGGTTACTAACTGAGCACTCCCGTGCTTTGGAAGGCACGTTAAGCCGTTGATTCCGGTTGCTTCTATGATAGCAGTCGTTAAGCCAAGTTAGAGGCCTCCGGGCGGCTTGAGAACTTCTAACAGTCAAGTTGCCCACTCACTTGACAAGCCTAATCCCAATAAGGTCTAGTTTCCCCCTCGGGTTGGAAGGTCAGATGGCAGTTGCTTCCGTAAAAAATAGTGCCTACGCCAATTCTTGGGATTAGGTAGCGGACCCCAGGCATCCTTCAGGATGCAACTGTATTGGGAATAACGCTATGAGGATGATGAGGATGATATGGTTAGAATCATAGGGCAGTCAAGATTAAAAGGAACGAAACCAGGGCGCGGTTATTATAAATAAATAGGTAAATGAAAAAGCTGGTATCGTCTCATTTAAAGAAGTCAAATGGTCACGTGAAACAGATGTAAGATACACACCCGAAAAGAGGAGAACACATAAAATTACGTGCTGTGCGAATCGTGGACGATCCCAAACTCATAAGCGATATTGAACTGTTAAGTTTAAGGAGAAACTTTGCCTCCTTGTGGATGTTCTATCGCTTGTATAATGGGTTGTGCTCCGTAAAACTGTTTGACATGATGCCTACGGCTGCTTTCTATCTTCGCACTGCTCGCCGTCGGCAGGGTATTGATCCTCACACCTTAGAACCTAAATGGTCGCGTACGGTACGGTTTCAGAGGAACTTTCTCCCTCGGACGCTCCGGTTGTGGAATGAGCTCCCTGCCGAGGTTTTCCCGAGGAACTACAGTATGGGATTCTTCAAGAAAGGAGTGTATGGATTTATAAAGGGTCGGCAACGCGCATGTGACACCGCTGGAGTTGCAGGCGTTCATAGGCTGCGGTGATCGCTTACCATCAGGCGGGCCGTACACTAGTTTGCCACCGACGTGTTATTAAAAAAAATAACAAGAGAAGAAATATAATTTAATTTATTTAGAATACATGAATAAAGTTACTGAAACAGCTTTGGTGTGGTCCCAATAGCCATGATATTAAAAGTACTCTCTATCTTGATTTTTGCATCCAATTTAATTTTTACTCATCATCATCATCCAAGCGTTATTCCCAGTATAAGTTGCATCCTGAAGAATGCCCGGGGTCCGCTACCTAATCCCAAGATTTGGCGTAGGCACCAGTTTTTACGGAAGCGACTGCCATCTGACCTTCCAGCCTAAAGGGGAAACTAGACCTTATTGGGATTAGGCTTGTCAAGTGAGTGGGCAACTTGACTATTAGAAGTTCTCAAGCTGCCCCAAGGCCTCTAACTTGGCTTATCGACTGCTATCATAGACAGCAGCCGGGATCAACGGCTTAACGTGCCTTCCAAAGCAAGGGAGCGCTCAGTTAGTAATTATTCAAAGCGGTCACCCATCCAAGGATTGACCGCGACCGACATTGCTTAACCTCGCATACCGCACGCGATACTCGGGCGCCACTGGGCCACGAATGCTCCATCCAATTTAATTTTTACTATGTTTTTTTATTTCTTCATCATCATATCAGCCGATGGACGTTCACTGCTGGGCATAGGCCTCCCCTAAAGTATTCCACATTGACGAGTCCTGCGCCTGCGCGGTTCTTTTATTTGTGTGCTCTTAAATAAAATGAAGTCTTCTATCAATATTATTTAATTGCTAACGTTAGTTTCTTTCCGATTAATTTTTATAACTATGTATTTTTTTTATAACATGAATTTAATATTTTAGCAATTTTTAAAATTAAACTATCGCTGCACTTAAACTGTATTATTTTGTTATTTGTGCCATTCTACTTTTAATTTTTCGATACTTTTGCTTAAAATGCATATTTTGGAACCCTTGGCCCTTGCATCAATTTCCTGTTTATTGTAAAAGAAGTTTGGTTTGGCTATTACTTTCGACAATTTTGGTAAATATCTGAGAACTGTAACTGCATAATTAATAAATAAGTATGTCTGCGGAGATAACGCTGACCCGCGGGGCCACGGACGCACGAAGCTCTCCATACGTTAATCTGATCTGGAGTTTCCATCCTGCATTCTGCATGAGGATGAAACTTTAAAAAATATTCTATTAAAATAGATGTTATCTATTTAGTAACACACACGCACAAACGTATATACACACAGAGCTTACACGTGTCCCACTTTGTGTAAAAAAACCACATCAACTGCTGCCAGGTGACACATTTTTCGCTGCTTCTTTGTAGTTGTGCTTGTCTTGTTCAGCTCGTCAATCAATTCCTACAGGTCTGATTATGTGCGTCACGCACTCTCATAAAAAAACAGTCAAATTATTTGATTATTTGCAAGTGCAAGCAAAATTCTGGTATCATCAAGCAATAAGATTAACATCTCAAAAATTCAAAAATGTTGGGTGTCAGGGGTTTTGTGACATACGATAAGTAGGTAGTTAGTTATTTTAAATTACTAGTAGTTTTTAGTTTAATATTATTTCATTTTTGTATTATCGTGTGGCACCTATGTATCTTAGTTATCCGAAATAAACGGTTATTATTATTATTATTACATCTGTCAGCTTGTCAGAGATAACTCTTGGTATAGGTCGATTCACGAGAGCTGGCGCGGAATGTCTATGAAATTATTGACAATTACATACATTTTCCGCGCCAGCTCTTGTGAATCGACCTATATATATCGCAATTCATTCAAGGTTGTAAAAATTTCTTGGTATAATTAACAGTATCTTTGGTTGAGAGGTTAATACGATCATTACATACTTGCATGCTTTTTAGAGTTCCGTAGTAAAAAAAGGGACCCTTATAGTTTCGCCATGTCCGTGCGTCCGCAGCTTAGTTCAATAACCGACCGAGCAGTTAACGAGTAATAGTCGAACTTAATGAAATATACTTCTAAAAGCAAACTTATGTACAATTTCCTTTGATTACTTAGCTTAGACAATGTTGTTAGTTGTGTCAAATACAAATTCATAGTTAAGGAGAAGGGGTAGGCAAGCTCTTTCCATACAAACTTTGTGCACGTTTTTCTTCGTTTGTGTTTGCGCTCCAGTTATTATTTTTGGTCAATATGCTTATTTTTCTGTTAGCAACGACTTGATGTTTTTCTTTTTTAATTTTAATTATGTTTTGTATTTTTTTTAATAAAGCATAATTTTCTACATCAAGTTCTGCGTATATACAATATGTACCAACAAAAAATAAAGTTAAATGCCGTAGTGCCAAAACTAATGAAATAAACTTGCACAACCTTTGTATGGAGAATGCCTAGCCCTACCCTTCGCCTTAACAATTTCCACTAATGGAATAAAAACGACATTTATTCAAAGATTCAAAGAGTTTTATTTATCCATCATAGGTAATAACAAGGTGTTAACAATTTTTCGTATCACTATCTGGTGCCTGTCGGCATACAAATATAATTATTGTCAATCATACATAAATTCATTAAAATTAAATGAAATAGCAATGTAGATTATTTCAAAACATGTCATGGTGTGTAAACAGATAAATTAAATCAAAATCAGGTCTAGTTTCTAATATAAATAATAATAATAATAATCCATCATAATAAACATTTTTAGAGAACCTTTATCAATATTGACTAATTATTTCCATCAGTCAAAAATTCTGCTACAGAGTAATACGCCTTCTCTATAAGATATGCTTTTAAACTTTTCTTAAAATCGACTTCGTTTCCATTTTTCGCGAGGATGTTTTGTGGAAGCTTGTTATAAATTTATCAATGTGAACTATAAAATACGAATGAGGCTTAAAAGTAAAACAAAATATGAATTAAGTTCTACAACAAAAGAAAGTTGTTCTTTACTAATACAATACCATTCAACATTACAAACATATTCAAAACACTAATATTTGTCGCCGGGTACATTATATTAAGTTAATGATTTAGAGCACTATTGATGATGATATTGTTCTTTATAAAAGATTATTCGTATATTGTGAATAAATTACTCTGAATCTGATTATTTTAAAGAATTTATTATTTAGCTAAATTCACAACAGGATTGTCGAAACATTGAATGTATTAAAAATGTAAGTCTAGACAGTGACGGAACGACTGCACCAAATATCATACTGAATAAATCTAGCTCTAATTATTATCTCACAAGGTATGAATTTTTGACATATTTAGTACAACAAAATGGAATAGCAAACAAAGTGTTTGACCTAGAACTGTATAACCCCCGTCGCAACAATGCAGGGTATTCGGCAGATGGATGGACATACGTATATATGGGGATAGATGAGGTCATCTGCTACGTTTTATTTTAAGTTTTTTTTTGTTAAATTTAAATTTAAGATTTTTTTATTATTTTTGTTAAAAATCTCTGTTTTCAAATAACTGAATTCGTAAGATTCTGGAATTAGTCTAGATTTAAAAAAGGGCCGAACAGCCTATATTAAATCCTTAAGCACCTGAAATGTTACAATGCCTTAAGAGGGCGCAGTACGTGGCAGTACGCTCGGTTCTCCATACAAACGTATTTATGCTCTCATTTTAAAACGCCATGCTAGAATAACATGAAACTTTGTATACACAATGAGATTCGGCATATATAGGTCGGAAATTAGTTTCTGTTGCTAGGAAATGTAAAAGAAAAAAAATACAGCGGTTTTTCAATTTTTTACGTCTTGTATGAAAACCTTAATAATCGTTATACTTTTTCTCCATTACAATTTCAAGCAACAGAAACTAATTTCCGACCTAGATATGCCGGATCTCATTGTGTATACAAAGTTTCATGTTATTCTAGCACGGCGTTTTGAAATGAAAGCGTAAATACGTTTGTATGGAGAACCAATCTTCCTGCGGCCTCTAAACTTACAATGTTTATATGTAATTAAATTGTGTAAGTTCACCTTAAAACATTGTAATTACACATCTACACAGCAAGAAGGTAGATGTCGTTGTACGCCTCCCGTACAGCGACATCTACCTTCTTTCTGTGTAGAGAGAGGGAACTAGTGAAGAATTTCCTCAGTGGCTAGAGCGATTGGCCGCGTATACCAGATGTCGCAGGTTCGAATACACTCAGAGCACAATTTTTTTCAATTCTTCCATTAATTTGAACTTTGGAATTTTCGTTAACAGCGTTTTTGCTTTAATACAAAATTTATATAATTATATACAGGGTGATTTTGGGGTCGTGATCCGGAATGATTGTACATGGTCAAGAATTCAAAGTAGACAACATCACAGTTGGTATGACGGTTTATAACACAAATAATTCTCTTTTTCTTCAAATTCTAATGGGAAATAATACTTTTTCATACAACTTGGTCACCCTACCCCACTGTCAACTCTCCATACTATCCGTCAAAGAGAGAAGGGTAACAATGTTTTTTTGAGATTTTGTGTTTTTGTCATCAAAATAAATTAAAAAAGAAATACGTTTGTTTCGTGTCACTACAACTTTTTTGAAAAGGCTAACCGATACCAAGTCGTATAACTTATTCTTGATCCACGACCCCGAAATCACCCTGTATATGTCAGCTATAAGGTATTTATCTATGGCCTGTGTTGCCTGATAATAAATTATTTATTATTATTATTTATTACTACTGCAACTGTCAGTCTTCTTCTTCTCTATATTTATTACTACTCCCCTATATTTGAATGATTGCTTCCCAATTGCATTCGAAGACACGGAAATGGGCTGGTACGAATACAGGAGTACTCTCCAAACCACACCGCTTTCGCACAATACATTCCACCATATCAGCCCTAGGATGTCCACTGCTGGACATAGGCCTCCCCCAATTTCATGGGGGGGTAAATGCCATAATCGCCACGCTTGGCATGCGGGTTGGCGATCGCAGTATCTCCACCGCATTTAAGGAATGCTGCTGCCCATTCCCCGGTGGTCGTGGTCGTAGTTTTAGGACATACCCGGGTCGCACAATACATTATTACTGCTCAAATGACGGCCTGTTTAGCCTAGTTGGTAGTGACTCTGCCTTCGAAGCTAGAGGTCCCGGGTTCGAATCCCGGCTAGGGCATTTATTTGTGCATTTATCGCGGATACTTGTTCTTGGGTCTTGGATGTTTTCTATGTATTTAAGTAAGTATTTATCTATATAAGTATGTATATCGTCGTCTAGTACCCATAGTACAAGCTTTGCTTAGTTTGGGACTAGGTCGATTTGTGTAAGTATATCCCCCAATATATATTTTTTTAAATGTAAATAATATCTGTAAACTGTCAAGTGAGAATATCTTGATGACATAAGCAAGATTTAGTTAAATAAAATACATAAGTTGTACAACATAGAAAAGTTGAAAAACACCCGACATTTTCATTTCAAAAATCAATATCTCAAAAACGGCTGAACAGATTTTCATTAAACATGACTAAGAACACTCAGGATAAAATTATCTATGACACAAAAAAAAACTAAACGGAATACGGTTTGTCCGTTTGGGAGCTACGATACTACAGACAGATACACAGACAGACAGACACTTTTTATAACACCCGTCTCTTTTTGCGTCGGGGGTTGAAAATAGGTCAGATTCCGTCCATTTAAGGCACGAGTGAATAGGCATCTTCTGGGTGAGCTCGCTTCATCGTCGGCCTCATCTTTGCCCCCTGGCTAGATGCTGGCCAAGAACAATCCCATTTTTAATAAAAAAAAAAAAAAAAAACTAAGTCAAAAAGTAGCGTTTACGTGTACGTGTATAACTCGCCTCGTGTACATAAATAAAGTTTAAGACAACCCCACATCTCAACATTCGCCGTCCCTTCACAACACATTATAGTTCTCAAACTTTTAATCTAAAAGAAAAAACCTCGAAGAATGCTACGGAACAAAGTTTCCCAAATCCACACACGGCGTAATTCCTCGAAAAAGTCCGCCGCGGCCCGAAATGTTATTTTAATCAACAAGTCAAAAAGTGAGGCTTTTACTGTTTCTTGTGGCGGGCGTGCGACAGGCGTCCGCTTTCGGAGTAAGGCGACTTCCTGACTTGGCTTAAGTGCTATTTTCATTTACTACTTATTTTAATTTAGACGCTTAGAGACCATGTACATATCTAAGGACTTAGGAATAATGGACGCTTAGAGACCATATACATCTCTGAGATATTAAATTTATTGTATATACTTTTGGGTATTCGGACAGAGACCGTATATATACGTCACAATTTTTTTTATTTTATATAATGTATTGTAAGTTAATTTTAATTGAATATTGTGAGTTTGTTAATCACTATAGTTTTAAAATCATTATTATTACTGTCTACTTTTTTTTAGTTCTGCAATTCTGTTTTGAAAACATTATAATTATCATTGTCAATTTATTTAATTGTATAATTCATGTGTTGACTTGTAAAAGTGCCCTTGTGGCCTATTTGAAGAATATTTTTTTTTATTTTGATTTTGGCCGGGCTGGAGCGATATTTCATAGGTATTACACATATATATTTATTATACTTATGAAATACAAGTAAATAGTAAGTAGTCTTTAGGCTGTTAAATAAATTAGTCGAAAATTAACCTTATCTCCGAAACTGCTAAGCTTAAATATTTGAAAAAACTACACAAAATAGTTCTTTACCCATAGATTACAGGAAAACCTATTAGAAGTCTATAAGTCTGACGGTTTTTGAGTTATCGCTGAAAAACAGCCTTGCTACAACAAAAAGACGTAAGAGCCGAGGGTTTTTCACGAAGATACGAAATTTTTTAATTCAGCATTTTGTATTAAGCAGTTGTTAGGTTAGTTAGCGCGATAAATACGCAGCTGTACGGGTAGACCGAGCAGTGCATTAAATGGGTTGAACACAAGCGCACGTCTTTTCATTTATCACAGTGGCGACGACACGGTTTATATCGAAAACACGCGATAAAAGCAGTTAAAATGAACGCGACAGATATGCAAAATAAAGTGGGAAGTAAACGGTGTTTGCGGGTTTTTTTTTTTTTTTATTAAAAATGGGATTGCTCTTGGCCAGCATCTAGCCAGGGGGCAAAGATGAGGCCGACGATGAAGCGAGTTCACCCAGAAGATGCCTATTCACTCGTGCCTTAAAAAGGTCCAGGTTATATGAACTCGGAAATACAGACGCCGGCAGAGAATTCCAAACCTTAGAAGTGCGCATTATAAAAGAAGATGCAAAGCGCTTGGTTCGAACTAGAGGAATTTCGACCAGGTAAGGATGGTAGCCAGCCGTACGTCTGGATGTCCGATGGAAGAAGGGGGAAGGCGGTATGAGCTCATGGAGCTCCTGAGCACACTCACCGAAGTACAGTTTGTAGAAGACGCACAGACATGCTACTTTGCGTCGATGTGCTAAGCTCTGCAGCTTATTTCCCACTACCGTACTGCCGCCAATGAGCCTCCTGGCTCTGCGGTCCACCGAGTCGAGTGCGGCAAGTTGGTACTTAGCCGAGCCATCCCAAAGGTGACTACAATACTCCATGCAAGACCGGACTTGGGCTTTATATAAAGATAGAAGCTGCCCAGGGGTGAAGTATTGCTTGACCTTATTTAGGATGCTCAGCTTTTTGGCCGCTGTTCCGGCTTTGGACTCGATGGTAGTGCCGAAGTTAAGGTTTGAGCTTAACGTTTGCAGGCTAAATATTATAAAGGAAACAGAAAAGTAGACTTTAAGCTAAATGAACATGTACTTATAAAACTAGTTTGTAAAAATAAGTGGGTAAAAGGCATTGTTAAAAATAAATTAGGGAAAAGTATCTATCAAATATATTTGCCGGAAATGGACCAAGTGGTAAAAAAACACAAAAACCAAATTGACAAATATACGGGTTACGCCGAAAGCAAGGAAGTAGGCCCAAACGAGGACAGCAGCTTTGACTGGACAGTGATGCCGACTTCTTCAGAACAGAACCTCGCAAGGGAGGAAGAAGAAGAAGAAGAGTGGGTGGAAGCTGACACCGGGCCGGTGGAGGTGGTCACTTCACCCCATGATGGCGGCCAGCAGCAGCCAACAGCGCCGCCAGAGCCGCGCGTTCCTGACGCCGTGGGCGCGCCCACAGACACCTCGGCCGCGCCGCCGAGCGCCCCGGCCATGCCGATGTCAGCCGGCGTCCCGTACGCCCAGGCCTCACCACCCGGCTCCGACGCACCGATCGTTGCCCCTGCAGGCCGCCAGGGGCCTCGACACGAACGATTGAGGGATATACCCCGAGTACTTTATAAGTAGTATTAAGGATTAATGGTGGAGGGATGTTAGGTTAGTTAGCGCGATAAATACGCAGCTGTACGGGTAGACCGAGCAGTGCATTAAATGGGTTGAACACAAGCGCACGTCTTTTCATTTATCACAGCAGTTAACGCTGCTAACAAAAATTCCAAATTTCAAATTAAAGAGAAAAAAATCCCTTCCCTTTAATTTTTTTTAACCCTTTAATTTGAAATTACAGGATATTGGTTTTAAATGTGGATTAGTAGGTACAGAACTCTTCATTGAGGGCGGCCCGACACGCACTAGTCCGTTTTTTTAAACTTCGTATAATCCACTTGCTTGTCCCTGACTCCAGCCTTACCCCCTTACCTCTAACCGGGAGCTATGTCTCAAACTTTCCGATTGTTCAAGAGAGTTTTTTTTTGTATTTATTTTGGCGAGCACTTTTGTCGTTTTGTTGTCTTTGCCTTTGTACGTGACTCGCCTTCCAAGTTGCGTCAAAGGTGTTTGGCAAACATTGATACAAAATTAGCTGCGTCAAGGAACCTAACAAGTCGGGAGAGGATATTTGCTGCCTTTTTCAGAAATAGGGCTTGAAACAGGCAGGGTAACGAGAAATAAATATCATGACGCCCCAATCAAGAGCTTAAAATTAAGAAAACATGTGGTATAAAAATAAAATAAATAAATATTGGGAGACAATCTTACACAAATCGACCAAGTCCCAAACATAGCAAAGGAGGTACTAAATGAAGATATGCATACTTATATAAATAAATAAATACATAGAAAACATCCAAGACGAATGCTCAGGACACAAATAATGCTCTGACCGGGATTCAGACCCGGGAACTCCGGTTTCGTAGGCAGAGTCAATACTGTAAAAATTGATACATTATGAGTCTGGTCAATTGGTCATGTGGCACTAGAACCATAATGTAATGTAATAGAACCAAACTTGTTCACCCCTTTCGGCGTCGAGACTCTCGGTCCGTGGGGTCCTGGGGCTTTAAGCCTCTTCAAGGAATTGTCGAAGAGGCTTATTGATGCCACAGGTGACCGAAGAGCTGGCAGCTACCTCGGCCAAAGAATTAGCTTGGCTATCCAGGGCGGAAATGCTGCCAGTATCTTCGGCTCAATGCCGCGGGGGCCATTTTTAGATTTAATTTAGTTTTATTTCAGTTTTGTAAATTTTAATAATAATAATAATAATAATCACCTCTGTGCTTGCCTTAATTGGCCAGAGTGGAGTCGCAAGAGCGAGACCTATGCTCCAGGTTGGAAGTGTAAAATGTCATAACGCCGGCGGCCTGCTGATCGGATTACCGGGATCTGGCTACCGCAGACTCACCTCTCGACAACCTTACAGCCGCTCAAAGAGATGTTGCCCCACTGTCGCACTGTGCGTGCGACTGTTATGTGGGGCCCACTCAGCGAGCTGGCGAGTCACCGCCTGCCTTTTACAATATTGAGACTGATTGTCACGGCAGGTGTCCGCTAGTCTCCTCCAATAGCCCATTATCCAGCCCATCCAACATTCAACACAATAGCCCATGACCTTAGTTTCCATCGCAGCACAGTGATGCACTGCAATAGTCTTTGCACCTGGCGGGGGCCATCTCCGGATGTATCACATTGTGCGCTCGGAGATGGTATCCGCCATGTGTATCCCTTACTTTTTGATTATTTTTGTCTTAAGGGGCCTCTGCGCTGTTGGCTTCGGCCCCACGCACGCCTTCCAAAGGTCCGGGACCCCATGGTCCCGAGATGTGGAAAAGACGTACAATAATAATAATAATAATATTGGGGGACAATCTTACACAAATCGACCAAGTCCCAAACTAAACAAAGCTAGTACTATAAAATAATAATAAATAATAATAATAATTTGTATTGTTTGTATTTGTATAATGTTGTTGTAATTAGTTTTATTTTTGGTAATTAATCTGTTTTTATATAACGTTCTAAATAAATTCATAGAACCAAAATGTAATTCTTTTGTATGTAATTCGAATGTATTTTAGAATTCCTGTCAAACAGCATCCGTGAGGAAAAAGTTGATTTAACTGTGTACCTATAACCGTATTTCACAACATTTCAAATTTTTAAGTAGTATGAAATCTTAACTCATTTCGTTAATTTGGTAACAAGAAAACCCAAAATATTTTTTTTTATATTTTTATAGCTATTAGTTTTATAAATATTCACGAAAATGTGAAGAAAGCCCATATCGTAGTAATGACGTCATTACTACGAAATTGTGACAGTCACAGCGCACAAAAAGAACAGCAGTTCACTTTCTTTACTAAATTTGTCTTAGTAACAGAGCTTCTGTATGATTTGTTACGCTGTGACGCCTTACTTGTCACTTACTCTCTTTTAGAATGAGGAACTTTTGAAATTGATTTATTTATATGAAATTGGGATATAATCGAGAATTTAAAAATGTGATTTTACTTAACTCTTCATACTCTATTTGATTTCATCGGAAAAAAGCCTGCTAAAAAAATGAAATGTTGTCAATTGTATTTCAGCACAGTAAGGAATACAATAATGTGTTATAAAATAAAGTCGTGAAGTATTTAATTACAGCTACAACACCTAGGATTTCCTTATCAGTAAGTACCTAAGCAGTACAAGCGAGGTTCTAAACTACTGACGAAGGCAACGTGGTCGTCAAAAAGGGATGTTTGCTTAAGAATCCTGATTTTTCGGTACGAAGTTGGTACGATATGAGAAAATTGACACTTGTCAGTGGCAACTAGAACTAAAGCCAGTACCTTTTACAGCGCCCCTACATTTTTATTGAGTGCTTTTTGACTGACTGGCGTACCGCATCTATTAAACATTGCCGACTCTTTTTAAAAAAATATTTTTTTCTTGAAGAATTCTTCTTTTTTTTTGAGTAAGCCGGTAAAATGTTACCTTTTATGTCGAACGATAATAAAGTAGCAAAACCGAACAATAGCACAATGGATTGGGCACAACCAAAACTGAACAATTATAAATAGTAAAACACGCTTAATGAGCATTAGTTGAAAATCAATCTATTCAACGACGCCAACTTTATGAAACTGCAATATACACGCTTTCAATGACTTTCAGAACTAATAGAACTGTAAGTTAGAAACTAGCTCAATGTGGGAACGTTTCTATACAAATAACATTAAATTTGTCGTCGGAGTTGAATATTAGTAACCATAGGGCTGGGGGAAAGTTGGAATGGTGGGGAAATACTAAGTGGAAGTGAACATGTTACATTTTCTAGAGATTGTTATTATATGAGTCATAAGTCCGTCCCCACATGGAGTATTGCTGTCACCTCCGGCCGAGAGGACTTGGATACCAGCTTGCCTTTTGACTCTCTTCAGAGACGTGCTGTTGCTGTGAAAATCGTAGACGATCCCAAACTCACAAGCGATATTGAACCGTTAAGTTTAAGAAAAAACTTTGCCTCATTGTGCGTGGACGTAGCGATAGAGCATCGCTTGTGTAATGGGTTGTGCTCCGAAGAACTATTCGATATGATGTCCACTGCCATTTTCTCTCGTTGCACCGCTCGCCGTCGGCAGGGCATTCATCCTCACACTTTAGAACCTAAATGGTCGCGTATGGTAGTTTGAGAGGAAATTCCTCCCTCGGAAGCTACGGTTGTGGAATGAGCTCCCTGCCGAGGTTTTCCCGAGGGACTATAGCATGAGGTTCTTCAAGAAGGGAGTGCTTAAATTTAAAAATGGTCGGCAACCTGCAGACGTCCATTGGCTGCGGTGACTTACCATCAGGCAGGCCGTAGGCTTGTTTGACTCCGTCATGGAATATTAAAAAATATCTTTCTCTGTATAATTTATGATGCGAGCTCCCAGGGGTGAAAAGGACACTATACATAAGAATGAGAATGTGAGAGTTACGTAACCTAAAAAAAACTATTTTTCAAACATGGTCATATTTGCGTAACCAAAATATGAACCGGATGCAGACATTTTGGAAACACTCAAGCTTATTAAGTTGCTCCTCTGAAAGGTCAAGGTAGGAGATATCGGCATAATCAAGAAGAAGAAGAAGTAATGCTTGGGCAAGTGCAATCTTAGTGGCGATGGGTAAAAAAATTAAGAAGCGTCTTAGAGACCCCACTGCAGCAAATCTCGTTCGGAACCTTACATTGCGCGTCGCCTGTCACACATTTGGCAGCTTTTTTAATGTGGCGCCACAATAGTATATGTAAACTGTTAAAAAATATCCAATCACTCGCAGCATACCCAACATACTTAAATTTTGCAAGTTCTGCCTGCACTGGCAACTTGCGCTGTCGTGCCCGATATAAAACTAGAACTATACAATTAAAAACTGCCAATAAAAATACTACCAACGAAAACGATTCCGAACAAAATTGTAGCAATCCATTTGTTCCAGCGTAAAGTGGAAAATTTAACACGTATGATTTCGCGGGGCAAAGCCGGATGTATGCGTTAGTCCGAGCGGTAAAATATCGCGACTCAGCTGCTAATACGATTTTTATAGCAAATATCCGGCTGTAGCAAATAGCTTGTAAGCGTGACGGGGCAGCCTGCACTAGAGCTGTGCCGATATCGATACAACGAGTATAATGTCAGAAGGATTTGAACCGTCCGACCTACTTATTATACTTATACAGCGTGTATTGTTGATATAGCCACAAACTGTGACCAGATGTAGATTTTAGTGCTATGTACATACATACATACATACATACATATAATCACGCCTGTTTCCCATAGGGGTAGGCAGAGATCACGGATTTCCACTTGCTACGATCCTGACATACAACTTTCGCTTCATGAACTTTCATAACATTCTTCATGCATGCGCGCCGATTTAGGGTACCCCTGACCTGGCCTTTCTGCAGAATGTCTCCGATTTGGTCGGAGTACGTTCGCCGAGGTCTTCCCCTTCCAACTTTTCCATCCACTCTTCCTTCATACACTCGTTTTGTCAATCTTCTTTCATCCATCCTCTCTACATGTCCAAACCATCTTAGCATACCTTTCTCAATTTTCGTCACTATATCTTCATTCACTCCACACCTCCGTCTTATAACGGTGTTTCTCACTCTATCTCTCAAAGTAACGCTACACATACTTCTCAGCGCTCTCATTTCCACTGCATTCACTCGACTCTGATGTTTCTTCTGCCACACCCAACTTTCACTACCATACATTAGTGTCGGCACCAACACTCCTCTATGCACGGCCAGCCGCGCCTTTTCTGACACTTTCTGGCTACTCATAAAGGCGTGAAGTGCCCCATTCACTCGATTCCCAGCTATCACTCTCCTTTCAATATCTCCTTCATGCTTACCGTCTCTCGTGAACAAAGTCCCCAAATACACAAACCCATCCACTTGCTCCAACCTCTCTCCATCTACAGCAATTTCACAAACTGTCATACACTCATCTCTTTCAAATACCATCACTTTCGTCTTGCTTACATTCATTTTCATTCCTTTTCTCGCAAATAATCTGTGCATGCTAGTTACCATCTTCTGTAGCTTCTCAGCCGATGACGCTAATAAAACCTGGTCATCGGCGTAGAGTAGACATTTGATAAGCAACCCATTCATTTCCAACCCACATTCATCGTCTTTCAAATCTTGCAAACAACTGTCCAGAAATAGATTAAACAGCCACGGTGACGCTACACATCCCTGTCTAACACCCTTTTCGATGCTAAACCATTCAGTGTAGGACCCGTTTACTCTCACGCAAGCAGAGGAATCCTCGTAGAGAGATTTCAGAGCTTGAATGAGATGGTCGCTCACTCCATATCCGGACAGTACCGACCAAAGTTCATTCCTCACCACTCTGTCATAGGCCTTCTCCAAATCCACGAACGCGCAATAGACCTTTTGACCTTGGGCCAAATATTTTTCGGCTATGCATCGTAAAGAGAAGACCTGATCCGTACATTCCATACCTTTCCTAAATCCCGCTTGTACATCCCATATTTTCTCATCGGTTTCTTGCATTACCCTTTCAATCAACACTTTCGCATATAATTTGCCAACGATGCTGAGTAAGCTAATGCCCCTGTAGTTCTTGCAGTCAAGTTGTGAGCCCTTTCCCTTGTACAGTGGCACGATGACCGCCTTGCACCAATCTTTTGGAACTATGATGTATTGAAACTAAAACTAATTTTTAATTTAGTGTTACTACCAGAGCGTAATTTTGATTTTTTTTCCGTGCAGAGATGTATTGCGTACTCGTACACTTATTTGACATCTGGAAGAAGCGTGTTTAGTATTGTTTGTTACTCATTATTTTGTAATTAAAGACTTGATCAAACTGACTACGCAACAGCCAGGTTTGAGTAAAAATTTTGTTCTTTAATATTTAAAATATTCTTTATACATATTTATTCTTTGATACTTATATATTATTTAATATTCTTTCATTGTATAAATAAAAATAAGATACAATGCGTCGTGACTTGGCCTCGAGCACTCCTTCCACAATACAACACTTCACATCCATATAATCAATAGATGCAATTTTAAATTTATTTCTTTTATTTCATCGATTATCGGTATCGACAAAACCACGTCCTTAGGCTGCATCACTGCATGATAAATAGCCGTGGTGATTCGGCGTCCGTCGCACAAAGCCCTGATCTATGTTCGTTAACACTGAACTTTTCAATTCGTCCACGTTTACTGCAGTATGATTACTCGAAGCATGAGTATATGTTCGGCTAGTGGCGAATCAAATTATTTGATTTAATGATTGGTTTAAAGCCGAGACACACCGCTTGCAAGTCACGCGCACGTGCACGCCATGCAACCGGTGTGTCATATACTATGACATTTTATATGATACAACGCGCACGCCACGCACACGCGCACGCGCACGCGCTGCGCACGCAATCGGTGTGGCTCGGCCTTTAATCAGGATGGAAATTAACTTATCACAATCTATCGTTTCATATATACGAGTAGAGATCGAAAAACATTTCAAAATAGTTCCGGTTAAGTATAAAAACCTGATGGGACCCGGGTACGTCCTAAAACTATGACCAAGACCACCGGGGGATGGGCAGCAACATCCCTGGAGTGCGGTGGAAATACTGCGATCGCCAATCCGCATGCCAAGCGTGGTGATTATGGAATTTACCCACCATGAAGTTGGGGCAGGCCAATGTCCAGTATGGCGGTCCTTCGGCTGATATGGTAAGTGTAGAAAATATAAACTATCCTCAGTTCTCCGTGTCCTAATGAAAAAGACTTTTTTTACACAATGACGGTGGCAAACAGGCTTACGACCTGTCTGATGGTAAGCAGAGACTGTAACATTACAGTTTTTATCACGGAAATCATCCTTTAAGCGAAAAGGCGGGGTGAAAGTTTGTATAGAGATACGATATAAACTAATTTCAAGCAGACGAAGTCGCGGGTAAAGGCTAAGCAAAAGCAGCCAGCAGAAGATACGTGTGGTGGTACCTTAAATTCACAGCTGAAAGGGTCCTGAAGGGATGGGGCCATCTTCATCCGCTTATCATCAGCGGGCATGTTGAGCGATTATTTTAATCCCGGCTTGTGAATCTCCGTGACCCAGTTTATGTATAGGACAGTACCTTGACTTAACAATATATATACATTATTTATATACTTCTATATGTCGTTACCCTTATAGTTTTTTTCTGATTGTACTCTAAAAGAGCTTGGAGTGTGCGTTGGCAATAGTTTAGTGTAATTATTATTCATCACACTATACAATTCTCATATAACATTTTTTTTTTACTTATAAGTACTACATATTGAATGTCTATAGAAAAGTTTAAGTAAGTTTTACAAAAGTAACTACCGTCTGACCTTCCTATCCAGTGTAAAAACTAGATCTAAAACTCCTAGGTCGATACACTTAGTGAAGTGTAAAGGCCGCATTGCCGAAATTAACCATATGTCCCAAACCACTAATTCACCGATCAATAACTACCACCTATCGCTAAAGTAGAAATTACTATTTGGTAATGTGCTCTCGTCACGCTGAACAAAATAGTGATCACTCAGCAAAAACACAACGCCCCGTTTTTTCGATATCTATAAGAATTATTTCTATAGTATGACAATGGCGCTTAGTTAATGTTGCCAAAACGTACTGTTGACACATTTTGATAATTTTAATATAAGATTTCACTTGGACAAACGCCCTGCCTTATAATTTACTAATGTTTTTATGCTTTCCAGCAACATGCGGACCTCCTTTTCAGATGATCGGAAACATACGAGCGTGACTCTATGAGTATACTAGTTTTTTTTCGCTAAATAAAATTGTCTATGACACAAAAAAAAAACGAAAATCGGTTCATCCTTTTGGGAACTACGATACCACAGACAGACAGACACGTTAAACTTATAACACCCCTCTCTTTTTGCGTCGGGGGTTAAAAAGAGCCATTTTCATTCACGATGCAGTCGATAATCCTTTATTGGCTAAAAAATAATAGCGCCCGGAGACCATGTACTGGCGATAATATTAAAACTGCGTCGGGATTACCGGTTTGATGGGGCTCCAGAACTCCGCTGCAGCACATTTTAATGCCAACTTTTGCTGTTTGTTATTTTTGATGCTTTTCGGTAAGCCTTTCTGTATCGTAACAATAATATTTTCGGAGGATTTATGATAATTTGTGACAACGTTGTTGTATTTGTGGACAAGGTATCCCTAGTAATTCTAATTTTGTTTTGATACAAAGAAAACGATACCCGATACTTAGCTGCGGACTTTAAGTTTAGGCCAATAATGATGCAAAATATGTATTTTTTTTTAATAAAGCTGCCAATGTCTTGAAACACTTCTATATAATATATAAAAATACAATTAATGTTTTTTGTTATGTTGTACCGATGGCCGTTGGGGCGGAAAGGTTCTCGAGTGGTGACCTCATACCGGAAGGCGTAGCGTGGGCAGGCCCCCCACACGATGGACTGATGACCTGGTAAGGGTCGCAGATGTCCGCTGGATGCGGGTGGCGCAGGACCGGTCATTGTGGAAGTTTTTGGGGGAGGCCTATGTCCTGCAGAGGACGTTCTTCGGCTCACACGATGATGATGATGATGATGAATGTTTTTTTATCCAAATTGGAAATGTAATCGAAGTAAAGTGATCTCGTGAATTGCACCATTATAAATCATAAGTCTTTATTAATTCCATACGTTTTTTTAGAAAATATTAAGTACTAAACATTATCTAAGAAAATAAAGTGAACCATCATCTACATATGCTAATATTATAAAGCTGAAGAGTTTGTTTGTTTGTTTGAATTCGCTAATCTCAGGAACTGGTTCGAATTGCAAAATTCTTTTTGTGTTGGATAGTACATTTATCGAGGAAGGCTTTAAGCTATGTAACATCACGCTGCAACCAATAGGAGCGAAGACGCGGATGAAGTCGCGGGCAACAGCTAGTAAATTACAAGTGTGTACCTAAAGTAACTGTAGCTAATAGCTAAATCTACCCTATATTTGTAAGGGAGTCCCTCTGACAACACACTGTTCTGCAGCTTGGCAGAATGAAAAAAAAAATTAAAACCAAAGGTTGATATTAATAAATTATTATAGCAACAATATTTTCTGTCACCTAAGTTTAGATATGTCACTTATCTGTAATACCCTAATTATAATATCTATCCCCAAGAAATATATTAATCATCATTTTAATCAAAACTGTCTCTGAGTATAAAATCATCGGATTAATGTAAATTAATATAAATTAATATGTGTAAGAAATAAAATAATTAATTAAATAAAAATATATATTTATATATATTTGTAAATTAATTTATTGTGTATAAATTTAAATTATAGTTTAATCACTTTTTTTCTATAGCCTAAATATATTATGATCTGTCCTAAAAAAGTATCAAAAAACTATTAGTATTATTTAATTCGTTTTAATCATAAAAGTAATAGACCCAATCAACCGATCACCGAATTAACAGATCAGTTTCTTCATTTACTTAATGATTAAATGGCAAATAGGGGTGAAGCCAAATTGGTGGGCTATGAAAATTGCTACCAAAACCCGAACCAGCGCACCCCACTTCCACGTAGTCTTGTCTGTTCAACCCCCAGAGTGCAGAAGCTCGCGAAAGAGGTCCTGAGGGGCCCACGAAGTGAGGTTCTGGCGGGAGCCCGGGTGGAGGGAGGACTGAGTCCCAGAAACGAAAGCGGAGCTCATTCAACTTCTTGGCAGTCATTTTTATATGGGACATTACGGACCCTCAAATTTTAGTTGAATTATTTGATAATAAGTATCATTTCGCAGTTCAGTTCAGTTCAGTTTAGTTCAGGTGACTTTTCCAGCCAGCAGTTCTGTATCCCGGAGTATATTAGTATCATTTCCCAGTGATTAAAAATTAATTCAACCAAAGAAAAGCTGAATGGATTGTGTGAGCGACGATATGAATAGGAAGGATGTGAATGAAGAGATGACGCGCAACAGAGACGTATGGAAGAAAAAGACATGCTGCGCCGACCCTAGCTAACTGGGAAAAGGGCAAGCGAATAATGATAAATCACGAACAAATCGTTTATTTATCAGAACTTACAAAATATCATTTAAAGCCCAATAGCTTAAGTTAGAATGGTCCCTGTAGCCCGGGCGTAGAATACGGCTGCGGTATCCGCTGCCTGTTCTAGAAGGCGATTAAAAGGGGGTCCGCAGGGTTAAAGACGGTTGCAACGGCTGCGTTCGTCCATGGAAACAGACCACAGACGTGTGACTGGACGTTCCGTAGGAGATCCCAGCGTTGTTCGAAATGTGTCATCGGGGAGTTTTTAGTCGGTGCAAGTCTGACATAACCTCCGCGCTGCCCCGTGGTCCCCTTCATATTTGTTGTATTGACAGCAAAAGACAAATGCAGCAAAAAAAATCCAAGTTTAAGTGAAAATAAAACCAACGCAGCTACCCCCAAGTTGTTAAAAACAAAAGAGCCCATAACGACATTAATGCATTCCGTCCCAAAGGAGTCAGAGGTTCATGATTCCCTCGATTTCCCTCCGAGGGCAGGCGACCATTAGCGTTAAATTATTGCGCGGCCCCGCCACAGTAATCCCGGATAAAGATTTTATTTTTGGTGTAAAATGAAGAGACATCTTTCAGGGGGAGGCACAAGGGATAAGAGCAAGCTTATTAAATTTACGTCTTGTGTGTAACTCGACATTGAACAATGGTGAAGGCAACGAGGGTAGATTATTTTCTTTAATCAGAATCAGAATCAGAAAATTATTTATTGCCAAAAAAAAAGAACCTTAAATGTAACAAAGAATCATAATTAAAAAGATAAAAAAAAATAGAACAAATTGTACAATAATAATAATAACAACTAACTTAAGGACTATACTGGGCAATGGGTCCCAGTCTCAGCATGTGCTGGGCAAAGCGGCCCGGCGCTGGTTTTCAGACTGGTCCCTTTCTGGACCTCGGTCGGTCACAAACACTAAAAAAAAATGTTCGCGGAGCTAGTGAGTCTGTGCTCGTTCCTGATATAACATGTAGTAAATATAATACATTTATCACTTAACCAGTTGCAGAATACTTGATAGTAAAAACCTTAACCAATGAAAAGTAAAAATAAAAAAATGAAACACACAATTTTTTTTTATATAAATATCCAAGAAATATTTTTTTTAACTCGGACTTTAGAGTATGTACCTGTATGTCTGTGCAAGTGTGTGTTAACGTGTGTGTGAGTGTGTGTGTTAGCGTGTGTGTGAGTGTGTTCAAACTTTGGCGGCGGCAAATTTGAAACTCCCTCTATAGAAAGCTGACTTGTGTTGTCGTATTGCAAGTTTGGTGCATCTTCTCAGTGACCTAATCCTTGTATCTTTGACCCATTTTAGTTTCTCGAAAAGGTAGTAAGGCTTTTGGAAATCTAAGACTTTCCGGACTGTATACGCCATGTGCAATTTTCTCCGGTTTTCCATTTAACCGCCGCTTTCAGCTGTGTTGATGCAACAGAGCGGGCAGGACACGGGCACGTAGAGCTAAACGCGCCGGCAACGCATACCGATTCGGAAAATGTCCAGCAATATTTTACCTTACATACATAAGTGACCCGTTGCATTATAATTTATCTTGTCTAAAATTTACGGGAATTTCCTATATAAAAGAAACAGCGAGTTCGGTCTAAGAAAAAAATGAGCATCATGTTAAGTTGGGTCAATTATCCAAAACGGCTGACTGGTTTTTACCGGTTTCATTAAATAGTAATAGTAAAACCGCACTTGGACTATTTAGTTGAGATATGGGGATGTGTAGCCAAAACTAACCTACAGAAACTACAAAGATCCCAAAATAAATGCATTAAAGCGATATTTAAGTACAATTACCGATTTAACACTCAACTGTTATATAAGAAAGTACAACTATTTAATTTAAAACAACTATATACCTATTCGACACGCCTTTTCGTAAGAAAAATCCTAACAAATAAAATACATTCAGATATTTCTTTGAAACAACGAACATTTAAGCACTTTTTAAGAAATACAAATAAGCTACAATTACGACAGACAAGAACGGGTTATGGCAAGAGTAGTTGATATTTTAAGTCTAACCTTAAGATATACATTGTTAAGACTATTGTTAAGACATGCCTTGTGATGTTGAATAAAATATTTCTATGTCTATGTCTATGTCTAGTAGCGTAATGTATGCTGGAGCACAAATGTATAACGAGCTACCAAATAATGTAAAAGACTGTGAATCCCTCAATTTATATAAACCCAATCTGAAGAAATATATACATACTAATATAAAATAAACCTGTTGCGATCATGCTAAATATGTTAATTTTAAGGATATCTATGTAAACTCATTTAAGTGAACTGTATTGTTCTTTTGAGTAAATAAAGAATCTCTAACTTGAATATTATGTCACAAATGGACGTTTATAGTTTAAACTTCTTCGTAGTGCTTTGAGATGTATTTTTAAGATAGCATACACGAAATTTCAGGCATATATAAATAAATATATTTTAGGGGACTTTTTTTGACATTGAAAATGTCTTTTCGTTCGCTCCAGTATAGGGTCCCATTTCACGAAATAGTGCGATCCCCTTATATTTCAGAGAGTTGTGAAGGTATGATATTTAGGCTCAAAATACGCGTATTTACGAGATGTGTAAGATGCAAAGAGAATTATTTGAGAAAGTCCAGAAAGAAAAAAGTTTTGGCCGAAATAGTGAAAAAAAAATCAATTTCCTCCGATTTTTTCATTTTGGCACTCGATATTTTGGAAACGAAGAATGATATCAAAATTTTGATCAAAACTCCTCTGGACAATTTAGTCGGCTACAATTTGAGCCTAAAACAAAGACGATCGGGTCAAGGGTTTGCGCTGTAGCCTAACCTTTTTGAAAGAAGTCAGAACGACTATTAGTTGGTAACATATAAAGTATTTTTTAAATCAACACAATTGTACAATTGTAGTTAGTTTTAGTTTTATATTTCAAATTGTTTAAATTAAACATGTATTGTTTCTATAATAAATTATTATTAATTATAGTTCGAAACAACAATAGCACATTATTGCAGTGCCCGGGAAATAGCAATTCGTGGATAAGTCAATGATGTTTTGGAAGACCAATATGTTCCAAAACCTTGGCAAATAAAATAGTTGATTGAGATTGCGTAAAACAAGCCATTTTATCCGAGACAATTTATCGACCCGAGCCGCAGGCAAGGGTCGATATAAAGTAGAGGATAAAATGAGTTTAATACATGAGTTATACATCTGCTTTTCACTTCGATTGCGAGAAAATTAAACAAATAATCAAGGTTATGATATCATATAATTTATCCTTCTCCTGGGGCCTAGGGTGTCATGTTGAATTCGACTTTGAAAATTCTTGTTATAGTTATTGTCGGAGTTTGGAGGTCGAGTTAATTTGAAGTCGCCGTTATCTTGCGTGAATATTAGTAAAGTGGCAAATGCCTTTTTATGTGGTTACCGTAACTTGGCTGCACTTTAAAAAATTGCCAATTTAATAGGAATTTTGTATGTGAGCTATGTTTATATATTATATATCAACCAAATTGGCATAACTTTAGCAAATGTAATGCATTTTTTTATTTTGTTGAGTTCATTTTCAATGTACCTTGATGGTCGTGTAGTGCACGAGATCTGTGAATTTTTACACAAGTCGAACTAGTCCCATGGTAATCTCAATAAGGCTTGTGTTATGGGTACTAGACGACGATATATTTAATAGATATATATCTATACATATATGTATACTTAAATACATAGAAAACATTCAAGTCTCAGGAACAAACGTTTCTGCTCACCACAGAAACAATTGCCCTTACCGGGATTCGAACCCGGGACCTCTAGTTTTGGAGGCGGTGTCACTACCAACTAGGCTGGATAGGCATATTTGGAGTAGCCTTACTAGGAAAGTATGACTTCTTTCGTCCTGCCATTTATTAAGAGTGCGCAGTACGTTCGGTTCTCCATAAAAACGTATTTACGCTCTCATTTCAAAACGCCGTGCTAGAATAACATAAAACTTTGTATACACAATGAGATTCGGCATATCTAGGTCGGAAATTAGTTTCTGTTGCTTGAAATTATAATGGAGAAAATATACAACGATTATTAAGGTTTTCATACAAGCCGTAAAAAACTGAAATAACCGCTGTATTTCTTTTCTTTTACATTTTCTAGCAACAGAAACTAATTTCCGACCTAGATATGCCGGATCTCATTGTGTATACAAAGTTTCATGTTATTCTAGCATTAAAATTCTATAGACTAGTAAAGGCGAAAAAGTCGTTCTTGGGAAATTGTATCAAATTCTACAATAAAATTCCTAAACATATTACGAGTACTGAACTTAGCAATTCTAAATTCAAATCTGCAGTAAAACAAACACTTATATCAAGAGAATATTATAAGATAAACGATTACATCATGGATAGGGATGTTTGGCAGTGATAGCGTCCTGCACGGGTAATCTATCGCGAAAATATATTTACTACTGTAGCATTGTTATTAAAGTTATTTTGTAGTAATGTTATTTTATATTTAACTATATAATGTATATTTTTTTGAAAAAATGACACCTCGCCGTGTTTCTTACGCCGGTTCTTCTCGTGGCAGAGGTATATTTTTCCGAACCGGTGGTAGTTTATTGACGTTCATAGGTGCATGTAATATGCCTAATTTGAAGAATAAACTACTTTAAAAAAAAAAATGAGAGCATAAATACGGTTGTATGGAGAACCGAGCGTACTGCCACGTACTGCGCCCTCTTAATCGCAGCCAAAATAACACTTGTGCTTATTTGCTCGGTAAGTATATGTTTTGTTTTTACAGATGAGTTGGGACCTTCTAAGGTCTGTATTGGTGTCTTAAGCATGGTGAGTTCTCTTATTTATAAAATAAAGAATCGATAACTTATATGAAATATACATTTAAGCATCCCCCATGTGGTGCCGGATTATTAGCGCCCCTTCCTTCGCATGGGTGATTAAATAGTCGATAATAGAAACCAGGTTGAAATATGTTGTGGAACTTGTGGATTATGGGCGAGCAATACATGACGGCACAATCGCATTTGAGGAGTGTCTTTTCAAAACGACTTACTTTTATCTTAGCGGTACTTCTAAAGAGATCCTTAGTTAATAAAACTTAAGATCCAATTTAGAAATAAAGTTACTAAAAAAAACCCTTTTGTAAAGCCACTCCTTATTTTATCTATTTTAAAACTTACAATAAAATTGTTAAAAGTAGAACTGAAATAAAATTTCATGTGTTATGTTTACCCCTTTTGGAAATAAATACAGGCGCGAGATTGTGTACGTGTAAATTTACATGATTTCCCGCTTGTCGCTTATGCCTCGCGGTGCACAACGCAAGCGAGGGTTCCTAAGCCGGCCCGTATCAATATGATTTAGCTACAACTCCTACAAGCCACTTGCCTTAACGAACTTTCTTGTTTCGAATTAATTCCCTCTTATTCTGACACAAGGACTGTACTGTTGTAGTTTTTCGACAACTTTCCGAGTGGATGAACTAATTTCACTGGGGTCGATTAAAGTGGTATAAGTTGGGAAGACTGTCAAGTTTATCCATTGATTAAAATCTGAGCTTGTTGATTAGAGGCCAAGTGTTCGATCAGGCTCTTCCAGTTTGCATTCCGATTTAATGCTAAAGTAGCCTAGAGGATTTGAAGAAGTGGATCGAATACGTCTGACTGTAAAAAGCGGTACAGAGGGGTTTCACAAAATGTTAAAAACTTGTACAGAGTGAAATTTTATTGGCTGTTCAAAATTTTCCCGGGCATGAAATATGCCATTTCTGAAAAATAAACATTGGTAAAAATTTCACAGTAAAATGCGATGTCCGAATAAATAATTAGTAACGTGTGGACAATCGGGAGCTGAATGACGCTCGGGGTTAGCGGTGCGGGGGATAGGCGCGCTCACCTATCTTATCTCGGTCAAAATTGCAATTAGTCGCACGCGCATTTCCACATGAGCGGTCGTGCACTTTTGTGTAGTATCGCTCGTAAAGCCGCACGATCACGAACGAGACAATAACAATGTTTACAAACCGAGAGTACCCCGTGAATGCAGGAAAATTTGCGACTTATGTTTTTTTTACTAGATTTCATTAAAAAATCGGTGTTTCGACGCGTAAGTTTGTCTCGGAAACTCAACGTAGGGGCGGGGCGAGAGTTATTGCCACCTTCGAAGATTTGTTCGACATGATGCCCACGGCCGCTTTCTATCATCGCACTGCTCACCGTCGGCAGAGCATTCATCCTCACACCTTAGAACCTTAAAGCTCACGTACGGTACGGTTTAAGAGGAGCTTCCTTCCTCGGACGTTCCGGCTGTAGAATGAGCTCCCTGCCGAGGTTTTCCCGAGGAAGTAGAGCATATTTAGGTACTGAAAGATACTGAAAGAAACAACAAGCACTTTCTATTTTTTGCTAAGGAATCTACTGGGAAAATTAGAACGGTCAATATTATTTCACCGTGTATAAGGTCATCATCATCATCATCGATCCACTCGCAAGAATTGGCGTAGGCACTAGCTTTTACGGAAGCTACTGCAATCTGCCCTATTGGGGTTAGGTTTGTCAAGCGAGTAGGCAACTTGACTGTTAGAAGTTTTCAAGGCGTCCGGAGGCCTCTAACTTGGCTTAACTACTGCTATCATAGACAGCAACCGGGATCAACGGCTTAACGTGCCCTCCAAAGCACGGGAGCGCTCAGTTAGTAATCACTCAAAGCGGTCACCCATCCAAGGACTTACCCCGCCCGATATTGCTTAACCTCGCAACCGTACGCGGTACGTGGGCGCCGCTGGACCACGAACGTTCTTATACACCGTGGGCCCTTCTAACCTGAAATATAGAAACCAACGATTCTAGAGCTTAATTAAAGTATACTATAATGTGGTATAACATATAGTTCAAAAAACCAAAAGAGATATTAATTATTTAAAACAAATCACAAGTAAAAAAATCTCTAGTCTAACACAGCCTAAAGGCGTGACGTAGCCACCAACTACTTTTTTAACCGACTTCAAAAAAGGAGGAGGTTCTTAATTCGTCGGAATATTTTTTTGTTTTTTATGTATGTTCATCGATTACTAGGAGACGAGTGGACCGATTTCAAAAATTCTTTTTTTGTTTGAAAGGGTGTTTTTTCTAGTTTGTCCCATTGTCACCAAGTCTGGATCTGATGATCCCGTCTCGTTCCGTGTCCCGTTCTTTTATCTTACATATTTGCAAGTTACGTAAAGATTCGTTCACAAAGAAGCAGTCAGTTAATTTGATTTATTTTGAACTGTAATAGTTATTTATTTAAAACAATTAATTGGACCCAAGTTGATATAACATTACTTACTCGTAGTGTCGTCAAAAATACCTGGTTAAAATCTTTCGAGTTATTCGGGCCCGCGGTGTATAAGGTACGTAACGGTAATTTTGAAGTGGATACTTCCTGGTTGGCAGTTTGTATGAATTAGCTGCCCTACACGTTTTCAATTTTAGTTCCATTACTAACAGTAGATGGCGCTAAAACTAATGTGATGTTATCGGTGATTATTCGCAGAATGAATAATACTATTATCTTTGTGTTTATTTTACATTTATAACTTTATTATTCTATTTAGTGATTAAGAAGTATCCTCTCAATATAATTTGCGGTTGTGTCCCCGATAGAACCGGCAGTTTTATTAAATGGAATAATGATAGTAGATTATTATTATTATTTATTTATCACACAAAACATTGTTACATTGCACAACCAAACAACTTCGCCAAACTGCAAGGTAGTTTGTTGGCAAATTCTACACTCGTTACTTAGTAATACATGCTAGTAAGAACATTAAAATAAACGTATGTTTTAACCGTTACGAAGATCTATTCATTTTCCTTTACAAAAATTACAGACAGATCTGCCTTACGGACGTTTGAAGTCTCACGTACGAAATTACCTGTTTGGCTTAAAATCTTGGCTTGTGCCAATGAACTTTTTGGAGCTTATGTACGGAATAATAATCTGATATGTAGATTTTGGCGAAGAAAATAGTCGTTAAGAAACCAGCATATATTTGCCAAAAATTTCAAAGCTTTTTGTGAAGTTTCCAACCCAGCGCAGCGTGTTTCATCATCATCATCATCATGTCAGCCGAAGGACGTCCACTGCTGGGCATAGGCCTCCCCCAAAGACTTCCGCAGCGTGTTTACTACTGGCCATTCTCTCCCATCCATGAAAGGAGGCTGGTACCCAGCAGTGAGATATTTAAAGGCTGATGATGATGTTGATGATCCCAATTTGAAACCTAAAATGTCAGATGCGCGCGAAACATATTGATAATTTGAAATTGAAACGTAAGTGTGTAATATTTCCCGTTGTTCTTGTCTATACGATTTCCTGTTAATTCTTGGTAATGGCTCAAGCTACAAGGCTCCGCGTTGTAATCGTTTCTGCAGGGCTATGATGGATCGTCGATAAGAGCTCGATAAACGATAAACGGTAAATTTGTCGATTTATCCACGACATTTATCGATACATAACATGGTTTACCTCGTTATCACGATTTTAACCACTTTTGACAGCGATAAACGACAAACGATAAACGATATCGTTTTGCGAACATGGTCGTTAGTTAAAACGATAAATTGTCGTGATTTGACGTTTTGACGTCTCAACCCAACTTTTATTTTATCTGTGCTTCCGATGTCACGTCGTCCTCATATCATATAGCTACGCTTTCACGTGTGTAAAATATTGGTTTATCCAAAATAACAAGTGAGTACTTGATTTCCTAGTGATAATAATATAAATTAGTTTAATACGCTGCTATATTTTACCTACGAGTATAAGTTAGTAATGATTTGTGTATATATGTTTAGGTACAAAATGTGGGAACATTAGCATCATCGACCTACAATTTGAGAAGCAGCCGTATATTTTATCACGAAGAGTCTTCGCGGACACTGTTTGCCAGTTTTGAGTTCCTCAGCCGGATGTTTAGCTGGGTATTATAAGTGCACAAGGATGAATCTCTGACTGATGTGCTGTTATCAAAATGGTACGTAAGGTTTGTTTGCCATAACTGTGATAGATTAAAATTCCTTTACTGGGCAGAGCTGCAATTATTTGAATGTTGCTTTCCATTGTACAGTTGGCTACGCAACTCTATAAACTACTTAGGTACTATGGAGAACACAAAGAAATCCATAGTTCCGTATCTTCCCAAAGACAGACCAAGAACTAAAAAGGTTAGATTACAAGGAATGTCATCAATGCCCTGTATACGTTTATGTCAAGTTTTACAGAGCACCTACGTGATTAACTAGATCTAAAGTATAAATAAGACACCTTAATGCATTATGCATACAATATGTAGAAAGTTTACCACAGTCAAATTAATAGTATATTTATGTGGAGCTATGTACATTATTCATCATCATCATCATGATCCTAGCGTTATCCCAGTACAGTTACATCCTGAAAGATGCCCGGATTGCCCGGGCGCTACATATTCTGTTAGAACTACTTGTCCGTTCCGGACCACTTGTCAGCTCTTCACAGTGAAAATCAATATGAAAGCTGCTAGAGATATCATATTGTTGTTGTGTTGTCTGGGACAAGGTATGAAGCAGCCCAGAAATCAAATTCCTCAATGGTACATTATTATTGCCATTTATCTTATTGCCAGGGAACTTGGCTAAGAATGTCTATTTGTATTTGGCCCTCTCTGGTCAGTTTATAGCTTCAAGAAAAACATATTTTTATTGCCATTAAATTAAGAGGATACCCGGTAATTCGTTTTATTATTGAGGTTTAATTTTTCATCTTTATTTTTTCAGATCTTAAAAGGATGAAGATCACCTACTTCAATGTTACAAATGCATAGGAACAGCCAAATCACCAGAAAAGTTCATAATTAAAATGATGTATAAGATAAAATAAAGAAATAAATAAATAAATTGGAGAAGGGTTGCCCAAGACAGGCAACAATGGAAATAATTGGAGGAGGCCTTTGCCAACCGGCACGCCGAACTAAGAGACATTCTGTAGAATAAATTACATTTAAGTTGTACATGTTAATTTCTCTTAGTACGGAATAAAGGGCTTATTATTTTTACTACTATTTTGTTTCATTGGGAACTTTGTTTTGCATGCTCCTTATACATATACAGGTTTGATAGGCGAGTGTTTCCAGAGACCAGTTAATTATATAGACTGTCAAATCTGTCAATGCCTATACATTGTGGCAAATCTATAAAATAATGAGCCAGCCTAGCTAGCATGATAGCTAATACCGTCTTTCATGCGATGTTTTAGTACATTTTGGCCATATAAAGTGGCGGTAGAGCTAGGGTAGGCTGCTGTAGCTAGTTTCACTATGGAGAGGTCCCTGTATAACACTTGGGCCTCTGCCTATCACAATAGTGCCACAACAAAGAAGTTTCTTACAGATGGTGCCAAGTAGTTAGAAAGTGTTTTAAGTGTCATACAAAACGAATGATACAGACCTCTCCATGGTAAAACTACCTACTTAAGGCTAGACTATATAATTTACTAGTCCCTGATGTTACAGAGACCTTCTGTGTGCTGGACTTAGCTAAGTGGAAGTGAAGTTGAAATTTCATAGGGCAAAAGTAAATTTTGTCAGTGATCGAACATAAAGTCTGCATATAACCTCAACCCCTTGTTACACAACATTGTTTAAGGTAATTGCAGTCATCAGGGTGCTCGAAGATATCTGCATATTTACTCTAACATCTGAAGAGAGTAGCACTGTAGCCGAGCATTTGAATATGCATGACCCATTATGATAGCTAGTTGTTTGTTGAAGTATCGCCTGAACAAGCTCCAGGCCCTGCAAAATCGGTTCCTCAGGGGAGCAGTGGGAGCCCCTTGGTTGGAGGAACACTGATTCTGCATAGGGAAGGGCTTGAAAAAGTTAAATAATATATGACACTGGCGTCAAGGCGATAGTTCGATGCTACGCCACACAACATCAATCCTCTCATCAGGGCAGCAGCAAATTACATTCCGGTCGCAAACTAAGAGCACGTATTAATCGACTCAAGACCTACTAAAGAAAATGTTACAAAACGATGCCAGGCGGCCAGGGAGTTGAAGTAACAGACCTCACAGACGACAGAGATGGAAGAGGTGATTTCCCAGCTCTCCAGAGTTGGGGGAGGACCATCACTTTCACCCCAAACAACAAACCGAACAGTATACTAAAGACCTAACAGTGTAAACCATCGGTAGACATCAGTCCCCCTGTGGTATCCCTTCATCCACACTGGCGTCCATGCTGAGTTACTAGAGTTTAGCTCTAAAATCACGTATTACTTATTAATCTAAGTCTAAAATCTTAGTAAAAAGAAGTCTTCTATCACATGTCATTTGTCTTTATCTCAGTTTTATCGTTATCCTTACTATGGTTTTGACGTACGATATAATAAAAACGTCGACAGTTGTCACTAATCGATCGATAAGCGACATCTTGACAGCTTCAAAAGTCTTGGGTTTTTAATCCATTTGTCGGAAATATTAGATGAATGTTTGCTCGTCAGTAGGAAGCTTTACTATTATACCATAAATTTAAGATGGTTTAGAAATGTTTGGTGGTCAGCAAACTTAAGTGCCTTTGAAAATGTATGGTTAGTAGTGTGAGGCGAATGTCAATGTCAACTTTAACAAACTACAAAGTAATAAAATAATATCAACATAACATATTTAGGAATATAATTTTTCATAGAAAAGCGTGTAAAAAGTAAAGCAAAGTATCGAATAGAAACATACCATTATTAGCTCAACAATAACTAGTCCACAAGTTTTAAGAAAGTATACTGTAAGTTGTGATACATAAGTACTAAGTTTGTTCGTTTACAGCGACTACTTGTCAGCCTAAAGCAAATTCAGTTCTTTAAATATATTTCAAACCACCGGATCTACCTGAAACACGGATATATACCTAAACTGAAAGACAAAATAATCTGTATTGTCATGATTATATTGTATTGTAAAAGGTTATCTGTGTATTGTGCAACATTTCACTGCCAAATGTTTCAACTTAAGATTCATAAAAATAAACAGGCAAATTTAAAGCATATGTATATTATGTATTCAACGGCTGTAAAGGTATTCATCTGCCTTCTGCCTTTTTGTTCTACGATTTTGTCTAAATAAATTTCCTTCTGTTACTAATGTTCCTAAAAATAATTTTCAGGGTTCCAAGTTTCAGATGGGAATGGAACCTATATTCAGGAGAGAGAGAGACAAGAACTGGTAGAGATCCCTTAAATAGATAAGTTCGCCTTGTACTTAAACTTGTAATATATAAAGAGTAGCCTATTTATTCTTACTTAGTAATTAAAGTAAAAATATAATAATCATGTGTCTTTAATTGTTCACTGTAATCATTCATTTAAGTGTACAATAAAGTTTTGTTGTATTGTATTGTATCTTACTATACTCAATTTTTTCTATCTATTAAGTACTGACCATTGTAAAATGTATGTCACACTTATTTGTTTCTTACATATAATTTGTATGGCATTGTACAATACAATACTTCTTCATTGTTCACCAAGACAAAATAAAATAATGGTAGAAAATTGGCAGTCCTAACACTAAAGAGCAATCTCTTCCTGACAACCTTAATACTTAATAGATAAACTGGCTATAGCTTACCTTGCTTAGTTGTACCACAGATTAATATAATAGTTCTTCAAAGTTGTATTCTTACTAGCTTACAAACTATATTTACTGGTGACATATATGAAAACTGACAAGTGGGAGTAAATTCACACACAGTCTCTGTAACACTCACCTTCCTCTGCGCACCCCCTGTATATGAGTAGCATTTAGTATATATCTTCTTCGGTAGCATTGTAAAGGTATAAATTAAACAAAATAGTAGGTATTTCATATATATAATTTTATATTTCATTTGGGGTCCATTTTATTACTTCTTCGTAATATTATGTCACATTAAGTGTGCACTAAAAAAAAAACTTATAAATGTTCCTGTTAAAGACCGCTCATGGCCCAGCAGTGACCACTTCAAGTGGTTACTAACTGACCACTCCTGTGCTTTAGAGGGCATGTTAAGCCATTGATCCCGGCTGCTATTAAATTTACAGCAGCCATGAAGCCAAGTAAAAGGCCAACGGGCAACAAGCCTAATCACAATCAGGTCTAGATTCTCCCTTGGATTGGAAGGTGAGATGGCAGTTGCTTTCATAAAATCTTGTGCTTACGCCATTTCTTGGGATTAGGTAGCAGACCCTGGGCACTCTTCAGGATGTAACAGTATCGTGATAATGCTATGACAATGGAGATTAATGTTCCTAGATTTGTTATGACTTGGCTGTTTCCTACTTGTTTATCACAATCAAGTAGATAACTTTCTTTCTTTGTAAAATATCTGGAAAGAAAATAAAATTACAGTAACTTAAGAGTCCGCAGTAAGCTAGATTCTCCATACAAACGTAGTTTCGCTCCCATTTTAAAACGCCATGCTAGAATGACATGAAACTTTGTATACAAAATGGGATCCGGCATATCTAGGTCGGAAATTAGTTTCCGTTGCTTGAAATTATAATGGAGAAAAAATACAGCGAATATTAAGGTTTTCAAACAAGACGTAAAAAACCCAAAAACTCACTGTATTTTTTTCTATTACAATTTCTAGCAAGTCCGTCGCACGCGCCGTCCCTTTCCGTCATATAGTATATAACACAAGAGTGAGGACGGAGAGCAAAGAGACGGCACGACACAAAGTTCGATTTTTGAAATTTGGAGTACCTAGGCCCTCAGCTCAGAATTGAACTTATTGAACGTATGACAGCATTGACAGCATGATTGATGGAGTTGCCACATAATGAAACCAGTTTCCGAATTTATACTCTTTTATGCCGCACGTAGCATCGTATATACATAATAAAAGACGCCAAGGCCTAAGATTGTATAGTGCAACCACGGCGGCAAACACCATACGACCTGCCTAATAGTAAGCAGACACAATAAGTCTATATGAAGCACTTGACATTCGAGGAGGCAGTGGCGGATTTACCATAAGGCTAAGACTAAAAGCTTATAGCTATTAATAGGTACTTACCTCCTGAAGTCAAATAAACGTTAAAATGATTTAGCCAGATGACCTGACTACAAATGAAACCTTTCATGGCCAAATTCGGTAGAAAACTAAAGCAATATGGCCGATTTTCTATTTTAATGTAAGGTACATGGTCGATGGACCATGCCCTGAATCGGCCATACCTACTGCTTTAGTTTTCTACCGAATTTGGCCATGAAAGGTTTCATTTGTAGTCAGGTCATCTGGCTAAGTAATGTTAACGTTTATTTGACTTCAGGAGGTAAGTACCTATTAATAGTTATAAGACATGGTATCATGACATGATCAAGGAATTAGATAAATCCCAATTCCGGAATTGGAGCCCAATATCGAAAATCAGTTCTGGAATTGAAAACCATCCAATATTGCACGCCCCACACCATACTAAGATGGCAATATGTGAGTGGTAACACCCATTACACAAAGATAAAGCGAGTCTTTTACTGAATAGAGTCGTGCGTGACTAGCTTGATGTGATAGGCCTCTGTCGAACTGTAGATAAAAATTGCCTAAAATGATTTTATGAGTCTGCAATGCAACCTCTACCTCCAAAATTTTATGATAAATTGACCTTTGAAATTGATATAGCGACATGGTAGACTGTGTTTAGTGTTGAAAATCCTGAGGTGTGCATCATTTTAAATAGAGAAATTAGTCTTCCGACTTTTTTTAACAACATAATTATTTGAAAATAACCGTCTGACGCTTTTTACAATACAGAGATTAATAATTAGATAAGTTCTGTCACAATGATAGTAAAAAAACTGCATTTAGGTAAGTATTGACATATAAATCATATCGACTATTATTTTTCATTCCAATATCTTGATTTTTCGGGTGTGTACAGCACTTGAGTAGAGACTTTTTCAGATTGGACCTGGCAACACTGCGAAAGTTGAGGTTATATTCGGAGCGATGCGTTGTTCGAAAACTAATATGTCGGGTGGTCGGTTGTTTGTAAACAATGAGAATATAAACAGTACGTTTTTGTTTGTAAGATAAGTGGAGAAGGCCTTTGCGTGGGCCACTATAATAAAAAAAAATCGCGACAATGCCGCCGAAAGTGTAAGTTATAATAATTATAAAATATAATTGAAGATTTTCATAGTAGTAAAAAAATATTAGTAAATAATTAGATTCGTTTTAAATTTCCTAATTTGCATGATGAATACGCTTTCAGTCGCAGCGCTGCTCCGCCGTTCAAAAACAGAAATTAATAGAGCACATGGCTGCAAACCCCCTTTTTGCAAACGGGGAGTTCGACTAGCCACTCGGTGATCAAAAACATGAAGGAAACTGGCAAGCTATGGCTGAGGCGCTGCTGAAGTTTGGCCCGGAGAAGTCCGCGGTGGCTTGGAAAATCGTAAGTAATGGATACATAATAATTATGTATCACTCAATTCCTCCTGAATCCCACCATTAGACTATCACCAAATTTTTATGGGTTATCTGCTTTGAAACAAAATAATAATTATCAAAATCGGCCAACATAGTCAAGAGTCATCGGGAAACATGCATACATAAAAAAATAACAACAAACATGCAGACAAACTGAAAACTTTCCTCCTTTTATTGAAGTTGGTTTATGAGGTATATTAGGTAAAAACTTAAGTAAATCTCCTTTTGTATGTAGTTCTGGTGTGTTTGAATGGACAAAAAACTAATGCATATTCGAACATGCCACAACTACATACTTAGATTCCTCAAAGTATGGTTGCTCATAAAATTGTAACATTTATGGAAATATTCAATTTTTTTTATACACAAGCTACAAAAGGGATTTTAATTATGTTTTATGGCTATAAACCATGTTGTGACTTAATCTTGTCTGAATCATATAGTATAAAATAATATATAAGAGGGCTTTAGTCTTTCTAGCATGACTTATCATGCTATCATATTGTCATGTTTTTTTATATATACCACGTCGGTGGCAAACAAGCGTACGGCCCACCTGATGGTAACCAGTCACTACAGCCTATGTTTTACTTGTATTGTATGTGACGGTTTTTGTAAGAGTACATTCCAGCCATAAAACATGATAAACTCCTATAGCTTGATGCCCTCAATATATTTATATTGACAGATACTGATACTTGTTTTATATGAATTATTAATTAAAAATTAATTTTATTTTATATTTATTTCATAAATGTTTCACTAACATAGTTTTGTAAGTTTCTAATTGTTACTAACAAATGTGTATATGGATTATAATCTGAAATAAATTAATTGAATTGAATTGAATTAATAAAGATGTATATGAAGGAACTTAATGAAGGTATATGATATGACCACACACACATGGCATTGTGATATTCACAGACACGGAGGGACCTAAAACGGAAAGTGAGGGAGGAGAAAGCTGTGGCAAAGCGGGCGACAGCGGCCACCGGAAACACTCTCGCCATTCCGCCAGTGGGGGAGGAAGAGTAGATGGTGCCCTCGGTGATTATGCTGGAGTCTTCCGAGGAGGTTGGTCTCCAGAGTCCCGGATCGGTGATGTGAGTATACACTTTTTGTGATTATAAAATCAAGTAAAATAATAAATTAACAATTTATAAATATTTTGGGACCATTTCAAAAGACTGGTACGGTCAACTGCAAAAATACGTATCGATTTAATCCTTATAAATACGTACAGCAACCTTAATCCGCCGACATAAGAGCTATAGGACATATTTTTGAGCAAGTTGTATGCACCCATATTTTTGAAGTTGATTACCTACTATTGGTACCAGAAAACAATAAACATTTGTATAATATTTATATAAAATACATAGAAAATATCCAAAACATGTCAACAAATGATTATCACAAAAAAATGCCCTTATGGGGATTCAAACCCGGGGCCATCAAATTCATGTCACTGCCAACTAGGCCAATGCTGATCTTGTTGTTAAGGCATTTTTAAAATTTAAAAACGAATCTGATGGCCCCGTATTTGAATCCCCTTTAGGACATTTTGTATATGATATATTTAATTGATAATATCGACGGCCTGTTTAGCCTAGTTGGTAGTGACTCTGCCTCCGAAGCTAGAGGTCCCGGGTTCGAATCCCGGCCAGGGCATTTATTTGTGCATTTTTCACGGATATTTGTTCTTGGGTCTTGGATGTTTTCTATGTATTTATCTATAATAAGTATGTATATCGTCGTCTAGTACCCATAGTACAAGCTTTGCTTAGTTTGGGACTAGGTCGATTTGTGTAACATTGTCCCCCAATATTATTATTATTATTATTATTATATAAAAATTAAATAAATAAGTATGTAGAAACCATCAAAGTCTCAGCAACAAATAAATATGCATGTTTGTCACGCACATATTTGCCCTGACAACACCAAAGAGACATTAAACATATAGGATTAAGGATTACTATTATTTGTTACTTAATTTAAAATTTAATTTTAAAATATAATCTCATAATATGTTCATACTATCGGGCTGGTTTGATTTGTGTAAGATTGTCCCCCTATTATTTATTTATTTGTCAATATAATCACATAAGAATGTGTGATACTTGGTTATTTATTTATTTATTTGTATTGGTTGGTTCTCGTCTACACAGACAAAATAATTTAGATTTAAATAGGTGCCAAGTTCCACAGATTCTCTGAAAAGGTGCCAAGTCTGGCACTACACTGTTTACAGTAAAACTAATTTACTGCGGCTTAATGCATTTTGAGCTTAAACTTGGCAGTTTTCTTGTATATCCAACAGCTTTCATGGTATTATATCATACTACATAGAAAACTGCCAAGTTCAATGACGGAGTTCTGAGGTAACTAGCATAAATAATAATAATAAAACTGAAAAAATCCCTTTTTTCTGACTTTTTGGTGTGCACACACAATTACCAAGCTGGCTGCCAAATTTCACCTTTCTAGGTCACCTGGAAGTGGGTTAGGTTTTTGATTACTACCACATTTCACCTATATTTATGGAATTTGAGGTTCTAGTTGTACTAAAGGATCTTAATACATATACCAAATTTCATTTTTTCATGTTAAATAGATTTGGAGTTATTGTCGGGTCAAAAGTGGCTCCAAACGGTTTGTGTAAAATAACACTCGGCTGCTGTCCGCCAGTTCCTGGGCTAAACTTGGATGGACACGCTGGCGCGTTAGATATTTTCATCAATGTAACGGATTATAACATTGTCTTTTTTGTTTCAGATATGTTATGGAGGAAATCCAAATTTTAGAAGAACTTTTATAACTTGACATTTGATTATATAATTATATATACATTAAAATTTTAGCCTTTGTCTTACTTGCCTATCTACGTCAAGTTGTGCATTGACTACTTCTTGCATGAGGAACACCCTTAACGCAATAAGTGTACACTCACAGACTAATTGTTCAGCCATTTAAAGCTCGCTTTATATTGGGCATCATAGTTAGCTATAAAGTATCCAGTATAAAGTGAGCTCTAGATGGCTCATCAATTAAAGTCCGTGACCATACTACTAATATATAGTTGCCGCAACTAATAGAGGACTCTATTTATACCATTCAGTTGGTATGGCGCATAGAGTGTTTACCACAATAGCGCTTTAGCGCTTTCTATGGCGCACACAGCATAGAGACCTCAGTATAGTGGAATTTCTACAGCAAGCACATAATTCGTGGGCCCGCGTTGTAGTGTAGAGCTGTATGCGTCATAAATTCTGATATAACCGCGCTCGCTCCGCTTCTGGCTCGCACCCGCGCCGCTTTAGTGATACTGTCTAAGGGGTTGTAGAGTAAGGTGACTTCCTGATTCGTCGATGCGGAGGCGGTACAATTTGAGACTGTCCTGTCAGCTGTCAGTGTCAACCGAGACGAATGCTAATGTGCTCGAATATGCAAGTGCGACAGAGAGGCATTGTATTTCGTTTTCAGTTTGCGGTAGCGCTTCAGTACTGCCTCACTTTTGCGCTAACATATGCTGTTAGTATTTCGTCCAATGAGTAAATCGCATATCAGTAACCTCACGTCAAACAACAAAATACCTACCACATATCGATCCCTCCCCGCCAAGTCAGGAAGAAGCCCATGCATAGGTTATCACTAGTGGCTCTGGGCTCTGAGCTCTCAAAAAAAAATTTTTTTTTTTCAAATTTCAAAATTTCCAAAAACTGGCTTGACAATAAAATTCTATATAATTATCGAACACAAAATTCACGAAAATCGGTTGAGACGCATTTCTTAACCGATTTTCGTAAGAGGAGTTCTCGTCTTCCGGACATATGAAAGAATTTTTGTCGCAAGCTAAAACGGAGACTCTTCACTTGTTCGGTCTATAATATGTATATACTCGTAGTAGGTATAGGGCAGCAATTTAAGGAGAGCTGACCCATCTTGTGGGATATGTGTATCTATAGCTGGGAAGAAACAGATAGCAGATATCATAATTAAATGCAACATTGTTATTATTAATTAGGTACTATTCATGTGTGACCTGTGTCCATCCATGTGTTAAATATATCTTCCCATCTTTTCCGTGGTCTACCTTTGTTTCTTTGTCCATCTCTAGGTACCCACTCTACTGGCCGCTGCACACTCGCGCGCGAAGTCGCTCCGTGAATTTACGCAGCGATTCGCGCGTGACCTGTGTCCATCCACACTCGCAAAGCTTCGCACTTCGCAGTCTTGTTCGCGACTTGAACGAAAATGGACGTGTCACTGCTTGCCATAGCGCGAGTGCGAAAGGCGTGAACAACATCTACACTCGCGTTTCACAGCTTTCGCGGGCTGTCGCGCCGCGAGTGTACATGTTGTTCACGTTCGCGCGCCGCGAACCCTTTGTCGCGGGCCTAAAAACCGACACTGGCCTGCTACCGCGAACTTCGAAAATCGAACTTCGTGTCGTGCCGTCCCTTTCACTCTCGTGTTATACACTATATGACGGAAAGGGACGGTACGATACGAAGTTCGATTTTTGAAGTTCGCGGTAGGCACTCTGATCGGGGAACGGCGCGAAGCGCGAATGCAAAGGCGTGAACAACACTACACTCGCGTTTCGCAGCTCTCACGGGCTTTCGCGCCGCGAGTGTGGAGCGGGCATACCAGTTTTCTGGCCCATCTATCACATGGCATTCTACATACGTGTCCCGCCCATTTCCATCCAGACAGACAGACATACGAAAGAATTTTTGTCGAAAGCTGAAACGGAGACGCTTCGCTCCCTCGGTCAATTAATTTCCATTGACAGACAGAGATTTGACAGTTGATATGACAACACTATTTCTCATACTTTGTTAGTTAAAAATATAATACCAACATAATATTTCCACTGTGGGAGAGAATCATAATATTAGCATGAACGCCTTTGACAAATGAGAGAGTATGTGCTATGTCCCTGTTTATTATATATATTTATCAATTAATAAATCACATATTACTTAACTAACAGTACATTGAGCGAGTGCACACACTTTCTATTTAAGTATTGAACCCCGTGCGGCAGTGGCGGGAGAAATATTTTTAACTTGGGTGCAGTGTATTGCACCCAAGATGTGCGGCACCCCATATTTATGCCTGTAAAAAGGCATCCGTTGTGGATCGCTGGGACTGGTCGTCCTGGGAAAACTATCCACCTTCCCATGAGTCTGCAAACAAAACAAAGCATTATTTAAGGAAACTGATATCAAATAAGCATTGGTAATCATGATCCTTCTAGCGTTTTTTCCCGATTGTATCCTAAAGGAGCAATAGTCCCATGGGTTGGCACTACTTTTTTGAAAGTGACTGCCAACCCAGACTTGGGGAAAACTACACCTTATTGGGTTTAGACTGATCTCCTCACAATATCTATTATAAATAATACGTCACATATTATTAATATTTATTATTATCTCAAACCATGATGTAACATAGTTGTAAGTACTTATGAAATAAACTTTATTATTATTATTATATTATTCGAATGGTACTTACTACACGCATACTACAGTAGATGGTACAGTCAACAGCAAAAGTAGGTGATCATTTTAGTGCTTTGTCGCTCTAACGTAACAATACTGCGACAGTTGGAATGCGTCAAAGTAGTGAAAGTGACAAGTACTAAAATGATCATCTACTTTTGCTGTTGAGTGTACTACAATACAACTCATAAAAAAGGTGTCACTGTCAGTTTTAAAATCCACATCAGTGTTTATAGAATGAAGTAAGCGAATTTTGCACTCAATAGTCGCGCCCAACAAATGTAGATACCTACCTTCTATTACGGCGTCCACAAATTGACCTAGGTAATGGCTAACTGTAGATTGTGCGATGGACAAGCCGTGGTCTTGTCCAGCCCCATGCTGGTAGCTGTCATCACCCAGGAGATGCAGCGATGTTAGTACCTAAAACACAAGGACCAAGGTAATGTGTTACTATTTACTGTGTTGTTATTTATACACACTCTATAGCCTACTCCCATACATCATTCTACTCGAGAAAGAACGTACCTAAGTAACCTTTATATGAACCAGCAACCCGTCGGCATGATGAGGCCGGAGGTCCTCGTTCAGTTCATCACATAAATAGAATGCCAGCTCCTTCCGCACTCTATATGTGATGGAACTCAGCGTCCGGCAATTCAAATGGGTTGGAGGCATTCCGGATGGCTCTCCTTTGAATTTTCCTACGCTGCTTTTCAGCAGCAGCAACCTCCATTAGATAAAAATGATATCTTGACATCCCTACAAAAAAGTATCTAAATAATTGTAGAAGTAAATTTTAAGCAATTAGCAAATTATTTTAAGCATAGAAATTTCCTTTCCTTCATACCTACTGATTAATGTCGTTGAGGCGCTAGGGGCTACTGTGACTCGCACATATAGCTCCGAGTGATACAATCAATTTAAATTAATAAGTGGTGAACGGTGTTGGTCACACATATTGTAAACCTTTATTTTAAGAAATCTATCTAACTTTTTTTGTAGTGACTGTTTGTTTACCTAAATAAATAAATAAAAAAGTATAATAAACTAATTAATATGATTATAACTAAAATCAAATACTCACTTGTTATTTAATTTGGTAAAAACCAAGATATTTATACGCGAGAAAGCTTATCGTGACCTAAGAAGCACTTAGATAAAATTAACTAAGTTGGTACGTCAAATTACGACAATTTGTCGTTTTAACTAACGACCATGTTATGCAAAACGATATCTTATCGTTTATCGTTGTCAAAAGTGTTTAGGTCCGTTACTAGTCTGTGGTCATAACGAATGGGACCTTGTTATAGGGGCCCAATACACGATTAGTATTACTGGGATGTCAATATAATTGCGATTTTTCATAATTGTATGGATTTTACTTCAATATTCACTTGATACGTGTATCGTGATAATCATCATATATTTTGAGAATAAAAATCAATACAAACACTCCATATATATCGACAAATGCAGAGAACAAATCGACATGTAATAGACTACAAAGAGATATACACTTTTGAACCTTGTTTAAACGTGCGACTTGCCATTTATCAAACACTAACCGTGTATTTTAAAAAGTCACTTAAATTTGCTAACTACAAGGCTTTTCTAAACCGTCTTAATTTACTGGTATAATAATAAAGCTTCCTACTAACGAGCAAACATTTATCCAACATTACATTTTGAAGGTTGTCAAGACTAACTCTTATCGTTCGATAAGTGACAAAGCTATCGACGCCTTTGACAGGAAGCATAGTAAAGGAGACGACAAGATTGCGATAACGACGAGTGATAAACGATAAGTGACAAACGACAAACGATTAACCATCATAGCCCGCCTGGTTTGGTTTCTATACAAGGAAAATTTATGATTTTGTAGGTAAGTAATCTGTAAACCTAGTACCTACTCATTAAATTTTTATTTTGATAGACTGTATTTATTCTACGTTTTAATAACTAACAGACACAGCTAGCCTTTGATAAACTTTATCGATCAGTCAATTGAAAAAGATGCTGATCTGTGTTAAGCTTTTAAAAAAAAGAGAGGGACGCCTTCTCCCATTAGTAGAAAAAAACTCAATTATTAAATGAAAATCTAAACGCCCGTCACTGGTTTGTCTCACATAATTTTTACTTAGGCAACAAGGGACTATAAATCTACGATGTTTTCTCGAAATTAACGTCTCCACTAAAGAATTCTCGTTTTATATTCGGGCCTTGATTTTCTTAAGAAGATCCAAAAAGGGCGGGGCTCGGTTTTAGAGCCATTACTAAGATAAATTACAGCTGTGTTCTCCGCGGCATAATCCTCTTAAGGTAAGCGCTTTGGGGAAAAATAACAAACATTGTTTTGTTTCAGCGGTTGGCTACTCACAGCTAGGTTTATGGTTGATGGGTAACCTTTGCTTTTAACTTGGATTCACTATACTACTTCAGAGTTCTTGTAGTAACGGGGTGGGGATCGGTTCTGCGATTTCTCCAACGATTTCTTTAAACAGATTCATTTCAGATTTTTGAGGCTTATCAAATTAGAAGGTAAAATTTCGCATATAGGAGCACAATATCTTGAATCAAATCAAGAATTATTAATGGCCGTATCTGTTGCAGGATTATATTATCCTGATATATTCGTGGTCGGTGTTGGATGGTACAGTCGCCACCTAATTAATATATTTGTACTTTTCAAGGTGCAAAATTTATTCGTGTGTTGTGGGCGATGGACTAGCAACCTGTCACTGCAATATCACATATTCTCCATCTATTAGACCTACAATTGCTAAAATTGGCACTGAGAATTAATTTTCTTGTGCTCTGCCTACCTCTTTTGGGAATATAGGCGTGAGTTTACGTATGTGTGTATGTATCATACACGAGTGTTTACGTGATCTCAACGATATAAGGATGGAGTTCAAATTGTTAGACCATAGGTATTATGTTGTTTTTTAGGGTTTCGTAGTCAACTAGGAACCCTTATAGTTTCGCCATGTCTGTCCGTCCGTCTGTCCGTCCGTCCGCGGATAATCTCAGTGACCGTTAGCACTAGAAAGCTGAAATTTGGTACTAATATGTATATCAATTACGCCGACAAAGTGGTAAAATAAAAAGTGGAAAAAAATATTTTATTAGGGTACCTCCCCTATACGTAAAGTGGAGAGTGATTTTTTTTTTTCATTTTAACCCTAACGTGTGATATATTGTTAGATAGGTATTTAAAAATAAATAGGGGTTTACTAAAATAATTTTTTGATAATGTTAATATTTTCGGAAATAATCGCTCCAGAAGTAAAAAAAAATGTGTCCCCCCCCCTCTAACTTTTGAACCATAAGTTTTAAAAATATGAAAAAAATCTCAAAAGTAGAACTTTATAAAAACTTTGTAGGAAAATTATTTTGAACTTGATAGGTTGAATAGTTTTTGAAAAAATTACAAAAATAATTTCTGAACTAAGTTTGTAATTTAACCGTATAAACAGGTGTTTATTGTACCTGTCATTTCTACAAAATCACAATGAAATGACGTGCTTTTTAGGGTTTTGTGTTTCTGTACTTAATATGTCAACTTAATGTGACGGACGGAAAACTACGGAACCCTACACTGAGCGTGGCCCGACACGCTCTTGGCCGTTTTTTTTTAAACTCAGATGGGGAAATTTGTAAACAAATAAAAAAAAGCACAGGTGCTGATTTAATGATGCGCACCTTTTAGTTAAAATTATTTATCCTTTGTTTTTTCAACTGCAGTTCTCATTACCACACGAGCTCCATTATCTTAGTAAAGCTTCGGACCTAGACGTTACTTTACCCATTTTATATAACTTATTGCTATTTTTTTATTCAGTATGTCTATGGTATTTAGCGCATGCTCAATTTGTACTTGGTGATGTACAATCGGTAGTTAATTTTTTTTTATAAAATGTCAGGTCTGAAGTGCAATTGTTAATTTTTACTTGTATAAATACACGGGAACTTAAGAGGTTAAAACTGCCATTAGATTTTCAGTCATTTTGCTTGGACAGTAAAGTATCGTTTTTGACGGAATTATTGATTAAACTTGGTTACTTCAAACGAGTTTTTGTAAACCACGCTTCCCATATTCGATTGTAATTGATTTGGTATTTACTCGTATACTCACTCTGACAAATGAGACTTGAAAAGCGACTTAAATTATTGATGGGCGTATCTCTCTTAGGATTACCATCTATTATGTAGTACCCTCTTAAGTGGCAGTGGCAGTGGGCGGGGCACATAGCACGTAGAACCGATGGCCGTTGGGGCGGAAAGGTTCTCGAGTGGCGACCACGTACCGGAAGGCGTAGCGTGGGCAGGTCCCCCAGACGGTGGACCGATGACCTGGTGAAGGTCGCGGGTGTCCGCTGGATGCGGGTGGCGCGGGACCGGTCATTGTGGAAGTCTTTGGGGGAGGCCTATGTCCAGCAGTGGACGTCATTCGGCTGAATGATGATGATGATGTAGTACCCTCTTAAGTGGCAGTGGCAGTGGGCGGGGCACATAGCACGTAGAACCGATGGCCGTTGGGGCGGAAAGGTTCTCGAGTGGCGACCACGTACCGGAAGGCGTAGCGTGGGCAGGCCCCCCACACGGTGGACCGATGACCTGGTGAAGGTCGCGGGTGTCCGCTGGATGCGGGTTGCGCAGGACCGGTCATTGTGGAAGTCTTTGGGGGAGGCCTATGTCCAGCAGTGGACGTCTTTCGGCTGACATAATGATGATGATGATGTAGTACCCTCATACAGAGCGATCAAAAGTATTTTGACATATACAATTTTGTATGTAAGTGAACAAGTACTGATAAATTAAATCACTGTTTTGTTATACGTTTCCTAGGGCTATTTCCCTTCCGTTTCTATTTGAATTTCTGAAACTTACGAATATTCGCTGAAATTTATTTTTACATTTATGCACAACTAATATAATGAAATTATAAAAATGCTCGTTAACAATATTTGGAAGCAAATCCAAAAAGATTATAAATATTAACATGTTTAAATGAGAAAAAATAAAGGCTGAACAATTCCCCGTGTGCCTAAAGGTCCCTTGTTCTGTTCCACCCAGTATGAATATAATTTGGTTCTATTCTGGGGGTGAATTAGGTTCGACACTTCACATCGCAATGAGATTCTAGTGTGTTTTATGCTTACTTCCTCGCTTGCTGTGCTAAATTGTCATGCTGTGTTTACACGAGCTAAGTACAGTCAACAGCAAAAGTTGATGATCATTTTATCTTGTTGACTTGTCACTTTCACTACTCTGACCCATCCCAACTGTCGCAGTATTGTTACGTTAGTACGATAAGGTACTAAGATGATCATCTACATTTGCTGTTTACTGTACTCATCATTCACGTTAGTGTGTACTGCATAGTAGCAAGCAGCTGTTTACACACAGTCATGCGCGAAACATATTCGGCATTAAGTCCGCCTTTTGTACTCATATGTGTAATAAAGCCTAAATAAATAAATATTCTATAATGGTTTTTTTTTTAATCACGTCGTTGGCCAACAAGCACTAGCAAAAGGCCCATCTGATGGTAACCGGCCACCATAGCCTAGAGACGTTGCCGACCCTCAAAAAAATTATAAGTACTTTCCTTTTACGAAAAGCCCCATATTATTTCTTGACTAAAAGTCTTCCACATTTCTTTACTTTAAACCGCAAATAAGCTTCGAAAGTGAAAAACGACCTTTCTGACTTTGAGAATTAAAAAGTGTATTGCAGAGTTTAGTGAAACAAAACCGGGGCCTAAAAATAAAACAATAACTAATACGAACGCCTAGACTAAGCTTAGGTTCTGAAGTTGACGAATATTAATAATTCAGATGATGAATTAGCGAAGGTTCGTACAAAGCGTCGTTGCGAGTCCACGTGAACACAAATCCTTATCGCGGGGGTTTAGGAGTACGTACGTGACAGGAGTAAAACGTTAATAGCGACATTGTTGTGCTCACACAGAAGCGAAAGATCCTGGATCATACACAGATTTAGCCACGTAAGTCCCCGTGTACTTGTTTAGGTGTGACGGCCTGTTTAGCCTAGTTAGTAGTGACTCCGAAGCTAGAGGTCCCGGGTTCAAATCCCGGCCAGGGCATTTATGTGTGCATTTTTCACGGATATTTGTTCTTGGGTCTTGGATGTTTTCTATGTATTTAAGTATGTATTCATCTATAATAAGTATGTATATTTGGGTGTTGAACTAGACTCCTTTTTAAAATGGCACAAGCAAATTGATCAAGTATCTAATAGGCTAGCAAGTGCATGCAATGCTCTGAAATGCCTAGCCAGTACAGCAGACAAAAACTCTAAGAACAATATATTTTGCTTACTTTCAAAGTATCATCACATATTGCATAGAAGTTTGGGGTAATGGTACAAATATAAGTGCGCTACTATTGAAACAAAAAAGGCCCTTCGTTTTCTCGCTGGGTGCTCACGGATACCTGTCCCACATAGATCAATTTTTATAGAGCACAAGATAATGACTGTAATTTCTCTATATCTTTACTGTATCTGCTTGTATGTTTTTAAAAACAAAGATCAATTCAAAACAGCTAGACAAAACTTGCATAGGCAACTTAGAAATAGGAATGAACTTTTAGTGACCAAATCAAATTTTAGGTACTTCGATAAAATTAGAGTGTATAATAAACTGGACAATAGTATAAAAGAATGTGATGACTTCCGAACGTTTGAACGAAAATTAAAACAATATTTTATCAACCGGCCTTACTACTCAATTAAAGAATTTTTCGCAAATGCATTAGATCATTGAACTATTTTATTATTCTAATTCTGTTTTATTTTTCTCTCGATATTTCTCAGCGCTGACATGACTATTCATACATACGTTTAATTTTTATTGAAACTGCGGAGGATTAATAAATACTTTAAATTTTATTTTATTATGTTAATGATTATAAATATGTGACTTTCGTTCTTTTAATATTTTGTTTCTGTTTTTCTCTTTGACATTGTATAATCACCGATTCAATTTGTGCTTTCTGTATCCATTATGTTCTATGTATTTTTAATTTTCTTTAATTTACTTAATTGTATTTGCATGCATTTAACTATGTTTTACTGCAAATAAATAATTGAGTATTGAGTATATATCGTCGTCTAGTACCCATAGTACAAGCTTTGCTTAGTTTGGGACTAGGTCGATTTGTGTAAGATTGTCTTCAATATTATTATTATTATTAGGTACAAATTAACATGACACTTCAACTGCATTACATAAATAATTCCGAATGTACTTCACTAAATACTATTTCGATGCGATTATAGTCTAAAATCTGTACATTTTTGATTTGTTTTATTTATTCTGTTCGCGGGCTAGATGGTTTAGTGGGAATCATTCCTAATTTAACAATAATATATACAAGCAATATGCATGTCACATCACATTAGATTAAAGCACAAAGGCGAACTTATCCCTACATGTAATAAATACTTCATGACTATTAGTGGCTACGTGAGCAGTAGACCTCGCAAAAAAAAATCAAATTTCAAAATTTTCATAAACTGATTCGACAAGGACGAATTAGGACTATTAGACCGAGCGAGCGAAGCATCTCTCTTTCAGCTTTCGAAAAAAAATATTTCGTATGACTGTCTGTCTGGCTGTCTGTCCGGATGTTCTCCTCTACAGGTTGCATTTCTCAATCGATTCTTGTGAAATTTTGTGAGCAGGTTCAATAATTAAGTATATATGGAATATTGATTATTAAAAGAAAGAGCCACTAGTAAATGAAACTTTTTTAAGGAACTTATTTATATATAACTTTCGAATGATTTTGAAAGGCAATTGTTGAATATTATGCAGCGATAATTTAATTAACAACTTAATCCACGTGCCATAATTTTTTTTCAAATTAAATGATGTTTTAGGGTTCATACACAGGCTAGAAATTTTTAGTTGGTCTTCCAATCCGCATAAAAGGCTTCTGTGTCTCGTATTAGTGTTGCTGTGTTTACTTAGCCGCTTAGAATCAAAATTTTTTCGGGTAGGTGAATAAAAACATACACATCACAGTTTAGATGTTTTAGTGAATAAAAATATTTAAAGATAGTTTTTGACATTCTAAACGACTTAAAATTAATGTTTAGATAACAAAATTCACCTACCAGCAGTATTTATAACCAAACTCCAGGAAGTACATAATTATTTCACATTTTGTGGCACACACCATTTCACTATGTCACAAGTTGATTCTATTAAGGAGACCTTGGCAGAATTAGTGGAGACATTTCACAGCAGAATGGCTGAGTTTCAGAGTGACTTGGACAAGTCGGAACCAAGCAACCCCTCCGCAGCATCCATCAGGGCGGAGTTCATAGCTTTCAAAGCCTCTATGTCGGAGTCACTCAACACACTTCAAAGGCAGGTGGAGGTCATCTCGCAGCAGGTGGAGGCCACCTCACAGCAGGTTGACCAAATTGAGATGCGGTCCAGGCGCAAGATGCTGGTTGTTCATGGTGTCCCGGAGGCTGAAGGCGAAAGCACAATCACTCTTGTAGCCGAACATCTCAAGACCATCCAGAGCGACTTCACTAATGAAGCAATTAAAAGATGCCATCGTCTTGGTCGTCCACGAAGCAGCAAGCCTAGGGCTATTATTGTGAAGTTTTGTGATGGTGCTGTACGGGACAAGTTGTGGTTTGGCAAGGTTGCGTTGAGAGGCTCTGGAATAACAATTTCAGAGTTCTTGACTAGGTCGCGCCAAGACACTTTTATGGCGGCTCGTGAACGCTTCGGCATTCGGAAGTGTTGGACCTGGGACGGCGTTGTGCATATACTGGATCCGAGCGGTGTGCGCCGGCGTGTGGTCAGCCTCGCCCAGCTTAGAGCTATTCCGGATGCTCCGGCGCTTGCTACATCCTCTTCGCAGAGCGCTGATACTATTCGGGAGCCCGTAAACAGCGATCCCGAGAAGCTGCCTTTCAAAACCAGGCCGAAAAGAGCTGCTGCTACTAAGTCCAAGTGTTAGTACATTATTTGATTAGTGTTCTTTTCTTTTTGTTTCGCTTTTACAATATGTGAGCTTGACTCCTTAATTTAGTCGCTTTATCATTGTCACTCACTTGTATTGACGTACCCTCTTTTAGCTCTGTTATACACTTGTTATTGTTGCTTTAATTATTTTGTATGTATCACGGTTTTTTTTTTTTTGATAGCAAGCATGACTGTCGAGTCTGACGTTGACACTTGACAGCTTATGTGGTGTTGCCAACATGTTCAGTTACGATTCGTTGTACGTACCAAATAATTCAAGCTCTCAGAATACTTTGTTATGTTTTCCATGTGTTATGTTTTATGATTGAAAATTTGAGCTTGTTATTATTATTATCTTATCTTATGTTTACACAAAAGTCTCGTTGTATTTGTGATGCATTCAAGCTTCCGTGACATTTGTGATATCCATTTGTTACCTACTGCTGGCGGGTAGAATGAGGAAGTTATTTTCTTTTTTGCATACACAATATATATAATCATTATATATTTTATTTATATGCATATTATTTATATATAGGTTTAGGTATAATATATATTTTATCTGTATGTCTTTTCTCAGCCAAAGTATAAGTAGTGATGATTTTTTGTCATTGTCTTCCTCAGATAATGTGAGTGATGATGTCAGTTTTTTTAGTTTGCCTCCTTCTCTGCATGATTATCTTGATTCACAGTTTAGTGATGTATCTAAAAACTTTAACGTTGTCCATTTGAACGCTCAGAGTATCCCTGCCCATTATAATGACCTATTGCTATCTTTTGATTTGCAAAATATTCATGCTGTATTAGTGTCTGAGTCTTGGCTTAAGCCAGCGCTACCTTCTACTTCTTACTCTTTACCTGGTTTTAATCTAATCCGTCACGATCGCTCTGGAAGAGGTGGCGGTGGAGTTGCAATTTATCTCCGCTCTTACATCCCCTACTCTATCGTTAGCCTCTCACCCATATCTTCTGGCGCTGACACTGCTGAGTATATTTTTCTTGATGTAACTTTATCCCATTCTAAACTGCTTCTTGGTGTATTTTATTCACCCTCTCTCCAAGTAAATTATTTCGATTCTTTTGAAAGACTACTTGAAGACCTTATGCCGTCATTTTCTCACCATATTGTTATGGGTGATTTTAATACATGTCTCCTGAAGAATGATCATAGGGCTAAGCGCCTTAAGTCTCTAGTTGACGCTTGCAACTTGAGCATTCTTCCTTCTAACGCTACTCATCATTTTCCAAATTGTGTCCCATCTCTTCTAGACTTAACTCTGGTATCTTCCACCTCTCACGTAGTTAAATTTGGTCAATACTCTGCAGATGCCTTCTCTTACCACGACTTACTTTTTTTATCTTACAAGATTCGTCCACCCAAGTCCAAATCAAAAATCCTTTTGCAGCGCAACTTTAGTCGGCTAGATATGGCAAAGCTGCGTGAAGATGCCTCCAAAATTGATTGGAGCGTTATCTCTGGAGCTAGTTCAGTAAATGATCAAGTTTCTCTCTTCAACTCCTTCCTCATACAACTCTTTGATATTCATGCTCCAATTCGTGCTATAAAAGTCAAGCACTTGCCTGCTCCTTGGCTCACTGCAGATATAAAGGCTCTGATTGAAAAGAAAAATGTGGCTAAGTCCAGGTACAAACACGATAGCTCGGATAAAAACAAAGCTAGATATCAGTCTCTGCGAAATCGTTGCAGTACCATATGTCGTGATGCCCAGAGGCGCCACATACATGCTTCTGTTGAAAATGGAGAACCAGCCAAAGTGTGGAAATTTTTAAAATCTTTAGGAGTTGGGAAATCTCAGCAATCATCTCATCCAATCAACACTGACTTCGATCAGCTTAATCAGCATTTCTCTTCATCTGCTTCTTTTAGCGGCCCTGTTAAGGTGGATACTCTTAACTATCTGTCATCTTCCCAACCTCCTGATTTCTCTCCTTTTTCTTTTTGTCAATTCACTGACAGTGATGTTAAGAGGAGCGTACTGAGCATCACTTCAAATGCTGTGGGTGTTGATTGCATCAGTCGTAAAATGATAGTTCCTCTCCTTGATCTATTACTCCCTGTCATTACCGGCATACTAAATTCCTCAATTTCGACTGGTGTGTATCCTGCTCAGTGGAAGGACGCTGATATTATCCCTTTACCTAAAAAGTCCAATCCCGGTTCCTTTTCCGACTATCGTCCCATATCCATTCTTCCTTTCCTATCCAAAGTGTTGGAACGACTGGTGCATCAACAACTAACTTCCTTCCTGAACAAAAACGAGCTTTTAAACCAGTTCCAGTCGGGTTTCCGTTCTGGACACAGTACTACTACAGCTCTGGTCAAGATCACAGATGACATTCGGTTGGGCATGAATGATAGAAAGCTTACTGTGTTAACTCTACTTGATTTCAGTAATGCCTTCAATACTGTCGACTTTGACATTTTGCTCGCTGTTTTACGCTCTCTTAACATATCTCCTGCAGTAATCGACTGGTTTCATAGCTATTTAATTGGTCGCCGGCAAAGAATAAAGGTGGATACTCCTCGCTCTTCTTGGTGCAATACGCTGGCCGGCGTTCCCCAAGGCGGTGTGCTATCTCCCCTCTTGTTTTCCATTTTCATTAATTCCATTACGCACAACATTTCTTCTCGTTATCATCTTTATGCCGACGATCTTCAGATTTATTCACATTCCATGCTTGGCGATCTTCCTTCTGCCATTCAGAGAACAAATGATGACTTGGCTTGCATTCTGAAGTGGAGTCAAAGATTCGGTCTGAACGTGAACCCAGCAAAGACCCAAGTCATTATAATTGGCAGCAGCAAACTGATTTCCAGAATAAATTTTGTTAATCTCTCACCTATATTTTTTGATGGGATTCAAATTGCGTACTCTAAAACAGTAAAAAATCTTGGGATCATTATGGACTGTACTTTGTCTTGGGTGCCTCAAGTGAGTGAAGTGAGCAGGAAGGTGTTTGCTGCAGTGGGGTCTCTAAGGCGGCTTCGTAATTTTCTACCTATCGCCACTAAGATTGCGCTTGCTCAAACGTTACTTCTTCCTCTTCTTGATTATGCTGATATCTCCTACCTTGACCTTTCAGAGGAGCAACTTAATAAGCTTGAGCGTCTCCAAAATGTCTGCATTCGGTTCATATTTGGGTTACGCAAATATGACCATGTTTCTAGTTTCCGTTCTAAACTCAAGTGGCTCCCAATCCGTTATCGCCGTAACTCTCACATTCTCTCTCTTCTGTATAATGTTCTTTTCAACCCTGCGACTCCCCGCTATCTCAAGGAGCGTTTCAGCTATTTAAATTCGCTCAGATCTTCAAATAATTTTCTTTTAGCAGTGCCATCGTCCTCTTCCAAATTTTACAACTGTTCGTTCACTTTTAAAGCCATTCTACTGTGGAACTCTCTACCGCTTGACATAAGACGGGCAAAATCTATTGATATTTTCAAAACCTTACTTAAAAAACATTATTTGTCTCTCCCTTAATATCAACTACCTATAAAGTTCGGCTGACTTTACAAATATGTATATATACTTTCTTTTTCTTATTTGTTATGTAATATTATTATATATATGTAAGATTGTGTATGTATGTTTATATATAAAAGTATATAAGTATGAATTTTACAAATTAATTTACATGATTCATATAAATCTCTGCACCACCTACTGCATATATTATTTTTCTCTTTTCCCGCTACCCAAAGGTTGTCTGGAAGAGATCGCTCGTTAGCGATAAGACCGCCTGTTGTCTACCTCTACCTACTTACATGTTGCTGTTCTTTTTTTTTCTTCTGTTTGTAAATAATTCATTTGTGTGAGGTGTGCAATAAAGAGGATTTGTATTGTATTGTATTGTATACCAACCGATCCGTAATGTTAAGCAAGATGATTATTCATATAGTTGTCTCTTTGAATCAAAAAATAAAAATAAAATTTAAACTGTTTATTTCAGCAAAATAATCCTTATGGTTAACTAAGATTATACCCTGTCTACGTTAACGAGCTAGTACTAGAAATCTCAAGCGGCACGTAATTGGTCAGCGATAAGGGCGATGCATGTGCACCGGTTGGGGTTACATGGCGGTGAATGGTTAACCATCATCTGTCATTGTACGGTGCGGACGCGTTATATATCTTATAGTTAGAACGGGACGGATAGTACGATCATTTTCGGTTGTTAACGAATTGTCTCCATTTAAAAGCACACCAAAGTCAAATCCCATAAAATCCAAAACGTCACAAAGGTCTGCAATGGTCAGTTCAGTACAATTTGCAGTTATGAAAGCGGAGACACTGACAGGTGAACCTGTCAGATATCATTTATCTGTGTCTCGCAAATTTACAGATTTGTGCATTAGTGAGAATAGATAAGATGTACAGAAATCGTTTAACTTAAATGAGCGGATCTGCTTTAAGCTGACATCTGTGCTTAGCCGCGATTAGAATTCGATTAGGGGTGACAGTTTTTCCATATACTTACGTAAAAGTGTATATGAAATGACAGCTATTCTGGTCGACTAATCCCGGATTTGTTATACTCACATTCAGTTAATAATGCAATTGTAAATATACACGGTGACATCGGAGACGTGATCAGAAATTATTTGACTCGATGAAGTATTAAAATACAAATTCAATAAAGATGACATCACAGTTACTACTTGCAAAATCGACTAGTATTTCTCAAATTATTAACAGAAAAAAATAATGTTTCATACAACATGGTCACCCTACACCACACGACGTCTTGTCATCCCTCATACAACGTGTGTCAAAAAGTATAGGCTGACCATGATTTAAGTATGGCGTTATATTATTTTTCTAGTAAAATTTTGATAAAATAAACTTGTTTTATTCGATGTAACAACTATTGCACTGAAAAGGCGATCATGCGTAGAGTCTGAAAAATTAGCTTCTGATTACGTCTCCGATATTTGTATACTATGACATATAAAGGAGGCCTTGAGCCTCAACTTAAAAAATAAATATTTGCTTTTGAAGCCTTTCCCTACTGTTACTCTCACAATGCGGCACTGAAGAGATTATTACGAGGGGGGGTGTTTACATAATACAGTTAATGGATTTAAAACAGCCAGGTTACAGCGTCCCAGCAAATTTACTTGCGATTTAAAAATTCACTCATTAAACATGTATATAGCTCGTGAGAAGGTAATGGGAACGAAAGTGGTATACAGAGTAATGGTGTACATTAAGTAGGCAATCAAAGTACTCGTAAGGTTTATACGTTTATAAAACATTCTGCTTTGCAATTTAGTTTCAAGTTTGTTTTTTACAAGCTTTTATATTATATTCAAATTGCTATGTGTGTACATACATACATAAGTATAAGTGGTAATCATTTATTTATGTACAACGAAAATATATACAAGAATACTTAACCAAATTAATATAAAGAAAATTAAAATTAACTTAAATCTAAAACGGGCCCTTGAGGCATTGTACCGAGGATGCTGGCAGCATTTCCTCGCTGTATCGCAATGCTGATACGTTAAGCGAGGAAACCGCCAGCTCTTCGGTCACCAGTTACGTCAACCAGACGCTTCGCAATTTCTGCAAATAACTTATGCGCGCTGGGACCCAGTATAAGTTGAAGTCAAATCTTGCAATGGAATTTTAAAACTGTTATCCGCTACCGATTGAGCTAAAATTTGGCATACTTCTGTAAGTTCGGTGACATTGCAATATTTTGATTCCACCGACCTGATCTGATGGTGAAGATTGAAGGCCATAACAACCCCTAAACTTCACAAGGTAAACCAATGTTTGAGTTGATTAGTACCCTTTCAACTAGTAGTTGAAGATTGTATAGTACCATAAATAATCGCACATTTTTTTTTTTATGTTTGACAGAATTTGTTTATTTTACGTAACGGTTTGATTTATGTATGTTATATTAGCTACCAAAGCTTTAAAGATCATCTGACATGTATAGGTAAGTCAATAAATCAAGAGCTTTTTTCTGATCTTTCTCTATTTAGTTTAAAGAAAACAGTGAAAACCAGATTGTCGATTGTAATACTTTCTTCCACATAGAACTCATTATCGCCTATGAGAAATAACTGCTTATAAATTACTAAAGGCGCAGGCTAAGTTATCACTTACTAGGAATAATGTCCAGGATATAAACTATCCCATTTCATTCCCGGGGTTCAAACTACCTCCATGCGATTTTTTATCCAAATCCATTCAATAGTTTACGTATGAAAAGGTTACAGATAGAGTCATTTTCGCATTAAAAGTTTTATTTATTTATTTAATAATTGGATATCGCAAGCAAGCACTGCAATGAGAATAAGTCAAACCAACACGAAAAGTGTACAGAAAATCTCGAAATCTTACCGAGACTGCGCCAGTCGAGGCGTCGGGGAATGACATTATAAAGGCCATAATTAAGAAGTGCCCTTATCAGCCAGGCCGCGCGGCTCAAAGACGACATTAATATGCGCCGCGGCTCGCGACGGGTGACGCCAGGTGCGAAAGTAGGCAGAAACTGGACCGTGTTCAGTAGATACGCTTCAACAATACAGGTAGTTTACATTTACTGTCAGTCATATACGCTGTAGTATTAAATAGCGAGCAGTGCATTCGTACCGTGCAACATCCGCGTATCCTGCGCTAATCAGGAAGCATCCATTGAAATATAGACGTACAGCAAAGATTCTGTAAGGACTTAACTGATACAGCACCGGCTCTGCACTGCCAAATGAGAATTTGGCCTAACAGTAAATAAGGAAAACCCTAAAACCTGGAAACGCGATCCTACCGAGACTGCGCCTGTTGGGGCGTCGTGGAATGACATCATAAAGGTGATAATTAAGAAGTGGTCTTATCATGCAGACCGTGCGGCTCAAAGATGACATTTATATGCGGAGCAGCCCACGACGGGTAACGCCAGGTGCGAAAGTAGGCAGAAACTACTCTTGGAGTTTTCTAGCTTGTGCTGGAACCCCCGTGTTCGGTACTTATTCTAATCCTAAATTTGACTTTCCAACTCAGTTTGATTTAAGTACAAAAAGTAACTAAAATGCTCTTAGCCCACTCTTAATATGATGGTTGAACTCCTTATAATAAATCAGTCAGAAAATTCAACCAAAATATCCATGAGAGAAGGGGATATCATTTTAGATGTCGGTCCTTTGTAATGAAAAGTAATGTGGAAGAAAATGAGATTGTGTCATGTCAAATCGAATGGTCATTTGACTAACTTAAAAATATGTTTCAAGACAATCACAATTATTGTTGCACATTTCCAAAATCAAATCATTGCTTGGTGTATAATTTAAACCAACGGCTTTTATGAGTACACATTGACATTTAAAATTCAATTGTTTAATAAAATGAGAAACTAGAATAATAAAACAAGTACCAAATTCCTATATAAGCTAAAACTAAATAATGTTAATTATACTCGTACATTCCCCGAGGTCGCTGTCTCTGGAAAGGGTGCCCATAAGGCTGGCCACATGTCCCTTAATACATTTAGATATATAGAGCTAATAATTCGTAATTCAGGACCGGTCATTGTGGAAGTCTTTGGGGGAGGCCTATGTCCAGCAGTGGACATCATTCGGCTGAAATGATGATGATGATGAATTCGTAATGTTCTGAAAAGTATGCGAGTGAGACAGTGACGGGCGTCTTATCCACGACGATAAGTGATAAAATGGCAACCATCATACGCTCGCATCGGTATATATTATTGTCGTTACTTCATGAAGCGCGTATCAGCAGGTGAAATTAGTCAATTGGTCAAATAGGGACAAGAACGCCAAGCCAGCTTGGCAACATCTCACGCGCGCTTTGCATTTCATGATGTGTTCCCCTATAATTGGGGTACGTAAGCCCCCTCACACTTTATGCCATAAACGATTATTATCTTACCTTGTGTACCCTGTTGGTGTCCCGTGCAATAAATAAATAAATAAAATAAATAAATTTCATTATCACACTTCTTCTTCTTCAGCTGCCATGCCCCAGCAGGCGTCGGTGGCCAGCCTTGCAAAGTCCTTCCTATTCTTGGCCAGCCTTGCAACCGTGGCCGCGTCTTTGATGCCTGTCCATTTCTTTATATTGTCGAGCCAGTTCATCCTCCTTCTTCCCCTTCCCCGTTTGCCCACTATTTTTCCTTCTATTATAGCTCTCAATAAATCATATTTCTCGTTTCTATGTAAGTGAGCAAAATATGCAATTTTCCTACATTTAACTATGGCTAGTACTTCCTTTTTCACACATCACATGTCATTTTTCATTATGTAATTTATATTGATATGAGTAGTCCCTTGCATGATTGTGACACAAGGAAATAACCGGTGATAATAACTCACGATGCTTTTTTGACACTTGCATTTATTAATAGCTGGGTCCGAGGAAGCTGACGTCTTAATACCGTCTTCCCGGTTAATTTGCGAAATTTTTCGGTGTGGGTATTAGCGTTTTGTTTGTTTTTCATGTGTTCTGTGTTACGGTGTGTATTTTTGTGTTACGATGTCCAAAACGTCGAGTTAGAAAATAAATTTAACTACGTCATTTATTACATGTTTGTGTTCTTCATGAAACGCGAAAAGTCATTTTTGACCTGTCAAAGCGTTTACTGCTGTTTTATTTCAGCTGTTTACAGCCTCTAGGCTCTTCACTCTTTGACCGCTTTCATGTTTGCCTCTAATTGTTTTACGACGCAGTAAAAGCAGCGGCATCGTTCGTTTATCCCGTCATCCTCCGCTCTTAAAGCCGAATTAGGCCGTTTGTGATAGTGTACGAATGTTACGAGAAACATGAATAGCTGATGATGCTCGAGGATCGCGCCAGTACAGTCAGTATCGAGAATGACTGTAATCAAACCGAAATTCCTAAAATATAATAGGACATCGGTACGTCAAAACGAGAGTCTTTGTCCAATGTGGGTTGCCAGTGATGACATATGGCACCAAAACGTGGTCGCTTAGTACATGCCTCAAAAAAAGGCTCAAAGTCACCCAAAGAGCAATGGAAGGAGCTATGCTGGGAGTATATCTGTGTGATCACATCAGAAATGAAGACGCAGTAGAAGTAGAACTTGTAGGTCGTGGAGGTTGTAGGTTGAAGAAAACGACCCACTCACATTCACAGTTATATTCCAAGCAATGCATACAACAGTATATGGTTTCAACAGCTGGTAAGTAATAGCGTTTGACGTATTGAATCGTAAGCGGAAAGCGTAAGCGCGCGGAGCAAAGCGACATGCGTCTTGCGTCGAGATGTGAATCTGACTGGCGGGCCGGACGGCGCGGGCGCAGCCGCGGCCGGCCGCGCGTTCGCTGGAACCGGTCCTGCTAGCGGTGATGTAACGCGGACTTGTCCACGGTGCTCGGCGCGGAGTCTCCGACACGGTTGCTAGTATATTAAGGTAAGTATGTCTGTTGTTCTATATATATTTATTTATGTATTTATAGTGAATGTGAATATTACATTTATTTATATGTATTTAATTATGTTCAGTATAATATATGTACATGCATACGTATACTGGTTATTATTAATTATATATGTTATGTATAGAATATTATATAGTGTTTATGTATATAGGTAAAAATTATATTATTATTTATTATTATATACATTTGTATTGTATTATAGTGGTAGGGATGCCACAAACTAAAGTAACTGATATAGCCCTCCGAATCGCTTAAGTGGCAGTGGGCGGGGCACATTGGACATAGAACCGATGGCCGTTGGGGCAGGAAGGATCTCGAGTGGCGTCCACGTACCGGAAGGCGCAGCGTGGGTAGACCCCAAGGTGGACTGCTGACCTAGTAAAACTCGCAGGAGTCCGCTGGATGTGGGTGGCGCAGGATCGGACATTGTCGCACTCTTTGGGGGAGGCCTATGTCCAGCAGTGGACGTCCTTCGTCTGATATGATGATGATGATAGGTATGGGCCATAATGTCTACTAGACATAATATTACCGTAATAATTGAATATAACTGGACATATATTGTTAGAATAAATTGCGATGCGTGTACGCGTGGATCAAAATGAAATTACTGTGATTTCAGTCCGATTTGTTCTATTTCTAGGGCAAAACGATTTTTAAGTTTATTTTGTCCTATGTGTACATACAACAAAATAGTATAAACCAAGACGTACTACTTTGTAATTTGGAACTTTCGATCGAAGGTAAGAAGATATCAATTGTCTTTTTAACCGACGTCAAAAAAAGGGGGAGGTTCTCAATTTGTCGGAATATATTTTTTTTATGAATGTTCACCGATTACTCGGAGACTAGTGGACCGATATCCAAAATTATTTTTTTTGTTTGAAAGGGTGTGTTTTCTAGTTGGTCCCATTCTCACCAAGTCTGGACCTGATGACGGGATCTTGAAAAAATCGAAGGGACTCCTCAAATTGTATGCCAAGAGGATCAGGTAAGGCAAAAAATAAGAAACTCCTCAAATTATATACCAAGAGGATTGGGTCTGGCAAAGTTTGGAATCGGTGTTTTTTGTTAAAAATTTACTTGTTAACCTACAAATAATGTTAATGCTTTTAATACAGCTTGGGTATGAATAATCTCAGAGAACCTCAGAATAGAAGTCACATAATATTGACCACTACTGAGTGAGATGGTCGTATACTAAATTGGGTAAGAGCGACAGAGAGATGTATATAATTTGTTGCCCTTATAATAGTTCTGTTTTTCTATTTGGCTCAAATCAACGACTACCCGCCCGAATTAAAGAATTTGTTTATGGCAAGCCGCCAGCTGTTTAAGACAAGTTCTCAATTTAGCTGCATAAGAGCTTTTCCGTCCCTTTTAGTAGGATGCGTACGATATCTATAGAAATCGTTACTTGGTAATGTGCTTCATTTAGCTGCCATACGTTGAATAACCTAAAAGTCAATCATGGCATAATTTGTACTGGGAGACTGTCACCGCTTAAGCCATCTGTCTAAGCTGTATTGATAGCATAATCACCAAATAATCACCCGTGACAACATTGACAACATTTCATATTTTTAAGCAGGCTTTTTTCCGATGAAATCAAATAGAGGATAAAAAGTTAAGTGAAACCACATTTTTAAATTCTCGAAAATATCCCTTTTTCTTATAAATAAATCAATTTCAAAAGTTCCTCATTCTAAAAGAGAGTAAGTGACAAGTAAGGCGTCACAGCGTAACGCACAACACAAATAGAACAGAAGCACTGTTACTAAGACAAATTTACTAAAGAAAGTGAACTGCTGTTCTTTTTGTGCGCTGTGACTGTCACAATTTCATAGTAATGACGTCATTACTACGATATGGGCTTTCTTTACATTTTCGTGAATATTTAGAAAACTAATAGCTATAAAAATATAAAAAAAATATTTTGGGGTTTCTTGTTACCAAATTAACGAAACGAGTTAAGATTTCATACTAGTTAAAAATTTGAAATGTTGTCATTTGTTGCCCTAGATCTGAAATTGTCATATACATTGGCTCGCACCACACGGCCTTTGCATTGGCCCACTACAGAAGTATTGCCCGTTATTGGTCCCTCGGGACCCATTGGCGGCACCGCAAACGTTTCACCTCGCAAACTCGCGGCAAGACAATTTCCCCAATATGAAAAGGTTTTCAATTGCTGCGGCTTTGTGATACCTTGGCTCAGGTGTGTGCTAAGGGTTCTTTATATACTGCCCAAGTTCTATTGTACACAAACAGATCGACAAATTTTATTGACGCCGCAGAATACCAATTCGACAGAATGTTGTTCTGCGTTGCTTTATGCGGTGCTTTGTCTTGACTAAGTTATTTGCGTATTACGGGTTCACAGTGTATAGATCAGCGCTTTAACCTCTCCACAGTGTGATGTATGTACTTATTGACCGAGTGCAACGAAGGTCTCCGTTTCAGCTTCAACAGCAGAAATGCTTTCATATGTCTGGCCGGCAGATGGCGGATTTCCTACTGTTCTCCTCTACAGGTTGCATTTCACAACCGATTCTCTTTGTGAAAGACATTTATCTTTCTACTTGGGATTAAACCGGGGTTATTTTTAGGTGTTACTTCTATCTATTTATCGTTACATCCACTGCTTGACATAGGCTTCCCCTTTTTTTTATTACAAATGGGATTGCTATTGGCCAGCATCTAGCCGGGGGGCAAAGATGAGGCCGACGATGAAGCGAGCTCACCCAGAAGATGCCTATTCACTCGTGCCTTAAAAAGGTCTAGGTTTTACGAACTCGGAAATACAGACGCCGGCAGAGAATTCCAAACCTTAGAAGTGCGCATTATAAAAGAAGATGCAAAGCCACCACCACCACCACCATATCAGCCCATAGACGTCCACTGCAGGACATAGGCCTCCCCCACTTTCACGGGGGGTAAATGCCATAATCGCCACGCTTGGCATGCGGGTTGGCGATTGCAGTATCTCCACCGCATTCCAATGATGCTGCTGCCCAACCCCCGGTGGCCTTGGTCGTAGTTTTAGGGCATACCCGGGTGCAGATGCAAAGCGCTTGGTTCGAATTAGAGGAATTTCGACCAGGTAAGGATGGTAGCCAGCCGTACGTCTGGAAGTCCGATGGAAGAAGGGGGAAGGCGGTATGAGCTCATGGAGCTCCTGAACACACTCCCCTACAGTTCCCCTAGAGTTCCACAATGACCAGTCCTTGCCACCCTCATCCAGCGGACACCCTCGACCCTTACCAGGCCATCAGTCCACCTTGTGAGGGGCCTACCCCCACTACGACTTCCGATACGTGGTCGCCATTCGAGAACCTTTCAAACCCAATGGACATCGGTTCTACGTGCTATGTGCCCTGCACACTGCCACTTAAGTCTAGCGATTGACGTCCTTCGGCTGACATAATGATGACGATCGTTAACCTGTCAATATTTTCGAGTTTGTTTTGAACTTATTCATCATTAAATCATCATCATATCAACCGAAGGACGTTCACTGCTGGACAGAGGCTTTCCCAAAGAGTTCCACAATGGATGGCTATTCTGGAAGTTTCTCTGCGTGATCACATCAGGAATGAGGCCATCCGTAACAGAAGCAAAGTAACTGGTATAGCCCTCCGAATCGCTAAATTTAAGTGGTTGAACTTATTATTTTTATTTATTATTCTCTTATCTGCACCCAACTGTCGATAACCTGGTTTTTGAGTGGTCGTTCACCTACCCATTACCTTGTTTCGAATGTTTGTATATTCCAAATTATTAGTTTTTCACTACGACGCCGGCATATGTGCATAGGCCCTACGTGAAGGTAAGCAGACAAGCGCGTTGCAGAAGCCTTTCAAAAATAATTGAATTAAATTCACAAATAAACTGCAAGCTGTTACATTTTCGCTTGTCCATAGTACGGCAATCCGAGAGCACGTCTAGTTATGTATGGAGTCGAGCATTTGCCCTAGGTTTGGGGTGTACCGAGAGCAAAGTCAATTTTGAACCACACAAGAGTGTTACAACAATATGGTTAAATTTTATAAGCATCCGTACACCTTACGTCGGTGAATTATCTCAAATAAATTACTGTCAAAAGTAAAATTTTGAATACAAGTTTTTATTGCTGACTGTAAAGGCAGTTCTGACGTGATCGAATAGGCGTTTGTTTTGTTTGTGTTGCACATTTCATATATGTAATGTCTATTGGAACACGCTACAACTACATACAACAGGTCATCTTCTTAAGTTTTCACCTGTACTTTTATCCACAGTCATCCGTAAACGTCGCGAAAAAAAAGGTTTTTTTTATCAAATTCTATTTTTCCAAAAACTGACTCGGCAAAAAATCTATACAATAGTCAAAATGTCACGAGAATCGGTTGAGAAATTCGACTTGTAGAGGAGAACAGCAGAAAATCCGGTAATCCGCCGGCCAGACATCATCATCATCATGTCAGCCGAAAGACGTCCACTGCTGGACATAGGCCTCCCCCAGAGACTTCCACAATGACCGGTCCTGAGCCACCCGCATCCAGCTGACACCCGCGACCTTCACCAGGTCATCAGTCCACCGTGTGGGGGGCCTGCCCACGCTACGCCTTCCGGTACGTGGTCGCCACTCGAGAACCCAACAGCCATCGGTTCTACGTGCTATGTGCCCCGCCCACTGCCACTTAAGTTTAGCGATTCGGAGGGCTATATCGGTCACTTTGGTTCTGCTGCGGATGGCCTCATTCCTGATGCGATCACGCAGAGAAACTCCCAACATAGCCGGACATACGAAAGCATTTTTTCCGAAGCTGAAACAGAGACCTCCTTTCACTCGGTAATTTTTTTTATCTGACACATTGTCTTCACATTTATGGTTTTGACTTTGGTTGATATGTTTATGAAACCCCCCAAAAACTGCTCTTCTAATCCGGGACCACATGGTTGTTTTCCCAACCAGTTAAGAGTCGTACCCAACCTGCGGGCCATTGGTCACGTTCTGACAAGTATGCGAGAGTGACGGCCGTCTTATCCACGACGATAAGTGATAAAATGGCAACCATCATACGCCCGTGAGATTAGTGTTGGTAAAGACTCAAGTTTTGAAGTCTCCAATTCAAGAACTTGACTCATATTTATGGAACTCCAAGCTTAAAGGCTTCCGAGCATTTTCAGTCCTTTATCGAGTCCTGTAGTCACAACTCAATCCTTAAAAAAGACTCGAACGATCGTATCTTTTACAGTATTTTTTTTACTAAAGTAAAAGGCGGGCCTCAAAATATTTGAATCCAATAGCAAAGACTCACTTTTGACGTTTCTATCCAAATAACTGATTTCTACAGTACCTACCTCACTTAGTAGGCTGCGTAACGTTACGTGTTTCTACAAGAACAGTTGAGTTCTAATCATAATGAGTTAAAAGCCTTTTTTTACACTGAGTAAACAAAACTCTCAAGTCTCTATAGAAAACTCGAGTCTTTTTAGAGGACTCACTGCAGAACATTCAAGCATCGATGAGTCTAAAAAACTAAGCCGAGTCTTCGGAATGAAGACTCTAAAGACTTAAGTCTTTACCTGCTACGTGAGATTGCCACATGATAGGAAAAACTTCACATTAAGCCAGAGTATTCTTTAGGTCTGTAGCCACCGATGCTGGTGATTATGGAATGGACGACTCTAGGAAAACTTCGATATTTTCAAATGTAAACCAGTAGGTAAACAGTTTGCTGGTTCTCAGAATGTATGCTGACTTTTCATCTGTTCATCTGTTAATGGATAACAATCACCAAACTTCGTATATCGAAACCCCCAGAATGTAACAACTACTTTTTTGGAGCTGCATCTAAATCGGTTCAGCCAAACACGAGATAATCGTGGACAGACATACGAACGTCTTTTTTGTAGACGGTTAAAATTACGCTTAGTACGCGGGCGAAGCCGCGGGCAAATGCTAGTGGTTTATAAGACCGCCTGCCACCGTTGTTAATACTGCCAAATCTTTACACATTTTACTCTTGTATTTGTTGTGCAATAATAGTTATTTGTTATACAAGGGTGCAAAGTTGTATTTTACCCGCGAGTGTGGAATTGAAACACGAGCCAGCGAAAGGATTCTATAGTTGAACCACGACCTAAGCGAGTGGTTCTAAAATAGAATCCTGAGCGTAGCGAGTGTTTCAACACACGAGAAGTAAAATACAACTTTGCACCCGTGTGTAACACAAAACTTTTCTCCTCACTATAGCGAGGAAAGTGCAACATGTAAAAAAACGCAGTTCCACAGGCATGTTTTCATTACTGGAATCACTGATATTTTTACGATATTATAACAAATAACTCTGGAAGTTGTGTATAATATTTAAGTGAGTCGGAGTCGGTGACAATGACAAGTTGTGTATATTTTAGTTGACATTGACAATGATGACATTTCTGACGTCCTGCGTTTTGAAATTGCATCGACTCAACTTGTGCGCGTACAATTATACTCAATATCATTATAAAAAAATCTTAGTTATAGAATTTTAAGGTTTACGACTTAAATTATTAAATAAAGCTAAATTTGGTATTTTTTATTAAATTCTCAAATCATTTATTTAATGATAATTGATATCAAACGAACCATTATAAGGAGCGTTTTACGTTTTGTTATCTGTCAAAAGCTACTCAAACACGCTCCAAGGTCAAATTACTTTCCCCACTTGTGGATAAAATGCGTTTTTACCCGCTTGTTTCAAAGGATAAAAGACGGCTTTCCGAGCTAGTGAGGGGAAAAGAATATTATTATTGTACGTCTTTTCCATATCTCGGGACCATGGGGTCCCGGACCTTTGGAAGGCGTGCGTGGGGCCGAAGCCAACAGCGCAGAGGCCCTTTAAGACAAAAATAATCTAAAAGTAAGGGATACACATGGCGGATACCATCTCCGAGCGCACAATATGATACATCCCGAGATAGTCCCCGCCAGGTGCAAAGACTATTGGAGTGCAGCACTTTGGCTGCGATGGGAGCTAAGGTCATAGGGCTATTGAGTTGAATATTGGATGGGCTGGATAATGGGTTATGGGAGGAGACTAGCGGACACCTGCCGTGACAATTAGTCTCAGAATTGTAAAAAGGCAGGCGGCGACTCGCCAGCTCGCTGAGTGGGCCCCACATAACAGTCGCACGCACAGTGCGAGAGTGGGGCAACATCCCTTTGAGCGGCTGTAAGGTTGTTGAGAGGTGAGTCTGCGGTAGCCAGATCCCGATAATCCGATCAGCAGGCCGCCGGCGTTATAACATTTTACACTTCCAACCTGGAGCATAGGTCTCGTTCTTGCGACTCCACTCTGGCCGGCCAATTAAGGCAAGCACAGAAGCGAGGGCCAGATGGAAAGGGCCCTCTGGAAATTAGGGGTCCGCGGTGTCGCCACTCACCGTCAGCTCGTCACAAGCTGCCCCTGCCTATTATTATTATTATAGTTTATCCGAAAGATATGCGCAGAAGTGGTTGAATGTGAGTACAGAGAAAGAGGTACAACGAGGAAAGTTGGTCAATTTTGAGTTAACAAATGTTCTAATGGCAAGGTTAAAGCGTATGTGGAGCATTCCTGGAGCTATGGCGATTATGGCATTTACCCCCATGAAATTGGGGGAGGCGTATGTCCAGCAGTGGACGTCATTTGGCTGATATGGTGGTGGAGCATTCCTTATTCCTACTGATGCCTTTCAAAAGCCGCTCTCATAAATGTGCCCGGGTACGTTTCGCTACTGCTTAATAAGTGATTTAATTTAAACACTAAATGAAAAAGTGTTGCGTTCGCAACAGCATAATCGAGCCAGTGTAGTAACATTTGAGGAAGCCATCGGTTCGCAGTGCACCTCCGCCTCGCGACGGGTTCTGAGTCTGACTAAATTACTAGACACATAAGCCACCTGCAAACCTTGCTCCTCTCTAGATTGCATCCTTACTGCTACTGCAAGGGTTCCTGGAACTAAATCCGTTTGGCTCTAGAAATTGAAGCTTAGAAATCTTTACTTACGCTACTAAAAAAACTCTGTAAAACATTACATGTATAAAATATACAAAAATGCAATTGAATTTATTGTATCGCAAAAAATATGAGCTCCAAGGCCTCCAAGTAACCCCAGGTCGGTTAATACATTCAGTAACTATTAGTACCGGTATCTCTTCGCAGTCTATCCCAGACCTTTGTCCCAAAGTGAACATATGAGTAAGACATCAAAATTTATAAAATGACGGTGGCATAAAAGCTTACGTGAAAGTGGTAACCAGTGAGTTGTGTGCAAAAAGGTAATCGAAAGTGAGACGCCTGAGAGTACCATAGAAGAAGACTTTATTTGTATTTATGTCCCCATATAAATATACTGTATTTAATTTCGTTGTATAATACGTGTTTCATTACTTTACCCTATAATTTGCGCCGTGCTGGCTTTAGCTGTTAAGGTGGTGTTAAATAAATAAATTACCATACACCATAGCCTATGGACGCTTGCAACACCCCGAATGCACACAAACCCGTTGCTGACCCTTTTACTGACTTGAAGATTGGTAGTGTTGACAGCTAGATTTAAATTAATAAAAATAAATATTGGGGGACAATCTTACACAAATCGACTTAGTCCCAAACTAAGCAAAGCTTGTACTATGGGTACTAGACGACGATATAAATACTTATGTAGATAAATACATACTTGAATACATAGAAAACATCCAAGACCCAAGAACAAATATTCGTGAAAAATGCACAAATAAATGCCCTGGCCGGTATTTGAACCCGGGACCTCTAGCTTCGGAGGCAGAGTCACTACCAACTAGGCTAAACAGGCCGTCAAAATATGTAAGTATATATGCAAGTCCCTTGACCTCAACACAGCGTATCCTCGGGAGCTCTGGCGACCTTTCTCACCACCAGAAAAACAACGAAAAGACCAAGTATTGTTATGACTTCCACGTATGGTATTTTACTATGGGGCAGTGCTTCAGATATTAATACCATTTTTGTTCTGCAGAAGAGGGCTATTCGAGCAATATATAAAATGAACCATAGAGACTCACTTAGAGATAAGTTCAAGAACATTAATGTAATGATATTGCATTGTCAATACATCCATGATAATATTGTGTATGTACATAAAAACATTGTAAATTTCAGGAAGAACTGTGACATACATAATATTAATACTCGAAATAAACACAAACTCGCGGTGCCCACCACTCGCCTCCAGAAAATTAGAAAATCATTCATGGGTAATGGTGTGAAGTTTTATAATAAGCTTTCAAGAAACGTAACTGAATTATCTATTAATAAATTTAAAAATTATGTAAAGCGTCAACTCATATCGAAAGCATATTTAGCACACATGACTACATGAATGATAAAACACCGTGGGATTAATTGTGACTGAAATATTAATGAATTAATCATTATGGCATTAGATATTAATATGATCTTTTTTTTTGATATTTTGATTTTATTCTAGAAACTGTCTAGATTTCTATTTTTTATATATTTTTTATTATTATTATTATTTATGTTTTGACGATCCTATTGTGAATTTTACTACAAAATAATTTCTTACTTTGACATGTCTACAACAATACAATATTTATAAAAAAATAATAATAATAGCATCAATAAATTGCTCTAAATAATTAATTAATATATATGTTAATACATGTTATAACTGACGATTCGAAAGTGCCCTTTGCTAGGCCTATTTGAATAAATAATATTTTGACTTTGACTTTGACTTTGACGTGCATTGAGCTAAAATGTTTGCAATCAAATGTGAAATACACTGAAATCTAATTGGGATATGAAAAATAACTTTAATCTCAGATTGTTTTGTTTTTTTTTTTTAATTTACAGGAACTGCATATTTTAAATGGGCTCATCATCATCATCATGTCAGCCGAAAGTCGTCCACTGCTAGACATAGGCCTCCCCCAAAGACTTCCACAATGGGCTCATTTAACTTATATTTTTAAGATAATGTTTTAATACACCTTTCTTATAGAAGCCTACAAACACAAATTTACAGCTAAATATCACACATTTCTCTCAACATCGTAGATTTTTTTCATGCCCTTGCGAAGTGCAAGAAAAAAAAGCACAGCTACGAAAATCAACATTGTCAAATAAAATCTAATATGTTAAGAGGGCGCACTACATTTGGTTCTCCATACAACCGTATTTATGCTCTCATTTTAAAACGCCATGCTAAAATAACATGAAACTTTGTATACACAATGGGATCCAGCTTGTCTAGGGCGGAAATTAGTTTCTGTTGCTTGAAATTATAATGGCGAAAAAATACAGCGATTATTATTAAGGTTTTCATACAAGCCGTAAAAAACTCAAAAAACCGCTGTATTTTTTTTCTTTTTAAATTTCTAGCAACAGAAACAAATTTTCGACCTAGGTATGCCAGATCCCATTGTGTATACAAAGTTTCATGTTATTCTAGCATGGCGTTTTAAAATAAGAGCCTAAATACGTTTGTATGGAGAACCGATCCACACCGATCGTACTGCGCCGTCTTAATGGATAATCAGTATAGATTGTAAAATAAAACATCCAAATGTAAAGAATTGGAGTATTGTTGTTTGTTAATAACCTGTAAATATGTCTAGATGTGTGGTACTGCTGTGTATTTTTTGATGTGGCAATAAATCATTTTTTTTTAAATAATTTATTTAGAAAATAGCTCTGACTCAGATGTAGGTAATAAAATAACAGTATCTACGTGTCAACAGTCCAAGACAACAGCATAACGACACTATCTGTAACGTATGGGTTTCAATAAGCCTTAACATCCTATCTCTTAGCAGTTCTATAAAATCTTTTTCCAATACCGCAGCCGCCAATAACGCCATAAAAATATCCGCAAAAAAAGAAAAAATGTTGACAATTTCGCGAAATTGTACACACGCGTACTACCGCTAACTCACACAGTGCAGAGTATCAGCTATATTGCAAGTATTGGAACTGTTCCGCATATCCTGTAACTGTTATGTTATGGTTCCAGTTAGCGCCGAGTCAATAAGAGCTCGCCCTCGAAGCGGACATAAAATTATACTATGCGAGGCAAGAATCGAACATCGTGTGATACTTTATCGCCAGTAACATTCTATGAATGTCAGAGATTAATGAATACTACTTATACATTGTATTACAAGGAAGCAAAATGCAATATTTCAGCGAGGTGCACGTTGAATTTCGAACGAAACGAAGGATTCCAGAATAGAATCCCGAGCGTAGCAACACAAACTACACGAAAACGCAAAGCAAGAGGGTCAGTTTGTATGAAAATCCTTATAATACCAGCCGGAAGACGTATACCGGACATAAGCCGTGGCCAAAGAGTGCTAAGATAAGCGGTCCGATTATCCGTAACTATTGACGATACAAGGGTTGTAAAACAAAGAAATGCCGATATCGCAGATGTTTGAGGCCCGAGCCGCAGGCGGGGGTCATAAATATGGTTGTTCACTCTCTCCTGGCGTGGAGGTCCTTTGGTCGGCAAGTGTGTGGTGTCGCCCTGCACGCTTGCCGTCGGGTGGGGGGCGCAAGCCTCTACCGAGAGGGGACAGCTTCGGCTGTCGCAGCAGGCGGTGTTCGCGGTTGTGTGCCTTGGCGATCCCGTCACCGCCACTAATGCTGTGTGATGGGCATACCCTGGTGGTTTTAGACGGTAGTCCGGGTCTATATTCCTAACTTGGCGGGGTGTGATCGAAATGAGGTATTTCGATCTTTGATTGATTTGATGATTAGCTTAAATTAGATTATTTATTTTTGAAAATTAACGTGTTATTTAATAAAATGACAAAAAAATAGCATGAATTCACAAAAAGATAGTAAGTGTGTATACGAATAACAAACAAATAAAAATAAAAAGTCGAATTGACTACAAAACATAAATAAAAATAAAAGGTATTAAAAACAATGAATCTGTCAGTATTTGGTTAGCGCAGAAGCGAGGCAGTGCTGCATTCATGTTACTGGAACAATATTTCTTTGCTATTCCGCAAAGGAACGCCTGATTCTATCAAGTATTCACACAATGGACCAGGTTGGCGTGGCTGCAATGACGGTACCTGTAGTTGTCCCGGAAAAGCCAGAGTGTTCTACAGATGAATCGAAACGACGCAAGCCTGGATGCGCGGCAGGAAAGAGGGAGAGTGAGCAGTCTAAGAGTGCAAGTAGATTGTCCGATAATGACAGCTCTTCGTCGTTCTCGTGTCGAAAACAGGCAAGGGAGATCAACAGTCCCGACCGAAACGTACCACTGGTGCCTGCAACGGGTGTTGCTGATCATCAAGAGCGGTGTGATGTAAACAACACAGAGGAGAAAGAGACTTGTGAGTGTGTCCCTCCGAAGCGTGCACGGAGCTCTCCTGCAAACGTCATGAGAGGAACTGCTGCAGCTGTCAGTTGTACCACACTGCAAGCAGCCGAAAGGCGTCATTATCTGCACCTCTACTATGTTATGGAAGGTACTGCTGAGGCCAAGGTGCGACAACACTTAGGTTCTATTGTTGGCAGTGATGTTTGTAGTATAACAGCGCTAAAAGCGCGCGGTAGCTACGCGTCCTTGAAACTGGGCGTGCCATCTAGTCTGGTGGAACGTGTTATGGCAAGTGAAAACTGGTCTAAAGGCATATGTATTAAGCCGTGGCAGCAGAACTTTCGTGCAAAAAGTTAAAGGAACAAATAAAAATGTTAAAACGGTTTCGGTCTATTATCAAAACGTGAGAGGATTGCGAAGTAAAACAGTTGATTTTTTCAATAATATCCTAGTTTGCACAAGCGATCTTATTGCTCTGACCGAAACCTTTTTAACCAGCTCTGTTAACGACTCGGAGCTCTTTCCCCCCGGGTATGTAGTGCTACGAAAGGACCGAGCGCATGACGCAGGGTGGGGAGGAGTTCTACTCGCAGTATCTAATTCTTATATTCTGCGCCCAATAATTGACATGGACGGAGTAACAGATGAAATGGAGTTAATAATTGCCACAGTTCAATTGAAAAGTGTAAAATTTGTATGTTGTGTAGTTTACCTCCCGCCCAACTACAGAGACAATCAGTATTTAGCCGTTTTAACATGCTTAGAAAATGTTGCTTGTAAATATTCTGACCTAGATTTGTTAATTATAGGCGATTTCAATTTGAATTCGTGTAGTGTTCAGGTTCGCGATCAGTTTGAAACTTTTTTGGCATTCTGTCAATTCCACCAACACAACAAAACATACAATCGCCACGGCGGACTTTTGGATCTGGTATTGAGCGGATTGGGGCCCGAGCGAGTGACGGTATCTGGTGACGTGCAGCCCCTGGTGCCGCCGGATGCGTACCACCCGCCGCTCGAGGTGGCGCTCGTATTGCAGCGTGGCCGATGGTGATACCATCTACGCCACAGAATGCTACTAACTTTTCCGGACCTGGGTGGGACTTTCGTAAAGCCGACTTAGAGTCTTTGTACGTTTCACTGGCAGGTGTCGATTGGGGTGAAGTTCTGGAGGCACGTAATGTGGAACAGGCGACCGAGGTATTTTACGTGAAATTGAAAGAATGCATATCAAATTGTGTACCCAGTAAAGTACCGAGGAAACATTCAACCAGGCGGTATGTCTACCCTCCTTGGTATACGCCCGAAATTATTAGGGAAATACAGAGCAAACACTTTCATCTCAAAAAATACAAGCAAACAAGAAAACTGTTCAACAGGGAACTTTATAAATATTACAGAGGATATGTAAAAACGTTAATCGAGATTGCATACGAACAATACCTCAGAAATATTGAACGTGATATTACCAAGGAGCCAGCAAAATTCTGGGGTTATGTTAAGAGCAAAAGGAAGGATAGGCGGCAAAGTACTAGTTATACATACAAGGATAGGATTGTAACTGGACAGGAGGCTGCGGATGCGTTTGCTGAATATTTCAGTTCGGTGTTCCACGGCGAGGCTCCGCAGTTGGACGCTGTAGCCGCAGAGCGCGGAGACGCAGCGCTCACAGACGCAGACGCGGCGTGTGTGGCTGTCGACAGCGTGCAGGTACAAGAGCTGCGCCGCGCGGTCAGAGCTATCAAGCCCCGCTCTGCCGCAGGACCAGATGCTATTCCGTCCTTCCTAGTCCGTGATTGTGTTTGTGTGTTGGAGCAACCGCTTCTTCACATATTCAATCTAGCACTGCAATACTCCATCTACCCTTCCTGCTGGAAAATTTCTAGGGTAACTCCCGTGCCCAAGACCAGTACCGGAACGGATGTGAGTAATTATAGACCTATAGCGGTGCTGTCGGTCTTTGGCAAAGTCTTTGAAACCATTATCAACAGTAGAATCAATTATCAGATAGCAACTCAACTTGACGACGCTCAACATGGTTTTAGGACTGGTAGATCAACCACAACTAATCACATTTGTTTTGTGGATTACGTGTCTACAGCTATGGATCAGCGTTCGCAAGTTGACGCAGCCTATTTCGAATTAAAAAAAGCGTTTGATTTGGTTGAAAATGACATATTGTTACGGAAATTGGCTAAATTCGGATTTACTACATTTTTTTGCAAACTACATGCGCGGCCGTAGTCAGTACGTAACGGTATCCGGATTTCAGTCCCAGTCATATTTCACCCGTTCAGGAGTTAGTCAGGGTAGCACATTGGGGCCGACTCTATTTCTACTGATGATAAATGATTTGCCGAAGGCCGTCAGTGCCGCTAGATGCTTGTTGTTCGCCGATGATCTGAAGCTCTTCATGCGGGTAAGTCAACGGGATGATTGTGCCAGGCTGCAGAACGATATTGATGCTATCCAAGTTTGGAGTGATGCAAATAAGCTGCAATTTAACTCCTCCAAGTGCAAAATCATCACTTTCACGAGAGCTCGTTCTCCTGTGTGCGCCGCATATAATCTTCGAGGAGCCTCGCTGGAAAGAGTCTACGAGGTTTCCGACTTGGGACTTACTTTCGATACGTAGTTGGATTTTCGTTTGCACATAGCGAAAATGTGTAAAGCCGCAACAAAAACGTTAGGATTTATAATGAGGATATCCGCGCAGTTCAAAAACATCAATGTGGTGGTATTGTTATACAATGCTTACGTCCGAAGTGGGTTGGAGTTCGGGGCTATAGCGTGGGACCCCAACGAGGTAAAATACAGGGTTATGATAGAGAGGGTTCAGCGTCGTTTTGCAAGATACCTTTTCAAAAGGCAATACGGATACTACCCTTTATTGTATCCCTCGCTTTACGTGTTGGGTGTGGTCGGGTTCTATACACTGGAGCTGAGGCGGAAATTGTTGTTGGTGATGCATTACTACGGTATCATCAATAACACCGTAAATAGTCCCGCCGTGTTGGAGAGGCTGGGCCTCTACATTCCAGTGTGGCGTCCCTGTCCCCCGGGCCTGTGCGCGTTGACCGCGCGGCGCCCGCGGCGCCTGTTTGCGGGCTGCCCCGCGCGCACCCGCCGCGCCGAGAACGCACCCACTGCTCGGGCGCTCTCTATGCTCAATGCTATGTCTATCGATGCCCCACATATCGACGTTTTTGCGGATAGTGTTGGTGGGTTTGGCGGAAAGCTCTTAATGTATTTAAATGATTATTTTAATAGACAACTAAATCCATGATTAATTATGTTGAATTCCTCTGTTTATTTATTATTTAAGTAATTTTAGTTATAATTTGTACAGCATATTATATTTTATGAATTGTAATTAATTTATAGAACCGACAGGATGATATACCTACCTATGACTTTTTGTTTAGTATGTAAGCGACTTGGTTGTATACTGTTATGCTTACGTATGTCTAAATAAATAAATAAAAAAATAAATAAATAAATAAACCAAGTACTGCAATCTTATCTGCTTCCACGCGTCCCGCACTAGTCAGAAAGCACTCATTCAAAATGTAGGGGCGCAATAAAAAACAGTACTGTCTCGGCTGACGGTTGACCCTGACAGCCGACAGTTTTCACATATCGTAACGCCTTCACACCGACAAATCAGGAAGTCGCCTTAATGGTTGTTTGTAGATTTTGGTGCAGTTTCACTACTCATTGGACTCTGGAACGCTTCGCCATTTTTAAAGTTCCCATAAAATATGGCCGCGAATTATGGCGTTCCGAAGCCGGATTTAATTTGAGTGTTTTAAAATTTGTTGTTCCGATTTATGAGTTCGCTAGTTGTGGCGTGCCACCAATTTGCGCCGTTTATTTGCTGCACTGTTTATACCGGAAATAATTTCGTATGTCATTTTTATTCCGGCCATTCTGCACACTCCGGCTTGTTTCAGACCAGACTTATCACATTCCGATTTGACATCAATGTATTTTACGCTTGTTGGGAGTACGATGAACGTAGTAAAGATCGCACAATGTTTAATTATTTTTTACCTGCACAATTAAACATTAGAGAACAACAAAAGACAAAATCTGAGTTAAAAACGTCTGGCAGTGACCGTAGAAATGGCTCATATTAATCGACACAGTATATATGGCGTAACAACGGGATACTGATTCGGATCAAACGTTGTTCGGTACAATAAGTCAATCGCTGTTTTCGTCATAAAATACTGCAATTAGGTACATCACCGTTTATTCTGCTAATTTGATGGATGCATATAATGATATATACCTTGTTATAAATGTTAACTTGATTCAAGTACCCTATGTAACTTGTATGATAGTTGATAATGCATGAAAATAGTTCGTCTCTCAAAAAATAATAATAACTAAGAATTTTTTAAGTCGCAAGTGAATAGGCGGAATACAATTCGCGTGGTATTGACCAGCTTTAAGCAGAAGCAGTCACAGATAAATTTAGCCGCTATATAGATAAATCAAAACAGAGCTTGATAAAAATACTAACAAAACATTTTATTGCATTGTTTCAAAAATAGTTTGTACACCACACCTAGCCAAAAATCGCGTTTTTTCACCCCACCCTTGGCCAAATTTTACAATTTTACGTCACCACTTGGCCAAGAAGTGGGTTTTTGGCCAAGTGGTGACGTAAAATCGTGTACAAAACACGGGTCGTAAAACAGAAAGCCCTCGTTCGCATATTTATGACCCTCGCCTGCAGCTCGGGCCTCAAACATCTGCGATATCAGCCTTTCTTTATTTTACAACCCTTGTATCGTAAATAGTTTTTTTTAACAAAACCATCAATCTATATTTATTTTGGCTTATAAAATACCCATTTTAACATCACAGAAGATTAAAGTTCTGGCAGAATAACAGCGATGTGGCTAGGTTCTGGCAGAATATCTGCGATGTAGCTAAGGTTCTGGCAGAATATCAGCGATGTGGCTTAGGCTTGTACTATTTACTTATTCTGTGGCTTAGGTTCTGACAGCATATCAGCCATTTGACTAAAGTTCTAGCAGGATATCAGCGATGTGGCTAAGGTTCTAACAGCATATCAGCGATGTGGCTAAAGTTCTGGCAGAATATCAGCGATGTGGCTTAGGTTCTGACAGCATGTCATCCATGTGGCTAAAGTTCCAACAGAATATCAGCAATGTGAATAAGATTCTGGTAGAATTTCAGCAACATGGCTAAGGTTATGGCAGAATATCAGTGATGTGACTAAGATTCAGGTAGAATATCAGCAACATGGCTAAGGTTATGGCAGAATATCAGCGATGTGACTAAGGTTCTGGTAGAATATCAGCAATATGGCTAAGGTTATGGCAGAATATCAGCGATGTGACTAAGGTTCTAGCAGAATATAAGCGATGTGACTAAGGTTCTGGTAGAATATCAGCAACATGGCTAAGGTTATGGCAGAATATCAGCGATGTGACTAAGGTTCTGGTAGAATATCAGCAACATGGCTAAGGTTATGGCAGAATATCAGCGATGTGACTAAGGTTCTAGCAGAATATCAGCGATGTGACTAAGGTTCTGGTAGAATATCAGCAACATGGCTAAGGTTATGGCAGAATATCAGCGATGTGACTAAGGTTCTAGCAGAATATCAACGATGTTTTGCTTATTGCCGCATCATTGTGCTGAGCTGCCTATATATTCTGCTACTACACATGCTTTTTAGGGTTCCGTAGTAAAGAAGGAACCCTATAATTTTTTGTCATGCCCGTCCGTTCGTCTGTCTGTCTGGCTGGGGATTAGCTCAGTTATCGTTACTACTAGAAAGTTATAACATCAATTACACCAACAAAACGTGAGAATATAATTTTGATTAATATTTTGTAGGGCAGAAAATACCTAAATATGTAGAACTTTATTCAAAACCTCAAGTGCCATGCATGCTTCATCTTAGTAAAATTTAATTTCAGTTGTAGTGTTTGTTCTTGTCAATTTTGGATATAAATAAATCATTTATCTACCTATCCATCTCCTATCAAATATAGTTATTGTTTGACTTTAATTCACGTTCCGCACTCAAATACGGTTTTGAAAAATAGAAATCGAATTTTTAGCCCCGTACAGAAATGCAATACAATTTCTAGAAGCATTTTTCTCTGGCCCCACAGCAATATGAAATGTTTCCGCAAAAACGTGTGTTGCCAGGAAATTGACGCTTCATTCCCAGATAATTATATTGCAAGCGTAGGAACGGGATCAATTTTGTATTTTTCCACAAAATATATTGCAGCAAAAAGGAAATAACTACGTATTAATAATAAATTGGTAAGTTAAGACATGCTGCTATTGTTTATATGTCTATAAGTAGTTTGGTACAAAATAACTTCGCACGGGTGTAACGAAGAAATTGAGACCAGAATCTTCCCAACAGTAGGAGCATGTAACAAAATAGAAGGACAAATAAATCTAAGATCTCTCTATTGTCATCTGTGTCCCTCACTCAGCTCCACCATATCAGCCCTAGGACGTCCACTGCTGGACATAGGCCTCCCCCAATTTCATGGGGGGGTAAATGCCATAATCGCCACGCTTGGCATGCGGGTTGGCGATCGCAGTATCTCCACCGCACTCAAGGAATGCTGCTGCCCATTCCCCGGTGGTCTTGGTCGTAGTTTAAGGACATACCCGGGTCCGGCTCACTCAGCTCAAATAGTGATAAATATGTATATAATATAATACATAAATACCTACTTTAAATCATGCCTGCAATTGCCACAAAAAAACAACATAAACATAATATGACTTTGCACTGATATACAAAATCTAGCTATTAATCGCTAAATAGCACTTAATTAATCCAAAGTGTCATGTAAACATACTCGTATGTTATTGTAGTGTAATAAGAAATGGTATTATACGGCCTGTGCAACAATCAATATGACTGCATTGCCCTCAATAACAAGCTTAGTTTTAAAGTACCTAACTCTAGTAGACAGCGAGAGGCGCGCCCTCACCGACTGTTCGTGACCGGCCGCTGCCGCACTAACGCCGGTGAGCGCGCTCCTCTGCGCCGACTGGTCTATGTTTACAACACACGCTTCAATCAGGTAGACATTTTTGGTTGCAGAGTTGGTGTATACAAAAAGCTTATAAAAGATATACTTGAAGATACATAGTAATTTAAAAACTCTCTTAGCTGTTGTAAAATTAGATATACCTATATATTATTACTTACACTTTTTACCAGTAATATAAGTGTCATGCGCAATAGGCCTTAGGAGTTCATAAATGTTTTGATTTCAAATTGTGACAATATCATACAAATTTTCTTTCCTTCATACCTACTGATTAATGTCGTTCAGGCGCTAGGGGCTACTGTGACTCGCACATATAGCTCCGAGTGATACAATCGATTTAAATTAATAAGTGGTGAACGGTGTTGGTCACACATATTGTAAACCTTTATTTTAAGAAATCTATCTAAGTTTTTTTGTAGTGACTGTTGTTTACCTAAATAAATTAAAAGAAAAAGATGGAGGGAGTTACAAAGTACGGTGATAACTTAACAGAACGTTAATTTATTTTAGCAATATTCATGCCGAAAATATAAGATAAGTCCAATGGCGCAGTAGCCAGTTAATTGATAACGTATGTTGTCAAGCTTATTTTAGCTAGATCTAACGGCATGCCTGATGGTGAGCCGAGCCTACGGACGCTTGCGACTCCAGAAGAATCACAAGTGCGTTGTCGACCCTTTATTGAATTCAGGGTTCGTTGTGTAGAGCTAGAGACATATGCAGGTCCCTCTCTCTTAGCATAGCGTATCCTCGGGAGCTCTGGCGACCTTCCTCACCACCAGGAACACAACACCACATACCTAAGCACACATACCAAGCACATACCAAGTAGTGATGTTACTATCGTGGTCTTATGTAAGGTTACTTCCTCAGTTGGGCTGCTCCATGAGCGAGATGATTTAATTTTCTTCATTTCTATTAAGTATAGCATCACTACTTGCCCCTTAGTAGGTATGTTGTGTTGTGTTCCTGGTGGTGAGGAAGGTCACCAGAGCTCCCGAGGATGCTCTGTGTTGGGAGTGAGGGACCTGCATATGTCACTAGCTTTGACAGCCGGAGATAGCTGCGGGTGCCTCGCTCTCAACACAGTGCATGCCCAAGTCAAAGTCGCAAGTGTCCATAGGCTACGGTGTCTGCTTACCATCAGGCAGGCCGTAAGCTTGTTCGCCACCGACTTTGTATAAAAAAAAATTATGTGTTTTGTCCATCGTGGCTTCACTTTGTTCCCAAAGGAAGACCAGCGCTAGCCACTGGCTGCTAGCACCATGCTAGTTTGGGGCCAATTCGTGACTGTGTTGTGTTTTGTGATTGCTCTTTGTTATGTAATGTATTTATGCCACGAGTAAATGATTTTTATGATTTTTTAAGATGACGTTGCGCTGTGTCCTTCCTCTCTTAAAATAACTTCCTTATAGCGGTTCCGCTATTTATAGGATTTCTATAAGTGAAAAACGCGTGACGGAATAGTGCCCTTGGCCCGAGGTAATTACAGATTCATTAAGTTATTGCTGCGGTTTGTTGTTTCAGTAGTTTTGGGTCCAGCGGGTCGATGAGGAGGTCGGCGTGTGAACTTTCACTGTACAGTCGACTTCAGAGACATGTTAGCATATTTGCACCATATACTGTTTATTGACCGAGCGAGCGAAGCGAGTCCGTTTCAGCTTTCGACAAAAATTCTTTCGATTGTCTGTCCGTCTACAGGTCGCATTCCTCAACCCGTTCTCGTGAAATTCTGTGAGCAGGTTCGATAATATTTTTTTTTTTGTCGAGTCAGTTTTTGAAAATTATGAAATTTGATTTTTTTTTTGCGTTGTCTATAGCATATTGCAGCTCACAGAGCTTACTAAGTATAAGTTGTACTTGAAATCGATTATACCTGTTTGGGGATAAAATGATGTAAGTTAAATTAAGGCTACAAGTCTTCCATGGCATTGCGGAACGCAACCTCGTTTGCGGTAATTTTGATCGAGTGAGCGCGAAGCGTCTCCGTTTCAGCTTGGGCAAAAATGCTTTTGTATGTCCGGATGTTCTCCTTCACCGGTTCTCGTGAAATTTTGTGAGCAGGTTCGTGTATTATATCGTTTTTAGGGTTCCTTACAAAAATATACCTTAGGAAGAAACGGAACCCTTATGGAATTACTCGTGCGTCTATTTGTCTGTCCGTCCGTCTGTCACAGTCAATTTTCCCGGAAATCACTGGACGGATTGAAATGAAATTTGGTGTACATCACCATTGGTGATCTTGTTGTGAGAATTTCATTTATTTTCATATTAATGAGATAATTAGTTTTTTTTAAAGTAAAAAGTAATTTAAGACAATAGACGAAAATTGACCATACCTCCCCCCCTACCCTACTTGTTACCGAAACTACTATGCCGAAAATTTTGTTTTTTTTTACATAAATTGGGTTTATACATATAAATTACAGAAAACCTATAGCAAATTTATATAGTAGTAGGTACGGATCCCATAATATCGCGTGGCCCGATACGCACTCGGCCGATTTTGTTTTGTATGTATGTATGTAAGCACTTTATTGTACACAATAACAGTTTAAAACATATACATGTCACACAGGATCAGAGCACAAAGGCGAACTTATCCCTATGAGGGATCTCTTCCAGCTAACCTTTGAGGGATTGAGAGGAGATTTTTTAAAAAGAATGAGATAGACAAATTTACACCGTGTACAACCACGTTACAATGAGTGAATATAATTTGTAGCTAAACCATAACTAACAAAATAAATACCCATAAATACATATGTAATAAATAAATATATATTATATATATAATGAATAAAAAAATACATATACCTATAATAAATACAGAATAATAAAAATAAAAATATTAAATATTAAATTAATTCAAAATTTAAATATATAAATAATTATATTACTCAACCAAATCACAGATCGTTGGAGAGCCATAATTTCTTCAAATTTTTCTTGAGTGACGCGACAGACTGGGACTGTCTTATTGACAAAGGTAACGCGTTCCACAGCTTCACAGCGCTCACGGTGAAAGATTTAGAGTACGTTCGCGTCTTATTTGACGGTACAGAAAAAGTAAGGTTTTGTCAATTCAGTTCTTGGTTTTTATTTTTCAAAATAGCGGAGCGATTTCGGCTGAAAACGTAAAAAAGAACACTCGCGAAGTCTAAAGCTCAGCATCAAGCGGTATCATTATTATACAGAATGCTCGGTACATAGACCGTCAAAATTTATCTGTATGTTGGTAGGGTCATTTGCTACCTTTCAATGTCTATGTTTTAGTCTCTAATCTTAGCAACATTACTTAAATTTTATTGAGCTGAGCGAAGCGAAGCTCATCCTTAAGAGTGCGCAGTACGCTCGGTTCTCCATACAAACGTATTTACGCTCTCATTTTAAAACGCCATGCTAGAATAACGTGAAACTTTGTATACACATTGGGATTCGGCATATCTAAGTCGAAAATTAGTTTCTGTTGCTTGAAATAAGAATGGAGAGAAAATACAGCGATTATTAAGGTTTTCATACAAGCCGTAAAAAACTAAAAAAACCGCTGTATTTTTTTTCTTTTACAATTTCTAGCAACATAATCTAATCGACCTAGATATGCCGGATTCCATCGTGTATACAAATTTTCATGTTATTCTAGCCACGCGTTTTAAACTGAGAGCGTAAATACGTTTATATGGAGAACCGAGCGTACTGCGCCCTCTTAAGCGACAGATGTATTTCATTTGAGTTGGTACTCCCCCTAGACACTTCAACCGATCACGCTCACATTTTGCATGTCGATAGGTGACACCATGACGATGGTTTAGATAAAAAAAAACGAAAATCGGACATACCACGGAAGAATAATCACAGAATAACTAAATATCCGTATATTTCAATGCTAAGCAAGTAAGTCCTCCTAGCGTTATTCCCAGTACAGTTGCATCCTGACGACCTGTTTAGCCTAGTTGGTAGTGACTCTGCCTTCGAAGCTAGAGGTCCCGGGTTCGAATCCCGGCCAGGGCATTTATTTGTGCATTTATCACGGATATTTGTTCTTGGGTCTTGGATGTTTTCTATGTATTTAAGTATGTATTTATCTATATAAGTATGTATATCGTCGTCTAGTACCCATAGTACAAGCTTTGCTTAGTTTGGGACTAGGTTGATTTGTGTAAGATTGTCCCCGAATATTATTATTATTATTATTATTATTATCCTAAAGGATGCCTGGGGTCCGCTACCTAATCCCAAGAATTGGCGTAGGCACTAGTTTTTACGGAAGCGACTGCCATCTGACCTTCCAACTCGAGGGGGAAACTAGACCTTATTGTGATTAGGCTTGTCAAGTGAGCGGATAACTTGACTGTTAGAAATTCTCAAGCCGGCCGAAGGCCTCTAACTTGGCTTAACGACTGCTATCATAGACAGCAGCCGGGATCAACTGCTTGACGTGCCTTCCAAAGCACGGGAGCCCTCTGCTAGTAACCACTCAAAGCGGTCACCCATCCAAGGACTGACCTCGCCCGACATTGCTTAACCTCGCATACCGCCCGCGGTACGCGGGCGCCGCTGATCAGCTAGACGCGCTCAGTATTTATTTTATTGTTATTATTATTTTTAGTATTGTGTTATGAGTGTATCAATGATACGTACTCGTCTATCAAACAAATGTTTTAGTTACAAGGGTGAAGAAAGTAAAATTGTATCAATTCATTGTCCGAGTTAGTTGGTTTACGCGCTACTCCGTAGCGTACAAGTGCGGCGAGGTGCTACGGCATCGTAGCCGATGTAATAATACCATACTCGTAGCTCGTAGCACATTTATATAGCAGTGCTACCGATTACAACATTTATAATAGTACTAGAAGAAAGCCCGGCTTCGCTCGGGTGATATAAATAAGAAAGAAATAAAGAAAACATTTATTCGTGACAGTTATACAAACTTCCAAAGAAATAGTGTACAAAAATGTATAAAATAAAAACATTACAACAACGGATTATACTGAAACTTCGTATACAAATATGTCTGGATTAACATGGAATAGGGAGTAAAAGATTACGCTGACGAAGTCACGGTTGGTCACGGGCAATCTTTATAAGTTAATCCTATGTATTTTTATAAGGCTAGTATTTAAAGGCGCATAAAAAAATTGACACCGTAATCACTAATCAGTACTGATTTGTATAGCTAAAATACTAATCATTCATTAAAATTCGGTTCAGATGTGCAATTGGTAATTATTGATGTGCCAGCCAGTATTTTTGGTGCGAAGTCAGAGGGCCGTCCCTTTCACTCTCGTGTTATACACTATATGACGGAAAGAGACAGCACAATACGAAGTTCGATTTTAGAAGTTTGGAGTAGGCCCTCAGAGCTGCTACCGCGAACGAAAACAAATGAAGTTCGTATATCTCCCTCTCTGTCGCACTTGCACATTCGTGCGACAGAGAGGCATATATTTCGTTTTCGGTTCCCGGTAGCACTTCAGTCCGAGTGCGGCGGACGGCCGAAGAAAGTCAAAGAACATTCCGTGTGTCGTCCGTCACATATATATTTTTTTAACTTTCCATGGACCTATGAACTTGAAATTTGGTGATAACGTTTATTATGACGTATGTTTTATCAAAAATACCAATATAATATTGATAAATCCCCCTCAATGCGCGAGTCCGACACACTTGGCCGGTCTTTCTTACATTTTGAATTTTATTTCTCATGTAGTAAAATACCCTATTGGTTTTAAAGTTGACGCCTGTGAGTCTACCCCGAATATAAACGAACTATCTCCCTCTAGGTCGTTCGAATATGCACGTGCGACAGAGAGGCAGATACTTCGTTTTCGGTTCAAGGTAGCGCCTCTAACGTCCGAGCGCGGCGAACGGCATGAGCAGTACCACTAAGATATGGCAGAGCGAGATAGGGAAAGAATTTTGCTAGACGTTTAAAATAGAGACGCAACTTTAAGGTGGCTGACAGACTCAGCAAACATTCTAGTATTATCACAATACTGCGGTCGTCAATATTATCGTAGTGTTCAAATTTGTATGAATTCTGTTTCGGTATTCACGTGATACGTAACGTGAGTAAGTAAGTAAGTAAGTAAGTGATATGTGTTAGAACCTACGTAGCAAGTACGTATATAAACTACATGTTCTATACTGGCTGTAACGAAGTTTGTTTTTAGTGACGGTTTCTATGTTCCTAACAGCTGTCTGTACTCACAACTCGTATACACGGTATTAAACTTACTTTTATTCAACTAAAGTGGTTTTCCTCTAACATGGTAGCAGAACTTTGGTGAATTGAGTTCCTGCGAAGCTACGTGTGTTGTGTTATTATTGTCCAAATTGTGCGCACGAATTTATCCCAATAATCGCAATGGCGACGTCCAGCACTGGGGCGGCTATTGTTCCTGCCATAGAAAAATTAAACGGCATGGGTAACTACGGATCGTGGAAATTTATCATGAAAATGATCTTGATCCAAGAGGATTTATGGGAGTGCGTCGACAGCAAGGACGGCATGAAAGCCGATTGCGACGACAAGAAGAAGCAGCAGAAGGCTCTGGCTCGCATTTGTTTGAGCATAAACCCTGTGGCCATCACGCACGTGCGGAACGCAACTACCGCATGGGAGGCGTGGCAAAGTCTGAAGACTGCGTATGAAGACAGGGGTCTTAGTCGAAGACTTGGGCTAATGCGGCAGCTGTTTGGGATGAAACTCCAGGAATATCCCGATATGGAGTCGTATCTTACAAAGATAAGTGATGTATCACAACAATTAACAGACATCGAAGCTAGTCTCGATGACGAATTTTTAGCTGTAGTAATGCTAAGTGGGCTTACATCCGACTATGACCCACTGATCATGGCGTTAGAGAACTGCAACGTAAAAATGTCGAGTGAACTGGTGAAACAAAAGTTGTTACAAGAACAACAGCGCCGGACCAACGGAACGGACATAAGCAGTGGTTCAGTGATGGTGGCGAAACGACGAGATAAGCCTGTCAAATGTTTCCGCTGTAAGAAGCTGGGTCACATTTCCAAAAATTGTCCAGATAACAAGAAGTCGAAGGAACCCATTGCTAAAGGAATGGCGAACATGCTGAGCGCGCTGTCGGTGGACGTGCAGGAGGACTCCTGGTATATTGACAGCGGAGCGTCGTGTCATTTCTGCAATAGGAGGGACATTCTCGACGATTTCGTGGTGGATACAAGTTTGGAAGTCACCGTGGCGAACGGCGAAAAACTTGTTAGTGCGGGTCGTGGCAGTACCGAACTGCATGTTAAAGACGGCATAAAAACTCTAAGCAGTGTAGTTTTTATTCCCAACTTATCATGTAATTTGATATCTGTCAATGTATTGACGTCAAAAGGTTTTCGAGTCGTATTTTGTTCCGATTTTTGTAATATTTATTTTGGAGATGTTTTAATTGCTAATGCAAAGCGTGAAAATGGTTTGTACAAATTACAAATTTTTTCGACGAGTAGTAAGCCGACATCGTCTGAGTCTGCGTCCGTTGATCGTGTCGCGGCGAACGTTGGGACTGGGCGAGTTATATCTCAAGATGTGTGGCATCAGCGTTTAGGTCATTTGAACTCGAGAAGCATGAATCTGTTACGAACAGGTATGGCAAACGGCATTGATTTTAATAAGTCTGAATTCAAACAATGTATTTCGTGCATTGAAGGGAAGGCAACGAAATTACCGTTCCCAAAGAAATCATTCACTAGGGCGACTGAAGTCTTGGCTCTAGTGCATAGTGACGTGTGCGGACCTATGTCACAAACCTCGTTTGGGGGTTCGCGTTATATGTTGCTTTTTGTAGACGATTTTTCGAGAAAAACTTTTAGCTATTTTTTAAAATCAAAGAACGAAGTTTTCGAAAAGTTTAAAGAATTCAAATCCCTTGTTGAGAATCAGACAAATAAAAGAATTAAAGCTCTGAGGACAGACGGGGGAGGCGAGTTTGTCAGCAAAGTGTTTGACGCTTTTCTGAGGCAACATGGCATAGTGCACCAGAAGACTGTCCCTTATTGCTCATCACAGAGTGGTGTCGTTGAACGCGCACACCGCTCTGTTGTTGAGGCTGCGCGATGTATGTTACAGGGTGCGGGCTTAGAACAGAAATACTGGGCGGAGGCTATGCACACTGCGGTTTACTTGAAAAACAGATCACCAACCAAGGCTGTGTTGGGCGTTACTCCTGAGGAGAAGTGGTCGGGATCAAAGGTAAACTTGAACCATTTACGAATTTTTGGTTGTGTTGCATACTCTGTCGTCGAGGGTCGAAAGAAGTTAGATCCGAAATGCAAGAAGTATATCTTCATAGGCTATTGTGAAAATACAAAAGGATATCGACTCATAGATCCAGCGTATCCTACGAAATATATAATATCGCGTAATGTCGTGTTTGTAGAGGACAAATTCTACAAGGACACAGTTGAGCCATGTGTGGTCAACGAGCCAACACCGTACATGATCATTAGTAATGAATCTGAAAATGTGCAGGCGGCGGCAGAACCTGTTGACAGCGCACAAGAGACACATGAAGATCTGACTCATCACGACGATACAGATGAAACCGACAATGAAGTATCCAATACTTCGGATGAAGACTACGTTCCTGGCTCGTCATCTTGGGATTCGGAAGAATCGAGAGAACCGAGCGAGTTTGAGGATGCGTTCTTGTCGGCATTCACGACCAGCACGAGTAGCGACACGGCAACACCCACTACCGTTCGCGAGGCACTCGACGGTCCTGAGTCTGCGCAGTGGAAGGAAGCGATGCGGGATGAGTATCAGTCTTTCTTGGATAACAAATGTCTTGAACTTGTGGACTTACCGAAGGGCAAGAATCCCGTTAAGTGCAAGTGGATTTTCAAGAAAAAGAGAGGACTGAATGGTGAGCTCTTGCAATATAAGGCTCGACTTGTAGCGAAGGGATTTACGCAAAAGTATGGAGTAGATTACTTTGAAACGTTCTCACCTGTCGTGAGATATTCTACAGTAAGATTACTTTTGGCACTGGCGGCTGAATACGATATGGAAGTGGATCATATGGATGTAAAGACAGCGTTTCTAAACGGTGACTTGAAAGAAGTTGTATACATGGAAATTCCTGAAGGCTTTGAAGTAAAAAACAGAAAAGGAAAGGCATACCGCTTGCTTAAAGCTGTGTACGGACTAAAACAAGCCAGCAGATCATGGAATGAGAAGATAAACGACGTGCTTGTCAAGAAACTGAAATTCAAACGACTAGCGTCTGAGCCGTGTGTCTACGTGAGATCAAGCAATGACGGACTTGTCATCCTCGGCCTTTATGTTGATGACATTTTGATATTTAGCAATAGTCAAACAGAGAAAAAGGCAGTAAAAGAGGAGATAATGAAACAGTTCGTTATGAAGGATCTTGGGCCAGCAAAATGTGTATTAGGAATACACGTCTGTCGTAAAGATGGAAAAATAATTCTTGATCAGTCTGCTTATATTCGTAAAGTTCTGGAAAGGTTCAAAATGTCTGAATGCAAACCGGCTAAAACGCCGATGGAAGTTGGACTAAAACTTACTAAAGCTGAGAAGAATGGAGACTACGAATACAGACACTTGATTGGTTGCCTCCAATATATAGCAGTCTGTTCACGACCTGATATTGCGCATGCTGTGAGTATGCTAAGTCAGTTTAACGATTGCTACTCGGAAGCTCATTGGAAGGCGGCGAAGCGCGTGCTTCGGTACCTCAAGGGTACAATAGACTACAGCATTACATACGAGAAGAGTGGTTTAGACGTGACAGGGTCAGCGGACGCAGACTGGGCGGCTAGTGTAGTCGATCGTCGGTCTTATACTGGTTACGTATTTAAATTGGGCAATTCTCTAGTTTCATGGGAGAGTCGTAAACAACGTACAGTGGCTCTTTCTAGCACGGAATCTGAATATATGGCCTTATCCGATGCGTGCAAAGAGGCATTGTTCATAAAAGCGTTCATGAAAGAATGTTTAAAGTTGGATGTCAAAGTAGTGGTTTACAATGACAACCAATCTGCAATAAAATTGTCTGAAAACCACATGTTTCACGCAAGAACTAAGCATATTGATGTTAGACATCATTTTATTCGCGAAATAATTGAAAAAGGCATATTAGTTGTAAAGTATATGTGTACTAACGATATGTTGGCGGATGCTTTAACAAAACCTTTGTCTATTGAAAAGTATCAGCGTTTTGTTAAAGATTTTTATGTGCTTAGTACACAGTAGTTTGTAAAACTTATGTAGTATGGAATGAACATATAGTTTAAGGGGTGGTGTTAGAACCTACGTAGCAAGTACGTATATAAACTACATGTTCTATACTGGCTGTAACGAAGTTTGTTTTTAGTGACGGTTTCTATGTTCCTAACAGCTGTCTGTACTCACAACTCGTATACACGGTATTAAACTTACTTTTATTCAACTAAAGTGGTTTTCCTCTAACAATATGAACGTATCACGGGATAATAATAACCATGTAACAGGCCCCATACATTCGCTTTGAAAGCGATTGTTGTGACATCTGCCCGGCTAGTATGATAACTTATACCGTCACGTTATATGGCCAAAATGTACTAAAACGTCACATAAAACGTGTCCAGTCAGTATTTTTGGTGCGAAGTCAGAGCTGCTAACGCGAACGAAAACAAATGAATTTCGTGTATCTCCCTCTCTGTCGAACTTGCAAAATCGAGCGACACAGAGGGAAATACACGATGTTCGTTTGTTTTCGTTTCGCGGTAGCAGCTCTCTATTCTCCGCCAAATTCTATTAAGTGAGGCCCTTTACACTCAATACTATGTGTCAATATTATCGCGATTTTTAAAATTGTATGGGGTCTGTTAAACGCTTAATACTATCACAATACTGGTGTGTCAATATTATCGTGGTTTTCAAAATCGTATGGATTTTTCTTCAATATTCATTGCACGTGATACGGATCGTGATATGAGTATATCGCGTGATAATAATAACCATGTAACAGGCCCCTATGGATGTTGCTTCAATATTCAGTGTTTCACGTGATAATAATAACAGTTGGTAATATTTTCTCCAATTAATGGAAGCTATATTTAACAACTTGTTCCGTTTTGCCAAAGGTATTTCACATTCCGATACGCGCACCATCCAGGAATAGGAGCCGTCAGACCAGAGGGCCTACCACGATCTGAAAACGAAGTATTTCCCTCTCCGCGCTCGAATATGCAAGTGCGACAGAGAGGCATATATATTTAGTTTTCGGTTGGTAGCACCTTAGTCCGAGCGTGGCGGACGGTCGAAGAAAGTCAAAGAACATTCCGTCTGTCACACATATAATTTTTTAGCTTCCCATCGACCTATGAACTTGAAATTAAGTGATAATGTTTATTATGAAGTATATTTTACCAAAAATATCAATATATTGATAAATCACATTTGTTTTTTAGTTGTACGGAACCCTCAGTGTGCGACTCCGACGCACTTGGCTGGTTTTTATTACATTTTGTATTTTATTTCCCTTATAGTAAAATACCCTATTCGTTTTAAAGTTGACGCCTGAGGGCCTACCGCGAACCAAAAACGAACTAACTTCCTCTATGTCGTTCGAATATACATGTGCGAGAGAGGCAGATACTTCGTTTTCGGTTCGCAGTAGCGCCTCTAACGTCCGAGCGCGGCGAACGGCATGAGCTGTACCACTAAGTTATAAGATAGAGCGAGATAGGGATAGAATTTAGCTAGACGTTTAAAAGCCATAAGTCACCTAGTAGTTAGTCACAAACAAAATTGAGACGCAGCTTTAAGATGGCGGACAGACTCTGCAAACATTCAAGTGGTGTCCTTTACACGATTAATATTATCACAATACTGGGGTGTCAATATTATCGCAGTTTTCAAATTTGTATGGATTCTGCTTTAATATTCACGTGATACTTATCGTGATATGAATCCATGTAACAGGCCCCATACATTCGCTTTGAAGGCGGTTGTTGTGACAATCGGTCTAGCTAGCACGATAGATTATACCGTTACGTTTTATGTGACGTTTTAATACATTTCGCCCATATAACGTGACGGTATAAGTTATCGTGCTAGCTAGGCTGATAGGTGTATAGAACGCTTGAAAACTACAAAAATAAAACGCTGCAGACGCGGCTAGCCGAATCCACACAATGGGCGATGATGGCCCATCACCCAGAACGCAGCCCAGCAACCTGGCCAACATACCGGACGCAAAAATAGTTCACGATTTTCGAACGTAGCCGACACTGTCAACCAACAAATTTAATATAGCAATATAGTCTGTGGGCAATATGGCCGACGTTTCGTCATCAAATTAACACCTTTAAATGCAAAATACGCGACAATCCGAATTTTGCGGATACATATGTTCAACTCAAAAATCGTTATTTTTATACGTTCTTCAATTTGAGACAGGTCTCGTTCGGGTCTACCGTACCCCTGCACGAAATTATTAATATAGACATTACGATACAAGTGCAGAGAATAGGAAATTCGCAACGAGTGGTGGTAAATTGAAACACGACCGAAGGGAGTGTTTTAAATCGACACGAGTTGCGAATTACCTATTCGCACGTGTATCGTACAACGTTTTACAGTACATATGGCTCTTTATAGTTTCGACATATGCACGTAATCTGCTGATTACCGCACTCGTACGGTAATCTAGCACCATATGTACTGTAATAGTACATTACGATACAAGTGCAGAGAACAGGAAGTTCGCAACGAGTGGTGATAAATTGATACACGACCGAAGGGAGTGCTTTAAATCGACACGAGTTGCGAATTACCTATTCGCACGTGTGTAGTACAACGTTTCACAGTCTATGTTTATTTTTAATTACAAAACTACACATTGACGCAAAATAGAATAATGTATAGAAACATCTAGAAAACTTTAGCAGATATAATTTCGAAGTAACTATCTATCCTAGAAAACTAAACCCTAAAAATAATCGGGTTCGCAATGAAAGGACCAAATGCCTTTTTTAAGTGCTATTATTTTTAACGTCAATGAATAGCTAGTGTTATTGAAATATATTAGAATTTTCTATAATAAAAGATATATAGTGCTTTATTCAAAGTTTTACTTTTATATGAAAAACGCGGGAGTGCTTAATACTTCTGGCCAAGGCTGTAATCCTTTTAAGTCACACAGGCGCATGACAATATTTAATAATTTACTTGATACTTTTAAAAGTCACAACTTAAAAAACCTTCATTGATATAAATGTAACAATTATATCATAGATAAATTTTATTATAAAATTAGTGATTTAAAAGATTATTTTTATCCTGTAATGGAAGCCCAGATTTATTGTGTACCCGAAAAGTTGGTGTTTAGTGAAACATCCAAATTAAATAAAATTTAAGGATGATTCACAGTAGACCGTACCGCGTCCGGGCCGGCCCGTTTTCTATGACAGCAAACGCAACGGCCGGCGTATTTCTCTAGAAGAAAACGGGCCGGCCCGGACACGGAACGACCTACTGTGAATCATCCTTAAAACCGCAAACTTTAACCTAATTCGCACATGCATAAATAAATCATTTTATTTCATTTCAGGTAGACTTTTTTTGTTATGTATTTTCCACAATGCTGAGGTAAAATTTACCAATAAAGAAACTATAACACAGCCACTTACAGCCGCTACAATGAGACAAGTAATAAGAAAAAAGTTCCATTATCTATACAAAGAGATTTTTAGACATTACTTTCTTACAACACAATAACAGGTGAGTTTTAGAAGTGGCGATAGGTAGGGGTCGTATCGCTTATTACTGCACGCTAGGGCTGCCACTCCGAGTATTTATATGCCTATTTCTAACGCCTGACGCAACGCAAAAGAGGTATGTTACAATTTTTTTTTGGTTGGTCAGGTGATTACAGGAATAGGTGTATCAGCACTAGACTTCTTCACATACACATCACAGATGAAATCCACAACAGGCTTCGTCGACAATGTACTATGGTTCAATTTGACGACCTGTTTAGCCTAGTTGGTAGTGACTCTGCCTCCGAAGCTAGAGGTCTCGGGTTCGAATCCCGGCCAGGGCATTTATTTGTGCATTTTTCACGGATATTTGTTCTTGGGTCTTGGATGTTTTCTATGTATTTAAGTATGTATTTATCTATATAAGTATATATATCGTCGTCTAGTACCCATAGTACAAGCTTTGCTTAGTTTGGGACTAGGTCGATTTGTGTAAGATTGTCCCCCACTATATATATATATATTTTTTTTTAATGAATACAAAGGACCGCCCCGGATTGTAGATGACTCAAAAGTTCCCATGATGCTAGCGGCGTTGCCATGCTGAACTTCAAATTCAAATTAACTTTATTGCCATTTTATTATGATAATACAGTTACCAGATCATTAGTCCACCGTGTGGGGGGCCTGTCCAGGCTACGCCTTCCGGTACGCGGTCGTCACTCGAGAACCTTTCCGCCCCTACGGCCATCGGTTCTGCGTGCTATGTGCCCCGCCCACTGCCACTTAAGTTTAGCAATTCGAAGGACTATATCGGTCACTTTGGTTCTGCTGCGAATGGCCTCATTTCTGATGCGATCATGCAGAGAAACACCCAGCATAGCCCTCTCCATTGCTCTTTGGGTGACTTTGAGCCTTCTTATGAGGCCTATAGTAAGCGACCACGTTTCAGTACCATACCGTAGGGTCGCGAGTATCTGCTGGATGCGGATGGCGCAGGACAGGTCATTGTGGAACTTTTTGGGGGAGACCTATGTCCAGCAGTGGACGTTATTCGTCTGAAACGAAGATGATCATGATGATACAGTTACCAAATCACAATACAAAAACTACATAATATATAAACTTGGGCAAGTAGTATGTATCTGTGTTTCTGTGTGTACGTCTGTCCGTCTGTGGCACCGTAGCTCTTCAATGAAAGAACTCATTTGAATGAAAGCACCTTTTCTAGCGACGGTACTTAGATGTGTATTTTGTTTGTCGGCTCAGCTGTTTTTGATATCGACTTTGAAATTAAAATGTGGGGTACTCTCAACTATTCTAAGTGGTTAGTTGTTCTTGGATATATTATATTTACTGGAGCTGGACTACAGTTTTGTTAAATTAGGTAGAAAATTACCGCACTCGCGTGATTTGTAGCTGATAAGATTATTTTATTTTGGGCATGTCGAGTATAACGTGATTGACTTGACGGTTCGATCTTCCTCTATTTTCAACAGCTGACTCGTACGAAATGTATTTCAATAATAATCTTATACCGCATATAGCTCTACGCGTCTCAAGCGTTCATGATTCTTTTTAATGGTCTTAACCTCATGTCTGGGGGACGTAACTGCTATAATAATAATATGAATAAAGAGATAATAATAATATTGGGGGACAATCTTACACAAATCGACGTAGTCCCAAATTAAGCAAAGCTTGTACTATAGGTACTAGACGATAATATACATACTTATATAGATAAATACATACTTAAATACATAGAAAACATCCAAGACCCAAGAACAAATATCCGTGATAAATGCACAAATAAATGCCCTGGCCGGGATTCGAACCAACTAGGCTAAACAGGTCGTGCTATGGGTGATGACTATTTCAACCACTCCTCGTCAGACCGCGCGGTCTTGAGCCTTTTGTACAGTCGCGTGTCCGTTCTTGAGCCTTTTGTATTTGGACCCGGCAACATCTTGGACCCCATCTTTCCATCTCCGTGGTGGACGCCCTCTGCACCTCCTTCTATCGATGCGCCTAGTAATTATGCGCCTTTCCAGCGTATCAGTGCCGCGCCTGACCATGTGCCCAAAGAGTTTAAGACCTCTTTGAGTACAAATGGCGGACAGCCTTAATTGTTGCTATATTGAGCTCCTGCAAGATAGACTCGTTTAAGATTAAGAAGCGCGTTTTAACTGTTTGAAACAGTTTTTGCAATATTCAACGTTTTATTATATTCTACGTAAGATATCTGAAACTCACAAGCACTTCTACAGTTCTACACAAAATAAATTGACATCATACTCATAAAACATTGCAGACACACGCCGTCTACTGACGTGTTGCGTGAGCGGAGTGGCAACCCTAATAGTAACATCGCTGCGTAATATTGCGTGGCCTCGCAGCGCAGAATAACGGGCGGCGCGTGAGCAATATCTTGCTCTTATTGTTGTGCGTACTGGAGATCTAAATGCCTTTATGTTTTATTGTAATTCGAGAACATTCCTGGCGGTTATAACGTTTTTTTAATTTACTAAAGTGTACTCCTGGCAAAACAAATGAATCAGGAACTCGACGAAGAAGGAAAGCGTTTAGTAGTCGGCGGTTAAGAGATCAATCCTGACACCTGTCATTTCCATACAGTTTATAACCTCAAAGTGCCTTTTAGGTTATAACCTATATTAAGTTACACTTATCATGTAAGTGGTTATACGGCTGATATGGTTGTATGGTTGTATCTCTGCATCGCACTCATACCTATTTGACTATGCGATTAGGATTATTATTAGTAAACGGGACTCCATCGCGTACAACTGAAATGTATTTACCTTTTTTGAAGTTAGCCCGACGTTTCGAATGTATCAAAACATCCGTGGTAACGAGCTAAAAAAAAAGTCCCGTTTACTAAAAATGATAAGTTTTTAGTTAAAAATTTTTTTTTTGGTACAAGCTTTTATTGCCGACTGTACTTTTTTCCACAATCATAAACTACTTGTTGAGTCGGTTCGAATGAGCCCAAACACGATGGGTTTATCTTGTGTAGTTTAGGAATTGCTATGACCACCTGTAGCCGTCATCAGATCAGCTCTATGTCATAATAATATTGCATTGTCATCCAATTTATACGTGCATGCAAAATTTCAGATCAATCGGAAACCGGGAAGTGGATCAAATTTGACATGCTAGATTTGATTACAGACTGTCCCGTTGTCTGTAATCAAATCTAGCATGTCAAATTTGATCTGATGAAACTAAATAAAAGCTTGTAAAATCGTGCCACCACCACCACCACCACCATATCAGCCCTAGGACGTGCACTGCTCGACATAGGCCTCCCCCAATTTCATGTGCCATAATCGCCACGCTTGGCATGCGGGTTGGCGATCGCAGCAAAGGCAGTTAAAATCGTGCAAGTTTAAATTAATATATTATGCGATTATATTTAATTTTATCATGCTAAACCCACTTTCTGTTTTCGATCCAAGTTCGCACTTGATTATAGTTTTAATGCTCAGAGAACCCCATAGAAGATGTCAAATAATAATACCGCTACGAGCGAGATGGTCATATACTAAATTGAATAACAGCGGCAGAGAGGGATATAATATTTGTTGTCCTTCGCAGATCCGCTTTTTTTTATTTGCCTCAATGTCAGCTAAACGTCAAGTCAAATAGTTTAAGGCAAATAAATTATTATTAAACTTTAAGAGTGCGCAGTACGTTCGGTTCTCCATACAAACGTATTTTACGCTCTCATTTCAAAACGCCGTGCTAGAATAACATGAAACTTTGTATACACAATGAGATCCGGCATATCTAGGTCGGAAATTAGTTTCTGTTGCTTGAAATTATAATGAAGAAAAAATACAACGTAAAACCGCTGTATTTTTTTTCTTTTACATTTTCTAGCAACAAAAACTAATTTCCGACCTAGATATGCCGGATCTCATTGTGTATACAAAGTTTCATGTTATTCTAGCAAGGCGTTTTTAAATGAGAGCATAAATACGTTTGTATGGAGAACCGAGCGTACTGCCACGTACTGCGCCCTCTTAATGTAATTGACCAATCACCTATCGCTGTGGTACGCGCGCGTGCGAAAGCATATCAATGAACAGGTTTTTGCATGAATAGATTGTTTAATCATTTCGGTTTATTCAATTAATAAATAAAAAGAAAAAGTATTGTATACAATAGTTATGTAATTAGCATTTTAAGTCTCGTACTTTACTTAGACCACAAGGCTGGCGGTACTCGACGAACAAAGCATACATAAAACGATTGGATAAAATACTATTTCTTTATCGCAATACTTTTATTCTATGAGTAAAATAATATCTAAGTATTATAACTTAATCAGCGTTAAAATTGACGACCGGAAGCTAAAGCGATTGGTTAATTGCATTTCACAATTACGAGACCCAAAGAAAATATGACAAAGGTGCCTCGTTAGAGAAAATGGCCGTTTTGCGACCTTTCTACTCGATTTGATTAAAAAAACGTCCTTCCGTGGCGATTGATTTCTTGTACAACACCATTTCACAACTACATTCAGCTCCACGTTTAAATCTAATAAGCTAAGGTTCATATTGTATCGTTCGGAGTGAGTTTGATATTTGGTGGTCTTAACGATGGACCTCTTCATTTGGAATGGCATTACGATAAAAGAAAAGGCTTTCTTGACTATAAAAATCTTTAAAATATCAGAGCTATTGTTCATTGGATGTGTACTTCAAAGAATTACGTTGGATTTGTGAAGTTGTTTTAACGAGGCGAATCGAAAATGTTGGAGCGATGCGTAATGAGACTGGGTTCTGTTACAGCAAACGTTTTCAGGGTTCGAATTTATTATTTTAGTAAAAATTGCTGCTATATGGGTTCATTGGACCCAGATATGTCCTAAAACTACGACTAAGACCACAGGGGGTTGAGCAGCATCACTGGAGTGCGGTGGAGATCCTGCTATCGCCAATCCGTGCGCCGCCACCCCTCATGACCATGAGGCCTATGTCCACCAGTGGACGTCCTTCGGCAGATAATGGTGGTGCTGATGGTGGATTCATTGTGATTATAAAAAAAATTGGCTTAACTATTCTGGATTTTTAAACGATGTTAAAAATAAGATGCGACGACCAAAACAACATCAAACTATCAAAGCAACTTTCTTCTTTTATATATGCTCTCCAGCACCTTAAACGCGGCACTGACTTCAATACGGCTTTTACAGCGTATTACGCTTTTGCTTACTCAAGGATGTCTTATGGACTACTGCTATGGGGGCAAAGTACAGACATCGAAAAGATTTTCATCCTTCAAAAGAAATGCATTCGTATTCTAGCTAATATTGATCACATGGTATCCTGCCGGCCTGTCTTTATTAAGTTTAGAATGCTTACCCTAACTTCGATGTATATTTTCGAATTTATAAGAAAACACTTTGAACTTTACACGCCAAAAACAGATGATAAAATAAATAATAGATATCTTAATAAACTTAAATTACCCTTCTCAAAAATGAAAATGGTAACATCTAGCCCTCATCACATGATGATTAAGATATACAATAAACTTCCTAACTCATTAAAAAATCACAAAAAGATAGCAACATTTAGTAAAGAATTAAAAATATTTCACATAAATAAATGTTTTTACACCCTCAGCGAGTTTTTTGAAGAGAAGTATAATGTTTAAGTACACGCTTAAACTAGTTAGTAGTTGCGTAGTTAGACTTTAAGATATAGAATCAGAATATTAAAATATAATACATTAAATTGTCATAGTTTAAACAGTAGTCCTCTCTACATATTGCTGTGCCCTTGCAGGGCGTCACATGTCACTTATATCCTCTGTACCATCTAATGTAAAAAATGTGATATGCAATAAATGTTTGACTTTAACCCTAACTGACATAAATTTCAATCATAATTTGAACATTGTTAAAATAAATTAAAAAAGAAGAAATATCTTAAGAAAAAAATACTTTTCTCTAGCATAATAAACAAATAAATAAAATTTGAACATTGAAATACGCAACTCTATATTTTGCTGAATAAAACGTATTATTTCGGGCATCGTCTAATTATCTCGGCGTGAAAATTATGCCTTCTTGCTTGTAGTATTACTTATTCTGTGCTTCTTGTAAGAGACACGCTTATGTCTTCTGCAAACGAGAAAATGAGATGCAAACCCTCTTTGAGAATAGCTTGGAGGAAAAATCTGGAAATATGGAGTTTTATTCATATTTATAAGATTTTAGATGAGGTAAATATTATAATTTTTAGTTGATTGCGTCGTGATAGGAGGATGGAGGAGGATGCGAGTGGCGAGATGACGGGCGATAGAGAGATACGGCAAAAAAAAACATGCTGCGCTGACCCCCTGGTAAATGGGAGAAGGGCATACAACAAGTGAAGATATTTAGTAGCTACATTCAGGAGAGAGTATACTGAATTCTCTTCCTGGGTCTGTATTTCCGGAAGCATATGACCTCGATGTCTCCAAGAGAGAATAGGCAACTTCTGGGTGAGCGTGTTCCATCTTAGAACTTGTCTTAACTTACCATCAGCTTAGGCGCCTTCCTGATTCCAAATAAAGAACTTTAAACTTTGATTTATCGATGCGGAAGCGGAAAAGTGTCAACCGATATCAATGCAGTACTGCTCCACTTCTGCGCATCGTATTAGTACTGCGCAAACATAACACTGACAGTAATTCGTCAAGTGAGGAAATTTCACATCAGTAAGCCTACGTCAAATAACAAAGTACCTATGACATATCGATCCCGCGCCGCCAAGTCAGGAAGTCGCCTTAGACTAGGGTCAAATAATCCAATCCCATTTACAATAAAAAATACATATATAAAATTATATATAAGTAATAAGAAAGGATTACAAATATATACATGTTTAAAAGAATGTTATAAAAGTTCTTGAAGCGAAAGTTATATGTTAGGATCGTAGCAAGCGGAAATCCGTGATCTCTGCCTATCCCTCTGGTAAACAGGCGTGATTATATGTATGTATGTATGTATTTAAAATTACAGTAATATTACAAAACTATTCATTATATTTTTGTGTGAGTAAGCCGACTGTACATTTAAAAAAAATATATGAAGATTTAAAAGACCATGTTTGCTACAATTACTTAAAAACGTGATTCGCCGGAAAAACGAAACATATGTTAAAGCTTCTTTATATTCGCAACATTATCACGGCTATCACAGAACCTAACGTTCATAGCAGGCAAATAAACTTCTCGGTTTCATATGGCGAAACTGTAAACCATTTAAAAATATATCGGCTTTAAGGACTGCTTACTTTGCTCTGGTTCGCAGTCAGTTAGAGTATTGCTCAAATATTTGGAACCCGTTTTATAAGTGCCACATAGAGAGAATAGAACAAGTACAAAAACGATTTCTATTCTTTCTCTCTGTACACCAGGGAAAAAAACGCGTGTTGAAGTCGTACAAAGACCGCTTAAAACATTTCAAGATAATTTCTCTTGAGGACCGCCGTTGGATCTCCGATCAAATGTTTCTTCAAAAAATTATTTCAGGAACGCTTGACTGCCCACAGCTATTACAAACTATCAAGTGGACCGTCCCGCGACAGCACGCTCGTCTAGATAACTTTCGACCTTTGTCAACTAGAACGTACAGGACTAATACTGGATCCTATAGTGTAATACCGAGAATTTGTAAAGAGCATAATTTACTATATAAAAGAAACAGGGTTGATATACTGAACATGTCACAAAATCAGTTCAAAACATATCTCTGTAAACAAAAATCAAATATGTTATAAGTCATAATCTCCAAGTTTGATGTTAATTTTAAATCTGCTTTTCTCAATTGTTATACAATATTATAATGTTCCTAGCCTTCTTACAAGTAACTTACCTTATAGCTAACCTTAGATTTAGTGCAAATAAGGGTGGATTGAGTGTAGACGTAATTAAGTAGATTTTACTATGTTTAATGCATGCCGTGTTTGCCTGTAATTGGGTGAATACTCTAGCAGTAGTTAAAATTATCTGTTATAAATAAGATTTTTTATTGTATTACATCTGTTGGCAAACCTTAATAAATAAATAAATAAATAAATAAATAAATACGAAGCGAGGAATAAAAGCAATATATTACCATGATATTAGCATAGCATTAGTGTTGCAGTTATAAGATGTACTGTATCATGGTACGTTTGGCTGCGATCGACAATTATGGGTCCCGGTGTAACTACACGTCAATATTTGTATATTTATTAAATCACGAGGGAGTTTTTAAAACGCAATTGAAGTTTTTGCATTAAGGCGACTTCCTGACTTGGCGGGGCGAGAGCGATATGTCATAGGTATTATGTTGTTTGACGTAAGCTTACTGATGTGACCTCACTTGACGAATTACTGTCAGTATTAAGTTTGCGCAGTACTAATACGATGCGCAGAAGTGGGGCAGTACCGCATTAGTATCGGTTGACACTGACAGCTGACAGTTTTCTCATAGTTCCGCCCCCGCATCGACAAGTCAGGCAGGCGCCTAAGAGTCCCCAGTACGCTCGGCAGAACTCGATGCTCCATACAAACGAAGTTTCGTTCTCATTTTAAAACGCCTTGGTGAAATAACATGAAACTTTGTATACACAATAAGATCCACCATATCTGGGTTGGAAATTATTCTTTGTTACTAGAAATTGTTATAGAAAAAAAACAGCGGGCTTTTGAGTTTTTTATGAAAACCTTAATAATCGCTGTATTTTTTCTCCATTATAATTTTAAGCAACAGGAACTAATTTCCGACCTGGATATGCTAGATTCCATTGTGTATACAAAAATTCATGTTATTCTAGCAAGGCGTTTTAAAATGAGAGCGTAACTACGTTTGTATGGAGAACCGAACTTACTGCGGACTCTTAAGATCACACCCGACAAATTCGAATTCCACAAATTACATTATCTAATAGTACTCATTCATGCCAGCGAGTACGCAAACCAAAACCAATCTAAGTTTCTCCAGTTACGGATTAACTTAATTTGTCGCAAGTAGTCGCAACTCGTTTGGACTCGTTAAAACTCGTGACTATGCGACATTTAATTGCGAGTGTAGTTTTGTTTGGGTACAATCAAGTGCAAAAATATATGGGTCATATATGTGTGTCATCGGTCGGTCGTCAACACAGATATACACGTAGATTCAGGAGACGTGACCAAGACCAACACTACATACATAGTAAATGACAATGAATCGTTCACCATTGTATTTAAGTGAAACACCCATACCTTTTTCCTGTATTTTAATTTTTGTTAAGTTAAAGTTTAATTGTCTACAATCATGGTCACCCTACAACAACTGGTTTATAAATATTAAACCTCTAACTGTTATGGCAGCACTTTGATTACGAAGAAAGTAAATTGTCACATTGAGTTAGATACGATATTTCAAAAGTAATCGGACTCAGGTGACATTCAATTTGAAACGTATCACTTGACTGAAGTATTCTGATTGTAGAGTGACCATGAATTTCGTAAATAATTTATAACATTTTGTTTTCAACACCAAAGATAAAATGAACGTTAATTTCACTAATAGCGGCACGAAGCAGTAGCTTATGATCTACTGAATTCGTAGTGTTGATCTTGCTCACGTCTCCCGAATCACCTGTAGGTTTAAGTCCTGCCCTCTTATACAAAAACCGACTCGTCGTATCCTATCACCTCACCCGTTTTTATATGGAAACTGTCAAATGTCATTTGTCAAATTTTGACACTTTCCGTATAACAGATGAGGTGTGAGGTGAGTGGTGAGGTCGAGTCATTTTGTAAATACGAGTATCACCCCTCTGGACATGACCAGGCGGACAGTAATAACTAATACAGTTTTCTTATTATATTATTACATTAGAATTAGAAACCGTCGCCTATGGACGCTTGTGACTCCAGAAAAACCCTAGCGCGTTACAGACACTTTATTAACTTGAGGATGCATTTTGTGTTACCTTCGCAAATGCGATTGTGGGGACACCGCGAGTTGAATTCGATACTCCCAGTCTGTTTACCCTTTAACCCCTAATTTTAATCCCAATGGGGAGTGATTACCGTGAAAATATATTTAGCTCCTCCCCAGAACTTAAACTGCATCCCTCCCTTTTTCTGTCACAATCACTTCTACATTACCATAAGCATTTATTTTTAATTTAATTTAATTTAATAAGCACAAAACCGGAAAACTGACAAACACACTTGACTTTGACCCCAAAAACACTTGTAGACCGAGTGAAACGAAGTCCGTTTTAGCATCTGAAAAAAGCTTTCGTATGCCTCGATTATCAGATTTTCGGTTGCTCTCCTCTACAGATTCCCGTGAAATTTTATGAGTAAGTTTGATAAATAATATAGATTTTTGAGATCGTAAAATTTGAAAGTAAAATTCACTAGATCTACAGCTCACACAATTGCTGGTGCAGGTATAACGTATACATAATTATATGATACGGTAATATTAAACCTGACCGAAGGAATACTATCAGCGAAGTATTTCATTTCATCTTCACTTGCTCCGTTAATGAAATTGAAACTATTTCTCAAAGTTAATTAATCGAGTCTTTCCAAGCTCAAAAGCAAGTTTGCCCTGCGTCTGTGTCAACTGAATTATTTATTCAATTGGTAACAAAATAGCAGTGAAATTGAGTTGAGTATTTCGCTGTCTTAGAAGTAAAATGGCTTAAGTACTTTCACATTCCTTTTAAGATACGCTTGTTGTGTACTAGGGTTCTCATATTGGAATCAGTTGTATTTAAATTATCCACACAGCGGGTGAATGGTCTTCTGGTAAGAGTAAAAGCGGTATCTTAAATTTCTTTGATTAAGTTGTTAACTTATATTGCAATTATAGAAATTACCTAAAGAAGGAACTGAATAGGAATTGGTACATAGTAACACTATAGTACAATAAGTAGATGAGAAAATAAATCAAGTAAAAAAATACGGACCACAAGAGATAACCAATGTTATTTGTATATGGGTAATTTTCTCTTACATACATAAAATTATATTTTTATCTGCCCAACGTACGTCCGAAACATTACGCAATCGGCCTGTGAGAAACTTCTTTTACTTCATCCTTGTCGCATCCCGTTACGCGGGGTCAGATTCCCTTATCATGCGGCGCCATTCATTTCGCTGGTAAGCTTCGTCAGCGGATAGACCTAACTCCCTTGTGTCTCTGTTGGACGCTCAGAGACCATATACATCTCTGAGATATTAAATTTATTGTATATACTTTTGTGTATTCGGACAGAGACCGTATATATAGGTCACTAAAAAAATTTTTTTATATAATGTCTTATAAGTTAATTTTAATTGAATATTGTGAGTTTGTTTATCACTATAGTTTTAAAATCATTATTATTATTGTCTACTTTTTTTTAGTTCTGCAATTCTGTTTTGCAAACATTATAATTATCATTGTCAATTTATTTAATTGTATAATTCATGTGTTGACTTGTAAAAGTGCCCTTGTGGCCTATTTGCAGAATAAAATTTTTGATTTGATTTTGATTTTGATTTTGACATTTGACGTCCAGGTTGTTTGCTGTCTGCCTCTGTCTCTCCTGCGCGTAGTCATGGAAAGGCATTTTCTCACGTGATTTTTGAGTCTTCGCATTACATCTTACATGGCTATTATACTATTTGAGACTGGATTACGTAAGTAGATAATCATCTCGATGACAGCTGATAGCCAATCTTAAAACTACCCAGCCTTCTTATTCACAAAGCAACCCGGTCACCTCACACGTTTTTATATGGAAACTGTCAAATGTCATTTGTCAAATTTTGTCAGTTTCCATATAAAAATGGGTGAAGTGTGAGGTGAGAGGTAAGGACGTGTCGATTTGTGAATAACAGCCCTTTAACAAACCACCCCAAAACAAAACAAAATCAACGTCACAAATCAAATCAGACATACATACATACATATATACATACATACATATAATCATGCCTGTTTCCCAGAGGGGTAGGCAGTGATCACGGATATCCACTTGCTACGATCCTGACATACAACTTACGCTTCATGAACTCTCATAACATTCTTCATGCATGCGCGCCTATTTAGGGTACTCTTGACCTGGCCTTTCTGCAGAATGTCTCCGATTTGGTCGGAGTAGGTACGTTCGCAGAGGTCTTCCTTCATACCCGTCAATCTTCTTTCATCCATCCTCTCTACATGTCCAAACCATCTTAGCATACCTTTTTCAAATCAATGTAACCTATTTTTAAAATTTAACTAATGACACCCACAGCTGAAGTACCACCGCTCAGACAGAAGCGCGACAGAAGTTACATGCAAGACCATCTATTTTAATCTATAAATAATATATAGGGTGTTCGGCAGATGAATGGACATACGTATACAGGATGTGACCTGTAATAGGAGCAAAAAATTTAACGGTACACTATAGAGCTCTCCTGCAATTATTTCCAAATGATTTTAATTGAAAAAAATAATGTACTTTTTATTGTTTTTTTTTTTGCAAATGTAGCTTATGTGTACTTTTTTACTCTACTGGAGAGATATTAATAACAATTTATTCAAAAAACACTAAAAATTTAATAAAAAATTAAAAAAATCCCTAAAATATTCTTTCAAACCAAAAATGCGACAACGATTATGAGTCATAACTTGAGGCAACCTCAAAATCAGCATTGACTGCCGCGCTATAATCTCTGGGTGCCAAGATCCATTACTTGGCGGTCGTAACTTTAGTTTAAAATTTCTCCCCATTGAAAAAAGATAAAAAAAAATTGGACACAAGAGGTTACTGTAGCGTCCTTTAAATTTATTGCTCCTATTATAGGCCACACCCTGTATACCGGATAGTTGAGATCATCAGCACATACCATTGACTCGGGCCCAAAGTTTTTTTTTTTTGCATAATTTTTAATACTCTGTTTTCGAGATTTAAATCTCAATTACTCGAAAAAAGTATAAAAACGGAAAACATATTTTTTTTAATCTAGACTATTCCCAGAATATTACGAATTCAGTTTAAAAAAAAATCTTTACAGTACATATGATGCTTGATTACCGCACGAGTGCGGTAATCAGCAGATTACGTGCATATGTCGAAACTTTAAAGAGCCATATGTACTGTAAAACGTTGTACGATACACGTGCGAACAGGTAATTCGCAACTCGTGTCGATTTAAAACACTCCCTTCGGTCGTGTTTTATATTATCACCACTCGTTGCGAATTTCCTATTCTCTGCACTTGTATCGTAATGTACTATTAAAAAAATCTTCGGGCATATGCCTTTATGCTTGACCACGTAATAGATGACCTCAGCTATCCGCTATATACGTTTGTCTATCCATCTGCTGAACTCCCTTTATACTAATTTACGTACGTACTCGTGACTCGCTCGCTCGCAAGAAATGTCATAACAATATAATGACATTACGTCATTCCAAATACACCCCCTGGCTGTTGAGTGACTGCAATTAATGCCTGTTCCCGTGCAAACAGCTCGTTTTATCTCAGTACTAATTAAGATTTTGTTGGTATTCAACAAAGGAATCGCTCTGTTTTAGACATTGGATGGTATTAAATCGCTCAAGACAGCGCCGGCGGCTACCATACAACAAACTAAAAGCAGTCATTATGACGTTTTAAAGACATCTTTGTGGTACCTGGGCGTGTATTATCATTGTAATAATCATATTTTGAGAAAAAATACTGACTGTTGAGTTTGTTTCGGCGTTTCTGGATAGTGGTCTTCTTTTCTAGAAAATCAGATAACTTTTATATAATTATAATAGATTTTGACTTGCAAATGTGCCATTCCGGCTTACTTGTAGAAAAAGACAAGTTTTTCTTATTTTATGGGCTATTTTGTAAAATGTGGCGTTGTTTGGAGTGCATTATATTATAAGCGAGCAAGCAACAAAAGTAGCATGCTGGCTTTCAAAAGTATGCTCTTTGCTGTATAAGCTCCTGCTAGAACAAGTCTAGCGGAAAGTAATTAGTAGATAATCCCGGGACGTTTGTAATAGTTACACATATATATTAACCTCCTTGGTGTATTTGTGACGGTATAATAATTAATTATACTCTGCTGATATTAGTAATCTATTTTCCTCTTCATGTGTTTTCTAAACTTTCTTTTTTATCCAATATCTCCGAAAGCAGTTTTTTTTTTATAATCGGCCTCCTTGACTACTTAGAACACATTTCTGTAACTCCTATAGTTTCCGACTTTCCCTAACTCCTCACCTCTCCATTTAGACTATACAAACTGCATATTACGTCAGATATAACAAGCACCGGAACAGCGTTAATTTTAAAAATGTTCTTCTCTATTCTTTGCAACATCAGTTAAAATAAATACAAGCATTTCTGCAAGCAACCGGCCTGTTGTACATTGTCGACAATAAGACGCAATAAGTTCCAGTTACGAGACTTGAACACCATCCAGTGTTACAGCTAGATGAACTACTGTAAATCAAATTGAATTAGAAAATATAATCCTCCAAGCGTTTTATCCTAGAGGAGCTTGGGAGCTTTCAAACCTGTTACTAAAATTTGGTATGAGTGGTTTTACGAAAGCGATTGCCATGTGACCTCCCAACTAAGAGGGAAAAATAGAAGGTGTTAGGATTCGAACAGTCATCTCACGATATTAATTGCCCCCGCCAATTGCTCTTATTAAATATACATTGATCGTCCATATTCGTTATGAAATACTTTGTGAAATCTGTAAGAAAATCCGTTTTATAGTTTTTGAGTTTATCGAGGGACATAGAGACAGCTGTGAAGGGGGATCTTTCTTTTATAAATTTTGTAATATAATACTAATGCTGTTGCAGCGTCCGATTCACTGCCGGAGGGAAACACATTCTATGTGTACGTTATATTGTGTTTAATTTTTTGTCATATTTGTGTGTTTTCATCATCATTCTCTTGCCCTTTTCCCATTTATTTGGGGTCGGCGCAGCATGTCTTTTTCTTCCAAATATCTCTGTCACGCGTCATCTCTTCATTCACATCTTTCCTATTCATATCATCTTTCACACAATCCATCCACCTTTTCTTTGGCCTACCTCGTTTCTTGCATCCATCCACATTCATATCCAATACTTTTCTGGTTACATGGCTTTCATCCCTCCTCATTACATGCCCGTACCACGCCAGGCGATTGGCTCTTAGTTTTTCGGCAATGGGCGCTACTTTCAGGCTTCCCCTTATATACTCATTCCGAATCCGGTCCATTCTCGTCACACCAGACATCCATCTCAGCATTCGCATCTCTGTAACATGCAGTCTCGTTTCATCCATCACCTTTGAGGCCCAACATTCTGATCCATACATGACGACAGGTCTTATTACAGTCTTATAGATTTTACCCTTCAATCGAAGAGGCATTCGGGCGTCACAAATTGTCCCCGAGACCTGTCGCCATTTCATCCATCCGGTGCTAATTCGGTTTTTCACGTCACGGTCAATATTGCCATCGCACTGCACTAGTGAACCGAGGTACCTAAAGTCAGAGCAGACCGGCAGCGTAACGCTATCTAGCTGTATGGGCGTAAAACCGGAGAGACCGCCGAAATCGCAGAACATGTGCTCTGTTTTGGATCTGCTGATCTTCAGGCCAACATTCTCCAGTCTTTGTCGCCACTCTTCCAGTCTGCTCTGCACCTCGTAACCGTCTTCGCCGACAAGAACAATATCATCGGCGAACAGCATATTTGTGTGTTTTCAGTGTCTGTGAATAAATGTTTCTATCTTTCTTTCTTCTTTATTGATTTTTATTATAATTTTCACCGCATTGCAGCAAACGAAACGTCCAATATATTGCCCAGTCAAAAGCAGTTTTACAAACTGCTAAAATTTTAAATTCAATTACAGAAAGAGTTCATTTATTCGAATTGTGATAATAACGCGGCGTGACCGTTTGCGGGTGAATCGGTAAGGCTGGTGTCACACCCCGTCATGACGTGACAGACCGCAAAACGCGTATTCTCCACATCAAAAACATGCGCGGTCAAAACAATTTGTTTCATTGGAGTCGCTTTCGTTGCAGATATACGTGACGTACAAATTATTTGGTGAAATGTGGATTAAAATCGCAGCATTATATTTTAAAACACTGCTCGGTGATCCGATTTTGCATTTCGGGTTACCAAAAATTCGTTTTATTTTATTATTGTCAGTGTATTTAATATTATACTCCTATACGAGTAACTTACATAGAGGTAAATTGTGTAGCCTTATTAAATACTACATCTATAAGTCGACACCTTGTGGAAACTAAATAATAAAAATATCGACCAAATATTAAACTAAAATGTAAATTTTGGGAATTTCAAGGCATAAATATTAATAACTAAAATGTAGATATCATTTACGTTATTGTAACGTACTCGCACTACAACGGAATCAGGAAACGAAATTGCCTCTATATTTTAAAACCCATCCCAAGACAATGTAAGATATATCCTAAACTCTCCCTATCCTCACAAACTCATAAATCTGTTCCACGAAAACTGAAAACCTGATCCTATTCACAAATACTTCAACCCCCGTGTACACGGGCGCTACACATGTACAAATATTAAAGATGCACAAGCTATCAGTGGTGAAACAAGTTTCGGAGCAAAAGGAGCTGGCTGCTAGTTTCTACAAACTTAGACGGTCGAGGCAACGGAAAAGGAACTTTTCGCCCGCGTCAGAACGGTGTTGCCGAACGCTTACACAGGATATAAGGTATATGCAAGGCGCTGCACCCACTCAAAAATGCAATAAACGCACCTCACAGACCGCGTGCATTCTCCGCTCGCCAACCTCTGCATTCAATTTTGCATTATACGAATAATGCTGCGGAAGTGCATTATAGTGGGCCGTAATGGGATTTCCGGGCTGGAGTCAAAACGAGAAAATGTGATTTTTTTATTTTTCTACTAATAATTTAAGTGAAAAGTATTTTAATGTGTTGGTAACATTCTGAATATCAAAATTAAGTTCTAACCAGATATTGAGTCCTGGTGCGACTAAACACAAATAAGGACTTTATCTAAGGATAAAAGTAATTTTTTATTATTTATAAAATTTGGGGACAAAGACTATTCTTGTTTGGTCAAAGAACTGTCTACCCTCAAGGGGCCTAAAAGTGCTCAAAATATCAAGACATATACATTACAAGATAAATACTGTTTAGATCCTTTTAAATATTTTTATGAGCAAAAAATAATAATTGGAAGTTAGACAGGTACAATAATTTTAACAATTGCGCTTTAATATATTTTTACTGACATTTTAAACTACATACATTGAATACAGTTCAGGTTTATATTACCCACCATCATCCTAACGTTATCACAGTAAAGTTGCATTATGAAGGATGCCCGGGGCTAACTACCTAATCCCAAGAATTTGCGTAGGCACTAGATTTACCGATGCGACTACCATCTGACTTGTTAAGTGAGTGAGCAACTTGACTGTTTTATTACTAATTTATATTACTAACTTCTGATTATCATTATTTCCTTATTGTACATTACGAATGTAAAATGTAATTAGTAACTCGAGAAAACAATTAGTGAGAACTGGACCGCTGCTCAAACACTCGTTTGCTGTAATATAATAAAAACATTGTGCACGACTATTGTCTTCTTGCCTTTATCGTACTATAAAAGAGAGAGAAATACGAGTATTACTGCTTATTTTTATTGTCTACTGCAAATGTATTTTAAAAGTGTATATTGTTGCGAATATTGTTTGGGAAATACATGGGCTCTAGGGTTGTACAGAATTTTGCATATCCGCAGGGACATGCAAAAATGCCGAGACAACACAGCTTCTGACAATTTCTGGGACACATTTGTGAGTGAAAGTACTACACAGTCTTGCATTTGAAAGATTAATAAGTCGAATAATAATTATTTATGAAATAAACAACACATCAATTGATCACAACAAAATAAAAAATAGTGTCCGCTGGATTCGGGTGGCGCAGGACCAGTTATTGTGGCAATAATGACAATTAAAAAAATTAATGAGATAATTATAGATATTCTTCTCAAAATTTTATAGGTAACGATTAAAATGTAACGGCTGAGGCATTTAGCATCATTATGAATTGTCACTGAAATCATATTTTATTTGTAAAGTATTTATTTCTAAACACATCAAAATTTTGTTACTATTATCTTATTTTTATTATATTATTGCATTGTATAAGCTAATTAATTCATTTCATATCATATTGACCTGACTGTGATTTTATTTTCGTATGCCTAATGGGTTCATCATGGTTTTCGTACTGGAAACACCAATGTAACAGCTATATTATGATTATGACCTGTGATGACGAAATAAACGTATTTGTATTTAAACACGATAAGTGAAATAAACAATAACAAATTACATAATTAACACTAAAATAAGGTTTTAAGTCTGTAAACTAAAATTAAAACTAATTTATATACGTACTTTTTTTTCTTTTTGAAATTCTAATTATTATTCACTTTAAGAATGATTTTTTATAATGGCCCAATTACAACATAGCTACCGCCACAGTTAAAAACGCTACAAAATCTATTAAGGAAAAACCCTAAAAATGTAGATAAGAAAACGAATGATAAATTGTTAAAATTGTACGACCGAGTAACAATTCCGTAAGTCAATTTTTCCGATACGTCCCGGGCCTGGGGGAAATTATCAAGATACTGATGGTCGCTAAGAAGGTGCCGCGGGACGACAGGTTCGGTACAATTCTTTTTTAGGGTTCCGTACCAAAACGGCAACATATCGTAAGAAGAATCATACTGGGCATTTATGGCAAACGCACCGGAGGCTGGATTCCAAAAAATAATAAATAAATGAAATAAACAGAGGTCGGAATTCTCGTAGCACTTTTGAGCTGTCATAGGGACTTCTCATTTATCGACTTCCGATATACAAATGTATGTCGATAAATACAGAATATTAAAAGTGTAAACTAAACAACAGGCAGTCTTATCGCGAATGAGCGATCTCTTCGAGATAACCTTTGGATGCCAACTTTTTGGAAATTTTAAATAGGAATTGTTATTTATTTATTTATCTTATTTTGCGTATGGCGAGTGCACAGTTTGGCTACAGAGTAAAAGGCAGTCGGTCCAACCACTTTGAAACCTCTGAGTCAGCTTGGTGGATCTTGGCGATACCACCCTCGATGGCAAGCTGTGGGCAGTCCTCGGAATTATTATAATAATATTTTATTGTTCCTTATAAATAATTTGTGGATTTCATGTTACGAGGCATTAATTTTAGACATTTTTTCAAAACAAGAATTGCCATTCGCACCTTGTGATATCGTTATGTGGGTACTGGCCATCAATCTGATGACCTTTGATTAGTAGTTTTATAGACATATGCAAACAAACAAACGTAAACACTGAACTGAACAAATTAAATGTGAAATTGTTAACTATTAACTTTTCATTGTTTTCATTGCATATCTCTATTTCAAATTTTCATTACTCAAGTTATGTGAAAGAGATCGCTCTTTAGCGATAAGACCGCCTGTTATTTACCTCTACTGTTAATCTTCATCAACATGTTGTGTTCTATAATGTATCGATATAATATGTAAATCGTAAGTCGATAAATGAGAATTCCCTATGACAGCCCAAAAGTGCTACGAGAATTCCGACCCCTGGAAATAAATGAACTTTATTCTACAAGTAGGCTCCAATGGCACTTTTACAAATCAAAATGTACTAGCGTTTCTGAAAAAGAATACCAATGCCGAGAAGAAACGCCGAAAGAAACTCGACAGTCAGTGATTTTTTTCCAAAAATATGCTTATTACAATGCTTATACTTAACCTACTTAATATAAGTAAATCTGCGCATGGAAACAAAAGCGGAAGAATATTTACAATGAGTTCAACAAGACAACATGACTGTGTTTACTAATTTCCTAGAAGGTGGTTTGACATCGTCAATCCTCCTGGTTCCATACAAAAGCAGCTCACATGGCTTTTTCACCGCGGTGTATGGAAAGACATATTAATTTATTTTTTTCTACTCCATCATTACTTATATATTCTGTCAATAAGATGACTTACAGCAGTATTAAGACAATAAACTTGTTATATTTTATGCAAGTTTATACCATAGACAAGTCAGTATATACCTGGGCGGAGAATCAAAATGGATTTCCATACATTATTATTAAACTTTTTTTTCATACCCGTATTCTGCCACCACATCGATTTTTAATTTAAATCAACTTATTTTGCTGTCGTAGATATAATAGAAATAATTGTATGCAACGTTATATAATTAGGTCTTAAATTTCTCGAGTCTTTAATAACAAAACGAGCGTAGCGATTTTACGCCGGGCGTACCCTGCTTACGTATCTTTCAAAATTGGAACAGAATTGCACTCTGTTTGTTTCTCTACTCTTTTTCCTTTTATTAGGTAGTAGGTAAAAAATTCTGTTGCAATGTTTCTTGGATTGTAGGCAGCTAGATAATGGAACCTTTAGCGTGCAATTTAGGCTCGCACTTGACCCGTTTTTTAAAATTCGTTTCTACCGGTCCTTATCGCTATTGAATTGAATGTGTTGACCTATATTAACTTGGCGCAAAGTTATCGCGTTTTTTTATTTCAATTGAAAAGACTCGCTTTTAAATTGCCGTTTTGCCAAGTTTAATTTTGATTGTCAAGATTTGACCTCTGTTCGATAACGATTTTTATTCTGTGTTAATTTCATGGAAAATATCTTGAGCATTTGGTAAAAGTACTTGTTAATGAACAGGCGTAGTTGCCCACACGTTACATCAAGAGGACTTAAAAAGTTCACAAGCTTATAACTTATTCGATTTGAGAATCTCCCCCTTTTTGGGGGTCAGTAAAAATCACAATAAATCACTCACACTTGTTGATAGGTTTGATATGTAACAGTAAACGGGCCCCCGACAGTGACATCGGTGATGTCGTTCCCGCACGGATCCTACGCTCCAACTTTTTTAATTTCACTCAAAACCCCGCGCCGTTCAAATTAACAATAAATATTGATGCTTGATTAATGGCAGCTTCCTTATTTGAATTTTTAACTGTGGATAGTACAATAAAAGTGAGATTGCATTTTGTACTTGTTTTTTATTGGAAATCATATTTGCTTGTTCTTGTTTTCTCACGCGCATTTCACAAAATTTTCAACAAAAACCGAACCGAAACATTTAAAAAAAACCGACTTCAGTGGGGCAGGCCGGTGAAAGATTATTATACTTAGATGGTGCACTCTTAGATTCCATACAATAAAATAAAAATGGCTATAAGTATGTTTATAATGGTAGAAGACTGAGTACCATCAATTCCTCGTGGAATCATAGAAAAACTTTGCTTGCATGACAAACAAAACGAAGAGAACAAATCGCCAAACTTGAACTACGCGTCGTTGAAGAGTTTCGTTCTGATCATCATCAGCAGTTCCACTTCATCAAATGTCACTTTTATGAATGAAAATGCTTGATTAGTTCATGAAAATACTAAAATTACTATTTGCGTGCCTTTCACATTTCAGGAGTTCCCTCGATTCTTAATGGATCCCATCATCAGAACTCGAGCATGACAAAAATCAATCGTGAAAATAGAACTTGCTTAACAAACACAGCTAGGAGGACAAATCGCCAAACGTGAACTTTTCGTCGTTGAAGAGTTCTGTTCTGATCATCATCAGCAGTTCCAGTTCATCAAATGTCACATTTTTGGATGAAAATGCTCAATTTGTTGATAAAAATACAAAAATCAATATATGTTTGCCTTTAAGATTTGAGGAGTTCTCGCAATTTCTCATGGATTTCATCATCAGAACTGCGTTTTGACAAAAACGGGACTAATTTGGATATATATACTTACAATCAAAAAAATAATTTTTCAAATCGGTTAAGAAATGACGGAGTTATGGAGTAACAAACAAAAAAAATAAAATACATACAACCGAATTGATAACCTCCTCTTTTGAAATCTTGAAGTCGGTTAAAAATAATACTTCGTATAAAAGTACCCAAGTTCGTGTCGGCCCACGCGCAAATTAGGGTTCCGTAGCCGTCCCGTGGCATTACGTGGATTTAAAATGTCGAAAACTTACGTTATGTTTTCATAAGTTTAACAACTGTCATGATTTTGTTCACATACCCAGTAGCAGTAACACTTGCCTCCTATAACAATTAACATTTTAAAAATTAATATGATGCAAATACACATCTTATTCAAAAAATCGTTAAGAAAGCTGACATTTTGTTTACATGAGTTATCTGACTATTGGAACAAAAACATCACACTTTACGTGTAGGGGAGATATCTTTTTTTTTTAAGATCGTATGATACCTTTTTTGGCGCGATATGTATACATATGGCAAGTAACAGATTTATAGTAGTAAGGGTTACTGAGCTATACCGCGGATGCATGGGCGGGCGGATAGACGGAAGGATGGACATTGCGAAAATAGAAAGAGTTTAAGTTATAAAGAGTTAACCCGTGTGGAGCTGGGTTAGGATAGCACCACCCCCTTTCTTCCCTTAGGTGTCGTAATAGTCGACTATGGGAACCAGGTTGAAATGTGTTGTGGGCGAAAAACTAGCAACCTGTCACTGCAATATCACATATTCTCCATCTACAAACCTGCAATAGCTAAAAGTACCACTGAAACGTAATTGTCATGTGTTCTCCATAACGCTTTTGAGAATATAGGCGTGAGTTTATGTATGTATAAAACGTTTCTTGTGGACTACGGAATCCTGAAAATGTTGTTCGAAAACTTTATCAAATATGTCTGATCAACCACCAAGATGCTTTCAATTGGATCTACGTAGGTTACAATAAATACAGTAGGTACTTCCCGTCCCTTTATATCTCCTATAACTAAAAAGTCAACATTGTACAACAAGGTAAGAAAATCAATTTACTTCTAAACGATTTTTATTTTTATAGTCATTAGGGATCAAACTTAATAGCGCAAGGAAATTAATTGAATTCCGCTAAAACATTCATACGTTAGCGGAATCTAGATAGCATCCCTTCTGACTCAATAATACAGAGAGAGAAAGAACGTTTTGTCATGAATTTGCGAAAAAGGGTATTGAAATGCAATTCACGATTTGTCTGGACGCGCTTGACTCGCCTAATGTAATTTGAACCCTAGATTGATAACAACTATGCGTGAACAGTGGCAGTGGGCGGGGCACAATGCACGAAGAACCGATGGACCGTTGGGGTGAAAAGGTTCTCGAGTGGTTACTTCGTAGCTATATATACTTCTCCTAGCCGTTTGGCGACTACGGCGACTCCTTCAGCTCCGCTGTTGGTTGCGTTCGTGTGCTCTTATGTGGCTTACGTAGCCGATCTTATTAACGAAGACCCGCGTACACAGCGGGCACGTGAGCACACCATTTCTGTAGTTGTAGCTGATTGTCGCTGGTGGTCGGGCTTTCAGCTCATCTCGGACGTCCAGCTCTGTACGTCGATGAGATTCAAAAAGTCCAGTTGCATGATTCACAAAGGATCTCCATACTGGGCGGTTGGCAGCCAGTTTCTCCCACTGGAATGGGTCAATGCTGCAGTTTTTCATGTGGCGCTTAAGCACATCTTTATACCTAAGGAGTTGTTCGCCATGCTTTCGCTTGCCCTCCTCCAATTCGAAGAAAAAGCTGCGCTTCGCCACTCGACCCTCTGTCGTTTTTACAACGTGGCCGCTCTAGCGAATTTGTCGTCGCATTAGGTAGACTTCAATCCCACCCACTTTGGTTACTTTGTATCGGATTTTATTTAGTAATTTTCATTTTTACCATTTAATTTGAAATCTAACATCTCTGTTAGCAGACGTTACTAATTTCTTAATAGTTTCACAATGGTTACCCAGAATAAAAGGAATTCAGAGTACTTCCGCTAAGGTCCATCATCCCGTTTGTGAAAATGTTGGAGCGAGCTTTGGAGTAGGAAAGGAGGGGGAAATTGAACATGTACAAAAGATCGCATAGGGTCAAAGTGTGAAAGAGCCTCTGACCGAGTAAGATAAGATCAGACACTTAATGAAATATGTAATGATATTGAAATTTTAAATTTAATATAATTGTTATTAATATGAGTTTCATTATATTATTCTTGAATAAACATTTAATATAAAAGTAAAAAAAATGTGTATGGACATTGTCTGAAATAAAGAATGATTATTATTATTATAAATATGTTGGTTCGTCTAAATCTAAAACAAGTGCTATATGTTATTAATGGCGCGCAATTAAATTTTTACGGTATTTGATACAGAACAAACCGTCAAAGGCTCCTCAATTATGGCAAAACAGTCGTGTCTGAATAATCAAATATCACAGTTTAATCGCAGTTCAAGTTTTCAACCTTATTCTCTGGGATATAAGTTCGAAAATATTTCAATAATTTTAGCCGTGGCTGTGCCAAAATGGAAAATAGTATACCAAATAACAAAAGATTCCTGAATTTCTTAAATAAGACGACAAAAGTTAACCAAGGTTTTTGTTTTTAAAGGTAGCTTGTAAAAGAAAATATAGTGTATGGAGCATATCATTTTTAATAGTGAAGTGTTTATTTGTCATTTAGCTGCTTTTGTTAACAAAGCGTTGCCAAGTAATATGCATTTTGTTAAATGAATCCTAAAACCGCTCACGATAGCTTTACTTTACTTACTATTGAATTAAAAAAAACATATCTTAAGGTACATATCACGCAAAATAGGCCGCATATGGCGTCGAGTTGCGGAAACCCATCGCGCATAATCCTATATATCTTAAACTAGCGACCCGCCCCGGCTTCGCACGGGTGCAATTCTGATACTAAATATACTACATAATGTCTTTATATACAACCCAGCCGGTACCGCCGCAACCTATGTCCCTTCATTTTAAATCAGTAATATCTTCGAAAATATTCATTTAAATTACATGCTCTAAAGGGCCATATTAATCTATATTAAATGCACAATGTATTTGAGCTACTTACATAATTGCATAATGATTAATGCTGTATGCTTATAATCACTTCGTAAATAAGTCATTATTTCTCGTAAAACTAAAGGATAAAACATGGTTATTGTGGGTTATCCCTAAGAGATAGATTTTTTGTAGACCTTTTTAAGGTTTACAATACTGTAGTGCATTATTTTGATCTTGATCGTAGGGTTCAGCCAGCGTTTGCAGCGTTTTATTTTCGACATCACATTAGAAACCTCTCAAAACCGCATCAATATACGTTGCGTAGTTTTAAAGATTTATGCATACATAGGGACAGTTACACAGCGGGAAGCTACTTTGTTTTATACTATGTACATGAAGACTACAACACAATCTCATCTAAACAATCTCAATCTAATCTATAATACAAACAAATCCAATTTGAATGAAAGCAATGGATTTTTGTTTCAAAAACATGTACAGGACATGTCCCTAAATTATATTTTCCGCAGTTATTTTTTTGATGGCTATGTGAATGGGTTTTAAGCAATATCCATTACGGCTCAAGGTGAAGAAATGGAATCGATTTCATATACAAATTAGAACGTTGAAATATTAGAAGTCCTCTGTGCAAATATCACCTCCATCGCGCAAAAATGGCGCTGAAATTTTCATCCATATAATAAATTTAAAAGGAAAACTATCGCAGCTAAGTAGACATTACCTACTAGTTAACGAGTAATAGATCAACTTAAGAAATTTACTTGAAAAAGTAAACTTTCGTATATTTTTCATTGTTTACTTAGATATAGTTTTTAGTGGTATCAAATAAACAGTAAAATATCAATTTATCAATAACACTATTAAGGAACCACTTTTTAAATGATAGAACTAACTCTCACAGATGCCCCACTAGACGTCCATGTTAAAACCTCCTATGGATTGGACACTCGTGACAGACCGTTTGTAAATTCAAATGATATTTTTTATTATTATACTCATGTTTGTTTACGGTGAATATTGTATTATTACTGCTACTAACATTAAGCTCCTGCAAGAAGTTGCGAACAAATTTCGCCTCCTTCACAGCATTGCCAAGGGCGTAATATTCAGCTTCTGTACTAGAACAGGCAACATTTGTTTGTTTAAGGCTATGCCAATTTATAATGCAATTGCCGAACCTACTTACAAAACCCGAACAAGATTTGGTATCCCCCGCTCAATCTGCGCTCAAATAATGACATCATTATTTCCCTTTTTGAAATTGAGTCCGTAGCCAGTTGTACCCGCAATATACCGCAAAACTCGTTTAGCTGACATCCAGTGAAACTCATTATAACAAGTGTTATATTGACTGAGTTTACTGCATGCAAACGCTATATCTGGACGAGTGCAAACAGCGAGATACATCAAACTTCCTATGAGTTCCTGATATGGGAACCTTGTATCTATGGTATCTGCTTTTGGAAGATTAAAATTGACTTACATTGAGGTAGCAACGCTATGACAATCTTTCATACCAAACTTAACTAAAATATTTTTCACATATTCAGACTGACTTAACTTTAAAGTGCCTTGCTCTCGGTTCCTCTCCACCTTCATGCCTAAGGCTTGTTTCACAGGTCCAAGTATTTTGTTTTTGAAGTTTGAACTGAGCAATTTGTAAAGCATTTTCTTTTCACGTTCTATCTATTGAACTGAATAATATGAAGAAGTCGTCTACATATAAGGCAATAATAACCTTATTTTTGAAATAAACAAATGTCTCCGTTTTAAGTTGCGTAAATCCATTGCTAACTAAAACTTCGTGAACTTTTTCATTCCAAATAGCGATAATACTACAATATTCGCCGTAAACAAACATGAGTATAATAATTTATATCAAAGACATTTTATCCAAGATGAACACAATTATTTTGTTAAGTGCTTAGGTTTAACATAATAGTATTGAAAATACAAATTGAATTTTTGGTCACTCTTGATATTGTACTCTTGCAATATGCTGGTAGCTCTGTTTCAGAGTTCTGTTACAATAGTTTGCTCGAGTAAGGGGCAGTGTCAAAACCTCCTATGGACAATTGGACACTAGTGACAGGCCGTTTGTAAATTCAAGTGATATTTTAAATATGTTCTGTTTCATGTCATTGTGTGAAATGTCTTTGATATAAATTATTATACTCATATTTGTTTACGGTGAATATTGTAGTATTATTGCTACTAACAGTCCATTCCAAAGGTAAATAATTTACTGGTGAAAATCACAGCTGATAAGCCCTAACGCTTGCTTAAAAGTGACACTATGGTGACAGACGGACGGACGGACAGCGAAGTCTTAGTACCTGTTACTACCCTTTGGGTACGGAACCCTAAAAAGGGTCACAAGGTGACAACTTAGTGACCTGTTTCATTATATTTTGACCTCTAAATTCGACGTTCGAATGTACTTTGTAAATCCAAGTACGATCGAGCTCGAAAAGGTGATCTGTGACGTAATCGAAACAAAGCCCACGGCGGCCCCTATTAAGGATAACAAGTGTTCTGTCTGTCTTTATTTATCAGGCGTACAATTAAGCCGGCCCAGTGCCATTCACAACTACCCTCAACTGAACACACCAGTGTAACCTGAGCTTTTAAGTTTTAGGGTTCCGTACGCAAAGGGTAAAAACGGGGCCCTATTACTAAGACTTCGCTGGCCGTCCGTCCGTTCTGTCACCAGGCTGTATCTCAACAACCGTAATAGCTAGACAATTGAAATTTTCACAGATTGTGTATTTCTGTTGCCGCTATAACAACAAATACTAAAAATAAAATAATAATAATAATTAAGGGGGGCTGTCATACAAAAAACGTGATATTTTAGCTCTTTTTCATGGCTACCACTCGCCGAGCTAGACCTCAAGAACCGTAATAGCTAGTTGAACCGTAATGAAATTTGCACAGATTATGTTTATTTATTGTGGCTATAGCAACAAATACTAAAATCAAAATAATAATAATAATTGAGGGGGGCTCCTATTCAACAGAATAGTTGCTGGCGTTTTTTTTTCTGGTACGGAACCCTTCGTGCGCGAGTCCGACTCGCACTTAGCCAGTTATTTTTCACGGTACGGTCCCTCCATGGGACATCAAACGCCCATACGGGCTGATAAGAGTCCCCAGTAAGCTCGGATCTCCATACAAACGTAGTTTCGCTCTCATTTTTTAAAAATACATGCTTGAATAACATGAAACTTTGTATACGCAATGGGATCCGGCATATCTAGCTCGTTAATTAGTTTTTGTTGCTCGAAATTAAAATAGCAAAAAAACAGCGGTTTTTAAGGTTTTCATACAAGACCTAAAAAACTCAAAAACTCGCTGTATTTTTTTTCCCTTACAATTTTTAGCAACAGAAACTAATTTCCGACCTAGATATGCCAGATCCCATTATGTATACAAAGTTTCATGTTATTTGAGCACGGCGTTTTAACATGAGAACGTAACTACGTTTGTATGGAGACTCCAGTTCAGTAGAGCCCTAGCTTAGAAACGGAGCCACAGTGTTATGTTGATAACTTCCTTTATTAATAATAGTCGTATGGCATTTGTTTTTGAGCCGTGAGATCTTCGAGAAGACAAGTACGATTGCCAGTTTGGTGCACTTTTAGCATCCAGGGGTCAATTCCTTTATTGATTTGAGGATCTAATGTGACAGTTCGAGACTAAGGGATCCCACACTCAATACTGCATCGGGAGCTCTGGAGACTTTACTCGCTATTAGGAACACAACACCACGTGCCTACAGAACAAGCCGTTTGAATGCGGTCTCCAAGGCTGTTTTAAATGTCTTGGAGATGACATTCCACCATGCTGTCATGATAATAATTTGTCGTGGTCTTTAATGCGTGGTCGAGATCGTTGTGAACCGTTGTGGAGACTTTTGTCACTACCTGCTTCCAACTTACCGTGTTTTCAGTTTTATCATCACGTTCGTGTCTGTGAGGGCTTTCAAGATCAGCAATTTAACTATCTATCCATCAGCTAGGAGCATATTGAGAGGCGCAGAACAATTAAGTCTATCAGATCAGCAATTCAACTATACACTAGCTCATTAGTATTTAGGCACCCATACATTTTTCCATACATCTGTATACAAAAATGACTTTCAGAAATACACTGCCAAGTCAGAGTCCCTTGGCAGTTTTGCGTGCATTCTGCATTTTTTTATTTAGCTGATTATTTGAGCCTTAACTCGGTGCCAGAGACCCCTGTTTTAAAATGGTAGTTTTCTTTTTGCAATGACTTAAATAACTACTAATTGCTGGTTCCTAGAAAAGTGTAGTGTAAGCGATCGGATAGTTAAACTCCGGAGCGTTAAATCTGAGTTGAGGCGAAGCAGCAAGAGGTTGTTTTTACTGGTTATCCTGAACTGCTTGATAAGTGTTGTGAATGTAATTGTATTGGATTCCGCTTGGACCGTCATTTACGCAAATACCGCTCAAACTGCGACCATTAGGGGGGTTGATCTTTGCAGGTGTAATTTGCTCAACCGATTTTCAAAAAGAGGCTGATTGTTTTTCATGTGATAAAAACACTAACCTTTCCTGTACTTGTTTGATTTTATAAAGGGTTCAGCAAAGTTATCATAGTTATTGCGAGTTCAATTTTTACAGATAGCAATAATTTGATTCACAAATTGAATCAACGCGATGACAACTGTCACTTAGTCATGGTCATCGCATAACTGTGTCATAATATCAGTGTAACGGTACTTACCAACCAGTTAAGAAAACACTACTAACAATGATCCCATTTGCCAGATACTTCATAGTTTGAACCACGGTTGAAGATTGCTTTTATAAACGAAATGCAATACCATATACCCACTCATTTCTGTCAAATATAATCCTAAGTTTACTTTTCAATACACACTAATCGGGTCGCACGTCGCACGGAATACTGAGCAGCCTCAGTCCAACCCCGCCGAACGAACAAATCGTATATTATCAGGGAAAATATGGCGCTTACGTCATTTAGTTCTACAGAGCGGTAATCAAACAGGACTTGCAGGACGGGGTCAGACATCGATTCCTGCTGCCATCGAAGATTCAGGACAACTTTTAAATGGATAGGATGTCATCTATACAGGCTTACCTAACGCTATATTGTTAAAATTATACGTTAATATTGAAACTGTGCAGGTAAGATCATCATGATCATGTCCCTATCGTCCCACTGATGAGGACAGGCCTTCTCTGATGAGGATCAGAATACATGGATTGTTCAATCCATGAACACTAAAGCACGGTCGCCGCGCGGGGAAACGACTGAGTAAACGAGGAAGTGGTAAGCCTATAGTGCACGTCTGAAACGTCAAACGTCAAAGGTCCCAACACAATGTCAAAACGCAGAGATGTCAAATAATGACACATGAATATTTTATTTACTTTAGTAAACGAGAAAGACCCCGTATTGGAAATTTTACTGAAATAAATAAGAGAATAAATAAATACATACAAACGAAACGAATCGTAGGAAACCGTTAAGAAACCAATAGAAAACGTGAAAGTAAACTTGACAGTTGTCACCGGTAAGTACACATTTCTGCCATGGTGTGCGCTACGATCGCCTAGCTTACCCCCACCACCTACTTCGCACATAGCCAATAGCGATACAAAATTCAAAGACAATCTATTATCTTAATTAAAATGTTACTAAACAAGTAAGCTAGTTTTAAGTTGTATCATAGAATAGATTGATGAAGTATGTAATGGTGTACGCGGACAATGGTGCTTCTGGGTTCTCTCCTGCTATATAGTTCACAAACAGATTCGAATTCCCTTCCTTTAGTCCCTACTATAATATGACCTTGGATTTTCTAACAACTATGCGTAAAATGAGGACCAACCAGAACTGGTCCGCTTGAGGTAAGATGTCGGTTAGAGTTTTGAATACCGTCCCTGCATGTTTTATTCCACGAAGCTCCTAACTTTTAACTTGCGCTTCCCTAGACGGCCAAGTTTGCCGAGCGACAGAATTTCTTACAAACTATTAATTTTTACCGCATCCAGGGAATTTCTTTTGACGCCCAACTTGTATTTTGAATATTTTCAGCATTTTCATAATGCTCTAATTTTTGAAAGCTTAGAGTCTATTTTAAAAATCGGGTTGAAGTGTGTGAAGGGCGATGAACTACATTCAGTAAATGGTGCAACCATCACTGGCATCACTGCAATATCACATTTTCTCCCTCTCTGAAGTGGCACTAGAATTAAAGTTCATGTGTTTTGCCCATCACTCAGGCATAAGTTGAGGTACCCGAAAGGGTCTACACAGTTATAAATACAATAATCTTTCTAAGTAAACTCGTCTTTACTTTCTGCAAAAAATAAAATAACTATGTTTTTTTACCGCAACTTTCACACTGCTTCATATGTCAACTCTTTCGCCAGTCCATAATTAAAACTACATACATTCGATCGTTCCTTATTCATCGTCGAACAGCCACCGTTCACAAGTTTCACAACTATCCAAAAATACCAACCATACATATATGCGATAAGATTCTGGGTACATGGTGTATTGTAATACTTAAGTACGGGTAATCTATCGCGAAAATATATTTTCTACTGTAGCATTGTTATTTAAGTTATTTTGTAGTAATGTAATTTATATTTAACTATATAATGTATATTGTTTTGAAAAAATGACACCTCGCCGAGTTTCTTACGCCGGTTCTTCTCGTGGCAGAGTTATATTTTTCCGAACCGGTGGTAGTTTATTGACGTTCATAAGTGCATGTAATATGCCTAATTTGAAGAATAAACTACTTTTACTTTTACGTACAGTGGAGATTGAATAAAGCATTTAATTTCTTGGAATTAATATCACGAGTCTAGACGAATTGTTTCATTCAACCTTGGATTAGGTTACATTTTTTAAGAATACTTTTTATGTTGGTAACCGAATACGCATTAATGTAAGTAAATAGGTTTTCTTACTTTAATCCAATTTATCAAAACGTCAGTCCCGTCAGAGCATATTGAAATAACAGTAAAACTTGTGCCATTTCAGCTGAATAGGTATATTTAATTTCTAGTGGAGCCCCTATCAAAGTTTTCATTTTTTTGGGTTCCGTAGTTAACTAGGAACCTTTATAGTTTTACCATGTCCGTCTGTCTGTCTGTCTGTCCGAGGCTTTGCTCTGTGATTGTTAGTGCTAGAAAGTAGCAATTTGGTATGGATATGTAAATAAATAAAATGGAGAAAGTCGTAAAATAAAATGTACCACCACCACCACCACCACATCAGCCCTAGGACGTCCACTGCTGGACATAGGCCTCCCCCAATTTCATGGGGGGTAAATGCCATAATCGCCACGCTTGGCATGCGGGTTGGTGATCGCAGTATCTCCACCGTACTCTAGGAATGCTGCTGCCCATTCCCCGGTGGTCTTGGTCGTAGTTTAAGGACATACCCGGGTAAAAATAAAATGTACAAAACAAATGTTTTTAAGTGTACCTCCCCTACACGTAAAGTGGGGATAAGATTCTTTTTTTTTTTGCTTAAATCAATAGCCACCAGAAACACTGGGAAACTCAAAATAACCTCCTACAGACTAGTAAAGGCAAAAAAGTCGTTCTTGGGAAATTGTATCAAATTCTACAAAAATATTCCTAAACACATTACTGCACTTAGCAAAACAAACACTTATTTCAAAAGCATATTATAATATAAACGATTACATCATGGATAGGGATGTTTGGCAGTGATAGTGTCTTGCACGGCTAACCCAACGCGAAAATAGGTTTTTCTACTGTAGCATTGTTATTTTGCAGAAGCTGACACTGTAATTTTTTATTTAACTATACAATGTATGTATATTGTTTTGAAAAAACCGGCCAAGTGCGTGTCAGACCACGCACAAAGAAGGGTTTCGTACCGACACCTAATCTCCATTTAAAACCACTATAAAATACATTGAATGAAAAAAGGTCGTATTTTAATAGAAAAGTCACGGCACTTACATCCTTTTGTTTGGACAAGACAGTTTTTTAGCAATAACTCAAAAACCGTTAGACCCTTCTTGTTCAAACAATACATCGTTTAAAGGATTTATTATTGTACATTATCTTGAATTTTTTCAGAATTTTAAACTTCATAGTTTGGAAATGGCTTCATAGTTTGGACACACTTTTTACGACTTTGACCGCTAATATATCTCACCAACGGTTGACATAGATGGAAAAGTTTTTTAGAAACCTCTATGTCATTTTTAAGGCCTATCCATTGATAACCCACACGCCATGTGCATTGAAAAAAAATATTTTGTTCCCCCTGTTACATGTATTTGGTTGCCATCCCAGTTTAATATTTTTTTCGTAATTTCTCATAATATTTCGAAAGTAGTATGTAAGGACCGTGGTTTTTGGCATTCTCTGGTCTCTGCTTACCCCATTGGGATACGGGCGTGACTATATGTATGTATGTATAATATAAATAACAGTAGAAGTTCAGCTCAAACTGCGTTTAAAGCTGAAGCTAGAATAAACAATGACGGGGACTCGGCCAACATTCCCCGACAATGTTAAATGCCTTAAAGTCCAGCAGTTTCCAAATCTTTTGTCGTCAAATTACTCCTTAAGCTAGTCGATCGGGAACTTGGATAAAGGGGCACGGGCAAAACGACCAAGTTGGGCCAAGTCCGGACAAGTTGGGGCAAGTTTGTGCCGCTGTTGATTCTGCCGCGCAACTTTAATTGCCCCGCCGCTAAGTAGGCGTTACGGCCAATTGATACGAGTTGATGGGATTTGGTATATGTCTGGAGTGTGAAATAAATAATAGTCAAGGCTTAATGAAAGGGTAACTTATGATAGTTTATCGAAATTTTATGGGTGAAGTTTTGTGAGCGTTGGGTGTAGGGTGTGTGACAACCCTAATGTGCAAGGAATTAATAAAAACAAAGTGCGGGTAATTCAAAAAACCCGTGATGCTAGAAGATGCTGATACCCACTCAAGCCAGTAAGCCTCGTGGACATGGTTATTGTGACATATAAGAAACGTCGGGTAAACCTCAAAAAGGTGAATAAATATAACTCATCATCCTCCTAGCGTTATTCCCAGTACAGTTGCATCCTGAAGAATGCCTGGGGTCCGCTACCTAATCCCAAGAATTGGCGTAGGCACTAGTTTTTACGGAAGCGACTGCCATCTGACCTTCCAACCGGAGGGGGAAACCGACCTTATTGGGAATAGGCTTGTCAAGTGAGTGGGCAACTTGACCGTTAGAAGTTCTCAAGCCGCCCGGAGGCCTCTAACTTGGCTTAACGACTGCTATCAAAGACAGCAACCGGGATCAACGGCTTAACGTGCCTTCCAAAGCACGGGAGCGCTCAGTTAGTAACCACTCAAAGCGGTCACCCATCCAAGGACTGACCTCGCCCGACATTGCTTAACCTCGCATACCGCACGCAGTACGCGGGTGCCACTGGGCCACGAGCGCTATATAAATATAACTGTACGCAATTAAAACCAGCTTCCTAATAAAAATAATTTTAAATGAAGTTCTAAAACGGATTTAATCGCGTGTATAATATATTTATTATACATATTTATTTATTGGGGATATAATTAATACATTCTACACGCGATTAAGTATAGTTTCAATTATAGTTTAAATTAATGTGTAACAGTCGCGGAAACTGAAGACAATAATAATGATTTTATTGTGTATTGTTTTATCACCAAGTTTAAGTATTAACTCTTTCTTGAATAGTAACTAAGTGGATGGCCTATACTCAGTGAGCGGTTACGGACTAAAAATGATGAAACATGGTTTTAACTTTGAATAATTAAATAACGACAATGTTAGCCAAGTTGTTGACGAACTAAGCCAAACAAGACAAACGGACCCAAAGTACAAACTTGTGTTATTCAAACAAACTAAAGTATGTTCCATATAACAAATATAATAACAAAAGGTGAGTCGGTATCGGGAATTCTTAATTAGGCCGGTCTCAACCTCTCGACCGCAGCGCAGTGCTACAAGATACAGTAGACCCATATTCACTTTCATTATCCCGAGAACCTTGGCTTTATTCTAGTGTGAATTAATCTTTGTACAATATCCGCTCGCCTTCGCAAGGGCATTCATCCTTACTCTGTAGAACGTTAATGGTCGCACATGGTACGGTTTAAGGAGAATTTCCTCCCTCGAACACGCTGGTTGTGGAATGAGCGTCCAGCCGAATTTACCCCCAGGGACAACAGTTTAGGGTTATTTTTTTAAGAGTGGGAAGTACGTTGGGTTCTCCATACAAACGTATTTACGCTCTCATTTCAAAATGCCGTGCTAGAACAACATGAAACTTTGTATACACGATGGGATCCGGCATATCTAGGTCGGAAATTAGTTTCTGCTGCTTGAAATTATAATGCAGAAAAAATACAACGATTATTAAGGTTTTCATACAAGCCGTAAAATACTGAAAAAAACCGCTGTATTTTTTTTTCTTTTACATTTTCTAGCAACAGAAACTAATTTCCGACCTAGATATGCCGAATCTCATTGTGTTTCATGATATGATGAGTTTCATGTTATTCTAGCATGGGCCATGCTCATGGCGTTTTAAAATGACAGCATAAAGACGTTTGTATGGAGAACCGAGCGTACTGCCACGTACTGCGCCCTCTTAAAGAGTCGACTACACGCATGTTACACGTTTGAACTTGCAAGCGTCCATAGACGGCGACCGGTGGACCGTACGTTTCAAAAATGAAAAAATCACATCAAGGGCGTACGTAACCGGATTTCATTTGAATATGTTTTGTGGGCCATTCTCATGTTTCATTACCCACGACGGAACGGAGAAGGTATATGCGTTTAGGGTGGGAGGTTGTTTGTTTTAATAATGAATTATTATTGAGTATCTTAAATGAGTATGCTAAATGGATTTTTTTCTAAATAAAGAGTTAAACACGGTAGTAAAGTGACATTCACGGCAGTTACAGTGTGCACAAACATGAGGACGTCGTGAGAAAACCGGTCTAATTCCAACATGGTCTCATAGTTTTCCCTTTGGGCTAGAAGTTGCTTGGTGCTAAGTGTTAATCCCAAAGCCGATCCCGTACTCGTTGATGATACAACCGGGAGAACGCTTCGAGCATGATGACTCACGCGCTCGCATTAGCTTGGCAGGTGTCTACACCTGCCAAGCTAAGTCATTTCTAAATGTGAGCACGAAAGATACCTGCCTAATATTGCTCTTTGCTCTCCAAAGACGAATCGTTCTGGTTTGTATTAACTTTGTAATGCACGCTCCTTCTAACATATATAACTGGGCGCTGCTGAAAATTATTTCAGTCCTTCTGCAGAAATATTTCTTACTTACTACTAGGCTGGCTCGATGACCTCCGACATAAGAGAACGCCTAGGTTCTCTATTCTGAGCCATTAGCCAGGTCCTTGAGGGCCTCGTTACTCCAGCGGTATCTGAGACGACCAACCGGACGGCTTCTATTGGGCTGACATACGCTCTCTTCACTGGCCGATCGTCTCCCATGCTCTTAAAATGACCGAGCCAGTGTGGAGTCGCCGTCCTTTGGCTTGGCCCACAGCAACGCAGAAATATTAAATATATTTAATTAAAAACACCTGATTGCGTAACGCGTCCCTATTAAAAGGCGCTGATTAAAAACTAGCATGGCCCAACGCCTGCTGTATAACTTTAGCCCCTGCAGAACGCAGTTTAATATTTCATTGGGGACATTAATTAAAGCCCTCGAGTAAATATTTAACGTCGTCTCTTTGACGGCGGGTTAACGGCGTTTTTCATTTGCGCCGGATAGTGCGCCGGATAGAGTTGTTCTTTATTCCCGTTTCCGGGAACTGCTTTATGTCGGTTTCGGCGTTTTTGATGGTGCAATTTATAATGGTGTAGTTTTTAACAGCCGTAGGCTATCCCGCTTGGCTTTCCGCGATGGCTACTCTATACTCTGGCGCACCTCAGATGTCATCCTCGTACTCATAAATAGAACATGTTTAAATAATTTAATGATACCATTCTCCTACTCTTTTCACGAATAGAATTATTTTGTATATAATTTCTTTGGTTCGTGTTTATTTACAAACATACATTCATAAACTCACGCCTCTATTCCCAAAAGGTGTAGGCAGATCACACGGAAAATAAATTCAGGGCCACTTTTAGCAATTTATAGATGGAGAACGTGTTAATTTAACTTGGAAGTTATCAGTATCAAACTCTCAACTATTGGATACAGAGAACAGATACAAAGAAAATTTAACCGTGATCTTACACGCAGGCTAAGGTGAGAATCGAACCCGTGCTTCTGGTTTGCCAGACAAACAAAAGGAACAAACGGAATCATCATCATGCTAGTGTCATTCCCAGTACAGTTGCATCCTGAAGGATGCCTGGGGTCAGCTACCAATCACAATAATTGGCGTAGGCACTAGTTTTTACGGAAGTGACCGCCATCTAACCTTCCAATCCAAGGGGGAAACTAGAGCTTATTGGGATAAGGCTTGTCAAGTGAGTGGGCAACTAGACTGTTAGAAGTTCTCAAGCCGCCCGAAGGCCTCTAACTTGGCTTAACGACTGCTATCATAGACAGCAGCCGGGATCAACGGCTTAACATACCTTCCAAACCACGGAAGCGCTCAGTTAGTAACCACTCAAAGCGGTCACTCATCCAAGGACTGACCCCGCCCGACATAGCTTAACCTCGCATACCGCCGCGGCTGGGCCAACGGAACGGTTCAACGGAATAAGAAATTAAATGCCATTATTGTTGTTAACAGTGACACTAGTCATCGCATGACTGATGGGTGATGGCGATCAGTCCGCCAAAAATGGGTTCTTGTAGAACTGTTCTTTTGAACCATAATATTATGTATAAATAAGAGACTCGAAAAGTAAGAGTATTGAGTAAGAGATTGTGCAATAGAACGAGATGCCATCATTGGAATTTACAACATAATATCCTAAAAGTCATCTTGTTAAAAAGTTCAGTTATATTTAAGAGCACACAACTTAAATTAGTTCAACATTGTTTGGGCCATTTAGATCTTAATTAAGTATATCATTTCCACAACTTTTGTGATAGTTGAATAACTTTGATCGGAATTTAAAATCGCCAGCTCTTAATTTACCTAAGTAGTCGAGTCGATCTAAGTAAGTTATTCAGAAACCCTAACGGTAACAAGCTACATTTACTTTCAAGTTCAGACAAGTTTATTGCCTTGTTACTTATTTATGAAGAAAAATAATGTTAAAACCTTGCTTAGCGTGTATTATGTCCGACTGTACGTTACGTACATTGTAAATGTATTTTATGTGAAGGCAAATATTTATTTATGAAAATGATATGGTTTCGGCTCGCAATGTCAACCAATTCAAGAACAAATTAGACAAGCACATTCAAATTCAGCTTATTAATGATATTGCAATGAAAGATAACTGGGTCTAGGCTTCATTAGATGTTTTAACTGCCTGCCTTATAAATGAATAATAATAATAATAAAATAACACAATAAGGCTTAAAAGTCAACTAAAGAACAATGGAGAGGGCTTCGCTGGAAGATATACACTGGCTTAAGATTTATTGTATACTCCTATGGGGTCCAATATCAGAAGAGATTTTTGGCGTATTGAAATTGTGTCGTGTACCCTTCTGGGTTCCTTCACTCACTCACTCACTTCATGTAGACATATTATGTTGAGTTAAGATTGATATAAGTTGAAAATATAATTTTCGTTGCAAAATGGAAGTAAACCGTCTAGTCCAACATAAATGCCTTCTTAGAAGGAATAGAAAGAATATTGATTCGCTCGCTCACTTACGCTATCGATACAAGAGTGCTATGTATAAATAAACTTATGATTTACTGATATTAATACGAATAAAAAGCATTCATGTAATAAGAAAATATGTACAAGAATGCTTAAACAAAATAATATAAATAAAATTAAAAAGTTATTGTACCGAGGATACTGGCGGCATTTCCTCGCTGTATCGCAATGCTGATATGTTGAGCGAGGAAGCCGCTAGCTCTTCGGTCACCAGTTACGTCAACCAGACGCTTCGAATTGAATGTGGACCCCCTAATTATAAGTGTTCTTTAACTGTAGGCATGTGTTTAAAAATATCCATAACGATTAAAAAAATCTCATAAAAACAACAATAAAATTATGTACGTTCTCAAAAATATCTGTTTGCTCTGATGCCCCCTTGCCATTAAAGTCATGTCCAATTTTGTCACTGCAATGTTGACTGTATAATCTGGGACACTACTGGTGCCCATTTTCGTGTTACTCACCCCAAGTAAATGCGTTTGGGTCTCATGGGATAGGGAACAGGACTTGTTTCATCGAAATTAGTCTGGAGCGCGTATAAATACTTTATCAGGTGCCTCGACATCACTGTCGGGTCGATATAAAAGGAATGGGTAGGTGTCTAGAAGCCACTTCGAGCGGTAAGGCATGAGACTTTCAATCTAGAGACCGACCGGGTTTCGAACCCCAGTAGTTTCAATGGGTTTAAAAAGTGCTCATACCAAAAATCTTTTGCTATTAAACGCCTTTTTGTGAAACTGTACCTGACGTAAAAGGCGACTAAAGGATGTCACCGGGGTTGCAAGAACACCACGTGGCGGGGTCCACAGTACCGACTATCAACCCCAGGGAAGGTGACGTCGATTGATAGGAGCCAAAAGAATTAAAGCGCAAGAGGGGCTGTAGTGCGTTCAGTACTGAGATCCTGGAGTCCACCGTATGCGTAGTTTTTGCTGGATAAAAACACCACATAGCCCAGTCATACCCCGACGACTGAGTAACTAAATCACAGGTTTTTTCTACGAAAAAAAAGGAGTTAGGTTTTTAGATCTATTATTTTAGTGAAAAATGGTTTGACTTTTAAGGAACGTAGAGACGTCTCAGGCTGTTCTGTTGATCGTGTTTGCGAGATTGCTTGTGCAGAGATGGATCAGTATCTGATAATTTGCATTTATAAACCACCATCAGGTGATTTAACATCTTTTATGGAAATTATGGAGGATGTACTCAGGAAAGCAACAAGTGGTAAAAAGTCAGTAGTGGTCTGCGGCGACTTTAATATCGATATTTTATCACAATCAGCTGAAAAAGATAAGTACATTACTCTTTTGAAATCTTTCAATTTTGACTACTTGTTTGAAGTACCTACCAGAGTTACTCCGACCTCGGCCACTTGTATAGATAATATTTGGTTAAACAGTTCTCATATAGACAGTAGCATAGTGAATGGAGTTCGTTCGGATCATAAAGCTCAGATGGTCAGGCTACCTTGCGAAGTAAAACATCCAGATCGCGTTATAGAAATAAGACCGCTGAGTAGAAGTAGACTAGAATTACTAAAGTCTAATCTACTAGTCGCCATGCCGAACACCCAGGTAGAATCAAATGATCCGAATGATCAATTCAAAATGCTTCTGAATACAGTGTGCAACGAATTTAATAAGACTTGTAGTAAAAAGCGTATTAAGATAAATAATAAAATGAGATTTAATGAGTGGGCAACTACCGGAATTCGGAAAAGTAGAGATAACTTATACCAACTTTATGAAAGGAGATCTTGCACCACTGACGAATGTTTCCATCAGTATGTTAGGGATTATTCCAAATTGTTTAAAACAGTGTGCACAAAAGCAAAAGCAATGCACTTGAATAATAAAATTAAGTCCTCAGATAATAAAGCCAAGACAGTCTGGAAAATAATAAACACAGAGACTGGGAAGAGAAATAATAGAGAGTTCACAATTTCTTTGAAAGTAAAGGATAATTTAATAACTGATGCAGTAAAAGTAGCTGATGAATTTAATAATTTCTTTTCTAAAATTCCTATAGTCACTACTCAAAGTTTAGCATCATCTACCACAAAAGCTGAATCCCTTCTGAATGACAACGTAAAATTAGAATCACTAACTAATTTCAAATTTCATCATGTTTCTCCTCTAGATGTACTGAAGTCCTTTGAAATGTTAAAAATAAAGAGCACTGAGGACTTATGGGGCGTGTCAGTCAAGGTACTGGAATCTATTCTGGAGGTCGTTGCACCAACTCTAGCTCTCATTTTTAATAACTGTATAGACTATGGCATTTTTCCAGACTTAATGAAATGTAGTAAAGTAGTTCCAATTTTCAAATCAGGTCATAGAGATAATCCTTCTGATTATCGTCCAGTTTCTATCCTACCTGCGTTTAGCAAAATATTCGAAAAAATAATGCTTACGCAATTGGTTTCTCACTTTAATTCTCACAATATTTTGCACGCACAGCAGTTCGGCTTCACGAAGGGTAGGTCAACTACTGATGCAGGTGCAAGTTTATTAAAATTTATTTTGCAGTCTTGGGAAGAGTCGCACGACGCCATCGGAGTGTTCTGTGACCTTTCCAAGGCTTTTGATTGTGTAGATCATGGTACTTTAATTTGTAAACTTAAGTTTTATGGCATCAGAGGGCACGCATTAGATCTCATGAAGTCATACTTAACACAGAGAAATCAAAAGGTAGCGATAAATAAAGCCATTTCGTCAGAGACAGTGGTAGAGATGGGAGTACCTCAGGGGTCTATTCTAGGTCCGTTCCTGTTCCTTGTTTATGTAAATGATCTGCCATATATGGTAAGCCGAAGATCAGGCATTGTAATGTTCGCAGACGACACCTCATTACTGTTCAAGGTAAATAGGAGAGATACTGAACTCATTGAACCAAATAATACCCTCTCCATGATATCTGACTGGTTTGCTGCCAATAACTTAGTATTGAACCCGAAAAAAACGAAATGTATTAAATTCTCTCTTGCGAACTCATCAAACAGAAACTTATATACAAATATTAGACTTAATGGTCAAACATTAGAATTTGTTACTTCTACTGTATTCTTAGGTATTACATTGGACTCAAAATTGCAGTGGGGTTCCCATATAACAGCGATAGGAAGTAGGTTGAGCTCTGCTGCATTTGCAGTCAGGAGAATAAGGCAGCTTACCAATGTGGCAACGGCACGGTTAGTTTACTTTGCTTATTTTAATAGTATAATTACTTATGGTCTTATTTTATGGGGATCAGCTGCAGATATTGAAACTGTTTTTATTTTGCAAAAAAGGGCTATCCGAGCAATTTATAACTTGGGGTCACGTGAGTCTTTAAGAGAATTTTTCAAAGAAATAGATATTCTAACCCTGCCGTCCCTATATATATTTGAAATAATAATGTATGTTAGGAAGAATTTGGGCAATTTTCCAACGAACGCTGATAAACCAATAGCCACGAGAAATACTGGGAAACTGAAAGTAACCTTCTATAGACTAGTAAAGGCGAAAAAGTCGTTCTTGGGAAATTGTATCAAATTCTACAATAAAATTCCTAAACACATTACTGAACTTAGTAATTCTAAATTCAAATCTGTAGTAAAACAAACACTTATTTCAAAAGCATATTATAAGATAAACGATTACATCATGGATAGGGATGTTTGGCAGTGATAGCGTCCTGCACGGGTAATCTATCGCGAAAATATGTTTTTTACTGTAGCATTGTTAATTCAGTTATTTTGTAGTAGCTGACATTGTAATTTATATTTAACTATACAATGTATATTGTTTTGAAAAAATGACACCTCGCCGAGTTTCTTACGCCGGTTCTTCTCGTGGCAGAGGTTTATTTTTCCGAACCGGTGGTAGTTTATTGACGTTCATAGGTGCATGTAATATGCCTAATTTGAAGAATAAACTACTTTTACTTTTACTTTTTTTTTTAGATGCCCGAAAAATATTGTATGAAATTACCTTTCCGGTGCAGGGCGATTGCGTTACTTTTGAGCTTCACAACAGTCAGCTGGTATCATTGGCCAGTACGCTTGCCAAGAAAGTAACTGACTGCGGTTGTTCGGTCACCTCTTACAGTTTTAGAAATTCCCCGCTGTTTTTAAAAAAGGCAATTTAAAGTGGATACCATACAAGTTTACTTTATGGCTGGGTTGCACCGAGATCACAGACTGATCAACGTTAAATAATATGGCGCCGGCAGCTGTCATCCTATAGAAACTTGTCACACTTTCCATACATTCAAATTTTAACGTACACAGCTTACGATTACAGACGGTTTGGTGCAACCCAGCCTATATATCGATATTTTCAATTTTATTTTATAGTCAAACCTGTCAAAATCAGTCTTCATACTGTTTATGTCTTCATTACACAGAGTCATGGATGACCACAATGAGGTTGCCAATTTTGTTGTACAACGATCGAGGCAAACAAGAATTCCTACGACCTGTCTGATAGTAATCAGACACCACAGCCTATAGATACTTCAGAAGTACAAGTGAAGAAGCTCGTAATCAGTTCATTTACATAAACACAATTCTTGTAAAACTCACATTATCAGCTGCAAATAGCAAACTAAACATCCCTTTCGTTTTCCCTTTACAAATTAGCCTTTCACCATAAAAAATCAGAGCCAAGGCCTTATCTGAGCCCGCGATACTATTTCACAATGATTAATCAACAGCGGTGTTGTTTGCCTTTCGCCTTCCGCTCCTCAATACCCCGACACTAGCAAAAACTACCATCAACACAACCTTCGTACACATTACTGGCCAGCGCTACAAGTTGTTCAATAGTAAACGCATGCAAGCAGCAATGGATGTTAAGTTATAATAAAGTCTCGTGTAGTTGTCAGTTGCTTGGTACAATCGCAACCCCGCCTATTGTTATCGGGTTGAAATCAAGCCAGGTTTTTGTGTCGGCACCCCTTTTGCACCTTTCGCTTTATGCGCGGTGTAAAACTACATTTAGTTGGCCAGTTTTGTGAAACAATGGCACGTTGTTTAGCGATAGCTCCAGCGCGGGTAGGTTATGAGTATGAATAGATGGGAATTGTTGATTACCTTTGTCGAATTTTGCGGGCCTTTTCGGTATTTTTGGTGAATATGTGAGATCGAGGGCGCCTGCCGTAGTGAATAAAAACTGGCGCAGTCGATATAAATATGTTCAACAGACTATGTTAGTTTGGCCACAAATTATATTAATCATACCAACAAATCGTTCCTAACGTAATGCGGGCATTCATATCCGAAGAACCTAAACGGTCGCGTACGGTATGTTTTCAGAGGAATTTCCTCCGTTGGATGCCAGGGCTTGGCAGGGAGCTCATTCCGCAACCGGTTTGGCCAAGGCAAGGAAACCCTCCCGTAGTCATAGTATAAGGTTCTTCAAGAAAGGAGTGTATACATTTTTAAACGGTCGGCAATGCGCATGTGATACCCCTGCAGTTGCAGGCTGCGGCGACTGCTTACCATCAGGTAGGCCGTACAATCGTTTGCTATCGACGTGGTATAAAAAAAACTTTCATTAAATTTTCATTCGAGGTTCCTACGTAGGTGTATCTAATTTTAACTCACAAACACGATTTTTACGGTGAATGCGGCGGCTACATTCGCTGCAAGTCAGCACCCTTCCGAGATAGTTAAAAAGTATGGCCACAGGTGGTCGGGCCTTAAGCTCTTCGCGCTTAGCGTCGAGTTCTTCGCGTCGTCCAGCTTCAAAATCGTTCACCCGACCAAATACAGCTTGCCATCGGCTAATGCCACCCAGCTGGATGGCTCGATGTTGGTCCTCTTCATGTGACGTTTCGGCACATCTTTGTAAATAAAAACCAGTTACATGTCCAAGTTGGCGGCCAATCACACAGCCGAGTGCACGTGGCGCGTCAGCGCCGTTCGGAGGGGAGGCTGCGAGTGCTGCGACGTGTCTTTTTATTACTAAATCCTTAGAATATCGTTTGGATATCGACCGTAAGTGCCATCCTGGCCTCGTATAACTCGTACTCGTCCAGGATGGCTTACTTCCTGCAGTAATGTAAGTAAAGGCGATATCGCAAAGACAAAAACTTTGACGGTATTAATGAGGCACTAGGTACTGTTGTGAACTGGTTTACAGCAAATAATTTGCTCTTAAATTCCAAGAAAACAAAGTGCATCAAATTCACTATGCCTAATGTCAAGCAGGCAAACAACTCTAAGATCAAATTAAAGTCGGATGAAATGGAATTTGTAGATAGAACAGTGTTTTTAGGTGTCACCTTAGATTCAAAACTGCAATGGCATGCGCATATTGCATCTCTGGCCGGCAAACTTAGTTCTGCGGCCTATGCAGTAAGACGTATTAGACAGTTAACTGACGTTGTGACGGCCAGGCTGGTATATTACAGTTACTTTCATAGTGTTATGTCCTATGGAATCCTGTTGTGGGGAAAAGCGGCTGACATCTACCAACTGCTACAGAAACGAGCTGTACGCTCCATCTACCAACTTAAGGCCAGAGAATCTCTCAGAGAAAAATTTAAGGAGGCAAATATTCTTACTGTGGCATGTCAATACATTCTTGAAAACATTATGTATGTTCGAAAAAATATTCAAGAATTCAAACTTAACAGTGATATCCACGACTACAACACTAGAAGTAAACACAAGATTGCAGTGAAGGCCAGTCGTCTCCGGAAGGTTAGCGCGTCGTTTGTGGGGAACTGTATACGATTTTATAATAAAATACCCATCGATATAGTTAATTTTCCACTTAGTAAATTTAAGTCTCATATTAAACGTTATTTGTTAAGCCAGGCCTATTATACTGGCCGAAGTATATCGATACCGTGCGGAGCTGAGGGCCAGAGGAGAGCTCCCTAATCAACGGGAGGTAGAAGGGCTTCGAGAGGCAGCTATGACCGCTCTTATTCCGAGATGGAGGGCATATTTACAGTCGTCTGCGGCCGGCAGACTAACGATAGAGGCGATTTTGCCCCACTTGGAGAGGTGGGTCGACCGCAAACACGGCGAACTTGACTTCCACCTGGTGCAGGTCCTCACAGGGCACGGTTGCTTTGGCGAGTACCTGCACCGGGTGGCTGGTCGAGAAGAAAGCCCCCGCTGCCATGGGTGTGGTGCAGCAGTGGATGACGCACGCCACACACTGGAGGTATGCTCGGCATGGGAACCACAACGGCATGATCTGGCCACCGTAGTGGGTAGGGACCTCTCGCTGCCGATCATTGTATCGAAAATGCTCGATAGCGAGAGGTCCTGGGAAGTAATGGCCTCCTTCTGCAAGTCGATAATGGCTCAGAAGGAGGCCGCGGAAAGAGAGCGGGAGAACGACCCATCCGCTCCCTTTATCCGTAGGCGAAGAGCGGGGCGCGCACGCCGGCGCTATGCGCATCTGCTCCCCCCGCCGTAGCGGACTGGGTGGTGGGGTCGGGGGACCCTATCCATCCATGGAGTCCACGGGATCGAAGCGCCTCGAAATTGTCCCGGGGCGCTCTCTTTGGCCAGGCCCGCATAAAACGGGTGAGTCGCGAGGGTCAAAGTAGAATGCGTCAAGCGAACCTTTGGCCCTCCCTATAAGCGACATCGTTGGACAATCGTTGGGGGTTTAGTGGGTAGTCTGGACCTTCTGCCCAGGAGTCCCACACACTCGTCCGGTCCCCCTTCGTCCGGGCGAATGGTGCGTCAATGCATTCCCCCAACGGAAAAAAAAAAAAAAAAAAAAAAAAGAAAAAAAAAAAAAAAAAAAAGGCCTATTATACTGTCAACGATTTCTTAAATGACAAAAATGCTTTTAAGCCAGTGATAGTTAAATCCTGTTACTTTAAATATACCTATGCTTCACTTAGCATATTTCCTTGTATAAATACTTATCTCTGTCGTTGCATTTTATGAAACATGATGCTGTTTCTCGCCGAAGAGTAATTTTAATCTTTGATTTTATTAATGTCCGGCAGCCTGAATATGTCATGCTCGCTTAAAGGGCTTTGCTTACGGTGGCGTCGTTGATCGGGTCGCCACCTTCCCTAACAGATGGTCGAGGGAGGCGATGGCTGAGATACGCGTCATACTCGTGATCGGGTGCTGTTTGTGGAGTCCGGTCTGTTCATGCTTGCAAGGGCATAGTAAATACCTTAATACTAGTGTTATTTTATTGTATGTAGATTGACGAGAGACATGATCCTGTTCTGGATTAGTTTTATTATTATTGACGCTTAGAGACCTTATACAGCTCTAACAATATTAAGTTTACTTATTTTAATTTTAGCGCTTAGAGATCATTTACATGTCTAAGCACTTTGAAATCATTGTTATTAATCATATTTGGACGCTCAGAGACCATATACATCTCTGAGATATTAAATTAATTTTATATTCCTTTTGTTTATTCGGACACAGATCGTATTCAATACGTCCTTAATATTTGTAAATTTATTTTCATTGAATTGTCAATCAGTATATATTTTTTGTATCATTATTATTAAGTAAGATTGTCAGTTTTTTAAATTGTATAAATTCATGCTTTGACATGTAAAAGTGCCCTTGTGGCCTATTTGCAGAATAAATATTTGATTGATTTTGATTTTGATATCAGTCATTGTACGTACTGTGATGAATTGGGAACATGTCACCTGTACTGGAAACAATTTGTGACTTTTCTAGAGTCACAACCACTTATGAGCAACAGTGACTGTTTATCATCAACCAGACTATAGTAAAATGCTTCTTCTCCACCATCGTAAAAGGGAGTTAGTTGTACAGGACGTATGAACCTTCTGTAAAGTTTTTGGAGCGTATTTTCTGAGCCAATCTCTAAGCTCACACTAAAATACTTAGCCAGTGAAATTGCCGTGCCTTCATTATTTTCTGCCGGAAAACACGACGGGAATTTATAATATTCATAAAGAAAATGAATTTGCGAGGGAAAAATTCCGGTCGCGACGTCAATGGCGCCCTTAACATTAAGGGCCCGATTTATGTTACCGCGGATATTGTTATTGTCGATGATCGCGTATATTGTGGCTTAGCCTAATTTGGCCCTACAGGAGTTGTGTATGACGGGACTGTAGCTGAACGTAAAGCTTTAGCGTAAAGACTTTGTATCTGAGGATCGCGGGTTCGAACCCGGTTCGTACTGTGTGCAAAATATTATTTGATAAATATAAAAATGTAAACAAATGAAGAGGTGTTGTATTTGATAGAAGAGAAGAGTTTGCTTTTGATAACGATCGAGAAGAGAAGAAAATTATGTTAGGGCACCTGATAAGACATGACAATTATATAAAAAATCATAATCGAAGCAAATATAACGCAGAGGGGAGTCAGGGGAAGACCGAGACGTGAGTTTATAGATCAAGCCAAAGAGAAGGTCAATGTAATGACCAGTGATCGGCGTTTTGGATGCCACACCGCGGGATTTCAAGTGGAAATAGTAATATGGATTGCCTCAGTGTATCGGATTTACTCATCCTGAGGAAGAACTCCCGAAGAGTTCGAAACATGTTGCCTGGAGTGTGTGGATTTATCAAGATAATAACCTCTTTTCTCATAAAAAATCTTTATTAGTATAGTTTTAGCCCTAGATTTTTACGAAGCTCCAGAGAGTAATAGCCTAACTGACTGAGCTGTGAGTGTGTAAGGGTTATAAAACGAAACCTATCCGCGCCTATCCATATGTCTGTACGCGGAAAACTAAAAATGAACCGAACGGATTGTCATACGATTTTCATTAATAATGTAAATACATTGACAATTTCCAATTGATCGTTGCCGTTCTACTAAATATTTGTAAAAGCATTTTACATGGAAAGTTCAGTTTTAGTACAGCCAGACTAATTTGAATAAGCTGTCTAAACGGTATTATTTCTTGAAATTTTAGTGTGTTTGAAGTGTGATTTAATTAGACAGCGGTTTTGAGGATTGAGTCTGTGACGTCTAATATAAATTAATTATGTCTAGTCTGGATATAATTAATTGGAATCGTTGAAATCATTGTGTTTCAAATTCTCAGCCTAATTTGCGTCTCTTATTTACTTAGCTATTAGGCTAATTGTTAGTGTGTCTGACAACAAAATTTAGCAATCCTAGATTTGAATCTCAATAAAGGCAATTTTTTGATAATGAATTTTATACTTGGCCTTTAATGTTTATCTATAAATTTTAGTATATCTTATCTTCTCTTTGTCGGGATTCAAATTACTTTGTTAAATATTTTTTGATTCCTGTTAATTTAACGTGGAAGTTACCACTAACACACTTATTTCTTTTTTTTTATACAGAGAACAAATACAAAGTAATGTGAACCGCGATATCGCTGCGGTTTAAGACGGGAATCGAACCCGCGCCTCTGGTATGCCGGACTAGCACCCTGACCACTAGTCTACCTTGACCACTACGTCATCACATTGAACCTTTTCCCTGTATTCTGAGCTGCGGCTACTAACGAGCCCTCTGTATTATATCACAATTCATTATCTTCTATCGATTTTTCAAGATACGCGTTATGTATGCTATATATATGTAGGTGTGGACCCGGGTATGTCCTAAAACTACGACCAAGACTACCGGGGGATGGGCAGCAGCATCCCTGGAGTGCGGTGGAGATACTGCGATCGCCAACCCAAATGCCAAGTGAGGCGATTATGGTATATACCCCCCGTAAATTTGGGGGAGGCCTATGTCCAGCAGTGGACGTTTTTTCATAATTCATAATTCTTTATTGTACATAAATAACTTTTACAACAGGAGATGACAATAATACGATTTTTCACATTAAAGCTGAGGGGTATAAATGTACGTAACAGTTTCACAGTTTTGGTTGCACTGGCCCCTACACTAGGCTCAGCCTGTTTCGCAGGTGACCATTTCCGATTCGAGTTGATATAATAGATGCGAAAAAGATTAATAAGATTCCGTTTAGAAACAATTGGATGAAGGTACAATTATATACTATATCTAAGATTAAAAATTACAAATACGATATGTGTGTGTGTGTGTGTGTTGTTTTTTATCATTTAGTAACTCTCATTAGGGCCTCTATATCGTCATATGAGGAGCAAAGCCATGCTGAGATTTTTTTCTTGCGAATGCTGAGTTTTTTGCAGGCACGGGGACTCTATACGTGCGCTTTTGTAACATGGAAAGGTAACCGGACGACCCCATGACCACTCCATGGACACTTGAGACTACCCTCTGTATAAACATTCCACGGACGGTTAGAACCTCCATATCGCTGTACACATTCTTAGTTGGGTATCGAATGGGCTTCCGAAGAATGACCTTGAGGACAGCTCTTTGCGCCCTAACAGCTCTTTTGGCTGTTATGGTGGTGGTGGTGGATATGTAGGTGTATTTTGTTCATAGGAATGTTTTAAATTAAATGAAGAAGGGTCCCTTCGTCCCTCTTTTACTACTCACCACGCTCGAACCGTTTGAAATAAACGGTAGCGCCATAGTAAAAAACAGACGGATTGAGGAATATCCTTGTGGATTTAACGATGCCACCTATTTACACCATCGCTTTCCAGATAATACTAATAGCTTCGAAACTCCAAATGGCTTTACAACCTAACTTGCAATCAGGGGCATCGCTCGTAAACTTTCCCTTGATAAATGATATCGTTCACGTCGACAGGATACTGATGCGCAGCTGTTAATAATTAGCGAGATAGATCGCGCGATGCGATTATCCTGCGATCGCTGGTCGCACGCGAGCGCCGGGCTGTTCACAACGCTACGTCTGGTAAACTACTATACACAGACCTTCGATATCTTCTTGTGGTTTCTCTTCTATCGAGGATTGGACCACAACATGGCGAGTCTGATATTTTTAACTGCTCTACGAAACAACCCCCGCAGTGCTGCAATTAAAATAGTCACGGTGTCTGCTTACCATCAGGCAACATTCTTCTCGACCCATCAGGATCATAAGATTTTTGTATGAAAACTGACCAGAAACTTGTATAATTGTTATATTACGCAAACGGTTAGAACTCACGTATAAATTGTCACTCCGGGCGACATGTTTCGAACTCTTCGGGAGTTCTTCCTCAGGACGAGTGCACCTGCGACGAGCGCGCCTCGCACACTGACAGTCTCCCCGCCGCCCGCCGCAAAGCTCGCGTCGCACGCGCCGTCAGGGTGGGGGTAGGGGGGCCGTTCTGTGCTGCAGGCGTTGTTTGAGGTCGTGGTAGGAGATCATCCTCCCCGATCAAGGGCAAGCACACTGAACTCACTGTGTCCACGCGATTGTCATAACACACTTTTCGCTCTATAAGCGGAATAACAGGTTTCCATGCTGGCGGTAACACCATGCTGGTGGTGGGTTGTATAATTGTATAAAAACTTATTGAACGTAGGGTTAATCGTAACCCTAGTTACAACTGATTTTTATTAATCGTATGGCAATCATTTCGAATCGTGAGATCTTCGAGAAGACAGTACGGTTACCAGTTTTGGTTGCACTTTTAGCACCACCCAGTGGTCACGTGTAGGGTAAGGGTGGGTAACTCCCTACGAACGTGGTGCAACTTCGAGTCCCCTTTGTCAAGTGAGTGGGCAGCTTGACTGTTAGAAGTTTTGAAGCCGCCCGAAGGCCTCTTACTTGGCTTTACGACTGCTGTCATAGCCAACAGCCGGGATCAACGGCTTAACGTACCTTCCAAAGCACGGGCGCGCTGAGTTAGTAATCAGTCAAAGCGGTCACCTATCCAAGAACTGACCTGCCCCCTGACCTGCTTAACCTCGCATACCGCACGCGGTACGCGGCCGCCGCTGGTCCACGAGCGTGAACGCTCCGTTTGTACCTTTCAACTTCTGGTAAGTAACAATAGAGTCTTAGATGAAGCTTACTGGTTCAGTAGATGCTGATGCTTAGCTGTTCATACTCGTAATTAGCGAGATAGACCGTGCGATGCGATCATCATACGATCGCTAGTCGGACGCTAAGCGCTGGGCAGTTTACAACACTAATACTTCAGGCGAACCAAGTGTAAGATAGCTTCGATGCGTGTTTTTGAATGAGTGAATGACGTTGTCTGCGTCTACTGGAACAATATGGCGCGGCATTGGTATGTATGTACAGTCAGCTAGCTGGAGAGAAGCGTGACCCCCTGCATAGAAGTTTGTATGCAAGGGGGGTCAGATTTCTCTGCAGCTGACTGTACATTGTGTGTAATGTTGGCAACCCTTCCTATCGTTGATGGGAGGGTTTTCCTAAATAGGCAAATGAACGAGACAAAAAGATTTTTTTAAGTCCAGACATGAGCCAAAGCAGTCACGGCGTTGCCGAAATATAGGTCGTAATATTTTAAAAGCATGGTTTCTCTAACCTAATAGATATCCAAGCTGACTAGTGTAGCTGGGTTATTATTCACAACGCTTCATCTCAGGTAATCCAGTGTAAGGCAGACCTTCTAGACTCCAAATTTAATTGGCTAAGTGGTTAGGTGAGGTGATATATGTACGCTGTGAATAGCTTTAGTTGTTGCCACTTGATAGTCATTTGTTTTATGAAGTTGAAGGCAACCGGTCTTTGGAATGTATCAACCTCAAGTACCCCCCACGAGCAAAAGTCATTCTACTCCCTCTGTGACATTCGTATGATATGAAACATTCCTTTTTACGTATAAATTAAATAACTTAGATTAATGGGTACGGAGATAGTTTCGGAGGAAGAGATTATATTTTGATTGCCGAAAACTGTTCGAAATGTGGGGTATGTGAGTATGCTTAACGAGTTCTACGTGAACAAAGTCAGGGGCAAAAACTAATCTAGGATAACAATTAAACTGTTATCATTATGTGATGAGACTTAAGGTTACGTGGCATCATTAAAAAGTTTCATAAGTGTTATTCGATATTAACCACTGCACCGTTTCCATGCTTCATGGACAGCAGTGACACGCACAACTGATTTTTCATAAAAGACAGAATAATACAGTATAACCTTAGTGTAAAACATGATGGTGACTTTGACAACGCACGTCATAACACCTATAGCCGTCACTGGCGCCGTAGACACGACAATATGCGACTGCTTTAGGTGTTCTTGGCGTTCAAATAGTTAAGGAGTACGTACCGTTTTTGAGCGTGCCTAAGACTGATGAGTGCACACTACATGTAATTTCACGGAGCTCCTCGATATCCATAATTTCATTTGCCGTAATCGTTATTTGCCAAGAAAGTGATGCGACTTTTCATAGATAGGTTAGTGTATGTTAGGTTGTTGCAATCCTGAAATGTAATCAGTTTCTGAGAAAAACGCCTTCTAAAAGGGCAAAATGAGGATTGTGGCTGCAAACGGACCATTATTTCAAATAAAATTATAGTTTTTAAGTAATTAATAGAAGCAGGCGTTACTTTGCGGAAATCCACGACAAGTTTTTAGATCGATATTTATTTGCTATTCCGCTAAAAAAAAATAGTTTTCATTGGTAACCCACAATTTTAATATCGCACCAATGCGTCGCGCCTTTTCTTAACCTCTACTTTTAATTTTTATGTTCTGTATTTAATTCATTAATTGAGGTTAGCTAAAACTACTATTGTATTGTACGTAGTGTAGAGCTAGACCTACAACCGCCTGCTGGCAACTGTGGGACTCACGGGAACAACTCCGGGATGCAGTCGCTAGAGCCCCACAATACTTCGTTACCGCATATTATGCCGCACCAGGTGAGTGTACTGCTGTGTTAGTCTCTAAAGTCGTTTTAAGTTCAGTGGAGATGCAATACTTTTCTGTGCAACAGTAAGAGTTTTTTCGTTACGCTATAGGGTATGGTGGACCGTGGACCTAAATGATATGCATTTTTTCCGATGTAATAAGATGAAAAGTGTATGCATGTTTTTGACGTCGAGTGTAAAATGGCAAATGAGAGACATAGTCGTGTGAATCATATTGATGAATATCCCTATGCAACAATAAATTATTTATAACGGTACATTGATAAAACCAAACGGTATAAACCGAACGCCACAGTTTCTATGATGTTACTTATAAAAACTGTGGACAGTTTTTTAAGTAAGTCCAAGCAGGCGAGCAAATGAAATGATTGGCGCATTTCGATTACTTAACTTTTTCATGTCTTTTACATAACATTGCCCTATGTTACCCTGGTCAAGATTTTGTATTATATGTAAATAGATAGGTAGAAAAACAGTCAGTCCCTCAAATTTTCTAGCAACTTTGGAGGCTACCTGTTTCTTAGAAAAACGTTGAGACAGAAGTCTTTTCAGCAACAAGACATATTGAATTAAAATCGGTATTAAATATATTTTTCATGTACGCTGACTTCCTTGCGATAGCCAATCAATCCAAAACACCGACGAATACAAAAGCTTTACTTCAATTAAAGACGTTCTCCCGAATAGGACCCCAGTTCTGTCGTTGAAGCTGTGCGGCGTACATCAGCAGCGCAGGGTAGTTTTGCGAAACGGCTCTCTTCACAAATGCTAATACGGGAGGTGGTCGTTTATTGCACCTCCGGAGAATCGACAGGTAAAACCAGATGGGAAGCAGAAGGGGAACTTTAGGATGAAATTAATAAATAAACCTAGTTAAGTGTTCTACTTGACGACAGCATCCTAATGAGACTTAGTCGTATATGTGCTAATGAAATCGAGAGGTGAATTAAAATACCATAATATAGGTAAGTCAATTTTAGTTCTAGCGGTATTTTTACGTTCAGAACGAGGACACGAAACTTCGAATCAAATACGGGTTTGGAACATTTATTCGTGTAAATAAACTATATCTTAATGTAAAAACTTAAACTATACTTGTAAACGCCCATGCAACTAGTTACTATGCAAGGGCAAGCAGATCGTTGCTAACCACGAGCCTAATCGAATATCCCACTGCGACATTTCTTTGTATAATATTTTTACCTTTAAAAATATCTATAGTTCTGTGTTGGTTTTCTTCCCTCGCTGAACCCCGTAGTCTACAGAAAATATCTATCGTATTGAAATTCCGAAGAATTCATTTCACGTATACCGATCGAGTTCTAGTGAGTTGACTTAGCATACTCGTACATGCAATGCAATCATTAGTTGGTACTTGGTAGTACTCATTTTAAAATAATATATTATTTTACCACTTATCTTACAGCCCCTGTAGCAACCACTTGAAATAACCGTTCATGGTCAAACTTAAGATTCAGATTCAGATTCAGATTCAGATTCAGATTCATTTATTGCCATAAACTGTGTATAAATAGGTCACATACATAATAAGAGGTCCAACAGTTTGCCCATTCCGGGCGTACAATATTAAAAAAATATATAAACAACAAAAACACACATTACATTAGCAAATATATACGATTTAAAACATCTTATCAATTATCCTTATATCTAAAGTATTCACTTAAATTATAGAAACTTTTATCTATTAGCCATTTCTTGAGCATTCTTTTAAATCGGATTCCTTCTTGCGACTTAATATGTTCCGGCAAATAATTGAATGTTTGAATCCCTGAGACATATGTACTCTTGCCTAAAATGTAACTGGAAGGTCTTACCATGCACACATCATGTTTATATTGAGATCTTATATTATTTTTATTTTCGCTTTTTTTGATAAAGATGTCACTTCGCTCTTTAACAAATACACTAACTTCTAGTATGTAGATACACGTCAGAGTCAATATTGCGTTATCTTTAAAGAAACTCCTCAATGATTCCATATTTTTTAGTTTAAATATAGCTCGAAGACATTTCTTTTGGTAAAGAAATGTGGATTGTACATTAACCGAATTTCCCCAAAAAATAATGCCGTAAGTTAGAAGGGGATAAACATTACCATAGTATGCTTTTAGTCCAACTTCAATTGAGGTTATGTTTGTCAATACAGATAGCGCATAATATGATTTCGTTAATTTCTTGTTTAATATGTTGATATGAGACTTCCAGTTAAGGTTACTGTCTATCGTAACCCCTAAAAAGTTTGTGCTAAGGACTTGTTTAACTTGCTTACCGTCTATGATTACATTTAAACTTTTTTGTTCCTGCTTATAATTAATAAATTGCACAATTTTAGTCTTATTTAGATTTACACTTAGATTTAAATTTGACAACCAATTTATTACAATTTTTAATGTTATTTGCAATTCTCTAGCCATATTTGCGTCTTTCTGTTCGGATACAAAAATAGTGGCATCATCGGCAAACATGACACACAAGTGGTTCATTATAAGTGGGAACTCATTTACATACACTAAAAATAATAGTGGCCCCAATACACTGCCTTGAGGTACGCCTTGCTGAATTACGTCACATTTAGATTGTATTTTAACGATCGTTTTTGTTTCCTTATCATATGAATCTAATATTGTGGTTTGTGATCTATTTGTGAGATATGTTTGTATTAATTTTAAGGCAACTCCTCGTATCCCTAAATGCTCTAACTGCTTTAATAGAATTTTATGAGAAACGCATTCAAACGCCTTTGATAGATCTATAAATAGTCCAACAGAGGTTTCTTTCTTGTCAACGTCACTCCAAATTTGATGTAAAACTTTAAATATAGCTGACGTAGTACTTTTTCCTTTTTGAAAACCGAATTGATTAACATTTAGTATTTTATATTTATCAAAGAAAGATATAATGCGATTTAGTATAAGCTTCACAAATATTTTTGAGAAATTTGACAACAATGCTATCGGTCTGTAATTATTTATGTCTTGTTTGGACCCTTTTTTATGTAATGGCTTTATATACGCCTTTTTTAGGTCATCGGGAAAAACTCCAGTTTCTAACATTAAATTTGCAATATAAGTCAAGGGTTCCGCTATGTATTTGACGCTTGCTTTAATTAATGTCATTGGTATTAGGTCATATCCAGTGCTTTTCTTATTTTTTAATTTATTAACGGTTTTCACAACCTCCTCGTAACTTACTAGGCTCATAAAGATGCTCGGTAATATTGGATGGGATACTGGTTTATATTTAGAATCATTTACTAAACGGGTATTATCTAAATTTACAAAAAAATCATTCAAAGTATTTGCTATTTCAAGAGGATTGTCTAAAGTTATATTATCTTTTTTTATTAATTCTATAGTATTTTTTATGGAGTTTGTTTGTGTTGTATTTTGTTTTATTATTTGCCATGTAGCCTTACTCTTGTTGGTACTTTGATTAATGAAGTTTGTATTTGTGTTTCTTTTGGATTGCTTTGTCACAGCTTTCATGATCCGGCAATAATTCTTGTACTCGCTCTTGACACTCTCGTTTTTAGACTGCAGTGTTTGTAAATGTAATTGCCTTTTCCGTTTGCTAGCTACTACGATACCTTTAGTCTTCCAGTTAGGTATTTTCTTATGTGTCACTTTAACTCTTTTCGTTGGTATGCATAAGTCAAAAATGAGCGTGAAAGTATCGAGAAAGTTTTTGTAAGCATAATTCGGATCTGTTTGAGAGTAAATATCTGTAAAACTGATTTGAGCAATGTATTTGAGGAAGATTTCCAAATACTTGTCTGAAGTTCTACTATATACGTACCAATACTTTTCTTTGTACTCTAAAGGAGTTGGAATTGTTATAACTTGACACGTATGATCCGACAACCCGAGGTCCAATACCTCAGCCTGACAATGCATTGCATTTGTGAAAATGTTGTCTATGCATGTTAAGGAATGTACTGTAATTCTTGTTGGTACTAAAATTTTTGGATAAAGTTTATAAGACCGAAAAGTGTTTAGAATCAGCTCAGTTTTGTTATTTTTTTCAAGTATATTTACGTTAAAGTCACCTAATACAAATATATTTTTGTAGCTGTTTCTTTGCCTTGTTACGAGTTTATTGAGGAGGAACTCTAAGTTCACAAGAAAAATATCCAAAAAAAAGTATTATCGTCTCATTAGTTTGCCAACCCAATTTTCCTTTAAAAAATACTCCAGCTATATATTTATACCGCTGAGTATATATTTTACGCACATCCGTATACATACCTAGTGTAGGGCGCCTTGTAAATAGGTATGGCGATGAAATTCGTAAGGCAGGTATTTTAGGAGAAGAGCTGGAGCCCTAACTCAGTGGCGTGCCTTGACAAAGGGGGGTCGAAGTTGCGCCACGTCCGTAGGAAGTACCCACCGTTACCCTACACGTGGCCCCTGGGCGGTGCTAAAGTGCAACAAAACTGGCAAACGTACTTGTCTTCTCGAAGATCTCACAATTCGAAAAGAAATGCCATACGATTAATAATAATAAAGTGGCGTGCCATGGGACCATGTATTCGTAGGGCAGGGATTAGAGGAGAAAGGCTGAAGCACGAGCTCAGTGGCGTGCCATGGGAAAATCCTATGTCCAGCAGTGGACTGACACAAGTTGATGATGACATACAAACTAAAATCCATACAAACGCTGGATTGTACCATGTACCAGTCTGACATCTGTGTGTGAGTCAGCGACATCTGTGCCTCTACGCACAGATGTTGCTCGCTCATACATAACTTATTTCATATGTTATAATTTGTATAAAATCTCAACCTAATTATCTTAGGGCTTATCTCGACGCTTCAGGGGACCATAGGGCTGGCGCTTACCTCTCACAACGTATTTCTTTAGCAATACAGAGAGGTAACGCCACCAGCGTTATGGGCTCCATGCCGCAGACGGATCTACTGGACGGGGTTTTCTTTTTATGATTGGGTAAATTAAGTTAGTTTAGTTTTTAATTAATTTGTTATTTTTTGCTTAATTGTTTTTTCGATAATTCTTTAAAATAAAAATATTGTGTGACAATATAATTGACAATTTAAATATAATACACCCTGTTAATGAGATAATCAATTTTCTAATTTAATTATTTTCTTGGAAAACTGAAAACCAAAATTTCATTATCTTAGTAACAACCTTATTATATTGTAAAATGTTGTGTTCACCTACAATTGGGATACGTAAGCGGTCACACTTTATGCCATAAACAATTATTATCTTACCTTATGTACCCTGTTGGTGTCCCAATAAAAATAAATAAATAAATAAATTCATGCGTTTTTCGTTTTTTTTTCTTGTTGCACCAAACCGTCTGTAATCGTCAGCTGTGTTCGTTAAAATCTGATTGTAGGGAAAGTTTGTATGGATGTTAGTTGCCGGCGCCATATTTAACGTTGATCGGCCTGTAATCGTAAGTTGATATAGTCAACAGAAAAAGTAGATGATCATTTTAGTACCATGACGCATCCCAACTGTCGTAGTATTGTTGCGTTAGTGCGACAAAGTACAAAAAAACCGGCCAAGTGCGAGTCGGACTCGCGCACGAAGGGTTCCGTACCAGAAAAAAAAATATTATTATTTTGATTTTAGTATTGGTTGTTGTAGCCACAATAAAAATACATAATCTGTGCAAATTTCAACTGTCTACCTATTACGGTTCTTGAGATACAGCCTGGTGACAGACGGACGGACGGACAGCGAAGTCTCAGTAATAGGTTAAAAACCCTTTGGGTACGGAACCCTAAAAAAGATCATTTACATTTTTTGTTGGCTGCACAGCCCACCCTTAGGCGCCTTCCTGACTTGTTGATGCGGGGGCGGTACGATATGAGAAAACTGTCAGCTGTCAGTGTCAACCGATACTAATGCAGTACTGGGCAGTACTGCATTAGTATCGGTTGACACTGACAGCTGGCACTTCTGCGCATGGTATTACTGCTGCGCAAACGTATTACTGACAGTATTTCGTCAAATCAGGAAATCTCACATCGGTAAATTGACGTCAAAGAGCAAAATACCTATTACATATCGCTCTCGCCCCGCCAAATCAGGAAGTCGCCTTAGTCTTCTGCGGTTATGTAGAACTGTGGCCAGCAACAGACCGGCGAAACGAACGCCGCCTGACAACGAATGATAATGCGCGTGTGTAGGATTTATGCTGATTCGCATTTACATCTCTCACCTCTGCCGTCGACTCAACATCTTTCGCGCAGAACTCGCTTATTTGCGAATCGATTATTCGATTTTTAGTAAATCTATTAGTACATGTATCTATTATTTTTCTCTGCCGTCGACTCAACATCTTTCGCGCAGCTCGAGAACTCGCTTGTTTGCGAATCGATTATTCGATTTTTAGTGAATCTATTAGGATCTATTATTTTTCGTTATCAATTATATTTTATATTCTTGTGATATATTAGGATTTTTCATTTCATATCAACCTTTATAAAGACTTGCACTTATTATCATATTTGGCCTTCGGCATCTATGTATGAATATAGACGATTTCAGCCCGATATTTTCTTATTATTGAAACTTTATTCAAACACTGTAGCTTTTTAAGGTGGTTTCTTTTTTTGTTGCTGTATCTTTTATTCAGCACTGCAGCTGAATGCAGTCGTATTCTTACTGCAACTTGTAGAAACGAAACATATTTTATGATTTCGTACATACAAAAAACAAAAAACGAACGAGAATTGACGTAAATACAAAAAAAACTCATGAAGACATTGTGACTATAAAAATCGTACATTACGATACATTACGTACATTACGATAAAAGTGCAGAGAACAGGAAATTTGCAACGAGTGGTGATAAATTGAAACACGACCGAAGGGAATGTTTTAAATCGACACGAGTTGCGAATTACCTGTTCGCGTGTTTCTTTAAAGTTTCGACATATGCACGTAATCTGCTGATTACCGCACTCGCACGGTAATATAACACCATATGTACTGTAAAATATCTTTTTAAATTTTAATTGGTGTCAGTGCGGCCGATTTCAGGCACATAGTTAGCAACCCTAAGCCTAAGCCGTGACTGCTAATCGCGCGATAATCGCTGCAACTCACCGCCGCCCCGAGATCGCGCGTTGTTCAATGTCAATGCAGCTACCGTTCGATGCATTGCGTTTTTACGCAAGATATTATGCTGTTTTCAATATTATGCCGAGTTTCTTACGCCGGTTCTTCTAGTGGCAGAGGTTTATTTTTCCGAACCGGTGGTAGTTGAATAGGTGCATGTAATATGCCTAATTTGATGAATAAACTACTTTTACTTTTATGCTGTTTGCGTGTAGTTAGGTATACATGATTATACCTATATGCAAACAGCATAATATCTAAAAACTCAATTTACGTAGAAATATAATTACAAAACCATAATTAAAAACTGTCATTGAAATTCAAGCCTCATTAACGAAAAAAATTAACTTCATTGCTGGCCGTAAAAATAGTTAAATACACAATTTATCGGCCCATATTAGCAGCAACTATGAATTGGTGTACACTATTCGGTTTGATTTTCATCAGCAATATAGTTGTTTGCGTCCACGACTACTATGCCGGAGTATTCAACAGGAATGATCTACTTGTGGCCCAAGACACGTTGTATAAGGAAAAGGCGTATTTTCGTACTGTCACAACCAGTTATATTAGATACTTTAAATGTCCTGTAAGTATTTCTTTTAATGTTTTAATCAGAGCACATTTAACTGGGGAAGTACCTCCATGTTACAGAAGAACGCAGCTATAATAATAATCGTATGGCATTTATTTTCGAACCGTGAGACCTTCGAGAAGACAGTACGGTTGCCTGTTTGTTGCACTTTTAGCAACACCTAGGGGTCACGTTGTAGGGTAACGGTGGGTACTCCCTACGGACGTGATGCAACTTCGACCCTCCTTGTCAAGTGAGTGGGCAACTTGACGCAACGCAGCCATAATAACGTCGCTTGCTATGTAATTGTATGGTGTTGTGTTTTATTAAGAGGTTGGTAATGTGTCATCGATTCTTCCAGCCCTCTTCAAATGTTGTTTGTCAAATTTTGTCAGTTTGCGTATAAACGGGTGAGTTGAGAGGTGAGGACTATAGTCGGTTTGTGAATAACCACCCCAGAGTAGCTATAGGTCACGGTATTTTCTTACCATCAGGCAGAACGTATGCTTGTTTCTCAATTTAAAAAAAAACCAGCATAGTACGGCCAAAAACGCACAAAGAAGGGTTCCGCAACTACTAGTACTACACCACATTTAAAATCACTTTCCTGTACTTTGAATTAAAAAAGGTCGTATCTTCAAAGGAAACTAGCGGCTCTTATGTCCTTTCGTTTGCAGTTTTTGAGAGATAACTTCTTATATGTTTTCCTGTATTTTATACGTAAATAATTATTTAGTACATTTTTCCAAAAAAAATTTGGCCCAGAAGCTTCGGAGATAAATGGGGATGGTAAATTTTTGTCTGTTTTCTTAAATTACGTGAAAATAATTAATCTCATTACTATCATAATATATATATTTGAGATGCTCACGGCAAGCCCTTTTTATAGTCTGGAAAACGTGATATTTTATTTTCTAATTAGGAAGTTACTCCTTGTTTTAAGTTCATTTATACACGTTACACGCCCGTCTTTGGGTCACCGACTTACATGTGTGTAAAAGTTTCAGCTCAATCGGTCCAGTGGCTTCGGAGAAAACTGGTTGTGACAGACGGACGGACAGACAGACACACGAGTGATCCTATAAGGGTTCCGTTTTAACCCTAAAAATCAAAATAGTTGAGGCTTTACCTCCAATTGTAAGCAGCTGATAAAAACTTTTCTTTACAGTAATTTGCAATCGAAAACAAGATGGCAACATTGCTAGAGGCAATATTATAAAGCATCAGTAATATGTCGTATCTTTACAGATATCCTACTACCGCGTCCAAGACCGTCTAGGTGTTGCCCAAGGGCCCAGAATAGAAAGACTTAAAGGAGGACTCGGCCAAAATTTTCTCCTTCTGCGCTTAACTTCGGTCTACAATCTCCCAATAGCTGTCAACATATACATCGCTTGTGTGAACAAAATCATAGGAAAGAACGAACCAATGTACACAACAGCACCCTGGACCAGAGCGGCGATAACAACCACGGCTAATGGTAAGACTACTGTTACTGCAGCTGGTGACAGTGGTCCTAGTACGGCTGCATCTGGCACCTCCAAAGCAGGTGATACAAGTGTTCAAAGTACAGCAAAGGCAGAGGAAGCAACAACTGTTGAAGCTAATACGACTGGTAAGGTTAATAATTCAGTTACTGACGCAAGCAATACCACAGAAGCAACGACAGTAAAATAGTAAGACCAACCTAATTTAATAATCCAACGAAATGTTTTAAATCCGATAACACGCTAATAATCAATCTTAGTTACTTTGAAGCTTAGAATGCTTGATTTTTGTCTGCATTTTTATTTTTGCGACCTTTGTCACTGGAAATATTGGGATGCTTTTATTTTGTCATTGCGTATATTAAATCTGTTTTGTAAAAATTATTCTGATATGTAATTAGTTTTTATAAACCAGTACGCCACTCATATAGTTGTTTCATTAAATTAAACCCTAACAAGATGTTGAGAGTGTGAGTCTTAAATTTCTTAAACAAAATATTTGAATAAAATTGTCATTATTTGCTACATATTGACGACCTGTTTAGCCTAGTTGGTAGTGACTCTGCCTCCGAAGCTAGAGGTCCCGGTTTCGAATCCCGGCCAGGGCATTTATTTGTGCATTTTTCACGGATATTTGTTCTTGGGTCTTGGATGTTTTCTATGTATTTATCTATATAAGTATGTATATCGTCGTCTAATACCCATAGTACAAGCTTTGCTTAGTTTGGGACTAGGTCGATTTGTGTAAGATTGTCCCCCAATATTTATGTATTTATTTACTTATTTAAAACAGAAGGGTAAACATCATATTTAACCTTAAAATATAGGGATATATTTAGATAGCTCATGACAAAATAATGTGAGTTTATTTAACCATTTTTAGGGTTCCGTAGTAAACAAGGAACCCTTATAGTTTCGCCATGTCCGTTCGTCCATCCGTCCGTCTGTTCACGGCTTATCGCAGTAACCTTTAGTACTATAAACTTAAAATTTGGTACAAGTAGACATATCAATCACGACGACAAAATGGCATAATAAAATCTTGAAAACAAAATAATTTAGGGTACCTCCCCTACACGTAAATTAACGATGCATTTTTTTTCCGTTATATTTAATGACTCACAAGACGATGAGTTATGCAAAAAAAATTGCTCGTTAAAAAAGTATATGAGCTTTCTTTTTTTTATTTAGCTATTCGTTTACGTGATATTAATTTGTCGGAGTCAAGTGTCCCCCCTCCCCTGCCAGCTAAACGGTTGCTACTTAACTGGGTATGTGATAATCTATACCTGACAACTTAGAAGAAAGTTGAAAAACCCACCACTGGCTACCATCCTTACCTGGTCGAAATTCCTCTAATTCGAACCAAGCGCTTTGCATCTTCTTTTATAATGCGCACTTCTAAGGTTTGGAATTCTCTGCCGGCGTCTGTATTTCCGAGTTCATATAACCTGAAACTTTTTAAGGCACGAGTGAATAGGCATCTTCTGGGTGAGTTCGCTTCATCGTCGGCCTCATCTTTGCCCCCTGGCTAGATGCTGGCCAAGAGCAATCCCATTTTTAATAAAAAAGAAAAAAAAAACCCTCGACATTTTCATTCCAAAGTTCAGTATCTCAAAAACGGCTGAACCTATTTTGATAATACATGGCTAAGAGCACTCGGGATAAAATTATCTATGACACAAAATAACTAAACGAAAATCGGTTCTTCCGTTTGGGAGCTACGATACCACAGACAGATACACCCCTCTCTTTTTGCGTCGGGGGTTAAAAATGTATTTGAAAAAAGCAAACTTTCTTGTACTAATTCCATTGATTACTTAGATTGAATGTTGTTAGTTATGTCGAATATGGAGTTAATATTAAGTTTTTGCCGTTTTAAATTCGCATAATATCACGGTGGAGAGCTACAGAACACTACATTGCGCGTGGCCTAACACGCACTTGGCCGATTTTTTGATAAAACTATGAATGTGAAATTAATCATAGTAGTAGTGTATGTAATGAATTTAAAAGGAAAAATATCATAGCTAAGTTGACATTAATAGTTTAGGAGTAACAGCCGAACTTAAGAAATGTAATACTTGGAAAAGCAAACTCAATAGTTATGTATATTATAGGTTTGTGACGTTTTACATCCGCATAATGTCATGGATGGACATACGGGACCCTGCAATGCGCATGTCCTGACACGCACAAAGCAGCTTTTTTTAAATTTTAACTAAAAGTATTTAGATACACAAGAATCACAGAATGCCAGGATGAATAACGAGCGTTGTTATTCAAGTAAATAGTTTTACTTTCTCACTTGACCTAAAGTGTGCCTGAAAAATGCACAACATGCCTTTAATTTAGTTTTGAGGTGGTCCTTACAATTTTAGGTAAGTACCTAATACACGCTAGCAGCGTTAATGCTTTAGCACAAAATTAATTTAGTATGGGATGGCGCATCGGTACTGACGATTTCTCAATGTAATTTAAGACGTTGGTGCCGTTAATAGAAGCCTAAGGCTGGGTTGCACCAAATCGTCTGTAATTGTAAGCTGTGTTCGTTAAAATTTGAATGTATGGAAAGTTTGACAAGTTTCTATGGGATGACAGCTGCCGGAGCCATATTTGACGTTGATCGGTCTGTGATCGTAAGTTGGTGCAACTCAGTCTAAGGCTGGGTTGCACCAACTTACAATCACAGACCGATCAACGTTAAATATGGCGCCGACAGCTGTCATCCCATAGAAACTTGTCAAACTTTCCATACATTGAAATTTTAACGAACACAGCTTACGATTACAGACGGTTTGGTGCAACCCAGCCTAAGTCTTCTGCGGTAGATGTCGCTGTACGCCTCCATAAGGCGTTGTAAGAGGGAACTAGTGAAGGATTTCGTGGACGAGCTTGGTTGTTCCGATAGCTCAGAGACTAGAGCTATTGGCCGCGTATGCCAGATGTCGCAGGTTCGAAACCTGCTCGGAACATTAAATTATTAAATTTTTCCCTTTAATTTGAAATTTTCGTTAGCAGCGTTACTGCTTTACAAAAATAACTGTCCTGCGTTGTTAGTTTCGTTAAGAGAAGACGGGACACAGTTTAATACGGTCAATGTTGGTGCCTTTATTTATTTTCCCCTCATTAGCTCGGAAAGCCGTCTTTTATCCTTTGAAACAAGCGGGTAAAAACGCATTTTATCCACAAGTGGGGAAAGTATCTTGACCTTGGAGCGTGTTTGAGTAGCTTTTGACAGATAACAAAACGTAAAACGCTTATTTTAATGGTTCGTTTGATATCAATTATCATTAAATAAATGGTTTGAGAATTTGATAAAAAATACCAAATTTAACTTTATTTAATGATTTAAGTCGTAAACCTTAAAATTGTATAAGTAATTTTTTTTTATAATGACTTTGAGTATAATTGTAAACGCACAAGTTGAGTCGATGCAATTTCAAAACGCATCGTCAGAAATGTCATCTTGTCAATGTCAACTAAAATATACACAACTTGTGACCGACTCCGACTCGCGTAAATATTATACACAACTTTCAGAGTTTTCTGTTATAATATCGTAAAAATATCTGTGATTCCAGTGATGAAAATCATGCCTGTGGAACTGTGTTTTTTTGTATGTTGCACTTTCCTCGCTATGGGTGCAAAGTTGTATTTTACTTCTCGTGTGTTGAAACACTCGCTACGCTCAGGATTCTATTTTAGAACCACTCGCTTCGCTCGTGGTTCAACTATAGAATCCTTTCGCTGGCTCGTGTTTCAATTCCACACTCGCGGGTAAAATACAACTTTGCACCCTTGTATAACAAATAACTATTATTTATTCATTGTAATGCCACGCATACATAATGAGATGTTACATTTTAATTATAAGTCATTCCATGACACCCTGTTAGGGCACACAACAAGCTAGTACCATTCAAGTCGAAATAGGTCACTTCACTATGTTATTTATAATTATGAAATCTAAAGCGACCTACATTGCTAAACTATCGTCATCGAGGAATTCGTCCAACGAGTAATAGCAATTCTCTGTTAATAGGTTTTTTAATTTAGTTTTACATATCTCATCATTAGGTTGACACGTCATGATTTAAGACTGCGCAGTACGTTCGGTTCTCCATACAAACGTATTTATGCTCTCATTTTAAAACGCCAGGCTAGAATAACATGAAACTTTGTATACACAATGGGATTCGACATATCTAGGTCGGACCATAGTTTCTGTTGCTTGAAATTATAATGGAGAAAAAATACACCGATTAGGTTTTCATACAAGCCGTAAAAAACTCAAAAAGCCGCTGTATTTTTTTTACTGAGACAGAAACTATGGTCCGACCTAGATATTCCATTGTGTATACAAAGTTTCATGTTATTCTAGCCTGGCGTTTTAAAATGAGAGCATAAATACGTTTGTATGGAGAACCGAGCGTACTGCGCACTCTTAAGCTTATTTGAGAGGAGATTAAGGACTATACGCTTCCCCCCGAGAATGCCACAACGATCGGTCATGAGCTGCCCGCATCCAGCGGACTCCGGCGACCTTAACCAGGTCATCAGCCATCGTGGGACGACGCACCTTCCAAATGCTACGTCGTCCGCTACGTGCTCGCCACTCGGGAACTCGCTGGCATCAACGGCCGTCGGGTCTCCGGGCAATGTACCTCGCGCACTGGCACTTAAGTCTTGGCTCCCGAAATGAAGTGAAATCAATGCCGAGAATTTGCTATATTAAGAGTGAGGAACCTTTATATATCTTTACTCTCATCGATTTTTCGCTCCTGTTAAACCTTGCTCCTGTTGAAATTCATCGAAATTAATAGAGCCTTCTCAGTGATCCCCAAAATAAATAAATAAAATATATCTGTATATGTAAAACCATACATACATACATATAATCATACCTGTTTCCCAGAGGGGTAGGCAGAGATCACGGAATTCCACTTGCTACGATCCTGACATACAACTTTCGCTTCATGAACTTTCATAACATTCTTCATGCATGCGCGCCGATTTAGGGTACTCCTGACCTGGCCTTTCTGCAGAATGTCTCCGATTTGGTCGGAGTACGTTCGCCGAGGTCTTCCCCTTCCAACTATTCCATCCACTCTTCTTACACTCGTTTTGTCAATCTTCTTTCATCCATCCTCTCTACCTGTCTAAACCATCTTAGCATACTTTTCTCAATTTTCGTCACTATATCTTCTTTCACTCCACACCTCCGTCTTATAACGTATGTAATGTAAAACCAAGTCGTATTGAATACATATAAAATATTTAAGAACTGCTGGGCCGATATTTATGATCTTTCATAGTACTGAATTTTTAGTTTCCTTTTCATAAATTATACGCAAACCAAACAAGGCAAAAAGATTGCATTGAGCTATTTCTCACAAGGATTGGACTTTTGCAAACTCGTCGTGAGTACTACGGACAGATGAATCAAAGTAGTAAGAAATGGTCGTTTATTTACTACTTACTTGTAAAATGATATGGACGTATTGTATAAACTACGACGCTTATTTGTCACGGCCTTGGTTTATACAAAGACAATCTAATAACAACATCTCAGTAAGGCATACGCGTACGTATGTTGAATTCGTTTTTGCTTTGATTCCTTAAATATAATTGCTGCAATTTGGAGCTAAAAGGCCAGCGGGTTTAATGCAGATTAACGTGTTATCGCTCTCAGCTATCGCGGTAATTCTGCAACTGATACTACAATGTAGCTGAAGCCCTTTTTCTTTTCCACGCCAATTTACTACTAATTGCAATAAACTTACGTTCTAAATTGGCATGCTCGTAATCGTGAACTTAGATCTTTGTTACAGCAAGGGCTGAATTTGGAGGGGTTTAAGGGGTTACCGAGCAACTTTCCTGGTAGTGTTTACTTTAATAAAGCGTTGTTGAAGTAGTGTGGAAATATCCGAGAATTGATTTTAGTTGGATTGAACTTGACTCCCTTTTTTTAATACCACGTCGGTGGCAAATAAGCGTACGGTCCGCCTGATGGTAAATGGTCACCGCAGCCTGTGGATGCATGTAACTCTAGGAGTGTCACATGCCCATTGCCGACCGTTTAAATAATGTATAGAGGTACACTGCTACCCGAAGAACCCCATACTGTAGTCCCTCGTGTCGTGTAAAACCTCGGCAGGGAGCTTATTCCACAACCGGACCGTCCCAAGGATGAAATTTCTCCGCAACCATACCGTACGCGATTATTTAGGTTCTAAAGTCTGAAGGATGAATGCCCTGCCGACGGCGAGTTGTTCCTTTGGCCAAAATTCATTCTTAGTAAAGGTCGATAGATGTTCTGTTGGTCTCGCACCACATCACCATCAATCCCAGAGCCTTGCTTTTGTCTGTGGATTAACCGCCATTCCGTTCTTCTCTGTGCTACATCTTTGAGTTCCTGATATGATATAAGTAACATTAACCTTCTCCTTAACTTGATATATAAACGCACGTCCCGGTCTTCCCCTGCCTCTTCTTCCCTCTATTTTACATGCAATTATAATTTTTATGTAAGTCATGTCGTATCAGGTGCACCAACACATTCCCTCTTCCAGTTCCTATCAAATCTACCACAATGGCATTATAATTCACGTTTTAGTGAGACTGCAAACTACATCCTCGGCATGATTCCGATCTTCGCACGCACATACTCCACGACTTCCTCTGTAGTGTAGCCGGGACACGTTAAGCTGCGTCGATGATGAAGCGGCACGTAGGAGATGACTATGTCGACAGTAACCTTTAATTAAACCCTTAGGGTACTTTATGACCCCAAAGTGTATTCTTACATTCATATTGTCATTAATTTTTGATACTAACAATCATATTTTTTCTAGTAGCTTCCTAAAACGCCATAACCTTTGATAATTAGTGCCGGGCTTATCAGTTGACCAGTGTGGTTGTGCCAGGCAAGTGTGTATGGGATCATAACTGACCCGACGCGAGTACTTACGAGGTGAAAATTTCAAGTGAGTAATTGTTTGCGTTGTTGCCAAGAATAATGTTTAACTTGATTTACTTGCGGTTTTTATAAGTTGTTTCGTTTTTGATTTAGTATTATGCCATATGTAGCATATGCCATAAATAAGTATATCATGAGCATCAAACCGTTGTATGCCGCAATAGTTGGGCTCAAAACAGTGCCTAAATTAAAAAAAGTGATTTCTCAAATATAATGATTATTTTCAAAAAAGATATTAACTTCAGTTAAAGCTGATTGTTTGATGCATAATGTTTCCTTATTAAAAGTCTGATTTTGCGAACACTTGGTTTTATTGATAACTGAAAATTGGGGTCAGTTGTGACCCCACGCGAGCAGTAGTAAATAAATAAATATATAAAGGGACATTTTTTTACACAAATCGAACTAGTCCCATAGTAAGCTCAATAAGGCTTGTGTTATGGGTACTAGACGACGATATATTTAATAGATATATACTTAAATACATAGAAAACATCCAAGTCTCAGGAACAAATGTTTCTGCTCACCACAGAAACAAATGCCCTTACCGGGATTCGAACCCGGGACCTCAAGCTTCGGAGGCAGTGTCACTACCAACTAGGCTAAACAGGCCGACAGGACAAACAAGCCGACAGTAGTTGTAAATGATGCACTAATCCTGATTGATTAGGCCCAAAAATATAAATGTTTAAAGTGGACTGTATACAAATGACTGGTAGTTCCTCTCGTAAAATAACAGTGACTGACTCTACTCTAATTTTGGTGCCACCTTGGTTCTGCTTTTTCTTATGATTCGTAACAAGTAAAAGAGTTCGGACGGATTGTAAATGATTTATATTGTTTATCACAGGTTATGTTCTTATTAAAACGTATTTTGAAGTTAACACTGTATATAATAAATTTACTTATTTATAATCACTTTAACACTGATTTTATCTAAATCTAGGACACAATGTCTAGATTCCTAAACTTTTCCTGAGCTGAGTTCATAACGCACTTTTTCTTTCTTGTTCTGGGTTTCTTCCTTGGAGTGTCTCTTCGGTACTAAGTGAAGTACGTTGCGAACTCACCTCCTTTCTTTCGTACGAGTAATGGCTGACCGTAACGTGAGCACCATGAAGTTGTGCACGCTACGAGGCGCCGTCCGAGTATAAATAGGGAATCTTACAAATCTCGCGGTTTTCCGCGGATTGCGGAGGCTGTGATTATCTCACTGGCCTGTACTAGGACTCATCGAGTCGGCGTTCGGTGTGGTTACACGTGACCCTTTATACTTGGACAGCGCCTTCCTAATATTGGCTCTGAGAGGGAAGAACGTTGTGTAAAAACGACTATTCTGAAATTATTCAATCTTAAGAAATTCGCTACGCGACCATTTCTTAGTGCCTGTGATTCAAACAGGGCTTATAATATGCGCCTCAGCGCCTACTTTATATAATAAAAACCTTATTGTCTCAGAGTCAACTGTTTGTGAGTTAGCTCACAAACATGCCATTTTCATAGCGTAATTTCGATCTACGATCGATATATTTTACACTATTACGCAATCTTTCATTCTACTGCGTATGGAATTTTCCAAGTATTATTGCGCAATCACTCGAATTGTGTCATAATACTTGCTGAAATGAATAAACTCGCCCTAAAGAGTTATTCCTTCCGCTTAGTGCGACAAGGTTCTAATATTTACGTAAATATGACAATATTTCTTAAATATTCCATTTTAAATAACAGGGTTACTCTTACATTTACCTAGCTAACGTCTTATCTTTATTTGTTTCTAAATTACGTGCTAGGTACATCAGGGGAGGGTAGGGTATGTCGTCTACAGTAGTGTTAGTATTTTAACGCGAGTAACCAAGGGGTAAGAGCACCAACTGACCACATTATTGCAAATGCGTCAAAATAGACTCACATTAATCATGTGGTGTGTTGGTTGTGAGTATAATTGCCAGAGCTCAAAGGTAAGGGCACTCCATTTCTCTACGTACGTACCGCTGAAACAACAAAAATAATCACACGATTAATCTAACCGCGCGTAAAAACATGTATACCTAATATTTGAACAGGGAATAGAACCAGCGTGCGACCCGATCGCTCTGTATGCTAATCAGGCGGACTCGCTGGATTTTTTTTTTTTTTTTTTTCCTTTATTTGCTTAGAATAAGTAGGTACATCAATGTCCATAGTTGTTATATGACAATAAGTATCTTATTCTGCTATTTGTATTGTGTAATACTAGCATGCAAATATCTTAAATAATTGTTAAATGTCTTGAGACAGGAAATCTTTTACATTGTAATAGTTCTTTACAGTTAATAGCTTGATTAATTGGTTTTTAAATCTATTTAGAGGTAGCTCTTTCAAACATTTCGGTAACTTATTATATATTGTCATGCACATAACAAAGCAGTGACTAGAGTACAGTGCTGTCCTAGGAACGCAATCATGCACCAAACGTCCAGGATTTCGTTGGTTTCTAGTGGAAATGCTTGCAGCTGTTTTGAATAAGTACATATGCCTCTTAACAAACATGCAGATTTCTAAAATATATAAACAGGGTAGAGGTAGTATTTTAAATTTTCTGAATAGTGGTTTGCAAGACTTGTAGTTAGCGAGTCCCCAGATAGCCCGCACACATTTTTTCTGTGCCACAAATGCAATACTGGAATAATTACAATTTCCCCACAAAATTAGTCCATATCTCAATACCGAATTTACATATCCATGATATGCAGCTAGAGTGGCCTGCAATCCTGAAGTGCGCCTTAATTTATGCAAAACATAAACAAATCTATTCAATTTGCAACGGACCTTATCAATGTGAGCTTGCCAGTCCAAATGCTCATCTAAAGTGACTCCCAAAAAAGTAACGTCCTGCAATCCTTGTATTTTCTTATTTCTAAAATGTATATTCATACTAAGATTTTCACCTCGTTTTGATTTAAACTGTACATAATGGGTTTTATTAATATTAATGTGTAAATTATGTATTTCTAACCATTCTATAACAGTTTCCATCATTTCGTTTACTTTACATTCATGTGCTTGTATATTTTGATTCTTTTCAGATGTAACAATAAATGATATATCATCAGCAAATAAAACAGATTTGTATGGAATGATATTAGGTAGTTCATTTATATAAACAATGAATAATAAAGGACCAAGTACACTGCCTTGAGGAACACCAAAATAATTACATTTTAGTTCTGATTTATAGCCAGTTTCTACTGAATGTTCATCTAGTTGAACTATTTCTACATATTGCTTTCTATTTAGTAAGTAAGTTTTTAACCAATTGAGAGCAAGACCTCTAACACCATATTTTTCTAATTTGTGTAAAAGTAACGCATGGTCTACAAAGTCAAAAGCTTTTGACATGTCTAAAAATACCGCTGTAGTGTGCTGTTTTATATCTAAGCTTTTAACAATGTGATGAACAAGATTAAAACTAGCTAATGTCGTCGATTTATTTTTTTGGAAGCCGTTTTGTTCTACTTTGATTATTTCATATTTATTTAAGAAATGTATGAGACGTTTGTACATGCATGTATTTTAACTGAATTTAGATTGTCGCGTATTAGGTACCGAAGACGTTGCCATAAGGAAAATGCAGCTGCGGGTGTTTTCCTGTTTAAAAACGTCTTGAGTCACGCCTGACGCCTGATTGCTTCGGGGAATTAAATTTGGGCGTTGAAAATCGTCTTGATTTTTATCAGATTGCTTTTTGTAGCAGTCGAGTTGTGAGCGAGTATTCACCACACGTCATGCCTAAAATTTCTTCCGACTCGTACACTCAAGGACTTTAATTGTTGAGCCATTTAGAGCTCACTTTATACTGAGCATTATAGTTAGCTATAAAGTGTCCAGTATAAAGTGAGCTCTAATTGGCTCAACAATTAAAGTCTGTGCCCGTACAATGTATTCCAGACACAATAGAATTATGCCTATAGGCGTCTACTGTCCATCAATGTGTCCGCGATATACATAAGTCCCGATAAAGATGTCATCTTCCCGTAATTCTATTGTTATTTCTATTGTGTCTGGAATAGTATCCATCAAAGTGTTAATTGACCATTCGAGCACTTTATGCGCATTGTCATAAGGTTTACCAATGTTTAGTTAGTTGTGCTGGCGTTTGTACATACCTGCAAGAAGCCGGGAAAGTGGCCAATCACTTCTCGACTCTATTATTAGCACAATAAGGTTCAAAAATGGACACTCACGATTTCGTATAAGGTTAATGTAAATGTAACCATCAAAAAATAAATGTGAAAATGGCAGCCAAGTTCAATATGCGATGCGTGGTTGTCGTCTTCACTGACAAAAGAATTGAGATCTAAATGGGTGCCAAGTTCCGTAGATTCTCTGAAATGGTGCCAAGTCCGACACTACATTGTTTACAGTAAAACTAGTTTACTGCGGCTTAATGCATTTTGAGCCTTAACTTGGCAGTTTTTAAGAAAACTGCCAAGTTAAAGCATTTAGATCTCAATTCTTTGCTTGATAGAACGTGTGTTGTGTTGCCCGAACGTGTCACCCATGATACAATAACACAAGGTATGACACTCCGGGGAAAATTCGTTGTGTGAGTGACGCAAGCCTACGTCATCACTGGTATCGAGCCTATCGGTGGTTGGCGGTCGTAGTGTGAGTTCGTGTGTACAGGCTGTGCAGTGACGTAGGCTTGTGTCACGATCCGGGGTAGCAGACCATCTTTCCACCATGGTGTCACTTGAGCGTGTCGCCTATACACAGTGCGCGCAACGAAAGTCATATTAATGCGTGGATAGGACAAATAGACTACCTCGATTTTGCTCTTTTTTGTATGGACTAATAATAATCGTATGGCATTTATTTTTGGAACCGTGTGATCTTCGAGAACCCGGGAACTTCTTCTCGGGGAACTTTGGGTATGTCCTATAACTACGACCAAGACCACAGGGGGATGGGCAGCAGCATCCGTGGAGTGCGGTGGAGATACTGCGATCGCCAACCCGCATGCCAAGCGTGGCGATTATGGCATATACCCCCTGTAAATTTGGGGGAGGCCCATGTCCAGCAGTGGACGTCCTTTGGCTGATATGGTGGTGGTGGTGGTGGATCTTCGAGAAAACAGTACGGTTGCCAGTTTGTATGGACTGAGTGACCTGTTTATTCCTCTTAAGTGAAAGTAAGGTAAACTTACCTTAATACCCTATCACTGTGACATGTGCAAAGCAAGTTTTGTATCAGTGTCCGACACTGGGGCATTTACCTTAATCAGCTTATTACGTCAATAAAGCGCACTCGCGAATTAATTTTATGTACCACGAACTTCACAACAAAAATAATGAGGAATTTAATCCTTAATTAAAAAAGGATAACGAATGCAAAGTATTTATTATTAAATCGTGAATCTGTACAGCAACTAATTAAAAACCGCTGTGAACAATGTGTGCGGTATTTTTAATCAAATTCGTTACTCCCTTCAAAAGTTGGTATGCATTAGTACAAAAATTTGGCTTTGGCCAACTTTGTCGATATTCACAAATCATTTTTAAAGTTCTGTACCCAAAGGGTAAAACGGGACCCTATTACTCCGCTGACGGACTCCGCCGTCCGTCCGTTCGTCTGTCTGTCCGACGGTCACCAGGCTGTATCTCGTGAATCGTGATAGCTAGACAGTTGAAATTTTCAAAGATGATGTATTAACATATACTAAAAAGAAAATAAAATAAATATTTAAGGGAGCTCGTATACAAAGAAAAACTTTTAAAAAGTTGCTCGTTATCTTCATCAGGCGCTAGGTCTCAAAATGTATTGGAAAACTAAAATCCGACTCGCACTTGACCAAATTGCTACTTGATATTATTTAAAGTTATTATTACAGTAAAAAGAAAAAATAAATATATATTTCTTAATTATATGTTATTTATTAAGTTCACATAAGGAGATATAACGAGTCACTCACCGTATTATTTTAGAAAAAATATTCATACAACAACTTTCCTACAGAACCGAAACCAGGTGACGGTTCCTGCGAGGTAATTACGCAACGTTTTCAAGCGTGCGTAAGGTACATCTAAATTTCATGTTCCGTAATAAAAATGACTTTTATATCAATAAATTGACTATACCAACAATAAAATAATGATAGTATATAGATGAGATACTATTTATATCAATAAAAAGATAGTTATATCAGTAAATTATACAGTAGAAGTGAACGATAGATCATCTATGGGGATAGAAAGGGATCATCTATTGGGACATCTACCTTAAAGCGAGCTACACACTACGCAGATACGATAAGATTTTATCTGCGTATAACTGGAGAGGGGAGTGAAACCGTCTCCCTCATATAAGCGAGACGGTTTAACTCCTCTCCCCAGTTATACGCAGATAAAATCTTATCGTATCTGCGTAGTGTGTAGCTCGCTTTAAGGTAGATGTCCCAATAGATGATCCCTTTCTATCCCCATAGATGATCTAAAAAGATTAAGGGTCTCCCGACCCGACATGTATCGATGCGGAATCGGAACAAGCCGATAGAAAAAAGCTTTATGTCCACGTAATTACAGCTATGTATATATATTAAACTTCGAAAAGAAAAGTGGGGGTAAGCCAAAAACGGCATGGTTTGGCTCGGCCGATGCCGGTCGACGTCGTTTACGCTCTTTTTGCATAGATATAAAGCTTTTTTCTGTCGGCTATTGCCGATTCCGCGTCGCTAGGTTTTGGGAGACCCTAAGGCTCCTCGTGATCATAGTCAAACAAGAAGTCTAACAATTTTCAACCTAACTGTACAAGTAATAGAGTCGAAAACTAGTAGACCAATCTCGGCTACTTGCACAATATTATTCCCCTGTGTAAACACGGCTCAAAAATGGATTCGAAAATGATATCACCAGTACAAAGTTTACTCCTGAATGTGGCTAAACCTAAACAAAGTGAGAGTAATTAGAGTCAAGACAAGCAAATCGCCGCGGGTCTCAATTACAGACATAAAGTTGGTCCGTCGGCAATAGTATTGTTTGAAACGATTGTTTATTCTAACTCCATTATAGGGGCCGAACACAAGGCAGTCGATAATTTTGTCGTCGTTCCTTTATCATACTAAAATTGTGGCATCCACCTCCACCATATCCGCCCTAGGACGTCCACTGCTGGACATAGGCCTCCCCCAATTTCATGGGGCATACTACAGTGTAATATACGATTTCAAGCTAACATTAAAATTGCTTTTGAAAACGAGGTATTTACCATTTATGTATGTTTTTGTGAATTCCCGGGCGGCTTGAGAACTTCCAATAGTCAAGTTGCCTACTCACTTGACAAGGGGGATCGAAGTGGCACCACGTCCGAAGGGAACACCCACCGTTACCCTACACGTGACCCGTGGGTGGTGCTAAAACTGCAACAAAACTGGCAACCGTACTGTGTTCTCAGAGATCTCACGGTTCGATAAATAAATGCCATACGATCATTATTATTTTTGTGAGTTCCCGATAATCTGGCACTTTCGCAAGCGCTATTTTCAATGATTAACTGACGTGTTCCAATTTTCGTTATGGTTTTCTCAAACACCATAGCAACCTACATCTTCTTCGTCGCGAGCAAAAGCTAGTAAAACACGTTACGTAAGTAGTATTATTATAAATGTGAAAGTTAGTGCCGATGTATCATCTTTATTTTAAAAACTTCTGAATGGATTTTGACGATATTTTCCACTAGTATAGTTTACTTCAGAAATCAGAACATGATATTCCTATTTCTAGAACCTTACGAATTCAGTTATTTAAAATTCATATATTATAAAAATAAAAATAAGAAAACACTTAAAATCTATGGACGCAAGTCAATTTTTTTGTGTTTGACCACGTATCAGATGACCTCATCTATCCTATTTACGTATGTCCATCCATCTTCCAATCACCCTGTTAGTTAAACGCACACTCGCAGGCAGAATCTAACCTCATTATATGACTTAAAACGCAATGCGTTCCAGAATTGAGATTAATCACAAACGTATTCTAAGATGAAAAACAACATTATTGAGGATCTAATGCGAGTAATTAAATAAATAAACACATACATACACACTCACTCGATAACACACACATTCACACACACACACACACAAACACTCTCTCTCTCTCTCACACACACACACACATACACACACGCATACTCAATTTATCAGTTTTGTTTTTGATTTTTAATTTACGAATCTTATATATCAATAATTTTATTATGTAAACTCGCACTCGTATTGGCTACCTACGGGACAGGCTGTGCCTAGTGTAGGGGCCAGTGCTTCTCTTTTGAAAGCTTGCATGTATATACACAATGTTAATTTAGTCCTAAGCCTGATATTGGTTAAGCTAGTTTGTATATCCAAAGTAGGAACTGATTGTATATTTGTGTGTAATAATAATAAATAAAAAATATTATAAGTACACACCTGCGCCAGTTCTCGAAAATGGTCGTGCAACGCTCTATTGGGATCGATCTGTCATCACGGACAGGACTATTGTAGCCAACAAGCCTGATATCGTGCTGACAGATCGATTGAAGCGCCAGGCAATACTCGTTGACATCACCATCCCCCATGACGAGAACCTCGTGAAAGCTGAGAAGGACAAAGTCAGCAAGTACCTAGACTTGGCACATGAGATAACCGCCATGTGGGATGTTGATTCAACGATTATTGTCCCGATAGTCGTCTCTGTGAACGGTCTAATAGCGAAGAGTCTCGACCAGCATCTCAAGAGACTCTCGTTAGATGGCTGGGTCAAGGCGCGGATAGTCCGGAGGTTCCTCTCTCTGTCGCCCTAACCACCGGTAGCTTAGGCTAGCCTCGCTGCCGGCGGCACCTTAGGTTATGTTTTTTATAATGCTTTTATATTTTGTATGTATATTTTTATATTGTACTTGTATACATTTATTGTAAAAAATCTAACTTAAGACGAAAAAATAAATAAGGTGAATAAGAAATAAAATTATTTTTCATTATCGAGCGTTGCGTTGATAGCCACCCAGTTAGTAAAGGAAACTAAACAAAACCACCATAACTGACAACCGGCAACGCTAATTGCACTGCCTTGTACATAAAAGGACGTAAAGCAATACAATTCAGTTACCACTTACACCCTTTTGGCTTTTGGGTTAAACTAATAACTTACTGTAAACTTAAGCTTAAATGTAAGACTTGAGCAAGTAGTGAAAATATAATAATTGAGGCTGGAAATTTATTATCACTAATTCAAGGTTTCTATAAAATACAATTTGGCGTTGCCAGAACTTTTAAAAGAAGGATTAGAAAGTAAGAAAGACAACGATACCTGTCAGTCCTATGATTCCTAAAAGTAAGGATTTTTGCTCTGAATCCCAGCCGCATGAATAATGATATAAGTACTTAATAAACAAATAAGTTAATAAATACAAGCAAATAGACCATTGTGAAAGAAATGACGCAGGATCGGGATTGACAACATTTCATTTTTTTTAAGCAGGCTGTTTTCCGATGAAATCAAATAGAGTATAAAAAGTTAAGTAAAACAACATTTTTAAATTCTCGATTATATCCCAATTTCATATAAATAAATCAGTTTCAAAAGTTCCTCATTCTAAAAGAGAGTAAGTGACAAGTAAGGCGTCACAGCGTAACAAATCATACAGAAGGACTGTTACTAAGACAAATTTACTAAAGAAAGTGAGCTGCTTCTTTTTGTGCGCTGTGACTGTCACAATTTCGTAGTAATGACGTCATTACTACGATATGGGCTTTCTTCACATTTTCGTGAATATTTATGAAACTAATAGCTATAAAAATATCAAAAAAATTATTTTGGGGTTTCTTGTTACCAAATTAACGTAATGAGTTAAGATTTCTTACTACTTAAAAATTTAAAATGTCAATTTTTTTTTTATAAAAAAATGGGATTGCTCTTGGCCAGCATCTAGCCAGGGGGCAAAGATGAGGCCGACGATGAAGCGAGCTCACCCAGAAGATGCCTATTCACTCGTACCTTAAAAAGGTCCAGGTTATATGAACTCGGAAATACAGACGCCGGCAGAGAATTCCAAACCTTAGAAGTGCGCAATTAGTGCCGTGCACGCTTATTGGAGGCCAAGACATACTTTGGGTCGTTGCGCTTGAGGAGTAAGTACGTAAATCGAGCATTGGAGTAAATAGATACATATCAACACAGGCCACCTAGGCTGATAAAGTTATTCGTAATTGAACCATTCACCTAACCTTGTTGTTGTTCTAGACTTGTTGAAACTCGTTTATATGGGTATGTCTGTAACATTTGACCTGACGATAACTCCCACTGATAACGAATGTTCTTAGTAATGGATGCGCTATCTTCAAGTTAAGGGTTATGTTTACGTGCAAACTCTGACTCATGATAACTAGTGGTTCCCGAACAGTGAACTCAAGACACTTGTGGAGTTGTACAGCTTCATCTATCGTCACATTTGTTTTGATAAACCATGTTTTCTGTATCACATCTGTATCTCGGCATCTCCCTGACCGAATCTTTTAATTTGAATTCAAATATAATATTAACAATGTGTCCCTCTCGGTTCAAACTCGGACCTTTCTATGAATAGATAAATATTGTTTATTTTGCATAAAGCTGGATTCATATTTATCTCGCCTAAAGTGTCATGAAGCGACAGAAAGAAACAACCGACGAGCATGTATGAGAAGATGTATGGATGTGATTGAAGCGAAAGAAGTATGTAAGGACCGTAGTATTTGGCGTTCTTTGGTCTCTGCCTACCCCATGGGATAACGGCGTGAGTTTATGTATGTATTTAGTATGGTTAGGCCACTCCGGCATATGGCATGTTGTTCTTTGACACAAGCTTACTGGTGTCGGATATTTTTTTTATTGACATGATGCTGTCAGTATTTACGCGCATGCGCAGAATCGGATCAGTCACCATCACTATGTCAGAAAAGGGACGTCTACTGCTGCACATATAGGTAGATAGGCCTTTCATCATATCAGCCAAACGTTCACTGTTGGACATAGGCATTCCCGAAAGAGGGCCATAATGACCGAACCTGCGCCAGCGGCATCCAGCGAACTACCGGGACCTTCGCCAGGTTATCAGTCCGTCTTGTGGGGAGCCTACTAACGCTGCGCCTTTCGGGAGTTCCAGTACGTGGTCGCCACTCGAAAAACTTTCCGCCCCAACCCAACGGCCATCGGTTCTACGTGCAACGTGCCCCGCCAAAGGCCACTTAAGAGTGCGCAGTATGTTCGGTTCTCCATACAAACGTATTTACGCTCTCATTTCAAAACGCCGTGCTAGAATAACATGAAACTTTGTATACACAATGGGATACGGCATATCTAGGTCGGAAATTAGTTTCTGTCGCTTGAAATTATAATGGAGAAAAAATACAACGATTATTAAGGTTTTGATACAAGCCGTAAAAAACTGAAAAAACCGCTGTATTTTTTTTCTTTTACATTTTCTAGCAACAGAAACTAATTTCCGACCTAGATATGCCGGATCTCATTGTGTATACAAAGTTTCATGTTATTCTAGCATGGCGTTTTAAAATGAGAGGCATGAGAGCATAAATACGATAGATGGCATAACCACGGACTTGATAAAAATGTGCATGACCCATCTGACCGAGCCTATTACATATTTGTGTAACCTAAGCCTAACAACGGGCTATTTTCCCGATGTCCTAAGCTTTAAGTCTAAAGCTTTAGTCACACCTATCTATAAAGCTGGTAACCGGAATGAAGTGACCAATTATAGGCCCATCTCTCTTCTCAGCGTAATCGGCAAACTTATTGAAAAGGTTGTTAACCTTCAAGTGCTAAATTTTCTCGAGTGCAATGCACTCCTGTCAACGAATCAGTTTGGATTCAGAGAAAACCATTCTACGGAACAGGCAGTCAACGTGCTTGTTAACAGCATAGTAGACTGTGTCGACAGTGGAGACAAGTGTGTAGGGATGTTTTTGGACCTCACCAAGGCCTTCGACAGTCTCTATTCCCATTCTCATAGCCAAACTCGAGCGACTCGGATTGAGAGGTGTAGTTTTACTTGACTGGTTCAAAACTTATCTCCAAGGTCGAAAACAGTGTGTTCGTGTGGGCGACCACTTTAGTGAGTTTTCCGATATTACTGTTGGAGTGCCTCAAGGCAGCGTACTAGGACCGACATTATTCTTGGTGTATATAAATGATCTCTGTAATTTCAATTTGCTTAACACTTCCATTATATCTTTCGCGGATGATACAGCGATCTTGGTTAAGGGCAGGGACTGGTCAGAGGTACGAAAGCAGGCAGAGTGCAGTATGGAGGCAGTCACAAATTGGCTTGACGCAAATCTACTTACACTAAATGTTAGTAAAACAAAGTACATATACTTTTCCATTAATGCCAGAGGCCAACCAAGCGATGATTTTTCCATAAGAGTTGATCCTCACCTCGGAGCAAGCAGTGGCAATACCTTTGAGCGTACAAATTTAATTAAATATCTAGGTATACTACTTGATGCGCACTTGAGTTGGCGTCAGCACATAGCATCCCTAAAGTGTCGCGTTCGCAAACTGATGTTCGTGTTTCGACTCCTTAGAAATGTCGCATATCCGGAGCTACTAAAAACGGTATACTATGCACTCGGGGAATCCATACTGGGATACTGTAACTCAGTCTGGGGTGGAGCAGCAAAGAGTATCTTGATCAGCTTGGAAAGGTCACAGCGATCATTGTTAAAAGTTGCATTCCGCAAACCATTCCGCTATAGCACTAAGGCTCTGTATATGGAAGCAAATGTTCTAACGGTGCGACAACTGTTCCTTAGAAAGGTTATGCTGGCTTATTGCAAAGGATATGGTGAAAAATTTGGCGCTGATACAGGGCGACGAAAACGTTAGAAAACACCGAAATTGAAAACCAGATTTGCCCAGCGGTTCAGTGCATTTATCTCCCCTCTAGTTTTTAAATGTTTTTGTAAATCATACAAGGCCTTCCGCCCCCCAGATAAAAAGATTTTAACGAAGTGGCTTAGGCAACATGATTACCGTGACACAGAACTGCTCCTTTCCGTTCTACAATAGGCAACTGTCATTTATTATTTACTGTTTTTTTTTCAAAATATATAATGTAAAACCTGGCACTAATTACATTACATCATATCATATTATCTATAATAATATTCAATTTATTTTAAGACCAAGTACCTTTATTCTATACGTAAACTACACTGCACACTTTACATACCTGAACAAAATTAGTTAAAGCTAAAATTTAAACACATTGTTCTTGAGAAATATTGTTTATTAGCTCTGTACGATTGCATGTCTCGATTTTAATGCTTGTTATTCTACTGGGTCCTGTAACACAGGGAATCCTAGCTCAGGACCCAAAGACTTGTTTCTTTGTTGTAAATGTTTTTTCAATAAATATTTCTATTTCTATTTCTATAAATACGTTTGTATGGAGAACCGAGCGTACTGCCACGTACTGCGCCCTCTTAAGTTTAGCGATTCGGAGGGCAATAACGGGTTACTTTGGTAGTGGACTTGAACAGTCAACAGCAAATTTAAATGATAGTTTTATGTACTTTGTCGCACTAACGTAACAATACTGCGACAGTTGTGATGCGTCAAAGTAGTGAAAGTGATAAGGTACTAAAATGATCATGGACTTTTGCTGCTGATTGTACTGCATAGTGAAGAAGCGATGCTGCCTCAACTGACAGTTGACACTGACAGCTTTCTTATATCGTACCGTCTCCACACCGACAAGTCTGTCGCCTTAGATTCGTCACATCCATCTGACGCGCTCTGACGTGACGGCTCGCCTTTGATTCACATTTATCTAACACACTGACGTGACGGCTCATACTCTGTCTGACGTCAGATCGTATCAGATAGCATCACGTCAGACAAATCTGATCTTACTCAAATTTACCTACATTACACAGAGAGAAAAATGTAATAGAAAGTTAAAAGTATTAAGTTTGTTTCAGCTTTGGACAGCCTCATTCCTGATGCGATCACGCAGAGAAACTCCCAGCATAGCCCTCTCCATTGCTCTTTGGGTGACTTTGAACCTTCTTATGAGGCGCACTTAATTATTTGTATTGTATAAAATGACATGTAAAACTATGTATGTTTTATCAATGAATAAATGAAGTGTGCTGTGGAACTCCTTGCCGGAATCCTTGTTCACTGTAAACTACAACGGTCTTCAAGATGAGAGTGAACCGGTTTTTACTTTTGCGCTCCATCATAGACCACAACATCGCTTACTCGTACCATCAGGTGATTTGTGGTCAAGCGCAAACCTATCCAAGACGACCTACGATCAACACCACCGGGGGTGGGCAGCAGCATCCCTGGAGTGCGGTGGAGATACTGCGATCACCAACCCGCATGCCAAGCGTGGCGATTGTGGCTTATACCCCCGTGAATTTGAGGGAGGGCTATGTCCAGCAGTGGACGTCTTTTGGCTGATATGGTGGTGTTGCTGTTGGCAAACCTATCCGTAGTTAAAAAAAATTACAGTTACTATCTATTTTTAGAATACCAAAAACATGTCGGTCAGGCAAACTTTAAACGGCCCATTTCTCATCTATGCCATATTTCTCAGAACCTGGGGAAATAACTTTCCATTAAGGGTGCTTGTCTTGAGTGGCCATTAGGGTATTAGGCGAAGGTTAAAATTGTAATAATCTCTGCAGCGCCCCCTAACGGGGCCGTAAATAAAGTAAATAGGCGCTGTAAGCCTAAGCGTCAAACTGTACAGAGTTGGGGCCATGAAGTGAGCGTGTATTCCCAGTAGTCCCGTGGAAGTAGTTCGGTGGCGGAACTAGTGAGAATTTTTTTCCCAATAGTTCCGTTCCCAATGTTCAGTTGTGGCGTTCAGTCGCTCACTTCGCTCGCTCAGCTTGCGCGTTGTAGGGTCACAGTTCTACTAACACTCCTCCTCGCTTCGCTCGTCGTCGTACCTAACTACCACTCTGTAGCGTTGATGGAACTATTTGGAAAAAACCGGCCAAGTGCGAGTAACACCTCCGAATCTACATTTAAAACCACTATACAATACATTTAATCAAAAAAAGTCGTATCTTCAAAGGAAACTTACAGCACTTAGGCCCTTTTGTTTGGAAAAGACAGTTTTTCAGCAATAACTCAAAAACCGTTAAACCTATCTTGGCCAAACCAATTATCTTTGAAAGTATTTATTAATTTACATCACCTTGACTTTCTTCAGAATTTTAAACTTCATAGTTTAGGAATTAGAGTCACTTTTTACCACTTTGAAAGCTAATATCTCGCCAACGGTTGACTTCAATGGAAAAGTTTTCAAGGAACCTCTATGTCATTTTTGAAGGCCTATCCATAGATAACCAACACGCCTATGTACATTTAAAAAAATATACCCCGCTGTTAAATGTATGGAGTGCCCCCCCCCCCCCAGTTTATTATTTTTTCAAAATTTCAAATCATATTTCTATAGCGATTCATAGCATACACCTTCTTAACAAATTTCATAATTATTGTAGTGCTCATAGTCTCAGAGTAAATCGGCTGTGACATACGGACGGACAGACAGACAGGCATGACGAATCTATAAGGGTTCCGTTTTTTTCCATTTGTCTATGGAACCCTAAAAAAGTCTCACTAGTTCCGCCACGGAACTACTCCCCGGGACTACTCGTACTGGGAATGAACTGAAGTGAGCGGACTCATTGGCCTGTATATATTATCTTGTTGAGTTGAAACCTCTTTTATATCGATGCAAAACCTAGCTCTTATATTTAGAAGTTGTAGTTATTAATGTCAGTCAAGTGCTCTTGTCAAGAAAAGGTCTGAATTATACAAATGTTATCTTGTTAAAAAACTTATTTTATTAGTGCTCCGATGAATGATTGGTTTGTTACCATACTTTAACACTGTCCAATCTGCTCGCACGGTAAAATCATTCAATTTTAATATATTTAAAGGATTTTTATATATAGGACCATGCGTCAACATGGTCCCAAAATACAAATATGTAATTTCGGTCTTTAAATCTATTATCAGCTAGTATTCGCTCTAAAATATTAATATCTCATATTCCCATATTTAGAACGAAATGAAGTAGATGCAAAGACCTATCTAATGACCTAACTCTCAGCTTAGTTGGTTTTAGGAGCAGAGGTTGCCTATAGTGCTTTGTACTTCAAATTAAAATTTGTGCTCGTTCCACTGAATGATCGCAAATATTTTTACAGTATATATGGTGCTACTTTATCGCACGAGTGCGATAATCAGCAGAATACGTGCATATGTCGAAACTTTAAAGAGCCATATGTGCTGTAAAACGTTGTACGATACACGTGCGAACAGGTAATTCACAACTCGTGTCGATTTAAAACACTCCCTTCGGTCCTTTTTCAATTTATCACCACTCGTTCCGAATTTCCTGTCATCTGCACTTGTTTCGTAATGTACTAGTACGGTACATATGGTGCTATATTACCGCGCGAGTGCGGTAATCAGCAGATTACCTGCATATGTCGAAACTTTAAAGAGCCATATGTACTGTAAAACGTTGTACGATACACGTGCGAACAGCTAGGTAATTCACAACTCGTGTCGATTTAAAACACTCCCTTCGGTCGTTTTTCAATTTATCACCACTCGTTCCGAATTTCCTGTCATCTGCACTTGTTTCGTAATGTACTATTACGGTACATATGGTGCTATATTACCGCGCGAGTGCGGTAATCAGCAGATTACCTGCATATGTCGAAACTTTAAAGAGCCATATGTACTGTAAAACGTTGTACGATACACGTGCTAACAGCTAGGTAATTCACAACTCGTGTCGATTTAAAACACTCCCTTCGGTCGTTTTTCAATTTATCACCACTCGTTGCGAATTTCCTTTTATCTGCACTTGTTTCGTAATGTACTATTTTATACCACGTCGTTCAAAAATTATTCACTCCTTTCTTGAAGAACCCCATACTGTACCTAAACTGACATTTGATGTATTGTTATACTATTCTTGCATTTTGTGTTTCGATTCGTTTTATTTGCCCTCTTGACTCTCTCCTAAAGCGACTTCTTGACTTGGCGGAGCACAACCTCTACTTCCTTATAAATCTTACTTGTGACTTTCTTATTTTTCTATATTTTACCGAGAGCATATGCAGTGCCGTCAACTAGATTTCCTTTAAAGTCGTGTTTAAAATACAATATTTTCAAGGAAATTGATCAAAAATTTGCTTTTTCATTTTGATATTCGCGAATACTCCCTGGAAGTCGCATGTTTAGTGGCCCCGTTCTAAATAGCACCCTTTGTTATTTGTATTTATTATTATTGTTTTAGTTTGAACATTGTAGCGTGAAGCTGAGTCTGGTCGTACACGACACTTGCCCATTTTAACGAGCGCTCTCGTGGCTATTTTGTACCTGAAAACTCACCTGGTGTCACTTATATTCACATTTTTCTTCGATTATTTTACTCCTACTGTTAGGTTTACTATTTTAAGAGCGCTGGGAGCCCAGCGGCGCCCATGTACCGCCTGCAATATCGGCTTGAGTCGACTCTGGGATGCGTTACCGCTTTGAGTATCTTGTAGTTACTAACTGAGCGCTCCCGTATTTTGAAAGGCGCGTTAAGCCGATGATCCCGGCTGTTGTCTATGACAACAGTCTTTAAGCCAAGTTAGAGCTTTCGAGCGGCTTAAGAACTAACAGTCAAGTTGCCACTCACTTGACTAACCGAATTCCAATAAGGTCTAGTTTCTCCCTTGGGTTGGAAGGTCAAATGGCAGTCGCTTCCATTAAAACTAGTGGCTACGAAAATTCTCCGGATAAGGATCCGGATCCCGGGCATCCTTAATACCCTTATAGGCAACCAAGCCTGGAGTTGCAGGCGTCTATAGACTGCGGTGACTGTGCTTACCATCAGGCGGGCCCTGGCTGCTTATTTGTCACCATGATATAAGAAAAAAACAATACTGTAACTGTAGATGAATGTTAATTAAGAGTCAAACATTGAGTTATACAATAATAATAGACTGTATGACTAGGGTGTAAATAAGACAACACCACGGGACAGTTACTTTCCCAGAGCGCTCGTGGCCCAGCGGCACCCGCCTACCGCGTGCGGTATGCGAGGTTAAGCAATGTGGGCGCAGGTCAGTTCTTGGATGGGTGACCGCTTTGAGTGGTTACTAACTGAGCGCTCTCGTGCTTTGGAAGGCACGTTAAGCCGTTGATCCCGGCTGTTGTCTACGACAGCAGTCGTTAAGCCAAGTTAGAGGCCTTCGGGCGGTTTGAGCACTTCTAACAGTCAAGTTGCCCACTCACTTGACAAAGGGGGGTCGATGTTGCACCACGTCCGTAGGGAGTACCCACCGTTACCCTACACGTGACCCCTGGGTGGTGCTAAAAGTGCAACAAAAACTGGCAACCGTACTTGTCTTCTTGAAGATCTCACGGTTCGTAAATAAATGCCATAGGATTAAATAAATAAGTTACTTTCCCGATGGAAGTGATTGTTTGAGTAATGATTGAAAGAATTATGTCATACATATCATAGAAAAACGAGAAGCGAGGGACATTGTTGGAGAGGTAATATGGCTTTTAGACCAGAGTTATACGCTCTACTTATCACTTCGATTGCTATTGCCAATAAATAAACACAGTTTATCATCCCAAAAAGAAAACAATAAGTTCCACAGCGAACCTCTGTATAATTTGGGGGCAATGGCGGCATTTTTAACCGATTTAAAAAAAAGGAGGAGGTTCTCAATTCGTCGGATTTTTTTTTTATGTATGTTCACCGATTACTCGGAGACTAGTGGACCGATTTCAAAAATTCTTTTTTTGTTTGTAAGGGTGTTTTTTCTAGTTGGTCCCATTGTCACCAAGTCTGGATCTAATGACGGGATCTTGGAAAAATCGAGGGAACTCCTCGAATTATATAACAAGAGGATGGGGTAAATAAGGCTACATCGAAGAAACTCCTCAAATTATATAGCAGGAGGATGGGGTCTGGCAAAGTTTGGAGTCGGTGTTTTTTTATTAAAAATTTACTTGTTATTATTCTTAAATAAAGTACATTGTAAAAAATAAAGTTCCCCAATATTTATTATTATTAAGTATTTATTTATTGTTTTTTTTTTTGTTAAATTATTATGTCACCTGATTGGTTGATTTTAGTTCAGCTGTAGGTATTCTTGTTGGTTGATGTGAAAAACAAAGTTTTTCTTTAATTAATGTAATTAGTGTATTGTGATTGGTGGATTTGTTATGGTGAAGCGTTTTGATTAGTCAAATTAAAATATTTTGTTTAACTACACTAATATTATAAAGCTGAAGAGTTTGTTTGAACGCGCTAATCTCAGGAACTACCTGGTTCGAATTGATTTTTTTTTTTGTGTTGGATAGTCCATTTATGGAGGAAGGATTTAGGCTATATAATATCACGCTGCGACCAAAAGGAGCGAAAACACGGACAAAGTCGCGGGCAACAGCTAGTCATGAATATGCATACATACTCGTATTTACCCTAGGGATTACATGCACTACTTTAGCCCCGCTTGATAATTCTAATATGACAGACTTTTCGAGCATGAGAATTGAAAAAAAATCTGCCCTATTATAAATAAGACTTTACGTCATTTCAGAACTGTGTTTCCGTCGCCGAAGCGTGTTGCGTGGAGGACACCCGCCATAAATAAGCCGTAAGCCCGGCCGGGACCGTGGATACGGATTTAGTTCCAAACTTGAATTAGATAAAGCTGTTAAATGACTTGTGGAGGTTAATATGACCTTAATGAGACTTGATGTGGGAACGTTTACGTAATTGCTGAATTAAAAAGTGTAACTTACTGAGTCTTATTTTAGGAAATTTAATATTTGTCACTTTATGTTTGTTGCTGTGCGTTGATTGCGTGAAGAAATTAAGAGATGGCGACTTATCTTGGATGGTGAAATAAAAGTTTAAAATTAATACGTGCTTATTCGTGTAATGTAAATTTGTAAGTCTCAGATACATGATTCGAGGAAAGGGTAGTGGGAACAATATTTCGTGACGTCGGGTGACGTCGCTGCATATCCGCCGTCGGATTGGTCACGATATGTATGACGCGATATATGAGCTTCCAATTGTTATTCATAGATGGAGTTATAGGTAACGTCCGGAACATGCCCCCGGCCTTGAAAGGGCTGGCTTTCAAGAAGAGTCTTGAGCTGGCAGAACTTCGTCTGGCTGAGCTACCAAAGGACAGATCTTGCAGTATGCGCGTCTCACAATTCCAGATGCAGTTTGGATATCTGCCACTCTTGACACTCCATCCTTGCCAGGTATGGTTTTGATGATACGCCCCAAATGCCACTTTAATGGAGGAAGATTGTCATCCTTAATGAGCACAAGTGTATTCGGCTTCAGTTCTTCGCAATGTGTCCTCCATTTAGATCGCGTCTGTAATTCGGAGACGTATTCTTTGGCCCAACGTGCCCAAAAATGCTGCCTGATTTTCTCCACCATCTGGTATCGATTAAGTCGATGCGCAGGCGTGTTCTGGTAGTCTTCTGAAGCGGGGGACGTCAAGGTTCGGCCCACCAGGAAGTGCGCAGGACTAAGTGGTAGATAATCGTGCGGTACAGACGACATAGGGGACAAAGGGCGCGAATTAAGGACAGCCTCAATTTGCGTTAATACCGTGCTGAATTCCTCAAATGTGAGGTGTGCGTTTCCAACAACACGGCGAAGGTGAAATTTACACGATTTTACTCCAGCTTCCCAAAGAGAACCAAAATGGGGTGCGTAAGGTGGAGTAAAATGAAATTTAATATCGCAGCTCGTGGCGTAGTCGATGATATCGGAGCTACATCGTTTTAAAAACTTTGCAAAGTCATGCATTAAACCCACAAAGTTCCTGCCGTTGTCCGAAAATATCTCGTTAGGCTTTCCGCGGCGAGCTATAAAACGTTTAAGGGCTAGGAGGTATGCGTCAGTGGTCATATCACTTACAAGCTCGAGATGAATGGCTCGTGTGACAAAACAAATAAATAAACAAATATAAGCTTTGACGGGTTGAGCACCCCTGCCTCTGCGGTTCAAAATGTACACGGGTCCTGCGTAGTCCACCCCAGAAGAGAGGAAAGGAAAAGTAGGTGTTATTCTCTCTTTTGGTAGATTTCCCATGAAAGGAGTTAGGGTTTTCCCTCTTAATCGTTTGCAAACAACACAGTCATAAAAAACCTTTCGCGCGAGATTCCTACCGCCTAGCGGCCACCAAGCATCATGCAATTCGAAGAGCAGTGCCTGAGGCGCTGCATGTAGAAGTTTTTTATGTGTATCTCGAAATAATAAAAGAGTAAATTGATGTTTGCTCGTTATCAAAATCGGGTGTTTCTTATCATAGGAAAAGTGTTCGGAGTAGCCGATACGACCGCCAACTCGCATGATGCGATCATCGTCCATAAACAAATTTAATTTACTTAAATTATGTTTAGGTTTAAGTGGTTGTTTGTTAACCAACAGCTCATACTCATCTGGAAATGATTCTAGTTGAGACAGCCTAGTTAACAATTGCGTTGATTCCCGCAGCTCCTCGAGACTGACACACCCCGTGCGCTTATTATTTTTATTGCGCGTATTATTAATAAAACGGTAAACGTATGCAGCGGTGTGTGCCATGCGCGAGAACTGTGAGAATCTTTCAAAAGGAAACAGAGAAGCCTCCGTGCTAGCGGTTAGTACGAGATTAGCGTTAGATTTAACTTCTCTCAATAAATCGTCTGAACGCTCAGAAGTCAGAACTTGAGGTAAGTGATTAAGGTCGAAATTAGCGTTACGCAAAAACTCAGGTCCTTCCCACCATAAGTTAGACCTCGCCAGGTCTTCCAAGACGACACCGCGTGATACGAGATCAGCAGGATTTTCTTTACCGCTAACATGTCGCCAAGGAAGCCCTTTCGTCAGTTCATGGATCTCGGTAACCCGGTTTTGAACGAAAGTCTTTAATAAGTTGGGTGACATGCGTAGCCATCCCAATACGATGGTTGAATCCGACCAAAATACGATGTCGTCAAACTCGCACCGAATGCTGTTTATAACTTTATCGTATAGCTTGGCACCTAAAAGTGCCCCGGATAATTCTAAGCGAGGTATGCTCAAAGGTTTCAGTGGTGCTACCTTCCCCTTTGAGCATAACAAGCGTGAAGATATTTCCATATCATCATTTATTGTGCGAACATAAATACAAGTACCGTAAGCAACCTGTGACGCATCTGTATAGACATGTAGTTCTATGCGCGTATAACTACTACTGCCCATTACGTAACGCGGCACGCGGATAGTACTTAGGACAGCTGATAATGATTTAACAAAATCATTCCAAGTGCGCGTGACGTCATCGGGAACTTCGTCGTCCCAGGAACATTCTTTAAGTAACCACAGACGTTGCAATAAGACCTTTGCAATCATTATCGCTGGACTTAGTAAACCTAAGGGATCATAGATTTGAGACACGTGAGATAAAATACTGCGTTTAGTTACCTTCTCGTTTTTATTTATGAAATCAAGTTGCGAATTAAAATAAAATTCATCATAGTAATTATTCCAACATATGCCTAATGTTTTCGAACTGCAGTCTTTATCGAACGTGTGCTGTGTTTGTGCATCGGTTAGTGCGGTAAAATTGGACCCTATTGACGGCTCGTTAAAGTTGAATACCCATTTTCTCAGCGGAAAACAACCTGACTGCAACGTTCGCGCGGTTTCGTTGCATAACCGTAATAAATCTAATTTATTATGTGATCCGGTAATCATATCATCTACGTAAAAATCGTCGTTTATTATTCTTTTAACGTCAGGATCGGTGCATTCTGTGGCTAATTGTTTTAAACAACGGACGTTTAGAAAAGCCGCCGAGCTCGTGCCATAAGTTACTCGGTTTAAGCGATAGACTTCGATAGGCTGCTCGGGGCTGTCACGCCAGAGAATCAACTGGAGGTCACGTTGCTGTTCTGCAATCAGGACCTGCCGGTACATCTTAGCTACATCAGCACACGCTACGTAACGGTGCTGACTAAAACGTAAAAGAATCGAAAGTAGATCACCTTGGATTGCTGGACCCACCATCTGCAGGTCATTTAGTGACGTGCCAGAAGTAGATGCAGCACTACCATTGAAGACGACTCTAAGACGAGTGGTGGAGCTTTCGCGGAAAACCCCATGATGACCAAAGATGTAATGTGGTGAGCCATATGATGACACTTTAGTCATGTGTCCTAAATCAATGTACTCGTGCATAAAATCTGTGTACAATTGTTTGTACGATTCTGAACGCTGTAGTCGTTTTTCCAGCGCCAGAAGACGACGTTCGGCTTGAGGATATGTTTCCCCTAAAACTTCGGGTGACTGCTTGAGTGGCATAGCAACGCAGAACCTTCCGTCACTGTCGCGCGTAGTAGTGCGAACGAAATGTTCCTCACATGCCTTCTCTTCGTCAGACAATGCGTTCCGAACTGTAGGTATTTCCTCAATCTCCCAGAATCGTCGTAACAGTGAATCTGTTGTTTGCGTAAAATTACACTGAATGTGGCCTTCAATGCGTGCGTTTAAATTGATAGGGCCAGCAATAATCCAGCCTAGATGGCTGTTAAGCAAGTAAGGACCATTATGTAACTTTATCTTGCCTTGCGTAAGTAGATCCCAAAACTTGTCAGCACCTACTAGGATGTCGACAGTTTCAAAATCTAAAAATTGCGGATCTGCTAATTGTATATTATCTGGAATACAGAAGTTTGCGCGATTTTCATATACAATTGGCATTGTTGAAGTGATTTGCGGTAAAACAAAACAATGTAATTTAGTTGTGTAGGCATTGATGCGTGATTTTATCTGTATGTTACAGGTTTGCGTACACTGCGTCACAGAACCGCCTACACCGCGTATTTCGTGAGTGGACTGTACTAATTGTGCGCCTAATAAATCGCATAATGTTTTTTTTATAAAACATCGTTGCGAACCATTGTCAAGAAGAATGCGTGCTACGTGCGTGTTATTATGTTTATCATTTACTTCGACAAGGGCTGTTGACAACAAAACCGGTTTTAAAACCGAGCGCTGTGTGAATTGCAATGGAATTTGCTGACAGTGCGCATTGATCGACACGTCTGAGGTGCATGGCGCGGGGTCTGAGGCGGTAGCGGGGGCCGGGCAGCTAGTGCAATCATTAGCAGGATGAATGATCGAATTATGTTTTTTATTGCACTTGCGGCAGGGACCGAATACGCATGTCTCCACAGAGTGTCCCGTGCGCAAACAGTTCTCACATAACTTGTTCTCGCGAATGAATTTAAGTTTCGATTTAAGATCCATTTCTAGGAATTTAACGCAAGAATAAAGTGGATGATTCATTTTACACATATGACACGTGAACTTCGATGTGTGTTGTGATTTTTGTGGTTTGCTATTGGTGGAAACATTGCAGTGTACTTTATTTATGTGATTATGCTTAGCAGTTGTTATGATATGTTTTTTATTCACTTCATATTTATCGCGTACACTCGTGTTTTGTGATGCCTGCAATGTTTCCAGCATATCTGCACGGTTTTTTAGAAAATGCATTAAATCATCCAGTTTAATCTTGATTTGTGTGTCGTTGCTCGTAAGGCTGCTTTTATATTGTTCCCACTCGCGTTCAGTGGTTTTGTCGAGCTTCGAAACTAAAATATAAATAATTAAAGTATCCCATGACGAGATGGGCTCACCTAAGATTTTTAAAGCGCGTAAGTTCTTAAGTGTAGTGTCGATTAACTGTCTTATAAATATGTGTGATTCTTTAGGCAAAGATTGAATCGAAAATAATGCCTTGACGTGGTTGTGTATCAATAATCTGTTGTTATTGTAACGATTAAGAAGGAGTTCCCATGCCACTGTATAGTTACTTGTTGTCAGTTCGAGTGCGTCTATAACTAACAAGGCACTACCTGTTAGGGATGATTTTAGGTAGTGGAACTTTTGTATGTCGCAGAGATCCTTCGAATTGTGAACCAGTGATAAATAAATGTCTCTAAATGCGAGCCAGTGTTCGTACGTGCCGTCAAAGGTAGGTAGTGACAAAACAGGTAGCCTAATAGCATTTAATGTACCAGTGCTATTTTGCAAAACAGTAGGACTAACAGTTTCGGTACTGTTTAGCAAGGACTCGGCAACAGCCAGTGCACCGTAGTAATCATCTTCAAATATATCTCTGTGTGTTAATTGGTCATCAAGATTTGATTCGAGCACGTTTGACTCGATTTGACTTTGAAGATCATTAAATTCGGTATACAGGCTCTCTGCTCCTTGTATGCGTAATCGTAAATTAATTCTACACTGCTCAGTTAATGTGTTTAAATTGTCACTATAGCTTTGAAGGTGGGTAACGAACTTTGTGAGTCTAGATTTAACTATGCCTCGTTTTTTCACGAGTTCGCGGACTAAAGGCTCATTTTCGGGATCACAGATGATCCTACCTGGAGATTTATCGCGTGACTTTTTCTCAACTGCGGTTTCTAGACCCATTTTGATTATGGAAAGCTGGAGTACTCACGTGTGAACTTTGGACTCTGATGCAACTGCGGCTCGTGCTAGCGGTAGCGAGGGTTGTTAGCAGTCACAATGGGATTACTTATCACGGTCGTTCACTGAAATTGATATAAGCACGGTATTAAGCAACTGAAGACAAAGGATTTGGTATATGGTGGCTGGCCGTCCGTACCGAAATATGCGCGTTTAAAATCGTTGGATGTCCAGTTTCGCCTTATATCCAAAGCTCCCAAATGTGCGTATCCTTGGGTGTGCTAATGCTGCATACGCGCCTTCCATCCAAGAAGAAATGCCGATGTGCGCTTTCTCTTCTCCAAAGGTGCTGCTTCTCAGAAGTGTTGGATAGCGAAGAAATCAACTCGTTCTTGTATATCGGCGAAGAAGGATCAATATGTTTGTTGCTGTGCGTTGATTGCGTGAAGAAATTAAGAGATGGCGACTTATCTTGGATGGTGAAATAAAAGTTTAAAATTAATACGTGCTTATTCGTGTAATGTAAATTTGTAAGTCTCAGATACATGATTCGAGGAAAGGGTAGTGGGAACAATATTTCGTGACGTCGGGTGACGTCGCTGCATATCCGCCGTCGGATTGGTCACGATATGTATGACGCGATATATGAGCTTCCAATTGTTATTCATAGATGGAGTTATAGGTAACGTCCGGAACACTTTAGGATTCTGCAATAAAAAATATAATCCAAAATTGACACAAATACATACAGTTTCCACGTCTCCACTTAGGTACAAGTGAAGTCTCTTCAATAGGCGAGGCACGTCACTGCGCTTACGGTGCGTCAGCGGCGTTTTGAGCAACGGTGTGGCCGAACCTTTACTTGACCCAGATCCATAACAGCCGTGTACTCAATATTACGATTCCTGAACCCAATAAAAAGTGAGCAACGCGCTTGCGATTCTTCTAGAGTGGCAATCGTCCACAGGCTACGGTGTCTGTTTGCCACCGTTGTTGTATAATAAACGCATGCACAAAGAAGGGTTCCGTACCGACACCTCCTAATCTACACTTAAAACCACTATTCAATACATTACCATGTCAAACGCGAGACTATGGCAGATGACTGACCAGAAACCCATTAGGGAAGAGATCCGGGAAAGGAAGTGGCGTTGGATTGGACACGCGCTTCGAAGATCGGACGACCACCGGTCCAAGCAGGGTCTACGCTGGCAATCTACCGGCAGAAGACGGCCGGGGCGTTCTCGGAACACATGTAGGCGGTCAGTTGAGATGGAGGCTGGCTCAACTGGTCTCGGCTGGAAAGAGTTGGAAGAAGCCGCGCAAGATCGGGACAAATGGAAAACTCCTCTGCGAGCCCTATGTCCCTAATGAGGTATAACAGGAAATCATCATCATCATCATTCAATACATTTAATCAAAAAAAGTCGTATCTTCATAGGAAACTTACGGCACTTACGCCGCTTTGTTTTGGCAAGACAGTTTTTCAGCAATAACTCAAAAACCGTTGAGCCTATCGTGTTCAATCCAAAAATCTTTGAAAGGATTTATTAATGTACATCATCTTGTTTTTTTTTTTCAGAATTTTAATCTTCAGAGTTTGGAAACTAGAGGGAGGGACACACTTTTTACGACTTTGACGGCAAATATCTCACCAACGGTTGACTTATATAGAAAAGTTTTTTAAAAACCTCTATGTCATTTTTGAAGGCCTATCCATAGAAACTCCAAATTAACCCACCCCCGCTCCCCCCCCCCGTTACATGTAGGAGCCCCCCCCCCTCCCAATTTAATATTTTTTACGTGTTTTCACATCGTATTTCTATAGCGGTTCATAACATACAACTTCACACCAAATTTCAAAATTGTAGTAGTCAAAGTCTCCGAGTAAATCGGCTGTGACATACGGACGGACAGACAGACAGACATGACGAATCCATAATGGTTCCGTTTTTTGCCATTTGGCTACGGAACCCTAAGAATGTCAATAGTGAAAGGTCAAATTAAACTGGTTTTCCTGTGGCGATACGCTTGGTAAGCGTTTTGTAACAGCCGTGTCTCGATCGTTTCCATTGCAACAACGTTATCGTAATTTTCGCGCCGCTCTCCATCGGCAGTCGTGGCCGAGCGGTTAAGGCGTCTGACTAGAAATCAGATTCCCTCTGGGAGCGTAGGTTCGAATCCTACCGACTGCGAACTTTTTATACTACTTGGACTTTAGAAAGGTACAGTTTGACCCAAACAATATGTATTTTGTTTATGTCGATTTAGTGTAGCAGCGATTTTTTCGGTGGCGGTATCACTTGTTTCAGTCGCTCCCCAAACGAAAATATATTTTTTTTCATAATTCAAGAGCGTTCATGGCATAGGGGCATCGTAGAAGTACGAGTATACAGGGTGGTTTCCGATAAACTTGGTGTATTAAAACGAGTGGAAAATCAGCCAATTCTACCGCAAAAAACGTTTTAATTTTTTTTTTGAACAATGATATCAAAATTTATACCGTTATTTATTATTAGGGATACGACCGAAATTTTACTAAAAAGTTAAAATCTGTAATGATTACAAACATAAAAATTAAAAACGGATTCACCTGCAGAATTAGCTGACGCTGACAACCCTTTCAATATGTACAGTTTATCGGAAACCACCTTGAGAGTGTGGCACCTGCATATGTCTAGCTGTCAACGCAACAAATCCTCAAGTCAATAAAGAGTCGGCAACGGGCTTGTGATGATAGAGTCGCAAGCGTCCATAAGCTAAGGTGTCTGCTTGTCATCAGGCAGGCCGTATCTTTGTTTGCCGCCGTAAAAATAATTTATATCAAAAAAACCCACTCCAATTTTGTACTTCGCTATGCCACGATTTGTGATTTCTGTGAGCCAATGCTTGGTTACCTACAGAAAATACCGAAATTGACCTTTGCGTGCCTATCAAATTCGAAGTGTTCCATTGATTCTTCCTAGAGCCCATCATCAGACCTTCACCAAATTTATATGGGAGCAATGTCGGGGTACCTGCTTTGAAACAAAAAAAAATATTAAAATTGGCCAACGTGATCAAGAGTTATCGAGGAATATACATACATAAAAAATACAAGCAAACATGCAGACGAACCGAGAACCTCCTTCCTTCTATTGAAGTTGGTAAAAAACAAAATAAAGAGAAATTCGATTCCCTCTTGAATCCTACTGTAAATTATTTTTAGCTCCGCTCAGAATTTGCATGTTTGTGTCGAAGCGAAAATAACTGACACTCTGCCAAAGAGACACGAATCATGTGAGCGTAAGTCATTGAGTCTGTAGGACAAGTCTTTTTGGTTTGGATCGACAGAAATGGATGCTAGACTGGATGTGCAAATACAGACATACTCGAAATACAGACACACGAATACTTATAGGAATAAAATGCTTTAATGGCTTTTTAAAACAAAGATCTTGTTTTTATGTTAAATATTTTTTATAAGCGAGATTATTTGTTTCGATGTTTTTGATGTTTTCTATGTATTGATATCTTTTAAATATATCGTTGGCTAGTACCCATAATACAAGCCTTATAGAGCTTACTATGGATGTGGTTTATTTTTGTGTATTTTTGTATAAAATTACATCAATTCAATTTTATTAAATTTTCATTTTTATATTCATGTATTTATTTGCCATAAATTGTATGTTACATTGCTATGTAAACGTCGTCTCGTATCAGGCTGGCAAGGAAGGCTGAGGAAAGAACCACATGGAGATCGCTCCACCGACAAGAGCCTAGCTCTTAAATAAATGATGTGGATGATAAATATATGTTACATTATATAAAGATGGTACAAAGATGGTCATAAAAAGTATCAATACAATTTTACCAATTGGGTGTAGCAAATTTATAATAATACATTTAATTAGGTACATAGGTAACTAATACAATTTTATCCAACCTTATACATTGAAATATTCATTCATACTATAAGGACGAAGAAAAAAATATTTTACGGCGATGCCTTAATTTCACTCAGCAAAGCATTGTACGTCTTTGCTGCTTCTCATCAGGTAGGCCGTACGCCTATTTGTGTATAAAATAGCTAAAAATTATATTTTATGCAAATTAAAGTTTCGGTATAATATTTATCAGAGAACTGACTCGATACATTGCGCTTGACTGTACAAAAAGTTCGCAGTCGGTAGGATTCGAACCTACGCTCCCAGAGGGAATCTGATTTCTAGTCAGACGCCTTAACCGCTCGGCCACGACTGCTGCTTGCCACACAAGCGTAATGTTCATGCACCTACTAAATGTACTTTCACCTTTCACCTATACGGCCAAAACGTGACTATACGAATGTAGGTTATGTTATGTAGGTCAGCTGGTTTTAAAACAAGTATGTTATAAAGTCAACATCTTAATCGTCTATAGTATTCATTTAAATGAATACGTATAAATGAATGAAACGTAACCACAAAGATACAGCTTAAGTGCCGCGAGTTCCCTATGAAGATACATTTTGTAATTCAATGGATTGTATAGTGGTTTTAAATGTGGATTTGTTGATGTTGGTACGGAACCCTTCTTTGTGCGTGATCAAAAACGCATTTGACCGGTTTTATTGTTTACAAAATTAAAATACCCTAAGACTAACAAAATACAATAGAATGTGTGGCGCAGTATTTTTTTTTTTTGCTAATTTCATTTCAAGTCAGATCGATTTAGAATAAAATATCCCACCAAAAACATTTCATGTAAAATTTTGCCAAGATGACCACATAAGGTTTGCCCTGTGAAAAAGATATCAGATCTCATGTAGAGCCAAGCTTCTGAATTTAACTCTACCGACCCTAACATCAACAACTTCTACATATCAGTAAATACAAGTATGTATGGCTTCGCCGTTTCGCTACCGTCGTGGAAGTGATGCGAATATAGCTAATATTTAGTTTCTGATCTGAAGTAAGTTACGAAACAGCCAAGCCATACATATTTACTGATATATGGAATTTGTTGAAATTAGGGTTGGTAGAGTCCGGCCGTGTAGATTTAGAAGCTTGGCTCTACATGAGATCTGATATCTTTTTCACAGGGCAAACCTTATGTGATCGTCTTGGCAACATATTTAGCACTCGGTCAACCAATAATAACCTACTGCATTCCAGCGTGGGGAGGAGCTGCCAGCTGTTTTATGATGGTCCTTGAGAGAGCTCAGCGCTTACTACTGAAAGTTATGCACTCGAGGAGTCACAGGCACCCAACGTACGAATTGTACAGGGAAACTAAAGTGCTAAGTGTGCGGCAACTATACATTCTGCGATGCACGGTCATAGCTCATAAAATCGTTACAAGTTTGCCCGACTACAACGATCGCTTGAAAAAACGCAATTTCCAAATTCCTCTGCCTGCAGTCGTATCTAAGTTTGGAAAAAGACGCGGTACTTATATGTACTTGTTCATATATAAGAAGGTCAACCACGCTTGCAACTTGAAAACGCGCACTAAAAGGATGGTCAAGACTGTAACTTGCAATTGGTTAAGCACTTTAGACTACTACGAAACAGAAAATATAATAAAAAAAATTAAATAACACACGTCAATCTCAGTCACTTAACCTTCATAACCAAAGCAATCATACACACACACACATACACACACACACACACACACTTATGACGAGTACCTTCCTACCATAATGCATTGCCAATATTTTAGGTTATTTATATTCAAGATCCTAAATTAGTTTTTCGATTATGTACGTAATACTTAGTTTTTAATGTTTTCATCTTTAGCGCTAGATAAAATGTATCAGTTATCATGTAAATCGAATCGATAGTGTCAGCCTACGAGACAGGCCTAGCCTAGTGTAGGGGTCACTGAAAATCTGTAATTTAATCTTCTTTGTGCCACGCACAGTGTCTGTACCATTTTTAAGTACCATTAAATTTACAATCATGTAAAGCACTGTGCATAAATAAACAATTTTGAATTTGAATTTTTTGAATTGAATTTTTGAACATTTTACATGAAATGTTTTTGGTGGGATGTCAGTTATTTTTGGAAGTTGCTATTGTAAGTACTTATTAATAGGTTTTTTAAGTTACTGTCTACAGTCCCGTGTAAACTTTCATGTCCTAATTCATAAAATTGGTGAAAGACTCATATAAACTTTCACCCCCCCCCCCCCCCCATTTTAAGGGATGGAGGCGAAAGTTAAAAGTTTTTATGATTTTTTTTGTTAGTTGTATACTAAACTTAGATTACATACCAAATTTCAGCTTTCTAGCACTTCAGGAAGTAGCCAAACATTATGATGATCATCAGTGTGTCAGTGATGAAATCGGTTTATTTTAGATATCAATAAAATCTAAAGTATTAAAGCTATTCAATTGAGACTTTGTATGTTTAATTAGTCTATTATTGACATCATATCCTGAGACTATGAACTATCTGGTACATCGGAAACCAACTTTATGAGGGTTAAAAAAAAAACGACGAAACACTTCGAGAAAAGGTAGGTAGTGCCCTTGCGCTTCGCTTGGCTCGTCTTGGCGGGGGCACTACAGTGCCCCCAGCTAAATAAGTGAATATAATAAATGTAATAATGAAAATAATAATGTAGGTATTAGTTTTATTTTTTAATATGTCATGCCTATACATTATGATAGATTCCTCTGTTTATTATTTAAGCATGCAAATATTTTTCAAACATTATTGATCTATATTTTTACACAGGAAATCTTTCACACTGTAGTAATTTTTTCAGTTACATAATCGACTTTATCTCCATTAAAGTGCTAGTTCATTAATTTACACATATTATGACGCCGACTGTACTTGTAAGGTTAATTACAACAACTGGGTACACTGACCCTTTCACTTCTAAAATATAATGGTCACGTAAACGGTAGTGTGTCAGAGGAACTTCCTCAGTCGGACGCTCCGGTTGTGGAATGAGCCGCCGACCTGCCGAGGTTTTCCCGAGGGACTACAGTATTTCTGGAGTTGCAAGCGTCCATTAACTGCGGTGACCGCCTATCATCAAGCGGGCTGTACGCTTGTTTGCCACCGATGTAGTATAAAAAACCGTCTGTCGACGATACGACAGCTGCATTTATTACGTAACGATGACATTCGCTTTAGCTTGAATTTAAAACATAAGTTTTTTTTTTGTGACATAGGTGGCAAACGAGCAGACGAATCGCCTGATGGTAAGCGATTAGCGCCGCCCATGGACACTCGCAACACCAGAGGGGTTGTAAGTGCGTTGCCGGCCTTTAAGATGGGAGTACGCTCTTTTCTTGAAGGTTTGAAGGTCGAATCGGTCCGGAAATACCGCAGGCGACAGTTCATTCCACAGTTTAGCTGTGCGAGGCAAGAAATTTCTGGAGAAACGCACAGTTGAGGACTGCCAACCATCTAAGTGGTGAGGATGGAAATTTTGTCGCGTTGGGCGATGGCGGAAGGAAGCGGCAGGGGGGGGGCAGGGGTGAGGGGGAGTTTCCGTTTTCAATAATCAGTGTAAGACGTCCTGTTTAGCCTAGTTGGTAGTGACACTGCCTCCGAAGCTAGAGGTCTCAGGTCAGGTTCGAATCCCGGTCAGGGCATTATTTGTGCATTTAGCACGGATATTTGTTCCTTGGTCTTGGATGTTTTCTATGTATTTATCTATATAAGTATGTATATCGTCGTCTAGTACCCATAGTACAAGCTTTGCTTAATTTGGGACTAGGTCAATTTGTGTAAGATTGTCCCCCAATATATATTTCTTATTATTAGTGTACATTTGACTCAATGTGTGTAAATCAATATTTTTATACAAACATACATTTATTTATTTTTTATTATAAATGGGATTGCTCTTGGCCAGCATCTAGCCAGGGGGCAAAGATGAGGCCGACGATGAAGCGAGCTCACCCAGAGGATGCCTATTCACTCGTGCCTTAAAAAGGTCCAGGTTATACGAACTCGGAAATACAGACGCCGGCAGAGAATTCCAAACCTTAGAAGTAATCCACTAAAATCATACTAAAACGTAGTAAATGGACAGGATCCTATAGATCATCATCATCCCAGCGATATCCCAGTACAGTTACATCTAAAAGGATTCCCGGGATCCGGTATCTAATTTCAATAATTGGCGTAGTTTTTACGGAAGTGCAATCACTTCCGTAAAAACTACGCCAATTATGGCAATCCATCTGACCTCCCAACCCAAAGGGAAAACTATATGTCTGCAAATCAACGTTTCGGTTCATAATATATCGCAAATTATAACGTTTTTGTGTAGGAAGAATAATATTAATTCCTATTACCTATTGTGATTTTCTTTCGATGTAAAACTGTATTTTTAGGAGTCCATAGCTTATCTGGCAAAACAGAACCCTTATGCCTCTAGTATGTACTAGAGGCATAAGGGAACCTACGTATAATTCACCGAGTGAAACGAAGATCTCCGTTTCAGCTTCGGCAAAAATGCTTTCATATGTCCAGCTCTTCCCCTCTACATGCCGCATTAAGTTTTTTTTTTTTAATTTGAAATTTGAGTGAACTATTAAGAATTTATTATTGGCGCAGGACCGGTCATTGTGGGACTCTTATGGGAACTATGTCCAGCAATGAACGTCCTTCGGCTGATATTATAAAATATTTTCATAGTCAAAGTCAAAGTAAAAATATTCTTTATTCAAATAGGCCTAGCAACAAGCACTTTCGAATCGTCAGTTATAACATGTATATATATTAATTAATTAATTATTTAGAGCAATTTATTGATTCTATTATTATTCTTTAAAATAAATATTGTATTGTTGTAGACATGTCAAAGTAAGAAATTATTGTGTAGTAAAATTCACAATAGGATCGTCAAAACATAAATAATAATATCATTAAAAAATATATAAAAAATAGAAATCTAGACAGTTTCTAGAATAAAATCAAAATGTCAAAAGAAAATAGTAAGATAATATTAATATCTAATGCCATAATGATTAATTCATTAATATTTCAGTCCCAATTAATCCCACGGTGTTTTATCATTCATGTAGTCGTGTGTGCTATAATATGCTTTCGATATGAGTTTACGCTTTACATATTTTTTTAATTTATTAATAGATAATACAGTTAGGTTTCTTGGAAGCTTATTATAAAACTTCACACCATTACCCACGAATGATTTTCAAATTTTTTGGAGGCGAGTGGTGGGCACCGTGAGCGTGTGTTTATTTCGAGTATTAAATTATGTATGTCACACTTCTTCCTGAAATTTACAATGTTCTTATGTACATACACAATATTATCAAAGATGTATTGACAATGCAATGTCATTACATTAATGTTCTCGAACTTATCTCTAAGTGAGTCTCTATGGTTCATTTTATATAGTTTTTGCTCGAATAGCCCTCTTCTGCAGAACAAAAATGGTATTAATCTCTGAAGCACTGCCCCATAATAAAATACCATACGACATAATACTGTGGAAGTCACTAAAATATACTAATCGAGCTGTCTTCGCGTCTGTCAGTTGGCGGATCTTGCTCACTGCAAAAGCTGCAGAACTCAGTCTATTCGAGAGATTAGCAATATGGGGATTGGGGACCCCATTGGAGTTTGGAATCTAATTTTAATCCAAGAAGAATTAATATATTGGGGGACAAATCGACCTAGTCCGGAACTAAGCAGAGCTTGTACTATGCGTACTAGACGACGATATACATACTTATATAGACAAATATGTACATACTTAAATACATAAAAACATCCAAGACCCAACAACAAATATCGTTGCTAAATTCACAAATAATTCCCTTGCCGGCCTAGCCGGGATTCGAACCCGGTACCTCTAGCTTCGGAGGCAGTGTCACTACCAACAAGGCTAAACAGCTGTTTAAATGATGATGATGATGATGAATATATTCAGGCATATAATGGAATAAAATAGAATAGAAACCAATTTATTGCAAACCAAAACAACACCATTAGTAATTAAATTTTTAGTAACATACACATAACACAAATATACGAGTATATATATATATATATATATATATAACTCTTAAACGTACGTATATTATTATGTCGGAAATAAACGCTACAATTGTATTAACATTTCATCTACAAAAGAACACGATATAATACTACTTATACTTCTTATCGAACTGTAATCGCTTTTATTACTCACGAGAATTAACGATAGGTAAGCGCATCACCAGATTAATAATCAATTAATCAAACAGGCGGTTATAACAAGTTGATTACCAATTTATGCGTTCGAATGAGGAACGGATGTAATAGAGCGATGTCTGGGGGTCTATATGACTCAACGAATCGGTTTGGTATCAAAATTACTTTTCTCTAACATGCAATGAAATATTGATGTTATGTTCCTTATAATAGGCTGCGAAGTTTGACGTTTCAGGTGCGGCGGAACAACTAGGAAGAACTGTAAAGGAATTTCATACATGTAAAATTGAATGCCTAGGCCGGGAATTAATTTTAATGTCAAATATGACGTTTGTTAAATTTGTTTTTTGAGTGGTGTATTTTTTATTTCATTGCATATGTTTGTTTGAGAAACGCGAGCACAGGAAGTGGACCTGGATGAGTCCCGACGGTGCAACAAAAAACGAGATTGACTTCATCATGTCGACGAAGAGGCATATATTCAATGATGTCTCTGTGATCAATGCGGTTAAAACCGGAAGTGATCATCGTTTGGTAAGAGGCACATTGAATATATGCGTCAAGCTAGAGCGCTCTCGACTGATGAAGTCCACGCTCCGTCCAGCAGCAGTCCAAATCCAAAACCCCGAGAGCTTTCAGCTGGAACTCCAAAACCGTTTCGATTGTCTAGGCGGCGATGTGAACGAATTCAACGACAGGTTTGTGGAAGCTGTCCATAGCATTGGGTCTAAGTTCTTTAAGGCCCAACGAACTCAAAGAGCCAAAAGGCTCTCTATCTCCACTCAGAGGCTCATCGAGGAAAGGAATGAGATGATTCTGCAGTCTTCAGCCGATGCGAAATTATACAGGCAGCTCAATAAACAGATCTCTAAGTCCCTTACCCGCGATCTGCGCCAATTCAATACAAATCGGATTGAAGAGGCCATCGAGCAGAATAAGGGCTCTAAAGTTTTCTCAAGAGATCTGTCTATTGGGCAGAGCCAGCTCGCCAGATTAAAAACTGAAGATGGTAGAATCGTTTCGTCCAAACCTGAGCTTCTGAGTGAGATAGAGTGCTTTTATGGACAGCTATACACGTCAACTAGCAGACCCGAAGTTGGTCTGGCGGAAGACCCTAGAGCTAGATTAACCCGGCACTATACCGAAGATATCCCGGACATCAGCCTGTACGAGATTAGAATGGCTCTTAAGCAGCTGAATAACAACAGGGCACCCGGTGAAGACGGAATTACAGCTGAACTCCTGAAGGCGGGTGGAAAACCGGTCCTTAGGGCCCTTCAGAAGTTGTTCGACTCCGTCTTACTGGAAGGGAAAACTCCAAAGGCATGGAACAGAGGTGTGGTGGTGCTGTTCTTCAAAAAGGGTGACAACTCCTTACTGAAGAACTACCGACCCATCTCACTTCTGAGCCATGTCTATAAGCTGTTTTCAAGAGTCATTACGAACCGTCTCGCACGCAGGCTAGATGACTTCCAGCCTCCCGAACAAGCCGGTTTCCGAAGAGGCTTTAGCACCGTAGACCACATCCATACGCTCCGTCAGGTTATACAGAATACTGTGGAGTATAACCTGCCCCTCTGTTTAGCGTTCGTGGACTACGAGAAAGCCTTCGATTCGATCGAAACCTGGGCTGTACTACAATCTCTCTAGCGGTGCCAAGTGGACTACCGGTATATCGAAGTGCTGAAAAGTTTGTACAAGAACGCCACTATGTCAGTCCGACTCCAGGACCAGAACTCAAAGCCTATTCCGTTGCAGCGGGGAGTCAGGCAAGGAGATGTTATTTCTCCTAAACTGTTCTCCGCTGCACTGGAGGATGTTTTCAAGACTCTGGACTGGAGAAGGCTAGGCATCAACATAAACGACGACTACCTCACTCACCTTCGGTTTGCTGACGATATAGTAGTCTTGGCTGAGACCATGGAGGATTTAAGTACAATGCTCAATGACCTCAGTAAAGCCTCCGAGCGAGTTGGTCTAAGGATGAACATGGACAAGACGAAGATCATGTCAAATGTCCATGTCGCACCAACTCCCTTAACAATCGGACACTTTACGCTCGAAGTTGTAGACGATTACGTATACCTAGGACAGATTGTCCAGTTAGGTAGGTCAAACTTCGAGAAAGAGGTTAATCGTCGAATCCGACTCGGCTGGGCAGCGTTCGGGAAGCTACGGCACATCTTTTCGTCCAATATTCCGCAGTGTCTCAAGACAAAAGTCTTTGACCAGTGTGTGTTGCCAGTGATGACATATGGCACTGAAACGTGGTCGCTTACTATGGGCCTCATAAGAAGGCTCAAAGTCACCCAAAGGGCAATGGAGAGAGCTATGTTGGGAGTTTCTCTGCGTGATCGCATCAGGAATGAGGCCATCCGCAGCAGAACCAAAGTGACCGATATAGCCCTCCGAATCGCTAAACTTAAGTGGCAGTGGGCGGGGCACATAGCACGTAGAACCGATGGCCGTTGGGGCGGAAAGGTTCTCGAGTGGCGACCACGTACCGGAAGGCGTAGCGTGGGCAGGCCCCCCACACGGTGGACTGATGACCTGGTGAAGGTCGCGGGTGTCCGCTGGATGCGGGTGGCGCAGGACCGGTCATTGTGGAAGTCTTTGGGGGAGGCCTATGTCCAGCAGTGGACGTCTTTCGGCTGACATGATGATGATGATGATGATATGTTTGAGAAAAGCACTACACATACAAATCTCGACGAGAAACGTTGGGTTGCAGGCCGCGTATCCCTATCCGTCTACATCTACTTGGCATGCACCCCTTCGTTTCCCGGCCGCTATAGTAATGTACTATTATTAAAAAAGGTAGGGCAGAGCGGAGTGTTATCCCAAGGACCTTTGATAGGTAACTCTGTTTTCTCATGATATTTATGGCTTAACGTATTGACAACAACGAGGTTTACCGTAATAGTATCTCATATCTACTTCAAAACTCACCGTCTTCGAGAGATCACACACACGCACAAAACATCACACTACTTTTAATGTTATAGTTTAAGATTTTTTTTTTTTTATTTGTTACTGTCAGCCTACCTTTGGTGATAAATAAAAATGAGTGAACAACTGCGACCGGCCCTCTTCCCAGGGACCAATCTGAAAACCAGCGCTGGGTACCCCATGCCCAGCATATGCTGAGATTGGGACCCATTGCCTCAACTCAAAATTGATTTGTGTTCTTCTTTTTCTTTTTTAACCGACTTCAAGATTTCAAAAGAGGAGGTTATCAATTCGGTTGTATGTTTTTTTTTTTAATGTTTGTTACTCCATAACTCCGTCATTTCTTAACCGATTTAAAAATTTTTTTTTTTGATTGTATGTATATATATCCAAGTTGGTCCTGTTTTTGTCAAAACGCAGTTCTGATGATGGGATCCATGAGGAATTGAAGGAAATCCTCAAATCTTTAAGGCAAACATATAGTGATTTTTATGTTTTTATCAACAAGTCAAGCATTTGCATCCAAAAATGTGACATTGGATGAAGTGGAACTGCTGATGATGATCAGAACAGAACTCTTCAACGACGAAAAGTTCACGTTTGGCGATTTGTCGTCCTAGCTGTGTTTGTTAAGCAAGTTCTATTTTCACGATTAATTTTTGTCATGCTCGAGTTCTGATGATGGGATCCATGAGGAATTGAGGGAACTCCTCAAATCTTAAAGGCAAACATATAGTGATTTTTGTGTTTTTATCAACAAATCGAGCATTATCATACAAAAATGTGACATTTGATGAAGTTGAACTGCTGATGATGATCAGAACAGAACTCTTCAACGACGAAAAGTTCACGTTTGGCGATTTGTCCTTCTAGCTGTGTTTGTTAAGAAAGTTCTATTTTCACGATTGATTTTTGTCATGCTCGAGTTCTGATGATGGGATCCATTAGGAATCGAGGAAACTCCTCAAATGTGAAAGGCACACAAATAGTGATTTTAGTATTTTCATGAACTAATCAAGCATTTTCATTCATAAAAGTGACATTTGATGAAGTGGAACTGCTGATGATGATCAGAACGGAACTCTTCAACGACGCGTAGTTCTTTTGGCGATTTGTTCTCTTCGTTTTGTTTGTCAAGCAAGCAAGGTTTTTCCATGATTCCATGAGGAATTGAGGGTACTTAGTCTTCTACCATTATAAACATACTTATAGCCATTTTTATTTTATTGTATGGAATCTAAGAGTGCACCATCTAAGATTAATAATCTTTCACCGGACTCCCCCATTGAAGTCGGTTTTTTTTTCTTAAAAATTATGTATATATATTTTTGAAATTTTGTGCTAAGTTCAAACATCCCTTCATTGTAATGTTTAGGTTGAGTTTGTGGCAATAAAGATATATTATTATTATTATTATTAGATAGGGATCAAACTTTGGCAACTTTAGGCTAAGCTTTTGTGAATATTACTTAGAAATCTCTCCTACTTTGTTAGAGTTGCTTCCTAATATACAGGGTGATTTCGGGATCGTGGATCAAGCACCAGTTGTTAGACTTGGTATCTGTTAGCCATTTAAAAAAAATGTAGAGACACGAAACAAACGCATTTAATTTTTAATTTATTTTGATGAAATAAATACAAAATCACAAAAAACATGGTTACCATACTCTGTTTGACGGATGGTATGGAGAGTTGACAGTGGGGTAGGGTGACCAAGTTGTATGAATCAGTATTATTTCCCAATTAAATTTGTAAAAAAAGCAAATTATTTGAATTATAAACCTTCATACCGACTCTGATGTTGTCTGCTTTGAATTTTAGACCATGTACAATTATTTCGGATCACGACCCCAAAATCACCCTGTATATAAGATTCGCACAGCCATAAATAATAGTTGCTGTTACCTACTCTTACTTATTCTGTGCTATTATTCTGGAGTGGCTCTGTCAGCTGTAGACCTCGCATTTTTTTTTAATTCCAAAAACTGACTCGACAAAAGAAAACTATATTATTATCGAACCTGCTCGCAAAATTTCACGAGAATCAATTGAGAAATGCGACCTGTAGAGCGGAGAACATCCGGACAGACAGACCGACATACGAAAGAATTTTTGTCGTAAGCTGAAATGGAGACGCTTCGCTCGGCTCGCTCGCTCGGTCAATTATAACTATAGTAATATTTAAGAGTATGTCTTAAGATAATTTTGACCTCCCAGGTAATTCTGTAACTTAACTGTATACATGTCTAAGTATTTGTTAAATGCAACCTGGATCAAAACAGTATCAGGTTACTGAATCCTAATCCTCATTAGTAAGGAGTAATATCAAGTAACACAGAATTTCCCAATTTCACTGAAATTGCTCAATAACCGTATGTATTTTCTAGGACTTGATGGATAAGCCTGGTTCGGTATTCGACTTATAGAATGTCGATATGATATCAGATGAACTGCCCATTACAGAAATTTTATGAAAATGCCCTTGCTTTATATTCTCCTGATGCAAACGCTATCTTATGGGTGAATAATTTAGATATTGTGTTATAGATTGATTAGTTAAAGCGGCTAGTAATAAAAAAAATATATCTTATCTCTTTCTTAAAAAATCAAAATAACATATAACTATATAAACATTACGGGGACAATCTTAGACTAATCGAACTAGCCAATAGTACTTATAAGCTCAATACGTAAGGCTTGTATTATGGGTACTAGACGACGATATAAAATGCAAAAAGTTCGCAGTCGGTAGGATTCGAACCTACGCTCCCAGAGGGAATCTGATTTCTAGTCAGACGCCTTAACCGCTCGGCCACGACTGCTGCTTGCTAACACTTCGAAATGTGTGTGTGTGTGTGTGCCAGAGCGCCTACAACGCACACTTTTACTACCAACTTGTTGAACAAACTGTTACTAATAAATTGTTTTATTGCAATAATTGCAAAACCTGATTCTACAGTGTACTAAAATTAGGTCATACTCATACGTAATATCTGTGGTATTTGATTCAGATTCAGATTCAAATATTTATTCACAACAAGCACTGTAACAAAAATAAACAAAAACATACACAACAAAGGCTAATTTGCGAAAAGGAACCCACTCAGCATATGCAGGCTTTACAGCCGGCGCTGATCTTCCGTAGGTCCCTTAGGGGCCCGTTACACGTCGATTACCATCACTTGATACACTCATACTACAATACAATACAATACACGTCAACATTTATGAACATTGAAGCATTATCCACACTATTTAAAAATCCGCGATAATATTGACATCCGAGTACTGTATAACCACAGTATAAAGGGCCCCATAACGTGATGAAACGGCGCAGCGGGCAACACATCAAAATTTGGTGACAGGGAATCATGATTAAGATTGTAAGCAATATTATATTCATATGTTATCACTTCTGTGTATAAGTAAATATAGCTACGTGTACATCTATAGGAAATATAGCGACAAATTACAATGTAATTTGCTGATGTAAGCCGAACCTTTTATGTTGTCTTCATATTTACATACATACATACATACATATAATCACGCCTGTTTCCCATAGGGGTAGGCAGAGATCACGGATTTCCACTTGCTACGATCCTGACATACAACTTTCGCTTCATGAACTTTCATAACATTCTTCATGCATGCGCGCCGATTTAGGGTACTCCTGACCTGGCCTTTCTGCAGAATGTCTCCGATTTGGTCGGAGTACGTTCGCCGAGGTCTTCCCCTTCCAACTTTTCCATCCACTCTTCCTTCATACACTCGTTTTGTCAATCTTCTTTCATCCATCCTCTCTACATGTCCAAACCATCTTAGCATACCTTTCTCAATTTTCGTCACTATATCTTCATTCACTCCACACCTCCGTCTTATAACGGTGTTTCTCACTCTATCTCTCAAAGTAACGCTACACATACTTCTCAGCGCTCTCATTTCCACTGCATTCACTCGACTCTGATGTTTCTTCTGCCACACCCAACTTTCACTACCATACATTAGTGTCGGCACCAACACTCCTCTATGCACGGCCAGCCGCGCCTTTTCTGACACTTTCTGGCTACTCATAAAGGCGTGAAGTGCCCCATTCACTCGATTCCCAGCTATCACTCTCCTTTCAATATCTCCTTCATGCTTACCGTCTCTCGTGAACAAAGTCCCCAAATACACAAACCCATCCACTTGCTCCAACCTCTCTCCATCTACAGCAATTTCACAAACTGTCATACACTCATCTCTTTCAAATACCATCACTTTCGTCTTGCTTACATTAATTTTCATTCCTTTTCTCGCAAATAATCCGTGCATGCTAGTTACCATCTTCTGTAGCTTCTCAGCCGATGACGCTAATAAAACCTGGTCATCGGCGTAGAGTAGACATTTGATAAGCAACCCATTCATTTCCAACCCACATTCATCGTCTTTCAAATCTTGCAAACAACTGTCCAGAAATAGATTAAACAGCCACGGTGACGCTACACATCCCTGTCTAACACCCTTTTCGATGCTAAACCATTCAGTGTAGGACCCGTTTACTCTCACGCAAGCAGAGGAATCCTCGTAGAGAGATTTCAGAGCTTGAATGAGATGGTCGCTCACTCCATATCCGGACAGTACCGACCAAAGTTCATTCCTCACCACTCTGTCATAGGCCTTCTCCAAATCCACGAACGCGCAATAGACCTTTTGACCTTGGGCCAAATATTTTTCGATTTAGTGCAACATAATAAAAAAACATTATTAGTAGGTACCTACGGACAACCAAATTGATGTCTGGGCTATTTCGTACCATTCACAGTGAAATCAATGTGAAAGCTGCTGGAGATCTCATATTATTGTCACTGTGACAAGGTACTAAGTGGACCAGAAATCCAATTGGTTGACTGTACTTAGCCAGGGTTTCTATTCACCTCATTTGTAATATGACACGTGTATTGACCTATGTTCAATGTAATGTACCTACTTCATATACTAGTGTACCCAGTTTTTATATTCCACGTCAGTGGCAAACAAGCGTAAGGCCTAATGGCAAGCGGTCACCCCAGCCTATGGTCGCCTGTTCTAAAATGAAGCTACCTCTCCTAGTAGATATTGTTTAAATTATACTTACTTCACATACCAGAAATATTCATCATCACTATAAAATGTTCATGTTGAAATATAGACATAAAACCTCATCTTAGTGTGTCTACGCCACTTAGACATCTGTCGTGCATATAATGTAATAAATCGAATATCGACCCGTTTGTTTTTTTTTAATACCACGTCGGCGGCAAACAAGCGTACGGCCCGCCTGATGGTAAGCGGTCACCGCAGCCTATGGACGCCTGCAACTCCAGGGGAGTCACATGCGCGTTGCCGACCCTTTAAAAATTTATACACTCTTTTATTGAAGAATCCCATACTGCAGTTCCTCGGGAAAACCTCGGCAGGGAGCCCATTCCACAACCGGAGCGTCCGAGGGAGGAAGTTCCTCTGAAACCGTACCGTACGCGACCATTTAGGTTCTAAGGTGTGAGGATGAATGCCCTGCCGACGGCGAGCAGTGCGATGATAGAAAGCGGCCGTGGGCATCATATCGAATAGTTCTTCGGAACACAACCCATTATACAAGCGATAGAACACCCACAAGGAGGCAAGGTTGTTGTCATACGTTTTATCCTTAAAAAATAAACTAGAATATTTATTGATATAAATTATTGTTTCCATTAGGTTATGGGCATATGACCCGATGAATAATTCGTGAAGTCAACCGTAAACGTCATTCCGATATCAGTAAACTCGGTCTAGTTACGCGAGTGAAGTTTTGATTTTTAGGTTTGCCGTTAAGACACCGTAAAATTTGATTGGCACCGATATAATGGCCATGTCTAACGTGCAAATAGAGAAACTGTTGGGAAGAGAAAATTACAGCACCTGGAAGTTTGCTGTACAGACGTATTTACAACACGAGGACTCATGGGACTGTGTCGAGCCTCCGAAAGATTATTCAGTAAATCCCAAGCAAGACCCTACAGCTAAGTCGAAAATAATTTTGCTTGTGGATCCGGTAAATTATATACACGTCCAAGATGCAAAGATTTCTAGTGAGGTATGGCTTAATTTCATGTGTGTTGTTGTGTGTAAGGTCATGTTAACATACAGACACATGTCAACATGTTAACATAATTTAACATAATTTTTAAAATAAATAAATAAATAAAATTGTGGCGAGTAAGAAACTAGTAAACAAACATCTAATGGTAGATAGCGATTGCTGTGTACCAAACTACCTAAGATACAATTAGATACTCATACTTTTGCGTAAGATATCTTACATCAGAATCAGTAATACTCAAAAGTGATCAACTTACGAGTATCATTACTAGCTTAGTCTTTAGTTTTACTTCTGTTTTCAACCAACGAGTCGGCAAGTGTGCAAACTTTTTTTGGTGAATAACGTACTGGCCGTTGACAAGGTTTTAAAACGTCGGGAGTCGTTCGTGAAGTTTTCTTTATCTATCACTCTTTAGAATAAGGTTTCGTTCACAAGAAAGTACCGTTAATTATTTTTTTTGTTCCAGAAATTAAGTAAGTTAATGAGGCAGTTTTGGACCCATGTTGATATAACATTATTTACTCGTAATGCCACCAGGAATCTATGGTTAAAGTTTGTCGGTATACTCATTCCCACCCTGTATACATAACGTCACTACTTTTAAAAAAAACTTGTATCTGAAAATCATCAAGTTTCTAGGAGGAACAATAAACATTCTGTAAATTATTGCGATTGATCAAAAAAGTTCTTGTTAGTTTCATGAGCTACTTTGATAGCCAGTCATTAATTTCACAAATATTCGAATAAGTCACTCAAACATTGTTTATAAAATTTACAGTTATTCGTAAGATACAAGATTTTTGTTTTAGTATTGACTGAAAGTTGTTAAGTTACGATAATTTTGCTTTTAATTTTATGCTACAAAATGAAACGAAATGTATGTTTTTATATTTATTAAATGAACTAAGTAAACTTTCTTCGAGTAACAACAATAGACGAACTTAAATAACAACGTGCCTACGTAAAAAAAAAATCGGGTCGAATTATTTTTTCTCTACTATGCATGCAATAAACTATCGTAAAATGCATGAAAGTCTGTTGGCAAAATCGGCTTTAGAGATTGCAAATCATCATACTTTCGTTTTTTAATGGGGACGGGTCCAGAATATAGCTGAGGAATCGCTTGATCTTCGGAAATATCATGGAATCTTTGAGGTGTATATTTTAAAGCTCTAAAATTAACCACACATGGGTCACCTGCTCTTTCCAGGTCTTATAGATGTGTAGTGCTAGTGCTTAAGTGCGGCATAGTTTTTTGCGGCAAAGAAAGGAAAAAGGAAAAATAAATCAGATACGAGTTTTTTCAAAGTTCACTACTATAATTTATTTAGATTTGTTTAGATACAATTTGTTTAGATATTAATCGTCGTAAATGAAGATATAGTGACGAAAATTGAGAAAGGTATGCTAAGATGGTTTGGACATGTAGAGAGGATGGATGAAAGAAGATTGACAAAACGAGTGTATGAAGGAAGAGTGGATGGAAAAGTTGGAAGGGGAAGACCTCGGCGAACGTACTCCGACCAAATCGGAGACATTCTGCAGAAAGGCCAGGTCAGGAGTACCCTAAATCGGCGCGCATGCATGAAGAATGTTATGAAAGTTCATGAAGCGAAAGTTGTATGTCAGGATCGTAGCAAGTGGAAATCCGTGATCTCTGCCTACCCCTATGGGAAACAGGCGTGATTATATGTATGTATGTATGTATGTATTAATCGTCGTTGGAGTTTGTGCATATACGAGGCGTATTTTAATTATTTAATGCGAAAATAAACGAAAAAAAGGAAAAAATCAGATACGAGATTTTTTTTAAAGTAGTGTCGATATGTACATAAACTCACGTCTACATTCCCAAACAGGAGTAGCCAGAGCACAAGAAAATTAATTGTAGCTTTATAGATGGTGAAAATGGGATATTGCAGTGACAGGTTGCTAGGCCATCGCCCACAACACACTTCAACCTGGTCCCCATAGTCGATTCTCACGACACCAAAGGGAAAATAGGGGAGGTGCCTATTCTAACCCGGCACCACAGGGGGGTCACTTTCTCTTAGGCCGTGGTCGTTCTGACCCGCCGCCCGCGGCTTGCATCGGCCCGCCGGCCGCGGCGTTCCGTATGGTGTGTTCGTGAATATTCGGGAGCGGTCGTTCTCAGATAGACGTCGCACGTGGCGGGCGAGAACGACCGCTATGGATAGAGAAATCAGATACCCTAGGCGATTTCATGACTTGGCGGGGCGAGAGCGATATGTCATAGCCTCATAGGTATTTTGCTCTTTGACGTGAGTTTACCGATGTGAGATTTCCTCACTTGACGAAATACTGTCAGTGTTACGTTTGCGCAGTAGTAATACGATGCGCAGAAGAGGGGCACTACTGCATTCGTATCGGTTGACACTGGCAGCTGACAGTTTTCTCACATCATAGAAATTAGGTACTTAATCCCTTAATAATAATTGGTTGTACCTTTAAGCGGTTTTATGGAAGAGCGGCGTCTCCTGACACAAGTATCTTTATTACTTAAAAGGAGATTCCAACCTTGCTTTTGTGAACCTTTTTGATAACCAATAAATCATTTTTCATTTTCATTTTCATTTTTCATTTTCATACCGCCTCCGCATCGACAAATCAGGAAGGCGCCTAACACGTTCTAATGTTAAAGTCTCACACGAATCCTGTAATAGACTTTATATTGATTGCAACAATCTTAAGTAAGTACGGTCAATAGCAAAAGAAGATAATCATTTTAGTACCTTGTCACTTTCACTACTTTGACGCATCCCAACTGTCGCAGTATTGTTACGTTAGTGCGACAAAGTACTAAAATGATCATCTACATTTGCTAATAAATAATGAAATTAATATTGGGAGACAATCTTACACAAATCGACCTTGTCCCAAACTAAGCAAAGCTTGTACTATAAGTACTAGACGACGAAATACATACGTATATAGATGAATATGTACTAAATTACATAGAAAACATCCAACACCCAAGAACAAATATCCGTGCTAATACCCAGGATTCGAAACCGGGACCTCTAGCTCCTGAGGCGTTGTCACTACCAACTAGGCTAAACAGGCCGTAACGTCAAACTAAGAAATCTGGTTGAACCTCAGCGCTTTCATTTCCTAAGTCAAACTCAAAGTGACGAAAGCCAGCATTTTGTGCGGTCACCACAACACCCCGTTGATTGATTGTCGTCCATATAAGCAAAGCCGCCGCAAACAGTGCAATCAGGGAACAAACATTCCCGCCCTAGTCCACAAAAAGCGTTATTTCAGTACGGCTACAGTCCAAAGTTACGACTCTTCGGCCGAGTGAGGAAAACCAATGACTGTTCCGTTTGGACGGATTTTTCCGGCGTTTGATTGGGGATATCTAAAGAACTGGTCTAAACTGGTTCAAGGCGGAAACGAGTTGATATAGTTTGTTTTTGCTTTAACTGACGTGATAGCTGAAGAAATATTTGAACTAGTGGCTCTATGAGGCTGTGGAACTGCATTTTTTTTTATTTAAAATATTCTACAAACCGGAACGGCAAAGGCTCCTTTCCCTAAAAAAATATAATTAGGGGACATTTTTTTTTACACAAATCGAACTAGCCCCACAGTAAGCTCAGTAAGGCTTGTGTTATGGGTACTAGACGACGATATATTTAATAGATATATACTTAAATACATAGAAAACATCCAAGTCTCAGGAACAAATGTCTTTGCTCACCACAGAAATAAATGCCCTTACCGGGAATCGAACCCGGGACCTCTAGCTTCGGAGGCAATGACACTACCAACTAGGCTAAAGAGGCCGACATAATTAGTTTGTCAGTTAGATTATCATAAAATATTAAACACGCATATTTTTCAAATACCCAAACCACCGAAATACGCGGCATCCACAAGCTAATAAAGGGCCGGTGGCTCTTATAAAGTATCGAGGGTCCATAGGCGACGGCATCTGCTTGCCGTCAGGCAGGCCGTAAACTTGTTTGCCACCGTCGATGTTTCGTGATATCTTTGTCATTTTTCTTGTTTTTTTTTGTATTTTTTATATTTATTTGATAAATACAACAAACTTAATTAAATATACATAGTAAGATATGAAATTATACGACGACCTGTTTAGCCTAGTTGGTAGTGACACTGCCTCCGAAGCTAGAGGTCCCGGGTTCGAATCCCGGCCAGGGCATTATTTGTGCATTTAGCACGGATTTTGTTCTTGGGTCTTGGATGTTCTCTATGTATTTAAGTATGTATTTATCTATATAAGTATGTATAGTACCCATAGTCTATCGTCGTCTAGTACCCATAGTACAAGCTTTGCTTAGTTTGGGACTAGGTCGATTTGTGTAAGATTGTCCCCCAATATTTATTTATTTATATTTAAATTATAATACTAATAAAACATTACAAATAAAAACACAACCTAAAAATACTGCCTATACCTTTTTTGTTTGTGTGAGAAAAAAAATACATTTCCAATTTCCACTCTATATGAAAGTCGTGACGCAAGTAGCTATAAAAGAACGACAGGAAAATCAACCTAAAATAAACTCGCCGTTAATATGTTTTCGTAATTTTAACATTTTACGGTGTTGTTATGATCACTAAAGATTCATTACATTTATAGATTATATTATTATAAAATGTTTACATTAAAATGACTCTTTAGCGGTCGTATTAGCGTCTAAATTTATTTAAATTTACGTCAACACATTGCAGGTGCGTTCGATACGGCATCGGTTGTACTCTAGCATTGGTTGTAAATAAAATACAATAGGTTGTAATTACCGCGCAGTGCTCCATAACAAAATGGCCGTGAAATTGGAGCATTCGCTCACAGCTGAGGTGTCCGAGTGGTTAAGGAGTTGGACTTGAAATCCAATGGGTTCTACCCGCGCAGGTTCGAATCCTGTCCTCAGCGGAACAATGTTTACTTTTTGCCTTAAGTATCTATACTACTAAGCAAGAAATTGCATAATTGGTTGGCTATAAACTTATATATATATATATTTGTATGTACTTCTTGAAAAATCTGCAAATTACTACTTCTTGGGCATGTTGATCACAATACCAAAAAATATATATATTTTTTGTATGTACTACTTGAAAAATCTGCAAATTACTACTTCTAAGAAGCCATTTAATAGTCTGAATAAGTTTTTTTTTGACATTACTTAAGAATCCTACAAAAGAATATATATTATGTATGCAACATTGACCTTATTTTGTGTAGTGAAGTTTCTATACTTCAAAATCATTCAAAAATTCATGCATCTCCATCGCACTTGCCTATTCGAGTGATTCTCACGGTTTTCTTGCGTTCGGGATAGTCCCCCAGAAACTACTATCACTATCGCAATTGTCACAGATGCATTATAAGTTTACTTTTAATTGAATATGTTGATAAAGGTGCTAGTCTTATTTATTATTTAAAAACGTGCTGTCTGAAAACCAGCGCCGCAGGTGTCTTGACTTGACGCCTCGGCACAATGCTGAGACAGCATCCGAATCATGGCCACGAGGACACAACGTGCGTGTTTATTCTTTTTGTATCGGTGCCTTTGTGCAGTGAATAAGTGTATTTAGTCTTCTTTTTTATTCTTAAATCATATGCTCTTTTGGTATGTGTCAGTTTAACATGGCCAAAATAAGGGGGTTTCGATATTAGACACAATAACTGATTAACCCGCGCGACGTGCTAGCCCGGAGTCCTTCGATACCCATAATAATCTTATACCGTTACACTAGTATTTGTTCCTAGGCCTTGGATGTTTTCTATGTATATAAGTATGTATTTATCGATATAAGTATGTGTGTCGTCGTCTAGTGCTCATAGTGCAAGCTTTGCTTATTTTGGATTTATATCAGCTTATGGACGTCCACAATACAATGACAATGGAAAAGAAGAAATAAAGAGACGTATTACAATAAACACATGGAGAAGATTCTGGCAATTAAAATATATTATCAAAAATAAAAATATCTCTATTAACTTGAAGTCTAGAGTATTTAATTCATCTCTAATCCCAATAATGACGTATGGCGCAGAAACATGGGCTCTTACAAAAGATGACACAAAACAGCTTAAAATAGCACAGAGAAAGATGGAAAGATCTATGCTAGACCTAACATTAGCACAAAAAACGTCAAATAAGTGTTTGAGAGAACAGAGTAAGTTGACTGATGTCGTCTATCACGCAATAAAGCTGAAGTGGATGTGGGCTGGACACACAATGCGCTGTAAGGACGGCCGATGGACCTGCGGGAGTACAGAGTGGGGCCGGCGATACGTGACTCGGCGGCGCGGGCGAGACGAGCTGCAACGGTCCCGGAACACAGGCGTCGCGTGGACGCGCCTCACCGCCGACCGTCGAAAATGGAAACTAATGGGGGAGGCCTTTGCCCAGCAATGGGATGACCTGTAGAACCTGTATATAGGAAGAAAGTGCTTTTTTATGAAAATTATATATGTATCTGCAGGAAGGGTAAAATAAATATAATAAAAATAAATAAATGGACGTCCACTGTTGGACATAGGCCTCCCCTAAAGAGTGCCACGATGACCGGTCCTGTTATTACTATTAACCATAATATTACCGGAGCCGATATTTTCCATGACAGCCCAGGATAGTTTAAAAAGAAAGTGCTAATGTATTTTAAGTCCCTGGAGGCAGCTTGATAATATTTAGTGTGCTTGTGTATCTATTGTGCTTTTTTTTTATCGTATGGCATTTATTTACGAACCGTGAGATCTTCGAGAAGACAAGTACGGTTGCCAGTTTTTGTTGCACTTTTAGCACCACCCAGGGGTCACGTGTAGGGTAACGGTGGGTACTCCCTACGGACGTGGTGCAACTTCGACCCCCCTTTGTCAAGTGAGTGGGCAACTTGACTGTTAGAAGTTCTCAAGCCGCCCGAAGGCCTCTAACTTGGCTTAACGACTGCTGTCGTAGACAGCAGCCGGAATCAACGGCTTAACGTGCCTTCCAAAGCACGAGAGCGCTCAGTTAGTAACCACTCAAAGCGGTCACCCATCCAAGAACTGACCTGCGCCCACATTGCTTAACCTCGCATATCGCACGCGGTACGCGGGTGCCGCGGGGCCACGAGCGCTCTATTGTGCTAAGTCGTTTTCTTTCTTTCATCGATTTAAAATAAAATATTAATAAAATTTAAACTGGATGCCTTAGGTAAAAAGACACCGATGTTAGTAGTGGTTGCCTATAATTGTATAAGCATCGATCACGAACTGTAAACCTGATATAAAAAAAATGTATGATGTATTATCTGTTGGTGAACCTAAACAAATAAATAAATTATAATATAATAAATGCAGCGATCGTAACCCAAATAATTTAGAAGAGAAAGATTCAGTGTACCCATCTGATACCGTAATAATTTCTTAGCAGTTCAGTCAGCAACATTAATTAGTGTACATTTTAGCACTTAATGTATAAGAGATAACGTAGTTGTATAGATTTATGACTGTACAACGTACTTGTTTTAAAACCAGCTGAGCTACATTTGTTTAGTCACGTTTTGGCCGTATAGGTGAAAGTACATGAAGATTCCGCTTGTGTGGCATGCAGCAGTCGTGGCCGAGCGGTTAAGGCGTCTGACTAGAAATCAGATTCCCTCTGGGAGCGTAGGTTCGAATCCTACCGACTGCGAACTTTTTATTTACGTTGAACGACAGATAGATAAAACACAACGACAGGCGCAGAAAGCGACTTTATTTTACATATTGATATCGATATCTTTTTTATCGATTTCTAACCCATAGAACGTGATATCAATACTGCGCAAACTTAAGAGTCCGCGGGAAGTTCGGTTCTCCGCACAAACGTAGTTTCGCTCTTAAAACGGCAAGCTGGAATAATATGAAACTTTGTATACACAATGGGATCCGCCATATCTATAGGCCGGAAATTACTTACGCGGCTAGAAATTGTAATAGAAAAAAAATACAGCGAGTTTTTTAGGTCAAGTAATTTCCGGCCTAGATATGGGGATACCATTGTGTATATAAAGTTTCATGTTATTTCAACACGGCGTTTAAGGGCCTACGCTAGCTGGCGCGAGTGCGCGGCGCGGGCGCACGCCGGCGGGTACTCGCTCTATGCAACCCGCCGCGGGTCAGTGAGCGCTGCTCATTCTATTTTTCGATAGGCGTGCGCCCGCTCCGTGTAATCCGCGCCAGATGCGCGCGCACTGGTCCCACCGCCGGCTACAAACTATGAGCGAGTAGAACTATGAACTACAAACTAGTGGGCGAGAGGCGAGAAGCTAGTATAGTTTTGATAGTTTTGACGCTCGGCTATAAGCTAGTGTTCGCGTGCGTCGGGCGATTACTCGTTCCACTAGCTCAGCCGTTCTATCAGGCATCGGCGAGTACCGCTGAGCTAGTTTTATAGTCGATAGCATTTATCGCTGCGGTCAACTAGTAATTAGCGGTCCCACCGCCAGATATCGGCGAGCTCGGCGAGCAACTAGTAAAATTCTGTATTAGAAACAATTGACAATCGGCGGGAGGCTAGTAAAAATTCTATGGAATTATAGCTTAGCCGCGGGCGACGGGATAGTGTCCTCGCCGGCAGTGTGAACAGCGAGCGATTAACTATAAAAAATATATCGCTCTCTTTTATTTACACGGAAGTGATTATCTTTTGTTCGTTTCTTGGGCTAGAAAATAGCCGATAGCTCATAGTTTACTGGCTCGCGGTTGGAACAGTGCCGTTCGCTCTTAAAATGAGAACGAAACTAAGTTTGTATGGAGAATCAAGTTCAGTCGAGCTCTTTAATATTAAAAATAATCGCGTTAATCTAGAAAATCCGTGCCACACAATCTCACGCCAAAGGACAAAATACCACATACGTAGAAAAAATATTGTATGCAACGTTACATAATTAGGTCTTGGATCTCAGGTGTACTGTTGCATAAACTGCCAATTCAGTGTATTGACGATCACGATAGAAATTATTTTAAATTTACATTAATATTGTTAAGCTGTAATGAAATGGGTTCATACCTAAATAAACATCAATTTTATTATTTATTATATTGATTTAAACTTGCACGATTTTTACACACTATCACAACATGCGCGGTCAGCTCGTGACCACGGATGTTAGATACATTCGAAACGTCGGGCACACCTCAGGTGAATATTTTTTGTACGCTATTACCTAATTCCCGTTGACCAATAATAATGTGACATTAATGTTATTTGTAGTGATGTCTTGTTTTATGCAATAAATAAATCTAAATCTGAAGGTATATGGCATGCAGTAAGTTAAACTAGATCATGTGCGTTTTATGCATACGAGTATAACTCTTTTTAGGGTTCCGTATCCAAAGGCAAAAACGGGACCATATTACTAAGACTTCGCTGTCCGTCCATCCGTCTGTCACCAGACTGTATCTCAAGAACTGTAATAGAACAAATACTAAAAACAAAATGATGATATTACTATCATCAAAAAAGGGCTAAATTATCACGTTTTTTGTATGGGAGCCCCCCTTAATTATTTAAGGGGGGCTCCCATACAAAAAACGTGATAATTTAGCCCTTTTTCATGGCTACCACTCGCCGAGCTAGACCTCAAGAATCGTAATAACTAGACAGTTGAAATTTGCACAGATTATGTATTTTTATTGTGGCTACAACAACAAATACTAAAATCAAAATAATAATAATAATTAAGGAAGGCTCCCCTACAAAAGAGTAGTTGTTGGCGTTTTTTTGCTGTATCTCATGAACCGTAATAGCAAGGAGGTTAAAATTTTCACAGATGTTGTATTTTTATTGCCACAATAATAACAAATACTAAAAATAAACGCACCAACTTTTAGCCTTTTTTCTGGTACGGAACCCTTCGTACGCGAGTCCGACTCGCACTTGGCCGGTTTTAGATAATTTTATTGTTCACTCTTCTGTATAAATAGCGACACAGCTACGTTTCACATTTTTAAAATGGGATCTAACCAATTATTCAGTTACGAGGCCTACCTAATAGAACTGAAGATTTCGTCCGCCTATAATTACTAGAATCGATAAAATACCCATTTGCAGCAATTAAGAACCGAAAGCGGCAGAGAATTATTTCCAAATGAATAATTTATGTCAGTATAAATACTCCTTTTTGGGTATTGATAACTCTGACAATTAGGTTTCGCATTTTGTAATAAACGTATCGTGAAATAATAATGAGATATTGTAATTTTGTGCTGCAGCTACAGAACCGATCAGTTTTTCGTTGCATATGTGCTTGAGAATCCGAGAATCGCTTAATCTAGAATTCCAGCATCATCATCATTATAAGTTCTTAAACGAGTATGAATGTTTGGCAGTGATAGCGTCGTGCACGCATGATCTGTAGCAAAATAGGTTTTCTACTATGGCGTTGTAATTTTGTAGTTTTGTGATATTATAATTTTATATACAATGTTTTATATTTTTAAAAGACTCCGGTCTATAGCGGATCAATAGACCCTTAAAACTGTGTACTACTCTTTGGCTCAATCAGTCCTATCATACTGTATAACTGCCTGGGGTGGTTCCGGAAAAACCATGTTCCTAAGACTTGAGAGAGCCCAAAGAGCCGTACTAAAGGTTGTGCTATCAAAGCCAATTTTATTTCCAACGATTGAATTATACTCTATTGCTAAAGTTCTAACGGTAAGGCAGATTTTTATAATGCACACGCTACTCCGCAAACACATTACTATGCCATTCGTAAGTTCTTCTTCAACACGCCGAGCGAATAGGATATGCACGGTAACTAAATGCCGAATTGCGCTTATCAAGCAGCATAATGAATACCTTGCTAGTAGCTTGTATAATAAAATCAATGTGATATTAAATATTCATTCACTCACAGCACGGGAAGCTAAAGCTAAAATCGTAAACTGGTTACTAAATCTAACTTACAACGAGACTGAAAACCTTATCACTGGCCAAAAGTGACCCATATACATAAATACACACTCTTTTATATATACGTCCACTCCAATCACACACAGACACACACACACTCACACACACACATACACACAATAACACACACACACACACACACACGCTCACTCATTCTTGCGTTACATATACACTTGTGGTTTTGCTACTTTTGAAATGATATACATTATGTTTGTTCCTTCTTAATTATAATACTATGTCTGTATTTGTTGTCGGATTGATCTATACTGTATTGAGTTCTACTTGTACATCTTTTCACCTACTTGTAAACTTAACACGTAACCCTTGTCTACCTATGTATCTAACCTAAGTAGTTATATCAGAACTTCAATAACATTGTCTTAGAACATAAGTTCGTTCATGTACTGAGGTGGGCGTAATCACTGCGACTCAGTCCCCGACTACTGCAGCTGATTACGAACGTTTTGTTATTTTCTATAGCTGTTTATTATGTTCAATAAAAAATCTTTAAATCTTTAAATGTTACATTTTTTTTAAACATAAAATATACCTTGCCGATTTTTTACGTTGCTTTTTCACATGGCAAGAGGTTTATATTTCCGAACCTCTGGTAATTGTATGTTAAATACGTATAAGACATTCAAAATGGACACACTCTGAACAAATATTGCTCCTCACACAAATGTTTGTCCTTATCGGGATTCAAACCCAGGCATCAGATTTGTAGACAGGGTCACTCCTGTCATTTCCATACAGTTTATAATCACTTTGACGTTACAAACTGTATGGAAATGACGGGTGTCTGGATTGATTTCTTAATCGCCGACTACTACAGTTTATGTCAAGTTGCCACCCCGCCCTAGCTGAACCTATAGCACCTATATGTCTTCTTCATATTTATATAGGTTGTCTACTGTAGCATTGTTATTTTTGTAGTAACTGAGACTGTAATTTTATATTTAACAATACAATTATATTGTTTTGAAAAAATGACAACTCGCCGAGTTTCTTACGCCGGTTCTTCTCGTGGCAGAGGTATATTTTTCCGAACCGGTGGTATTTTATTGACGTTCACAGGTGCATGTAATATGCCTAATTTGTAGAATAAACTACTTTTACTTTACTTTTACTTTTACACTCTTCTCAGATCGATCTTGGCCGTCATATTGTGGGTGGCGAGCTTTACCACCCGGCGCTACTCCTATCTCTATACCTAGAACCTCTAGGATACTCTCTAGGACCAATATAGGTACCTAAACCCTAACCGACCGCAATCAGTCCGCTCGTTACGTAACTCGATCACCGCACTAATCACCCGTTCATTTACATACATTCATTTGTTTTGCCGCGCCGGCACCGAATTCGCCGCTTGATTGTGTCGCGGCACATTTTAGCGGTTCCCCGATGGCGTGACTTGTTTTCGGACGTGGTAGGTGATATTTCGAATTGGATCTAGATCATTACTAAGTCATCTCTCATAGCCGCCGCATAAGGGCACGTGTATAACGAAATATAAAATAATACTTTTTATTTTGTATGAAGTATGGTCATTAGTCACCTGCAGCATAAACGCATATTGCTTGTATATGCTAAACCTAACGTGTATACAATTATTTAAATAAAAGGTTCTCTATATACTTGAATCTTGAGTTTCCATCATCTCCGACTCAACCCTGCAACCCCAAACTACTACACATCTCATGTAAATATTTTATAATATCCCGGGGATGACATTGGTTATCATCTCGAACTGAAATACCTTAATGGGGCAGATCTTACGATTACCAGTAGTTCTCAGGGTTGATGGGACAAAATTGAAAAAATATCTATCTGACATTATCCTATCTCTATGATATATAAAATTAAATTAAATACACCTTGATCATTCTAAACATCTGTGTTCAGAAAAAAATATCGCGAGGTCGACAGCTCACACAAAGTCACTAGCCTTTTTATGATTTTGGTATAAAAAATGTTATTTACAATTTATTGTGATATCTTTATGGTTTGCTATCTACAGAGTGATAGCATTTTATTAATTTTGAACATGTAGCCAATACCCAATTGATAAACAATTCATTTACCACGTTACACCCTCTCACAACCGAACTGTGTGTGTTAGGCGTCAAATTGAATTAATGCAACTATGTCTTTATTTACTCGCCCGCTCCAATTTTCAATTCGCTGTTCAGTTGGTTGTTTGTACCGGTAATTTCTTTCACTTGTGTCAATACCGATATTAATTTGTTTTGTGCAGTGGTGAATATGTGAACAATTGTTTCCTTGGTTATTTATGAATATGTAATTTTATTTCACTTTGTTATGTATACGTATACGTATTTGTAGTGGACAATGAAGTGTTGTTAGTGTTCTATACGATGGGTAAGTAAATCTATCAATGCAATATCTCATTTTCCCTTTCAGTTGCCAATTTGCTAGATATGGTATTTTAAATTAAATTTCTCGTGCTCTGCCTAAAACCTAAGTCAATTTTCGCCTAAAATTCGTTTCAGCAAATTGAGGTACCTCAATGTTTGTTGTTCCGCTCCAGGATTCATAAATAATTTACACCGTACCACTGCTGGAAACATGCCTTCTTTCATAGATGAGAAATAACGAGCATTGGTCATTGGTCCCCATGCTGTCCCAGTGCCGATTGGCGACTTAACTAACACCTTTGAATTTCTTCGCAGATGTACGTTGATTTCTTCGCGATGTTTTCCATCACTGAAAAGCTAACGGTTAGTATCAAAGGATATTCAGTACACACATATAAGTTCAGAAAAACTCACTGATAGCTGGGATTCATACTCCCGACCGCCACTTGACAGCCGCATGCTTAACCACTAGGTTAACGTCACCTTTTACACCTCATAATCATATCAGCCGTAAGAAGTCCGCAAAGAGTGCCACATTGACCGGTCCTACGCCACTCACATTTAGCTAACTCCCACGGCCATTGCCCAGTCATGAGTCCACCTTGTGAGGGGCTACTCACGTCGCGCCACCCGATGCGCGGTCGCCACTCGAGAACCTTTCCGTCCCAACGGCCATCGGCTCTACGTGCAATGTGCCCCGCCCACTACCACTTCTCATGTCAGCCAAAAGACGTCCACTGCTGGACATAGGCCTCCCCGAAAGACTTCCGCAATGAACGGTCATGCGCTACCCTAATCCAGTGGACGCTCGCGTCCCTTAGCAGGTCTTCAGTCCACCGAGTGTCTGTGTGTGTCCACCACCACTTACGTTTAGTGATTTTTTCCGACTTTATCTGTACCCATTTAGGATTTGTGTGCCTTTTCAGATTCATACTTATGCAGAGAAATCATCCTACCGATGTTCCTGGTATGTACATATGTGACTGCCGTGTGTAATTACCAGGCATGCCGCGTAGCGTCGAACACGGCACGGAATCAGGTAATTGGGCAGGCTTGTACTAATTATGGCGGCATGTCCGACGGCACAAACAGCTTCGAAAGGTCTCATTACCGTGCAGTATCTGTAGTGTAACTTGGTTTTGATACACTGTATAATTTAAAGTTGCTACTTGGTCGGGTTTTCCTCGGATTTTAATAAGTCGGTCGTCCTGGCTACGGTGCCTGCTGACACCAGGCCGTATGGTGCTTTGTCACTATCACAGTATAAAAACAAGAACCACCATCCACCATATCAGCTGATGGACGTCCACTGCTGGACACAGGCCTCCCCCAATTTCATGGGTAAATGTCATAATCGCCACGCATGGCATGCGGATTGGCGATCGCAGTATCTCCACCGCACTCTAGGGAGGCTGCTGCCCATCCCCCGTTGGTCTTAGTCGTTGTTTTAGAACATACCCAAGTCCAACAAAAACAAGAACATACAGCAACAATCAGGTTTAACAACTTTCTTTGCCATCTCTGTGTGTATAACTTAAAAACCCTGGCAATTTCATTCATTTCGTGAGTCTAGTACCTTATATTTTTCTTAGTGGCGAAAAAAGGCATAAGTTTGTAATTACAAAACTTCCACTAAAAACACACATGCATAAAAACTTAAAAGATATAAAAAATATTCGCCAATAAAAAGGATAATTGCCTTAGTTAATTAATAGCGTACTAATTGGAATAATAAACTTGTAAAATAATTTAAAGGTTTATTAACAAAGTTTTTATGTTTACAGTTGTCTTTAATTAAAGTTTAGTTACTTCAAACTTTTCTTTCAATCCGTTCTTTGCGACCAAAAAAAATTTCGGTTATTATTTAAGAGCAAAACTCAAGCGGTCTTTTAAGAACCCATTTGTTAAGTTTTTGTTTCGGTTTGTTACGCTCACCGTCGCGGCGAATAATTGAAAACGGCGGACTCAAAATGGCTGCCACGTATTAAAAATAATCTCCCTATTAGAGGAAATCCTGCGAAGGAAATGAGTTTTTTGTCTTTGATAGTAGCAAAACTCATTTCTCTCAAAATAATCACACAATGTGAGAGTGAATGATGAAGAATAATACTGTTTTAATGCTATCATAAAATTATTTAATGACATTTTTGTTAGATTTTTTCGGTGTGGCCTAAAGAATTTCGTAAATATCGGACAAATAAATCAAAGTTGTAACTTTTTTTAATATTCGAATTACAAGTAGGTAGCATAGAATCGTGAACCTAACTCTCAATAAGTGAAATGTAATGGCTAATAGCATTTCTTCTGAGAATAATAAATTATTGAATCTGAACCTACAAGTTCCAAACAGACCTACTTGTCTTTTCTTCGTCATCAATGTCATCGTCATATTATCAGCCAAAGGCCGTCCACTGCTGGACATAGGCCTCCCCCAAAGAGTGCCACAATGACCGGTGCTGCTCCACTCGTATCCAGTGGACTCCCGCGACCATTCGTGGAACAACTCCATTTCATTCATTATTCTTGAAATTACCTACAAAAAAAGGTAATTAAAATTAATAACCCCCGGTGTGTAAATGTCCTAAAACTACGACCAAGACCACCGGGGGTAAAGCTCTCGCCTTCGATCACAGCCCACGCGCTGCTGACGGCAAATTCAATCGAATCTCTGCGACCATCTTAGCTTCGGCCGTTGTGGGCTCCAAGGCTGCTAGCGTCAACTCGTCAGCATCCACGGCGCTTATTGAGAGCTCTAACCGGCTTTCGCGAAAACTGCGGGCGACTTTTCGCACTGGGACAGTGAGCTCTCATCACCCTGGAGCACACCGCTTCACATCCAACCAAAGGGCTCGAAGCGTTCGTCCTATTTCCACAACGAATAGATTTGTACCCCTAGATGCGGCTCTAGGAATCTGCGTAGTTCTATCCCTTACTACATTCCTGAGTAGAAACGGACTCCCCACCACCGGGGGATGTGCAGCAGCATCCCTGAAGTGCGGTGGAGATACTGTGACCGCCAACCCGCATGTCAAGCGTGGCGATTATTACATTTCGCCTCCCATGTTGGGGGAGGTATATATCCGGCAGTGGACGTCCTTCGGCTGATATGATGATGATAATGATGAAGTATTTTTTACATGTATACAAGCTGCGTGGAAGATGGAAAGGTGACAAAAGTTTCCAGCAGAACATGGACAAGAAAGCGGCCATCAGGGCACTGCGGCAACATTTGGAGGAGACCCGCACCAGTAAATGGTTATCTCATTAAATACTTGTAATTAAAATATCTATCATTTATTTCATTTATTTCAAAGTTAAAGTCAAACATGTATTGCATATCATATTTTACATTAGATCATCATCATCATTATGTCAGCCGAATGACGTCCACTGCTGGACATAGGCCTCCCCCAAAGACTTCAATGACCGGTCCTGCGCCACCCGCATCCAGCGGACACCCGCGACCCTTACCAGGTCATCAGTCCAACGAGTGGGGGGCCTGCCCACGCTACGCCTTCCGGTACGTGGTCGCCACTCGAGAACCTTTCCGTCCCAACGGCCATCGATTCTACGTGCTATGTGCCCCGCCCACTGCCACTTAAGTTTAGCGATTCGAAAGGCGATATCGGTCACTTAGGTTCTGCTGCGGATGGCCTCATTCCTGATGCGATCTCGCAGAGAAACTCCCAACATGGCCCTCTCCATTGCTCTTTGGGTGACTTTGAGCCTTCTTATGAGGCCCATTGTAAGCGACCACGTTTCAGTACCGTATGTCATCACTGGCAGTACACACTGGTCAAAGACTTTCGTCTTGAGACACTGTGGGATATTGGACGAAAAGATGTGCCGCAGCTTCCCGAACGCTGTCCAGCAGAGTCGGATTAGACGATTAACCTCTTTCTCGAAGTTGGACTTACCTAACTGGACAGTCTGTCCTAGGTATATGTAATCGTCTACAACTTCGAGCGTATAGTGTCCGATTGTTAAGAGAGTTGGTGCGACATGGACATTTGTCATGATCTTCGTCTTGTCCATGTTCATGCTTAGACCAACTCGCTCGGAGGCTTTACTGAGGTCACTGAGCATTGTACTTAAATCCTCCATGGTCTCAGCCAAGACTACTATATCGTCAGCAAACCGAAGGTGAACTGTTGATGCCTAGCCTTCTCCAGTTCAGAGTCTTTCTCGAAGTTGGACTTACCTAACTGGACAGTCTGTCCTAGGTAAATGTAATTGTCTACAACTTAGATGGTACAGAGGATATAAGGTGTATTTGACGCCCTGCAAGGGCACAGCATTATGTAGAGAAGACTACTAGTTAAATTTTAAACTATGACAATCAACGTATTATCTCAATATTGTGATTCAATAACTTATAGTCTAGGAACTAGTCTATGCGAGCACTCAATCATACTTCTCTTCAAAAAATTCGCTGAGGGTGTATAAACATTTATTAATGAGAAATATATTTTATTGCTTAGTAAATCATTCATTGTGAATTAAATTAATATATGAGAAATATGCGTCTTCTTAGGGTTCCGTAACAAAAACGTGAAAAAGGAACCCGTATGGTGCGATTCTGTCTGTCTGTCACAATGTTAAATATCTCAGGAGCTACTCATTCCATCGATTTGAAATTTGGAACAGTTGTAGCCACGGCTAATCCACGAGTATAGAAAATGAAAAAAAAAACTATGAGATACATGTCTTATACTTAATATTATAAAGCTGAAGAGTTTGTTTGTTGGTTTGAACGCGCTAATCTCAGGAACTACTGGTTCGAATAGAAAAATTATTTTTTGTTGGATAGTCCATTTATCGAAGAAGGCTTTAGGCTATATCACGCTGCGACCAATAGGAGCGAAGACGCGGACGAAGTCGCGGGCAATAGCTAGTAACGGCTATAAGCAAATCATCAACATCTAAAGTCGAGTCCAGAATTAGGCGAACTAACTTGACAGTTCATTGTACACTAATGTTGCCACGGTTTGGCTAGTGCTGTTAATATCGATGTATAAAAAGTCTAGTTAGTCATTATTATTGTGTTTGGAATCAAACTAATAATTTTATTAAGCAAAATAATAATAATAAAAATTGATTGGAATTAAAAATACATCGAACATCATTTTGGACATCGTAAAGGACGCTGTCCGCCATTTTGTTTTGTTGACAGTTCCGACCATTGGCCAAACAAAGCAGGCCATTCGGCTTTCGACAATACTTACACGACAATTACTTGATAAAATATAAATAAAATCAGATTTATAGAAGACACAAGGTTATATCGACATATTTGTGTCGACTTAAACCTATCACTATTTATTTTTTCCTATGTCTGGCAACATTTTCGTCTGTCAAGTTAGTTCGCCTAATTCTGGACTCGACTTTAGGTATTACGACATGAAACACATATGAAATGTTTTGAGTTGCACATTCTAAAACAGCTTTTTTTTCCCACGGTACTTGGATTTTAATTTATGAAGGAAAATGTTGACAAACATTGCGCCCCTCCCTCTTATAATTAATCTTCTAACCTATCACGTTATGATCCCTTACGAAACGGCAGTGCCAAGTCAATATCACAATCTGTCATTAAAACCTCTTAACTCCTCCGGTCTTTTGATCCTCTTAAATTGTATTGGGATCCCACACCCGGCTTCAACTTATATCCAGCCCGGGATTAGTCCGCCGAGAAGTCATTTAAAAATCGGCATCCAGCATCCCTGGGATAACCAACTTTAATTACCTAACCCTTGCCGAATTCGGATCGAGATAATGGTTGATATTCGTAACTTGCCGGCGTCTCGGCTCAAGCAAACCAGTGAACGTCTGGCCTTATACTCATTCATTTGCAAAGAATCATATTATTAATCAGATATACATTGCACGTCAAAAAATCTACAAGACCATTGTAAGACCTGTCGTCATGTATGGATCGGAATGTTGGGCCGCAAAGGTGACGGATGAAAAGATATTACATGTTACGGAGATGAGAATGTTGAGATGGATGAGTGGTGTAACAAGAATGAATCACATAAGAAATGAGTATATAAGAGGTAGCCTGAAAGTGGCACCCATAGATGATAAGTTGAGAGCTAATCGTCTACGGTGGTATGGGCATGTTATGCGGAGGGATGAAAGTCATGTGACAAGAAAGGTATTAGGCATGAATTTGCAGGGATGTAAGAGGAGGGGTAGACCAAGGAAAAGGTGGATGGATTGCGTGAGGGACGATATGAAGAGGAAGGGTGTGAGTGACGAGATGACGGGCGATAGAGAGTTATGGAAGAAAAAAACATGCTGCGCCGACCCGAAGTAAATGGGAAAAGGGCACGCGAATGATGACATTGCACGTCAAAACATAAAAAAAATATTTGAATTATTCAATCATTACATTAATTTTGTACTAAAGCTCCTACAACAATTTCAAATTAAAGGGAAAAATCGAAAAATTTAATGCACCGAGCAGGATGCGGTTTTTTACCTTTAATTTGAAATCATTACATTGTTATAAAGTCAAAAGGAATACGTACAGGACTTTGATTCAAGGGTCAAAATCAATTTGATCAAAACAGTTTTTCTCGTATTTATTGGTTTTATTATCTCGTGATCTGTGGCAGTAAAATTATCAGTACACTATCTTGGTGTTTACTTTATCAAACTTACATAAATGCCGTAGTAGCTTTTGTATTTACATTACATCAATGTAACACTATTTTTTAGGATTTTTCTTAGTAACCCCAGTCCACCGATAATTAATTAAACTTTCGCGATACATGTTATGCACTTCTTAAGGCACTCAATTATGTCTGCATGCTATCGCTATTTGTACAGTCAGGATCAAAAGTAGCTAGCTACCTATGGGGGTGGGGAGGGGGGAGCTCTTATTCCCTTATAATACTTTTCAACTTTTCAAATGCGTAGCCACTTTTGAAGCTGACTGTACACCTGCAATAGTGGGTAAAACAGAGAAAAAAACTTATTTTATGCACCATCTTATTCGTACCTATTTTTCGCAATAAGAAATTCTGAGTCTGATTCAGACATTATTTTTTATATAGAACACGCCTGGTAATTCTGTTTCTTTCATTTCAAGAAAATCTAAATTATCTAGCTATAGAATTGGAAAAGAAAGGTGCCTCAGTCAAATACCGTAAAACGAAACTGATACAAACACATCTCTCAAATAATGTTAATGCATCATATATGGTAATGTTTCAAGATCGACTTTCGGTTTACGTGGTTATATAGGTAGCCAGCGGCCAAAAAATTGGCCCAAAATCTGTAATCTGCTCTGCTATGCTGCTCTGTAAGCTGTAATCGTACTTCGATGCCAACCAAATCTGGGCCATATTTTTGGCGCTGAGTATTCAGAAGTTATTACTTATTTCGGACGCAAGTTATTAGGGACGGCTAATGAGACGTGTCGAACTTTGTGAATTGCAACACAGCAGTCGATTCTTTAAACTTCGGCAATGGAAGACAATCGGCGGCAATTATCTTGAGCTTAGCGCTCGGGGCGGGTTCGAATCCAGTTTTAATTACTCTTAGTCTAAACTGTACTGATGTCAAGTGCGAACGCAGACCGATTTGGGGAATTTAGACGGGGCGATACGGAAGCTACGATGGCCTAGTGGTTTAAACATGCGGCTGTCGTGGGTTCGAATCTCGGCTCGTCTCATGAGTTTTTCGGAACTTCTGTAAGGAATCATCATCATAATATCGGCCAAAGTACGTCTACTATTTTTTTACTTCCTATTTCAAAAAACTAAAAATTCTGACAGTGCCGTGCTTATATACTATATTCGAAGTAGCCATATTTGTTAGAACTAATTCTGCACTATTCGTAAAAGTATCAGAGCTATTTAAGCGTAGCACCTATCGCAGTCATAACCTTTGTTCTGTATTTTCACGTACCGCACTGATGCGAAAGAGTGTTTTTTGCATGGCAAATAAAAATTTAAATAAAATTCCGTTAGCTATAAGAATGTTACCTTTACAGGAATTTAAAAATAAGTTATGCAAATTACTTATTAATAAGTCTTATTATTCAATATCGGATTTTATAATAGACGACATTTAACTTAATTTTAATTAGACATATAAATTGGTTTGTAATTTAAATGGATTGATTTTATTAATGTATTCCTGTATATATTGACAATTCATGCTAACTATTTAATTGACCATGTTTTCTTTTTTATCTCTCCTTTTGTTTTTTTTTTGTAATATTGTTATGTTTTAGCGCATTAAAAAAAATAAGTATAGTATTAATCATGCTACTGATTTTGTACGCCTAAAGGCAAAACATAAGTGTTACACAACCCACTATTTAACCACCATTGGACATAGGTCTTCCAAAGGGTACCACAAAGACCGAATCTGCTCCACCCGCATCCAGCGGACCCCGCCGACCTTATATACGGACTATCATTTGATATTTACCGTTAGCTTTTCGGTGAAGGAAAACATCGTGAGAATACCTGCATACAATTACGAAGAAATTCAAAGGTTAGCGATAAGACCGCTAGTTGTTTACACTTTACGCGTTATCTTCTGTACTGCGTTCTTTTTTGAGGTGTGCAATAAAGTGTATTGTATTGTGATGTCCCCAACCAGCAGACTCATCAACGGCATACCCGCATTTGCGCGAAAATAATTTACTCACGGTTACTCACGGCCGCTCCCAGAAACGTGCGCCCTTCTTCCCCGAGGAGGCTTGCGGAGTACTTGCGTGAGCGCGGCGAGCGAACATCCGCGGGCTTTTAAGGTATGAATGATAATTATTATTATTTATTATGTATGGCTCAGGGTCAGGGTTGTGAAGGCAAACGTGTTTGTAAATTAATATAAATTTATCGAACGATAATAAACGAGAATACTATGAACTTGTGTACGTGGGGTAAAGCCCCGCCACTTCACACTTGACAAGCTTAGGGTCCGAATATATGTACTCGTAGTTTCAAGCAAATTGTCTTGTCTCCAAATCCGTGACCTCGTCGTGAACGCGTCGTATCCCTTCCGTCTGTCGTATGTTCTAAAACACACGTAACAACGGAACTCAAGGCGGTGAACGTACGTTGTGATTGCGATTAACTGGTTATTAGCAACTTACTTGCAATTTAGGAGACTGGGATTACCCCAAGTTTACGCACTTAGTTATAACAAATGTAGGCCCATTATTAAAACTATTATATCTAGCTTAGTTGATCTTAGTTTAATTTGAAGTTTAATATTTATCCGGCTTGATAAAGGGGCTTGAGCGTTAAGCCTGGATGCCCGAGGAAGTGCGTATTATTTACTAGCTTACTTATTGCACAAACTCAGTAACTCAAAGTAGAGCTAACGAGCTTCTGAAGAATGGTAATAGCGTAGATTTTGGAACGAAGGTTAGGGCACATCAAATATAATTTTTACTTTCAAATAGCTAAGAAACATCTCGGAATTACTTTCGATAAACATATATATATATATATATATATATGTACAAAGAAAATATATACAACAATACTTAACCAAAATAATATAAATAAAATTAAAACTAACTTAATTCTAAAACGGCCCTTGAGGCATTATACCGAAGGGCTGGCGGCTTCCTCGCTCGGTTGTGAAACGAGCTTCCTGCTAAGGTTTTTGTTATTCTCCAAGAAAGGAGTATATAAATTTTAAAGGGACAGCTACGACAGTAGACAGCGGTGACCGTTTACCATCAGGCAGGTCGCCTGTTTGCTACCAACGTGGTATATAAAAATGCCTTGGTTTTTCTTAACAGCCCAATTTATATTATCTTAGGCCTACCGCGTTCAACATTGAAATATAGCAAATCATAAATCGCAGTTGTTGAAAAACGAGTGCTTCCATATCAGCATTGCACACGTGTTTACTAGACAGCGGTGGTAAAGCGACTGCCGCTGTGCGTTGAGAGGCCATCAATAAGCGGCTGTTATCGGCCGCGACGGTGTCTTATGTTCGGCTGTTGCCGTAAGACAATATCGCTGCCTCACAGTATTTTTTTCTTATATAACGGAGGCAAACAAGCGTAGGTACGTTCCGCACGATTGTAAGCAGACAGTGACGCTGCATGGTTATTTTACTTCGCTTACTTTAATAGTATAATAACTTATGGACTTATCTTGTGGGGACCAGCTGTAGATATTGAAACTGTTTTAATTCTGCAAAAAAAGCTATTCGAGCAATTTATAACTTGGGTTCGCGTGGGTCATTAAAATAATTGTTCAAGGAACCTAAGCTTGCTGTTGCTGTACGTATTTGAAATAATAATGTACATGTGTATGTTCGGGAAGAATTTCAATAAATTCCCAACGAACACAAAATAATAATAACTACCAGAAACACAGGGAAAACCAAAATATTTTTTTATAGACTGGTAACGGCAAAAAGGCGCTGTTGTTCAATTGTACTAAATACTGCAGTAAAATTTCTAAACTTTCCTATTCTAAATTCAAATCTGTAGTAAAACCGCAAAAAAGCTTATTTCATAAACATATTAGTAAGGGAAACGATTACACCATGAAAAGAGATGTTTGGCAGTATCACAGGCAAACAAACTGTACTGTAGAAAACCTATTTTTGCGAAAGATTGCCCTTGCAGGACGCCATCATAATGCTGCCACGGTGACTTTGAAAAATCTTATGTGCGTTTTTCTTGACCATCAGTATTTTGAATTACTGCAACAGTGAACATGAACTACGCTAAGAGGCTTTAACAGGCCGAAGTAACATTTGTTTCTACTGTAGTAACATGTCTTCCATCGTCTCATAATACTATACAGTCTATTTCTTCAATAATTTATCTACTAGGCATCAATATTCCTGGCAATATAATCAGCAGTATTCCATAATTGTATGGGAGCCGGTCGTGAGCTCATCCCAAGACATTTTTCAGGACGATGATGAATCAGTGCCCGTGAAGATGGGTCGATACCAGTAGAAACCCTCTATAGGCTTACATTACAGATAGCGGTGGTACTTGATGCTTAGTCTTAAGTTAATGATAATAGTACATTACGATACAAGTGCGGAGAACAGGAAATTCACAGCGAGTCAAAATCAAAATCAAATATTTATTCTGCAAATAGGCCACAAGGGCACTTTTACATGTCAAAGCATGAATTTATACAATTAAAAAAACTGACAATCTTACTTAATAATAATGATTTAAAAAAATATACTGATTAACAATTCAATTAAAATAAATTTACAAATATTAAGGACGTATTGAATACGATCTGTGTCCGAATAAACAAAAGGAATATAAAATTAATTTAATATCTCAGAGATGCATATGGTCTCTGAGCGTTCAAATATGATTAATAACAATTATTTCAAAGTGCTTAGAGATGTAAATGATCTCTAAGCCCTAAAATTAAAATAAGTAAACTTAATATTGTTAGAGATGTATAAGGTCTCTAAGCGTCAATAATAATAAAACTAATCCAGAACAGGATCATGTCTCTCGTCAATCTACATACAATAAAATAACACTAGTATTAAGGTATTTACTATGCCCTTGCAAGCATGAACAGACCGGACTCCACAAAGAGCACCCGATCACGAGTATGACGCGTATCTCAGCCATCGCCTCCCTCGACCATCTGTTAGGGAAGGTGGCGACCCGATCAACGACGCCACCGTGGTGATAAATTACGATAGATAAAACACGACCGAAGGGAGTGTTTTAAATCAACACGAGTTGCGAATTACCTATTATCTCTCTTAAAGTTAGCTCTTTAAAGTTTCGACATACTCGTATGCACATAATCTGCTGATTACCGCACTCGTGCGGTAATATAGCACCATATGTACTGTAATAGTACATTACGATACAAGTGCAGAAAACAGGAAATTCGCAACGAGCGGTGATAAATTAAAACACGACCGAAGGGAGTGTTTTAAATCGACACGAGTTGCGAATTACCTATTATTCGCACGTGTATCGTACAACGTTTTACAGTACATACGGCTCTTTAAAGTTTCGACATATGCAGGTAATCTGCTGATTACCGCACTCGTGCGGTAATGTAGCACCATATGTACTGTAAATTACATTATTAATTCATGGACACTGCTTCTAAAATGGTTTTATCATATTTAGCTATATAACGGCGCCAAATTTATTTTGTTGGATGATTTGTATTGTGATTCAATTATTCGGTTAGTTGTGAATAATGATATTAATGATGGCAAGTTTGTTAATTTTTAAGCGGGTAGTTGTTAAAATCGTGGACATGAAGGTGATTTATTTTAAGAGCGGGTAGCCCCGAATGGAGTTGTTAGTGTCATGGCGGAGCGGGACGTCATTCGTTGACGGCGGCCCGCCCGTGATGGTCGCTTGCAAACCCGTTGGCTCTTAATCGAGATTTATTATTGCAATCCTGTTATATTTTCGGTATTTGTGACTTAATTGAAATAGAACTGTGATTAAGTGATATTGTGCGACTTTTATTTCGGGGATTTCTGCACGTGTACGCCCACACGGTCCACTATGTCGGATCTGCCTTCACACACGTCTGTTCGGCCTCCCGATCCGTCGATATATATAAGTATGTATATGGGACCCGGGTATGTCCTTAAACTACGACCGAGCCCACCGGGGAATGGGCAGCAGCATCCCTGGAGTGCGGTGGAAATACTGCGATCGCCAACCCGCATGCCAAGCGTGGCGATTATGGTTTTTATCCCCCATAAAGTTGGGGGAGGCCTATGCCCAGCAGAGGATCTCCTTCGGCTGATATGGTATCGTTGTCGAGTACCCAAGATACAAGCTTTGCTTAGTTTGGGACTTGGTCGATTTGTCTAAGATTGGACCCCATTTATTTATTTATTTATTTCCTGTGTGGTTAAAATTTAACGTCAATTTTAGGGACATATTTGTGTTTCTCAGTAATAAAAATAAATAATGTAAATTCCTTAATTGAGATAAATCTCCGACTAGAGTGAAAAACTGAAAAAAATATCATAATAACGATTTTTCAATTTTTTACTACGGTTTTAAATTATACTTTCGCTAAGCGGAAGAAGAAGAAGAAGAAGAAGAAGAAGAAAGACATTTATTCACTAACACAAAAGACACACAGATACAACACAGATAAAAGGAATACAACTCACATAAAATAGAACACAACGTGTGTCTTCGCGGCAGTGAATCGGTTGCTGTCTCAGCATTATGCTGAGGTGTCAGACACCTGCAGCGCTGGTTTTCAGACAGCACCGTACGTGACCCACGGAACGCAACACAACCTACAATTTTAAGGTATGTATACACATGATAAATAATGTCATAATATATATGTTTATAAAAAATACTTAAAATTATAGTATAGTGAAAATCGTTTAAATTGGCCAAGTTGTATTAAATTAACTAGTTATAAAAGAGCTTTACTGACTGGGCAAATCAAAATCAAAATCTAATACCTAAACGTATTTTGAAATGATGGACGTTCAAAACAAATAACAGCTTCCGAGCACACCGGAAGCACGGAAGCACGGAAGAATCAGCTTTAAAAAATATTTACAGTTACCGTAATCTAAGGCAATTTACCTCCCTATTTAAAACGTTAGGAGTAAGACTGCGACTAATAAATCCTGTGTTGGTATACCAAAGTTGTGAAATTCTGCATCCTTCGTCGCTCAATATTGTAAAATAAAGCTGTCTGCTTTAAACGCCGCATATGTCAGCGCTCAACTTTTAAACTTACGGCCCGACTTGGAAAATTGTTCCGATTTATGCCGCTAGGGCGACAACCTCAAAGGGCCCTAGCTGGGACATCACAAGGTGGCTACACTGTCACTTAATATTTAACTTTGTACGGATGTAGTGCAGTAATTGTTTCCCATCGGCTAAACCCGGTATACGGCTAGACCCGAAGTGGCTATCAGTTTTTAGGGTTCCGTACCTCGAAAGGGAAAAACGGAACCCTTATAGGATCACTTTGTTGTCCATCCGTCTGTCTGCCTGTCAAGACCCTTTTTCTCAGGAACGCGTGGAGGTATCAAGCTGGAATTGAGATGAAATACTCAGGTCTACTGACCCTTGGAGCAGTGAAAAAATCAAACTTCCAAGCCAACGCAATAAAAAGATACAGCCGTTTATGCCGCAAATTTTCGACACTCGCAAGGGAATCAAAACCTTACAGGGTACTTCCCGTGAACTCAGAATCTTGAAATTTGGTACGAAGCAACGTTTTATGCACAAATAAACGAGATTCGCTGAGATGTGTATTATGTTTGGTATCTATTTAGCACGTAAATTTCTAGTTACATCATATAATAAAAATATTTTTACGGAGCCCTCGGTGCGTTAGTCCGATTACGTGCTAAATAGATACCAAACATAATACACATCTCAGCGAATTTAAACTTAGAACTTGTCACCTAAGTCCCACGAACACGTAGTCACCTGCTCAGTAAGAGGCGAGTTTATTGCAACAAATCAAAAGTTGCCGGGTCCGTGAATACGGCGACTGAACATAAATCCAACTAGCAAAAGCACGATGGTGCTCAGAAGAAAAATGTCCAAAGAACCTTAGATGTTCATACATTATTCATCGTTTTGTTCTAAGTCGCTAAAGTCTGTGCTTCTTGTAAACATCGCGGACTGACTTTGATTTATATGCTTATTAGCTGCATTTATAATAGTGTAAGCTATTTGTTTAGTTGAAATATTAATCAAAAGTCGGGTCAGATGGTAAATTGATAGCTTAGTTGGTTAGGTTTAAATACTTCTCATAAGAACATGGTTATTACACAAAAACAATATTTAACTTGGTCGTTGTCACCGCAAGAATGCCAAATCATATTTAAGGTAGACTATATAAAAGGTTAAATATGATAAATAAATGAAAAATCGTATGACATTTATGTCGAAAAAACAAGTACGGTTTCCCGTTCATTGCACTTTTAGCAACACCCAGGCGTGACGTGTATCCAAAAATATCCAAAATTGTCGTTTTTGGCGATATCTCGCTCTGTTAACGTTATTTTTTTCATAGATTTTTACAAGCCCGATTTAAAGCTGGTAACGATGATTTTTACTTGTTATTTGTGCAGTTTAAATATAAAATTAAATATACAGTTTAAATATAAGATTATGACAGGAATAAAAAAAACTGTACAACCTTGTACTATTTTAGCAATACATCACGGTATTTTACCGACCCGTGTGTTCGCGAGTGTATTTGGTTATTTTGGCTGATTATACATGCTTACTGCACTATTTATTATCTTTTATGCGATGTAAATCTCAAATAACGTAGCATATCCCTCTGCGTATTAAGTTCAGTGTCGACTATCGCTATAATATCTCTGAGCATGGAAACAGCATTATAAGTTTAGATTAACCGTTGCGACGCATAAATCAAATGCATTGTACACCTCCGCGCCTTTTGTAACAGTCTTATTGTGATGCAGAATGACCTGGATATTTTTAAATCGAGTGTTTATTCTTTGCGATAGGTAGGCAAGGCGTTAAGCACTATTAAATCTATGTAGTTTATGAAATATTTATGTTAATACTTCTAAAATTATTTAACTTTTCATGTTTTCTTTTTATTTCACAGACTGCACCCACTTTTACAACTTTATGTTTGTCCCTATGGTTGACTGGTAGAGAATGTCTCATGGCATTAAGTCCGCCCTTTGTACTCATGTGATTTGTGCAATAAAGTTTAAATAGATTAATAAATCTAAAGGCTGATTTTTAATGTAAAGTAATGGTGTAGAGTATTTTTTATGCTGTCTATTTATTTATCGTTGTTTGTTTTGTAAATAAACAAAGCATTTGTGATGTTCTGATATAATGCCTGGAAGGATGACTTCATTTATATAAATTCAGTAAAAATCAAAATCGGACCATAGAAGCATGCAATGTTTACTTATATACATATCTTTATCTTGCTTTATTTACAATTACCACAAAAACGTTGATAGAATTTATAGAAAGATAGGTTTAAAATATTTTTTTTTATGTCGTCTATTTATTTATCGTTGATTGTTTTGTAAATAAATAAAGTATATGAGATGTTCTGATATAATGCCGGTAAGGATATCTTCATAAATATAAATTTAGTAAAAATAAATTTATAAATTTCCGACCATAGAACCATGCAATATTTATATATATATATATATATATAAATATTGCAATATATATATATATGTATGTATGTATGTATATATATATATAGGTGCTACACTATAGCTGAGTCCTTGAATGAAACGGCAAGAGTCTATTTTACACTATATAATGGAAAGCGTTACAAAGCGTAAGCGAAATATTGTGCGCGCGCGGGCGAGAGCGACTTGCGTCTTGCTCGGAGTTGGATCGGTGTCTGCCGTGCGCGGGCGCTGCTCGACTGGGAGCCGGTTTGCTACCGCGCTGCCCGGCGCGTCTCGCCGCGCCCCGCGTTGGCCCGCGGCGTAGTGATGGGGAAGCAGTGCGCTAGTGATGTGCCACATATATATATATATATATATATATATATACATACATATATATATATATATATATATATATCTTTATCTTGCTTTATTTACAATTACCACAATTTTTTAAATATAAGTTATAGAAAGATAAGTATAAAATATCATTTTCACCTCACCAGCTCGTACGGTCAGCATCAAATGTAGCTACACATATGAAGAGGTCAAAAGAGAAAGAGTCCTTATGATAACGACTTTTGGAATTTTGAAATGCCTAGCTACTTTTTATGCTGACTGTACGCACATTCTTACTTTATCGCTCAAAATCTACGCCCAAAAGTTCCCTTTTTATATGCTAGCCGATAAACTGATTTTGAAATTCGAACGTGATGCACTATGATGAGTTCCAACTTTTTTAAAGGAAGAATGAGCGGTCCTTACTACGTGTTTTGAAATACGTGTATATGATAATTATAATGGTTGGTGCATACGTTCTTGGACATTTGGATTTCATTAAAAAAATTCTAGGTTTTAATTCGGTTACACGCTAGAATAACCTATCAGTCTCCAGAATGTTCGAGGAGCTTTAAGCCAAGCGGTATAAAAGGACGCGCGCGTTCCGAGTTGTTCAGTTCAGTTCAAAATGGAACCGTGTATCATAGCGCATAGCAGACTATTAATGCTACTATTTATAGAGAGCAACTGCAAAAGTTAATCTCAGAAATAGCGACTAAGCTAAAAAGGCTGTCTGTATCACTTCTTCAGGGCAACGCTCGACCACATATTGCGAAGTCTGTCCGCCACATTTTGGAAAAGCTGAACTGGACAGTGGTACCTCACCCGCCATACAGCCCTGATATTGCGCCGTCGGACTATTGTCTGTTTCGGGCTCTAAAGTTACATCTAAGAAAGAAGAAGTTTGAAAATTATGAACAAATCCAAGACGACGTCGCCGAGTTTTTTGACCACCAGCCTCCTGGTTTTTCGGAACACGGTATAATGTCTTTGCCAGAGAGATGGTTACATGTCGTTGAACATGACGGTCATTATATTGTGGATTAATATTTCTTGAGTAATAAATAAAATTATTTTTAATAAATATGTTTGAGTGTCCAAGAACTTATGCACAAACTCATATAATGGTACAATTTATTGAAAAAATATTATTGATAAAATTGAAGTATCACACTAACTTTAAAGTAAGTAATAAATAATAGTTTCAATTTATTTATCAAGAACAGATGGAATTTTGAAATATATTTATTTTTCTGTTTCAAAACTTTACGCTTTGTGCAAAATCGAATCGAAATCGGAACTAATGAAGGATTTTATGATTATTCTCATAGATCTGATTATTCCGATAGCTCAATGGCTTGAGCGATTGGCTGCGTATGCCAGATGTCGCAAGTTCGAATCTTGCTCGGAGTACTAAATTGTAGATTTTTTCCCTTTAATTTGAAATTAACAACTTTCGTTAGCAGCGTTACTACGAAATTAATCATCGTCATTCTTTTTCAATTTTGTTGGTAGTATCCGCGTTGGCTCATAATCCCCAGATTTGGCGTAGGCACTAGTTTTACGAATGCAACTATCGAACTATCGCCTGACCTATAATATTATTACAAAGGATTAAAAGTATGCGAGCAACCTTACCCTCTTAACAATAAAGACGTATTTACGTATTTTTGACCACTTTGTCCGTGTACATATTTTCGAAACTGTACGAGCCGAAGTTCAAATTCGAACCCACGACCTCCTGATAAAAAGTCTCGTGGCTACATTGGTTTAAACGATAGCACATATAATATTAACATTAAACATCCCCAATATAAAACATAGCGTCGAAACGGCCGAACGGCTTTCAACCTATGTATTCACAAATAACCAACACCGCGTGAACCCCAGTATAGTTTGACATCTAAACTCCTTCTTATTGCCTGTAATCAGAGACCGGCTTACGCTGGTCGTCACTGCTAAACGGTCGGTAAAGTTTAAGAACGCTGGCTAGCAAATCGCTTGGAATAGCCATTAATCGGTCCATTAGTCCGGGGATGAAATAGTCACTTACAATTCGCATTCTAATTTGTATTGTTGTTTCGAGCTCTCATCGTAATAAGGATATATCCAGACAAGGAATTGTATGTAACATTAATTGGTAATATATAGGTACAAAAACAACGATTAAAACATCAATTGAAATAGTAGGTGGATCAGCTTGTATCTGTACCAAGAGACCACTAAGGATATACATACGTATATTTGTAAAAAAACAACATTATAAATAGCCACATATAACAAACAATTTGAAATATTACAATGTACTTATATGAATAAAACATAATAATAATAAATAGTACCCCTTGCATTTCATTCAATTGTCAAAAGGGCCTCTACGTGTTGGCTATGTGGTACTCGGTTAGTACTTCGGTACCACGGTACTTCGCGTCCGCGCACGCCTTCCAAAGGTCCGAGACACCATTGTCCCGTGAGCGGAAAAGACATACAATAATAATAATTTGCATCAACTGAGAATATCCCTGCACCTTGGCGGGTGCTGTCTCTGTTTGCGTCCCATCCCATGACACGGGCAGGGACAGCATCCGCTCGGTGTACCGCTTGCATTTCATTAAATTGTCAAAAGGGCTCTACGTGTCGGCTATGTCGTACTCGTTTGGTAATTCGGCTCCGCGCATGCCTCCTAAAAGGTCCGGGATATCATTGTCTCGTAACAATAATAATAATAAATAATAATAACGCCTGACAAAAGTACTCGATAGTTTTTTGTCGGGCGGCAATAAGGTGCGCGCCTTCAACGCCTGGGTGATGCCCTTGCTCACATACTCCTTTGGCATATTAAGGTGGACTCAGACTGAGCTCGATTTCCTGGATCGAAGGGTACGTGTACTGCTCACTGCGCACCGTATGCTACACCCACGATCTTCTGTTATGAGACTGTACATCCCGCGGATGCTTGGAGGTCGCGGCTTCTTAAATGCCAAAGACCTTCACAACCGCGAAGAGTGCAGTCTCAGGGATTACTTTCTAAACAGTGAGTGTGAGATGCATCGTGACGTAGTGGCAGCAGACGCATCTTTCACCCTGCTCTTCATGGCAAACGAGAACTGGCGCAGATTTAAAGTACTAAGCATCGAGGACCGCAGGGCGGTATGGAAGAGTAAGGAGCTACATGGGCGGTTCTACAAGGCCCTTACGGGGCCCGAGGTAGACCTGCTCGCATCGGTGAACTGGCTACGTTTTGGGGATCTTTTTGGGGAAACTGAAGGTTTTGTCTGTGCAATTGCGGACGAGGTTATCATGACGAACAACTACCGGAAATATATCCTGAGGGACGGTACGGTCGACATTTGTCGGGCATGCCGCCGTCCCGGAGAGTCACTCAGGCATATTATTTCTGGTTGTAGTCATCTTGCTAACGGCGAGTACTTGCACAGACATAACTTGGTGGCCAGGATTATTCACCAGCAGCTTGCTCTTTTATACGGTCTTGTGGACTTCGAAGTGCCGTATTATAAGTACACACCTGCGCCAGTTTTCGAAAATGGTCGTGCAACGCTCTATTGGGATCGATCTGTCATCACGGACAGGACTATTGTAGCCAACAAGCCTGATATCGTGCTGACAGATCGATTGAAGCGCCAGGCAGTGCTCGTTGACATCACGTCGTTGACATGACGAGAACCTCGTGAAAGCTGAGAAGGACAAAGTCAGCAAGTACCTAGACTTGGCACATGAGGTAACCGCCATGTGGGATGTTGATTCAACGATTATTGTCCCGATAGTCGTCTCTGTGAACGGTCTAATAGCGAAGAGTCTCGACCAACATCTCAAGAGACTCTCGTTAGATGGCTGGGTCAAGGGTCAAATACAGAAGGCGGTACTCCTGGACACGGCGCGGATAGTCCGGAGGTTCCTTTCTCTGTCGCCCTAACCACCGGTAGCTTAGGCCCTGCCTCGCTGCCGGCGGCACCCTAGGTTAGGTTTTTTATAATGCTTTTATATTTTGTATGTATGTTTATATATTTTACTTTTATAAAATTATTGTAAAAAACCTAGCTTAAGTACGAAAATAAATACAGAGATAATAATAATAATATGGCATTCATTTTCGAACCGTGAGATCTTCGAGAAGACAAGTACGTAAGTATTGTCTCGTGAGCGGTAAAAGACATACGTACATAATAATGATTTCAAAAATATAATCAAATGATAATTACGAGTAAGCTTCTGATTTCATACCTCCTGCATAAATAATTTAAAATATGCATGTGAACTGGATCTCCTACCTAATTTTAGCTTTAATTTTAAGAACTACTTGCTGTGCCCTAACCGGGTTCATGTGTGAACCAACCCTGAATGTAACTACTACCACATGATTCGAATGCAAATAATTGAACTATAAATTGTCATCATGACACGCGTTGAAGCGAGCTACATAAATGTCATCATCGTCATCATATCCGCCGAAGGATGTCCACTGCTGGATATAGGCCTCCCCCAAAGAGTTCCACAACGACCGTTCCTGCGCCACCCTCATCCAGCGGACATCCGCGACCCTTACCAGGTCATCAATCCACATTGTGGGGGGCCTATCCATAAACGTATTGAACTTAAATGAGCATGCGAATTGCTAGTGCTAAATTGGTCTCTGGTATACAATAGCTAACGACGAGCGACGACGGGTAAGAAGAATTCATCGCTCATCAAAATTAAATTTGGTTATTAAGCGCTGATTTTTCTTGAGGCCGCGGCCATCGCAGTATTTGACTGTATTGAGACTAAGGCGCCTTCCTGACTTGTCGATGCGGGGGCGGTACGATATGAGAAAACTGTCAGCTGTCAGTGTCAACCGATACTAATGCAGTACTGCCTCACTTCTGCGCATGGTATTACTACTCGTACTGCGCAAACGTATTACTGACTGTATTTCGTCAAGTGAGGAAATCTCACATCGGTAAATTCACGTCAAAGAGCAAAATGCCTATGACATATCAGGAAGTCGCCTAAGGCTCAGTTGCACCCACTTACGATCACAGAGTGATCAACGTTAAATATGGCGCCGGCAGCTGTCATCCCATAGAAACTTGTCAAACTTTGCATAAATTCAAATTTGAACGAACACAGCTTACGATTACAGACGGTTTGGTGCAACCCACCCTAAAGATCTTAAAACCATCTACATTCCAGACCAGCGAAAATAGATACATTTTTTTACAAAATGCTACTACCTGTGTTTTGTTTCTTGGCTACGTTATGCGGTGTGTCCTATAGTCCTATTGAACTCCAGCTAATAATGCGATTATTCCATTGGATATTCTACATTAGAAATAATGTAATAGAGTTTATATTCCATAAACACTATCTTAAAATCGTATTAAATGAACTTGAAACTAAATAACTTGGTGTCCTGTATAAGGTGAGGCGGTATTTCACACGGAAGCAGCTTCTTTCCTTGTACCAAGCTCAAGTTCGTTCAGATAGGCCTTCGAAAATGACATAGAGGTTTCTAAACATTTTTTCGTTTAAGTCAACCGTTAGTGAGATATTTGCTGTCAAAGTCGTGAAAAGGGTGTTGGACAAGAAGCAGACTATTAACGCTACTATTTATAGAGAGCAACTGCAAAAGTTAGCCTCAGAAATAGCGACTAAGCGTCCAAAAAGGCTGTCTGTATCACTTCTTCAGGACAACGCTCGACCACATATTGCGAAGTCTGTCCGCCACATTTTGGAAAAGCTGAACTGGACAGTACCTCACCCGCCATACAGCCCTGATATTGCGCCGTCGGACTATTGTCTGTTTCGGGCTCTAAAGTTACATCTAAGAAAGAAGAAGTTTGAAAATTATGAACAAATCCGAGACGACTTCGCCGAGTTTTTTGACCACCAGCCTCCTGCTTTTTGGGAACACGGTATAATGTCATTGCCAGAGAGATGGTTACATGTCGTTGAATATGACGGTCATTATATTGTGGATTAATATTTCTTGAGTAATAAATAAAATTATTTTTAATAAATATGTTTGCGTGTCCTAGAACTTCTGCACCAACTTTTAGATTAGGAGGTGTCGGTACGGAACCCTTCTTTGTGCGTGACCCGACACGCACTTGTATCACTTATTATTAATTCTATTTAAAAAAACATTCGCACCTAACATCGCTCTAAACCGTCTAAAATTGTTTATATTTCTCCGCGCCTTGAAAGATGTCAATACATAACACAATTCCGCAACTAAACAGGCCTAAACTCATACGTTAAGTACGGTGGTTACGCCCTTTAGCATTAGAAGACTCGATTCCTTCTGGCAGGGTTGTCGCCGGCAGGGAATCGAAGTCATCACTCGCGGTGTGTGGCCATTTGTCCGTTTGAGTCCCTGTTTATTTCCCAACGAAAGTGGGCATTAAGGACTCAGACCGAGAAAAAGGATCGACGGAGCATTACGAACAACCTAGTTAAGCCAGTTTTAAAACGCCCTTTTTGGCCTAGTTGGTAGTGACTGCCTACGAAGTACGGGTTCATTTGTTTATGTGGTAAGCAAAAACATTTGTTCCCGACACTTGGATGTTGTACATACATTCATAAAACCACGCCTGTATTCCCAAAAGGGGTATTATAAGTATTCCCTATAACTATTGCAGGTTTATAGATGGAGGTAATGTGATATTGCATTGACAGGTTTGCTAGCCCATCACCCACAACACACTTCAACCTAGTTCCCATATTCGACTCTTACGACACCTAAGGGAAGAAAGGGGGTGGTGATATTCTATTCCGGCACCACCAAATTAATTAATTAAATATCTATTACTTATAATATTGGTCTAGTACCCATAACACAAGGCTTATTGAGATTATATTGGGACAAGGGCGATTTGTGTAAAAAAATTGTCCTTTAATATGTAATTATTTATTAAACATTCCCAAGTATCTCTTCAGTACGTGTTGCAATAATACAGATGTGTTGAATTACGAGTAGGTACAAAATAATAATCGCTTACCATCAGGCATTGATGTACTATTATATCTTACCTATTGGCTATGTGCGAAGTAGGTGGTGGGGGTAAGCTAGGCGATCGTAGCGCACACCATGGCAGAAATGTGTACTTACCGGGGAACACTGTCAAATTTACTTTCACGTTTTCTATTGGTTTCTTAACGGTTTCCTACAATTCGTTACGTTTGTATGTATTTATTTATTCTCTTATTTATTTCAGTAAAATTTCCAATACGGGGTCTTTCTCGTTTACTAAAGTAAATAAAATATTCATGTGTCATTATTTGACATCTCTGAGTTTTGACATTGTCTCGGGACCTTTAACGTTTGACGTTTCAGACGTGCACATAGCCAATAAGTCAATGCCATCAGGCGATTCGTCCGCTCGTTTTCCTCTTATATCATGAAAAAAAATATCACACTTTTATACCACAACGGTGACAAACAAGCGTAGCGTGATGTTAAGCGATTATCGCAGCCCATGGACGCCTGCGACTCCAGGGGAGTCACATGCGCATTGCCGACCGTTTCAAAACTTTATACACTCGTTTCTTCAAGAACCATACACCGTAGTCCCTTGGAAAAACCTCGGCTCGGAGCTCAGTCCACAACCAGAGCGTCCGAGGGAGGATATTCCTCTGAAACCGTACCGTACGCGACCAGTGACACCTTTAGGGGCTTGTGCATGGTTAAGTCCTCGTATGCATATGTGCGAGATCTTGTGCTTAAATATTGGGAATGGTTAAAAATTTACTTTTCTCAAACATGCAATGAAATATTGATGTTATGTTCCTTATAATAAAGAAAGAAAGAAAGAAAGAAATAAATTTATTCATGGCAATACAGAACAAAACACAAAAACATAATAACACATAAAACAGCCACGAAATGGCCCCAAATCAGCATGTGCTAGCCATAGCAATAGGCGCCGAAGTATGACGTTTCAGATGCGGCTAGGACAAGAGGTCGTTAATGGAATTCCATATAAATCTTGCAAGCCTAGGCCGGCAAAGTCTTCTTTTTTAATTTCCATTCCACATAATTTTGTGGCACAGGCATCATGACATTCTGCCACTATGCGTATTACAAATAAAACGTTGTTTTTTTTTGTTGTTTATTTCATTGCATGTTTGAGAAAAGCACTATACATTCCTCGGCGGGAAATATGGGGTTGCCCGCCTCAGACCTATCCGGCGTCGCGGTCTATATGTCTTCGGCCGGCAACCCCTTTCGTCCCGGCCTCTGTAGTAATGTACTATAACTAGTTCGTCCGTAAAATAAACTAATTACAAAATGGATGTTCGTAATGCTCTATCTATATTTTGCAATTGGTAATACACGGTACGTTATATAGGCGTATCTGTATAAATGAGTTAATGCAGTACAGAAGACTATATCAGGACTCAGGATTACCATCCATATTACCTACCAGTAAACTATGCGAGAACAGATTAAGGCGAAACACACTGGGAACTACTTGTCGTATTTTTTTTTTTAAGTTTCAATCACGTTTAATATAAACATTAAAAAAAATTAGTCTATTACTATGAAAAAATTAAACGACCTAAAAAACATAATACCTATCTAATTTACAAATAAAAAACCGGCCAAGAGCGTGTCGGGCCACGCTCAGTATAGGGTTCCGTAGTTTTCCGTCCGTCACATTAAGTTGACATATTAAGTACAGAAACACAAAACCCTAAAAAGCACGTCATTTCATTGTGATTTTGTAAAAATGACAGGTACAATAAACACTTGTTTATACGGTTAAATTACAAACTTAGTTCAGAAATTATTTTTGTAATTTTTTCAAAAACTATTCAACCTATCAAGTTGAAAATAATTTTCCTACAAATTTTTTATAAAGTTCTACTTTTGAGATTTTTTTCATATTTTTAAAACTTATGGTTCAAAAGTTAGAGGGGGGGGACACATTTTTTTTTACTTCTGGAGCGATTATTTCCGAAAATATTAACATTATCAAAAAATGATTTTTGTAAACCCGTATTTATTTTTAAATACCTATCTAACAATATATCACACGTTAGGGTTAAAATGAAAAAAAAAATCACTCCCCACTTTACGTATAGGGGAGGTACCCTAATAAAATATTTTTTTCCACTTTTTATTTTACCACTTTGTCGGCGTAATTGATATACATATTAGTACCAAATTTCAGCTTTCTAGTGCTAACGGTCACTGAGATTATCCGCGGACGGACGGACAGACGCACGGACAGACGGACGGACAGACATGGCGAAACTATAAGGGTTCCTAGTTGACTACGGAACCCTAAAAATGGGCTCGAGCGCGGAACTCCACGGTAGGGTGCCGAGAAGGCTGGCCGCATTGCCGCGCTGAATAGCAATGCTGATGCGCTGAGCGAGGTACCCGCCAGCCTTTTAGTCACCCGAAAATTGTAAATATAAATATTACACACGGTGCTGCTCGCCAGTTATGTTGGCTTGAACTTGGCTTGGTACGCTGCCGCGTATCTAGATATCATCTCAGAGAAACACCTTAACTCCACTAAATAACACCCTTCTTGTTATATATTCTTCTTGTTATTCTTGTATTGTAAGCCAATGGGGCTGTCAAAGTGGCGCTGTCATAACTAGTTCCCAAAACAAATAAATATAGTATTGAAGTGAGACGACTTTGTTATTTAATTACTAGGACACCTTGAAATGGCACATTGCTGTGTCCCAATATGATCGGAAATTGGACTGAATCACTTTCCCAAAGACGCAAAGTTATGGTTGGAAGCAGTTAAAAGGCGTCAGAATTTTATTCCTACGAGTTTATGTCGAGAACGTTTTACAGAAAAAGATTAAGAGGGCGCGGTACGTGGCAGTACGCTCGGTTCTCCATACAAACGTATTTATGCTCTCATTTTAAAACGCCATGCTAGAATAACATGAAACTTTGTATACACAATGAGATCCGGCATATCTAGGTCGGAAATTAGTTTCTGTTGCTAGAAAATGTAAAAGAAAAAAAATACAGCGGTTTTTCCGGTTTTTTACGGCTTGTATGAAAACCTTAATAATCTTTGTATTTTTTGTCCATTATAATTTCAAGCAACAGAAACTAATTTCCGACCTACATATGCCGGATCCCATTGTGTATACAAAGTTTCATGTTATTCTAGCACGGCGTTTTGAAATGAGAGCGTAAATACGTTTGTATGGAGAACCGAACGTACTGCGCACTCTTAAGTATGAAAAAGTGAGCGAATACACAGGTAAAAAATATATGTGTTCCCTTTGCTAATAACGTTATATGTGTGTGTAACATGTGTTTGTTATATTGTGTTTGATAATATACCCTGACATTTCATATTATCGGCTTTAATGTTTATACACAGATCATTATATATTTTTCAGGAGTAGAACATATGCATAAATAATTATGTCAATAAAGTTTTAGCTTCGGCAATAACGTTTTTGTACGTCCGGCCGGCAGATTTCAGCATTTCATGCTGTTATCAGTACAGATACTTCTAAAGTTTGGAATTCTCTGCCGGCGTCTGTATTTCCGAGTTCATATAACCTGGACCTTTTTAAGGCACGAGTATATAGGTATAATATGCATCTTCTGGGTGAGCTCGCTTCATCGTCGGCCTCATCTTTGCCCCCTGGCTAGATGCTGGCCAAGAGCAATCCCATTTTTAATAAAAAAAAGGTTGCATTTCAATATAATACAATACAAAATTCTTTATTTCCATAAATCACATCGTTCATTTATGATATAAGGGAAGGAGCCGCCCGGTAGGCAAGTAAGTAAGTAAGTAAGTAAAATTTTATTTGCGAAACAATGCCTATATAGATTAGACGGCCTGTTTAGTCTAGTTGATAGTGACACTGCCTCTTGAGCTAGAGGTCCCGGGTTCGAATCCCGGCCAGGGCATTATTTGTGCATTTAGCACGGATTTTGTTCTTGGGTCTTGGATGTTCTCTATGTATTTAAGTATGTATTTATATATATAAGTATGTGTATCGTCGCCTAGTACCCATAGTACAAGCTTTGCTTAGTTTAGGGCTAGGTCGATTTGTGTAAGATTGTCCCCCAATATTTATTATTTATTATATTTATAGGGAGGCTCCGCTCTTTCTCAACCGATTCTAGTGAAATTTTGCGTGGGTCTGATTGTTTTATAGAATTTTCTGTCGAGTCTGGTTTTGGAGATTAAGAAATTTGAAAAAAAAAGAGCCACTACTTAGATTGAACAGGAGGCTAGGGCTCTGTGTGCCCCGGACTCGCGCAGAGAGAAACTTTTGATTTGTAGTGGCAGGCAGCGTGCGAGTTTGCGTCTCAGACAATGCCCGCTCTTTAGAGTTATAGCGCCTTTTATGCACCTTCTTGCGTTTAGCTCATGTTATATTACTATAGTATAATATACTACTATATTTTCTGAGCGGTAAAGCACGCGGCTCTTCAATCTGGGGTTCATGAGTTCGAATACCGGTTTGAGTTAAAAAAATACTAACGAAACATCATTTGTATCTAATTGGGCTTTTTGGGGAAGGAAGACATTGTGAGGAAACGAGTCTCATTCCAATAATGTCTATTTTTCGCTGTGCTTTTGTTAAATTAGAGCTTACGCCAAATCTTGACATTTATTTATTAATTTATTTATTTCTTACAAATGTTTACATGGCCTTACAGTTAACCCAATGCGCCATGAAACTTAGCTTATAAAATGACATGAGGGTTCGCCCCCTGCACCCTGTAGCCGGGGCATAGAATACGGCTACGGATTCCCCTGCCTGTCGTACAAGGCGACTAAAAGGGGGTCCTTGGGGTCGAAGACGGTCGCACTTAGGGGCTGCAATCGTCTATGATAACAGATGCTGGGCTCGACAGAGATGTTACTCTAGGACGGCACTGAGTTCCGAAAGAGATCATAGAGCCGTCTGAAATAAGTTGAGTAGGGTAGGACGATAGGGGGGTTTTTAGTCGGTGCAAGTCTGACATAGCCTCCGCACTGGCCGCGGTGCGGTGGTATCGGTATAATGGATTTTCCCCCGGAGGAAAAAAAAAACCGCTCAATGTCTCCTTTAGAATAGTAGCGGATTGGGAACTGTCGAAAGATTGTGAAGGAACCTTTCTTTATGGTTTCTTCCGACTAGTCGACGAAGCCCCGCTGCGTGGGATTTCATCGGAACGTTAAGAAAGAAAGAAGACATTTATTCACATAACACAAAGAAGACACACATATACAATAAAAGGGAAGAAACGCACATTAAACACATAACGTGTGTACTATATAAAAGGTACACATTATAAATAAATCATACTAATATAATCATAATAAAATACTTCAATTATAATACCTATTCTCAAAATCATTTGAATTGGCAGAGTTAGGTATATAAAAGAAACCAGCTCAAAATAACATTCTTACCGATCGAGGAAACAGATTCAGAATGCGATTATGTATGTAAAAAAAAAACAAATAAAGGATGATTCACAGTAGACCGTTCCGTGTCCGGGCCGGCCCGTTTTCGTCTAGAGAAATACGCCGGCCGTTACGTTTGCTGTCATAGAAAACGGGCCGGCCCGGACACGGAACGGTCTACTGTGAATCATCCTTAACAGCTTCTGAACAAAAACAATCATAGGAAGCCACAAGAGAAGAACATAAGGGAAAAGAGACAAAGTGGCGATATTTTAAGTACTGGATGGGTTAGGAATGGGATCTTTAGTTCTATCTCTCTTTAGATCGTTAAGAACAAACTACCTAAGTTGCAAGTTCCACGTTGAAAGATTGTCAAGTTTAACCGATTATACAGGATGTTTTAATTGCTTTCCGTTCTTTAAGGCATACATATAGCCGTGCATACTCATAGAAACGACGTAGCATATTTAGTTTTCAAAATGTAGTAATTATAATTATACCCTAAGGCCTTAAGAGGGCGCAGTACGCTCGGTTCTCCATACAAACGTATTTACGCTCTCATTTTAAAACGCCATACTAGAATACCATTAAACTTTGTATACACGATGGGATCCGGCATATCTAGGTCGAACATTAGTTTCTATTGCTAGAAATGGTAAAAGAAAAAAAATACAGCGGTATTTTGAGTGTTTTACGGCTTGTATGAAAACCTTAATAAGCCGTGTATTTTTTCTCCATTATAATTTCAAGCAACAGAAACTAATTTTCGACCTAGATATGCCGGATCCCATTGTGTATACAAAGTTTCATGTTATTGTAGCATGGCGTTTTAAAATGAGAGCGTAAATACGTTTGTATGGAGAACCGAGCGTACTGCGCACTCTTAAGAGTAAACGCGGAGTTAAGTGAAAGTTAATGTTGAGTATGGCAATTCGAATGACACGCACGTGAATAAAACCACACACACAGATAGGCGGCTGTGACAGGTACACAGACTTGACACCTTGACGTACGAGTATGTACTCAGGTTTTGAATGATATGTCATCTAAGATGTATGACGAGTTGCGATAAGCATCTGTGTTAGAAAAGATTCGTGTAGGAAGGTACAATTAATGAGACCTTTGGACGGACAGTGAACCTTTTTTCTAGTAGCTGGTCACTTAAGAAAATAGAACCCCTACATTGTTTAATTGTTATAGATCTTTTATACAATACTAGGGATGTGAATTCGGAAGATCAGCGCTGGTAATTGCGCCATCAACACGCTGAGACGGAACCATTTCTTGCAATACCCATTGTGACTGTTTTTTTTTCTATTTCTTTTTTGTTGTGGTATTGTCACGAATTAATGTTTTCTATTTCTATTTCAATTCATGAAAATCTTCGAGGATTTCTTGGATATCTTCGAGGAGTGTCTGTGTTATAGGAGGAAAGAAGTTTACATTATTCCATCTCGGAAATGTGACCTCGCAATTGTTGGAATTAAAAAAAAACATATTTTATTATTATCTAACAGTATTTGAAATTCTAGGGTGACATATTCATTCGTCACGTACATTTGGCAGGTGACAGACGTTTTACAATACAACACAAATGCTCATTATTGCATACCTCACATAAATACGCCATAACACCATAACCCCTGAGGTTTCCGCTGGTGAATCATGTACTACTTTTGTATCATAGATTTTGGCCAATAAATTTAAAAAAAAAAAAACCGTACAGGCAGACAAAGGTAAAACAAACAGGCGATCTTATCCGATATATAATGAAATGAAATGTAATACTCAGTAGCAGATGGTGCAGAAATTTGCGTAAAGATGATAAAGATTACAAATACATTGAGAAATAAAAACATAACTTTGAGACAAGCCTCGGTTGCGAAGCTTAAGAAAGTAGGTAACTAAAAATTGTATGCATTATTTGACACTTTGCTAATGTTGGGGTTAAAGAAAAATATCGTCAACGAGGTACAGAAAGGGTTAATAAAAACCCGTCGTTGAGTCTGCAATCGCAAAAAATCAGTGTAAATTGCCCCACAAAGGATTGAATAATATCTCGGCCCCTTGGGCTCGGAGATTTATTATGAAACGGCCCTCGTTTGCTTTCGCAATGTAAAGTTTATTTTAAGATTTTTATTGAAATTCTGGTTTCAAAGTCTGAGACTTCTCAGACGTACAAGAGACTGCCTTTAAAATTTTGACAAGTGGAATTTTAAAGCAAAGTAAAATTCTAATTTATTACCTTTGTTCGTAACTCCTTAAACGGGACAACCGAAGGAAATCACTTTATTAAAATTCTCACAGAAAATCGTTTAGTTTTTGTAAGATGTTCAACATAAAGTAGGTAAAATGTCTCTATTTCTATTTCTATCTAACACAAGAATTTATTTTATTTAATACATCTCTCTTTTTAAACCACCACAAAAGGCAAACTAGATTGTTTTTTTAAATGCTGTTGTAATTAATTAGCCCACGGCGTTACTTCAAAACAAACTAGAAACAAACATATACAAGTATGTATGTACACCATGACTGGAATAAAACAATGAAAGTGAATAGCAAAGCATACACATATGCTATTGCCCTTGCCCGCGCGCGGAATGTTGCGAAGATCGAGATAAAACAGCTTAAAAAAAATGTATTTCTTCAATCACACACGCAGTTTTACATTCAAGTATAGAAATACCTATAAGAAAACCTGTGTCAAGAGACACCTTTCTTCCATTACCTTGTAGCTTTAAGGGCACATGGTGATTTTAAATTAAAATTAGTGGAACTACTTTACAAGAATATATGGTATTGAAAGTTAATACGAATTAAAAAAAATATATTAGTAAACTATTATTGATTTATTCATCAAAACAAATCGTTATTTTAAAAAAGTAATAAAACGAAGCTATTGTTATTTATTTTAAAATGTATACTATAAATTTGCATATTTTTCCAAAAACAATGCAGTTGTAAAATTATTACAAGTGGTTTTGAGGAAAACCACGTCACGTTTACTGTGCAGATTATGATATATTGTTTTCAATTATTAAAATTGTACAAACAAAATGATACACAAAGGTTTACTATTTTATAATTAACCAAACATAAGCTTTAATACTAAATACATTAAGTATAACCATGTAGGCGTATAACCACAAAAACACGTTGCCATAGCGTTTAGTGCACTTGTTCAATAAAAGGTTGCTATACATATCCTGTAGATCAAGGTATTGAGCTGGTGCGGGCGAGTGCTCCATAATACATCCATTGTAGGACCCCTTGTGGGCGCGAGCTACGAACATCGGAGAAGTCGTATTCCAAGTTTTCACGATGGGAATGGATTATTAATTTTTCCGAACCGGCATAGGTTTATTTTTCCGAACCGGTGGTAGTTTATTGACGTTCATAGGTGCATGTATTTATGCCTAATTTGAAGAATAAACTACTTTTACTATTTTTTACTTTATTACATCTGTATACTGTGTTAAGTACATGAAACACACGTACTTTGGCGTTTGTGAATGCAACGACAGTCAAAAGGATTGTTGATTGATTGTCACCTATTGTTGATTTGGAACCATACGCTGAAATACTAACAGGCTATTTTTATTACCCTGTATTTGATTTTCCGCGTTTTCTAAAATCTAATCATCATCATGTCAGCCGCAGCAGTCCACAATGACCGGTCCTGCGCCACCCGCATCCAGCGGACACCCGCGACCCTTACCAGGTCATCAAACCACCGTGTGGGGGGCCTGCCCACGCTACGCCTTCCGGTACGTGGTCGCCACTCGAGAACCTTTTCGCCCCAACGGCCATCGACTTTACGTGCTATCAAGACGTAAGACGTGTGGTCGTGCTTCTAAGATCTACATCTATCAAAAATCTCAGACAACAGATTTATGTACTTACCGCTGTAATACTTATTTCAAATAATTGTGTTTAACGTTTAGAGAGCTATATGTCTAAAATTTGTATAATTCCTCTTCTGAGACTAGAGACTCAAATTATGTCCCCCTATGTTATGTCCCAAACGGTTTTTTCTTATATTAGAACTTGATTATTACTCCACCGTTCTACTTTTATTTGGTTATATTTTTTCGGACTCGGAGACTACAAACACACTTGGGAAATAAAATACAATACAAAGATTCCTTATTGCCCACTAAAGTAAAAAAAACAAATTGAACATCTTCACGGAACTTCCTTTCGAGTCGGTGGGTGTGGATGTGGCCAAAAAGTCAAAATGTAACAAAATGTGGGGGTCTAGGCGCCGAATACTTCTTTTGTAGTGTTCGACTAGAACTAAATATTATATTAATATGTGGTTAGGCGCCCAGGCAGGTTTTTTGAAATTTGATATTTGAAAAAACAAACGCGAGGTCTACAGTTCGCAGCGCCACTAGTAGGTAGTTATATTATTATGTATCTTCTAGTGTTTACTTAAATTAATATAGATATCTGTTTGCTTCGCAACTCCGCCCGGTAAGCGATAGCCCCTTAGCCAGAACTCTTTGCCTGTATGCAGCTGCATGTATTACCGACGAGCCACAATCGCTTTGTAGATTTATACCTTTGAGCGGTGTCCGGCGTTCTGTGCTCTGCAATATCGGCTAATATGGGGGAAACGTTTCACTTTGGGTTCACCCACTGGCCACTTTTGCAAGTCTCTTCATGACATGATGATGATATCCTCCCATGCGTATTCGTCGAAGGCGTCATTCCTGACAAATTGGTTCTATGGGATGTTATTCACTTAAGTATCCTTTTCTCGCCTTTCGTGCAAATTTGAATTTGCAGATAAAATTAGTTTTGAAGTTCCGACTTAACTTATTAATATCATGTTACTCATTCGATACAGAGATAAAGAAAAAATGAAGTGTGATCGCATGTAGCCAAAAATAGGAATCAAACATGTCCCTCTGTTTTGCCGAAACAGCGCTCTACCGCTGGACTAATCAAACCACTACATCTACATCATCATTCGCTTCAAAATTATTGACTTATGTCTCCGTTTCAGCTTTCGACAAAAATTCTTTCGCATGTCTGTCCGGATGTTCTCCTCTACAGGTCGCATTTCTAAACCGATTCTCGCGAAATTTTGTGAGCAGGTTCGATAATTATATAGATTTTTTTGGTCGAGTCCTTATTTGGAATTTTTTTCTTCCAAGGCCTATACAGCTCACAAAGCCACTAGTTTATTTATTTGGAAATAGAATGTAACAACATTAGGTTTTAACAGTTTACGCATATCGTTTAATATATTATTACCACCTACTGCGAATTGTAATTATTAGATTTGATTTCCGCCACCTAAAGGTTGTCTGGAAGAGATCGCTCTTTAGCGATAAGACCGCCTTTTGTTTGCCTCTACTTACAGTTACTACATACTGTACTGTGTCCTTTAATTGAGGTGTGCAATAAAGAGTATTGTATTCTATTGTATATTACATAGAATCAAAAATAACAATTAAACAGCACGCAATGAAGGAAAGTATAATAAAAGTGTTAATTTGGAACGGAAAACTCATCGAAAAACGGGATGTTACATTTTGAAAAAAAATATTATTACACAACTTGGTATTAAAAACAAATTATTCAGCAAGAGAAAAGTTAACAATTATTACACACTTGGTATTAAAAACAAATTATTCAGCAAGAGAAAAGTTAACAATTTAAGTAACTGACACCTATTAGGTAATAGGGTGGATCGTTTTTTATTTTTTTGGATTTTAGAAATGGCGAATTTGTATTTAGGTTGTGTATGGGAATACAATCAAAAGTTTGTATGAAAACATTTCAAAATTTTCAGCAGAAGTACTGCCGCAAGCTCTTTGAAAATTAGTAAAAAATCGTAAGTTGACTTCACTTTCTAATAAATAAAACTATTGTGTGGTTCAAAAGTTTTCATTTAGTTAAAGGTTTTTTCGTTAGTTAAAGGAGTAAAAAAAACAAATAGTAATAGAAAAAACATCAAGAATAAAAATTCTAAATACAAAATGAGTCACTGAAAAAATTAGAATTATGCTAATATAGTCCTTTTCCCTCTTGATTGCTCTGACGGAGACCGGGTGGAAATACACTATTCGCTGTTGTTAGCCATCATAAATGACATATTTTACCAGGTTTAAGTTTAACCAAGATGTCATTACAGCAACCTTGGTTCATGGCCTGACATATTTCCAGTAAATATTATTGATCTGCACTGAGATCCGTACGAGGCATCGTAATATTTAGCAGCTTACATTAAATTGCAAAAATAACTGGTAAAGGAAGTTTTTCGCAGTTATTCAATGCCCTACCTATCACACCAGTAAAACTTTTGGATACTATACATAGTTGCCCCATCAAGATGCTGAAATAAATGTCTTCATGGCAACTCATTGGCAAATCAACCGCTGAAGGGGGCTTTTAAATTTGCTTTCAAGTATTTGGATTATACCTGCTCTTACTCCAGTATTCAATGCCGTGCCATCACATCTAACAGCAACGATGTTGTGCACATATAATTGTGTCGTTTGCAAATAAGAATGCCACGCATTAGCGATAGCTTTTGCATCACCTGACTCCAATGCTATGTGGTCAATATATTGCCAACCGGGTTCTCGTAGCAAAATAATGTGCTCTTCAGTTTCAACCTTCCTAAAACCATTCTCAGTAATCTTCGTTGAGTCTTTTTTGACGCAGAGGAATATCACGATCAAGCAGATTTTGAACAACAACGTTCCTTATGTTAGCACGAGCTCGAAGAATCCGATTTCGATCAATTCAATTCGCTGTATCTTTTTCTTCAATCAAACCAATGCATGTCTTGTAATGTGGCCGAGACAATCGACTCTCCTGCAAGATCGGAGATTTCATATCGATCCAATCTTTTTGCTACAGTGGGGAAAGCACTAGCTTCTGGTGTGAGGGAATTGGAAGCACTAGAGTAGATGAAGACGATACCTTGTGTTGCACCAATCGTGATGAAGTTTTGACTTGTGGTTCCAGGGGTGGACTGAAACTTAAATTGTTTCTTTCTTTGTAGAATGTTGTTTTTCGTAATATATTGTCCATGTCTTTTTATGTGATTTTATCTACTGATCCTTGTTGAAACTTAATATGCATTACGTCTCTGTACGTTGGTAGCACATATTTTGGTAATTCTTTGCAACAACCAAACACGGGACATACTTTATATTATATTTACTGCGTGAGCTTATTTTATTTTAAAGATTATTATACTTATGTACGAAATGTTCTTGCTATCGTATTAATGTACAAAGATGGGCAAAATAGCAGTATTTTTTAATATGTGACCTGTTTTAAGGGTAGTTTTAAATGTGTATAAGGACAAATTTGTGACACAGTTAAAATATGCTGCAGCATTGAATAAGCTGTTAACATAAATCTTAAAACTTGACTTAACATTTACTTATGAGGAAATTTTTAGTTTATAGTTCTTGTCATCGAATTATACATTTCACATAAATTCCACTATTGCATGTAAGTCGATTGGTCAGATTATAATAATATTATTATATAATGTAATTAATAATTTTGGTCAGGTTGGCGATTTCATTCTAAGAAGGCTGTAAGATTTCTTTCCCTTCTTGAAATGAATATGCTACACCCTTGCCTAGCTAGTAAGATAATTGCAGTGCCCTAACGGGGTATCATGTACCTACTAACCACAAGAACACTAACATACCAATGTAATGAACATGATCGCAATAAATATATGAATATGAATATGAATATTTTCTTTTTGTTGAGGTCTTAAAAATGTGGATATAATAATAAAAAACACCAAAAACATGATATGGATGTGATAAACGTATGGTATTACTATGTATCATATTTTAATAGTAATTTTATTTATTATCAATTGCGGCAATACTTGCTATTATTCAATTAAGTTTATTTTAACATACCTAATGATATGATATCAAAGCAACTTTTCCGCTACCCGCCAATAAAAAATAAAAATAAAATCATACAAGAGCGATCCGCCCTAATAGGTAACTCACTCACTTTACATGATATATCTTAGTTCCCATAACAAGAAACCTTATCATTATTTTACAAGTTAATCCTAACCACTAGAACTACTCCAACTGAACTCGCAAGACAATTCCCAGCGCTCCGAGAATTCCGGAGTTCGAAAAAACTGGACACTCGAAAAAACTATCGTGGGAGTTCTCATTCCGAGAAGTTGGCGAGTCGTGAAGTGCTCTCCAGATTGCCGGGCCAATCGCGCCTCAGTGCTGATTCCGAAGGTACAGCTACTAAGAGCTAGCACTCGCTTTTTAAACACTTTTTATTTTACAATTTTGTGTAGGCAGTAGTAATAAATACTATGTATACGTATTGAATGAAACTTGCACGATTTTTACATATTAAATATTAGTAAACGGGACTTAATCGCTTACAATTAGATAAAATTGTATGTCCCTTTTGGAGGTTTTCCTAACGTTTCGGATGTCATGACTTCCTTGAACGTGAGTTGACTGGCGTGAGCGGGTATCGACATCTTCTAGCCGCACGGATGTTTCCAAAGGCTTATGTTTAACGGTTCACCAAATATAGTAAAATATAACGCCAAAAATACGATTTTTACTGCCGAAAATAATAAACGATCACAAAAATTAAAACACCATTTTCATGTGAAATTATAGCCAAAAGTATAACATATTACTATCTAATTAAAGACAATGTCTGGAGACATTGGAGACATATCATTGGTGATCCAAAAATAGGTAAGTACTGAGCGCCGAAATGTAAACATTGTATTTTTAGGAACTGAAAATACTAAAGTTAACTGGATAATATATTTTAGAAATTTGTAAATTCGTTCGAAATTATTCCGAAAACTACAAGAAACGCGAAGACTTAACCACATCCCATCTGCTCCGCTATAGAGAAAGACTCTTGTTACCCGCATCTAAACTTAAAGTGCATTCTGATGCAACCTATACCATGTCCATAAAAATATATAACTAACTGCCTGATAAAATAAAATCCGAGAAACAATACTATACATTCATAAAATTGTTAAAAGAATTCCTTATTTATAAAAGTTATTATACACTAAGAGAATACTTGGAAGAAAAACTACAATAAAAACATAAAAATAGTAAAATTCCACCATATACATTATTTATTACTCTTTATAATATAATAAAAATACAGAATAAGTCCTTAACAACAAAAGTGAAATTCATACATAACTAGATACACATAGATATAGTCCTTAACACTGTAATGCAAATTTCAAAAAATTGAACTTTATAATAAATGTATGTAGCTGAGTAAGTCGTCTGCTCTTCACGAATTTGCGGCCCAACAGGGTCCACAATTAAGTTTTAATATTAATTAACCACTAAAACTTATGTTTGCCTAATATCCTGTAAACTAACATTGTGGAATGCAATAAATGATTGAGTATTGAGTAAACTCATTTTTTTTTTCAAAATTATAACCCAAATTATAACATCATGCTATCCTATTAAAACACATGACTCCAAACTAATCATTGTAAAACGAAAAATGTTATATGAGTACCAGTATTTTAACTGAATTTTAACCAAAATGGCAATCAAATATTTAACACCACGTTATCCTAGTAAAGTAAATTAAGGTATGTAAATCGTTATTTCTACCAAACACAGTAAATAATTTTCTAAAGTTTGAGATTTAGGCGACTACTGTCTACAAGGAAAAATGACGAGGTATAAAAATGACTAAAAACGCTTTATACATATAAATGACGATATGGAAAAATTACGAAGGTCAAGTCAATTGACAAGGTCGAGGAATAAAAAAGTCAAAATAGAATTTGGTCGAAGTATTGAAATAACTCGTTTCAGTCTGCCTTAAAAATGACGGAGCCTCACTTCGCGGCACTCCTATTTCTGTGAACTTTGCCCTCCGGACATCTGAAGATACCTAACGATCCTAACCTACCTAGACCCGGGGCTGCCTTACTTTATTTTGTAATACGCGTACATTTTATGGCAATCATAGTGGTTTATTTAGGTAGAAATATTGTTTTAATTTGCTCGGTAAGATTTGGTGACCATTTACTAAATTTGATATTTGAATACAATTTAATGTTCAGTCGTTATTAAAACAGCTAGTACTATTGTAATGGTAGAATATATATATTTTTTTTGGTGTTCAGTATATTTTTTTTTTGGTAAGAGAGCTTAGGGTATCAAAGTATTTTTCGGTGGTCATTATATTTAACCCCGTTTCGAAATACCCGTACTTGTTCCTTATTTTCACACATTTCAACTAGGGTTTTCATTCGCCTCACACAACAATAACAACGTATACATACATAAAGATACTTCGAAAAATCACATTGGAAGATAACCTACTCGAATTAGATCATTCTGTGAATAATAGCTTTATTTAAATGAAAAGGTGGGTACAAAAAATATATATGGTCACTATGAACAATAATAAAAAGTAAATTCAATCGATGTTTGGCAGGGCAGCACCGTCATCGAAACACAACCATTTTGCCACGGGTTTAAATTTGTGGCGAGTTCCACGTAACAACAGTAACAACGTGAAGTGATATAATGGACGATGTTTTATGACGTTTGCTAATAAGAAATTACTCTGTGATTTCTATTGGTTGAAGTACAAGTTTTGATATTTGTTTTGCAAGTAGACCTGAAGATCTCTTTTACATGTAAGAATTTGGCGATTGTCCATAGAAAAAATATGGTAGGACTCAAAGAGACGTGACGCTAGAACGGCACTGTTGCCCTCCGTAGGATAACCCAGGTCAGAATTGCGTAGAAGTGTGTAGGGTGGTTAGTTAACGGAGAACTGGAAGCTTCAGGGGCCAATGTCACTCACAGTATTGACGTCTAGGTTTTGGCGATTTACGTTTTCTGACGTGCCACAATGTAGCAAAAAGAAAACTTATACAAGTACTTGTACTTAAATATACCGAGTAAAAGAAAAATAACATCGGAGATGCAAAGCCGGTGTGATCATGACGTACACCGACCTCTCCACTAACCTCTGTGGTATCACCGCGATGCGGAGATATCCATAACGGATTTTCCTCCCATTAAAAAGGCCCTGCCTCTTAGTCTATATCTCAAGATAACTAAATTACCTTGAGCTCATCCTTGTAGAATCCCGTTTGCTTATTGAGCTCTTCGCTTTATGGATTCGTTTTTCATTTTGTGAATTTCATCATCGTTTATTTGTGATAGAATAATTAAGTCTAAATTGGTTTGAGTTTAATCCATAGCTATTTTTTTATACTACGTCGGTGGCAAACAAACGTACGGCCCGCCTGTTGGTAAGCAACCACCGCAGCTTATGGACGCCTGCAACTCCAGGGGTGTCACATAACCCTTCAAAATTGTATACACTCTTTTCTTGAAGAACCCCACTCTGTAGTCCCCGGGAAAACCTCGGCAAGGAGCTCATTCCACAACCGGAGCGTCCGAGGCAGGAAATATCTCTGAAACCGTACCGTACACGACTATTTAGGTTCTAAGGTGTGAGGATGAATGCCCTGCCGACGCAACAGCGGGTACGATGGTAGAAAGCGGCCGTGGGCATCATGCTTAGCTAACATGTTGAAACTGGAACCTTACCATATATTTGAGAACCACTTCAGTCTAGTTGGTTGTGAAAGTTAAATCATCACCATCATCAGTCCACCTTGTGGGGGGCCTGCCCACGCTACGCCTTCCGGTACGTGGTAGCCACTCGAGAACCTTTCCGCCCCAATGGCAATCGGTTCTACTACCCAATGGGGCACATAGCACGAAAGTTAAATGCCTGCACCAAATGTTTCTGTTTAGCCCAATGGTTGACTGGTAGAAAATGCTTAATGCCTAATTGTATTGTGCAATAAAGTTAAAAAAATGATATCTACCTTCTACAATGCCATTTATTTCCCAAGAAATTTTGACCCATCCCGCTAAAGAGGTGCAATGATGACCTCACCTTAACAGTTATGAGACTATTATACAGCTATCGCAGTAAGAGACAGCGTAACACGGAAACGCTTCTAAGTTTATTGCGTACGACGCAGTTTGGGCACCAGCGGTCATTCAGACGTTTAAGGGCTACATCCTACAGTGGTCTTGCTGGATATGAGCGTAAAGTGGCTTTATAAGACGAAGGTGAAGTTACATATTTATCTCAAAAATGGCCGTAAAAGTGGACATTGCTCACGACGAAGGCAAAGTGTACAGTTTATGGTCAGTAAAAATTAAAAAAATTACAATGTCACATAAATTCCTATACTTATAAAATATGTCGAGGTTCAAACTTTTTAAAAAGAAAAAACAGCAATACAAAAGATGGCACTGGTCGTATACTTACAGCTAATTTAAGTCGTATTTTTCTGTTGGAAACGCGATATTTTTGTATGTGTCTGAAATAATTTTCAGTTTTCGGTGATTCTGTTGAAAAAATTAACCTCGGGAGAGCATGAAGCATGAAGTTAATAAGACTACGAGCACTTAGTCTTCTCTGTCTCTGTCATTCTGGAATGTCAAGAACAGCAGCAGATTGCAGGCTTTGTATTAATTAAACTAATACTCAACCTGCAAATGCCTCCTTTCATTTCCTCGTTCTACAGAGCAAGTGTTATGATAGATGCGGTCTTCTGTAAGTTGGAGTGTCTTCCCCAATTGGACTGCTCCACATATGAGTGAGATGATATTCCGCTAACCCCACCGCTTTTAAAAAGGTACTATATTAGGGGTGCAGGTCAGGAGGAGGAAAAATACATACTAAGACACTCGAAGATAATATATTGAACGAGACGTACAACGTTGCGTGGCCAAGAGACCAAAACCTGGAGGGTGACTGCTTGACGTCTTTGGATTTTCATCTATTTATACCTACAGACATCATAGAAAACATCTCTCAAACTTACTGATTTGTGCAATAGTGAGGATAGATCAGATACGTTCCTGATACATACAATCTCGGTCTCTTTAAGACAAGAGTGAATAGGCTATTACTGAATCAGTGAGGCTATTACTGAAACATCTTAGGCCTTGTCATCGCTTTCCATCAGGTGAGACTAAGGCCAATCGCCGGTCAGTCTATCATAAAAAAAAGATCAGATGTATAGAAATCGTTCAACTTAAATGAGCGAATCTGCTTTAAGGATGACTCACAGTAGACCATTCCGTGTCCGGGCCGGCCCGTTTTCATTGAAAGTAAACTCAACGCCCGGCCTATTTCTCTAGAAGAAAACGGGCCGGCCCGGACACGGAACGGCCCATTGTGAATCATCTTTACTCTGACATAGGTGATTCCACCACCACCCAGACAGCTTGATTTGAATTAACAATAATGCTGTCTAGCCAGCACCTTAGAAGTTAAAGGTACAACCCCTACAGTAAGTACCACAAAATTAAAAAAAAACCATGTCATGTTATAAAAATGTTAGGCACCAAGAGCTGAGTAACTAGTGCAAGTCTTGCGCTGTCTTTGTGAGTAAAGTGCTTCGACAGTTAGGTTAAGCCTGAAAAATGAACCGCCGTTACTGAGCTCCTATTCAGCACTTACTAGCGCATCACCACACGCGTTCAGTCTAACCTGACCTAGCATTACGCATTATTGTTTTTTTTATATAATACGACGGTGGCAGACTCGCGAGTTGCGACGATGGGATGTTTGCGACTGGAAGACATATCTGTCTTTCTAGTCGCAACCGTGTTTTTTGATATGAGGGTGCGTTGACAGTTAAGAGCGCGCAGTACGTGGCAGTACGCTCGGTTCTCCATACAAACGTATTTATGCTCTCATTTTAAAACGCCATGATAGAATAACATGAAACGTTGTATACACAATGAGATCCGGCATATCTAGGTCGGAAATTAGTATCTGTTGCTAGAAAATGTAAAAGAAAAAAAATACAGCGGTTTTTTCAGTTTTTTTACGGCTTGTATGAAAACCTTAATAATCGTTGTATTTTTTCTCCATTATAATTTCAAGCAACAGAAACTAATTTCCGACCTAGATATGCCGGATCTCATTGTGTATACAAAGTTTCATGTTATTCTAGCACGGCGTTGTGAAATGAGAGCGTAAATACGTTTGTATGGAGAACCGAACGTGCTGCGCACTCTTAAAGACAAACGCAGGTCCCCCATTTTCAAACAGCGCATCTTTGGGAGCTCTGGCGACTATAGTAGTCGCCTCACCACTATAGTAGTCGGCGGTTAGGAAGTCAATCCTGACACCTGTCATTTTCATACAGTTTATAACCTAAAAGTCACTTTGAGGTTATAAACTGTATGGATATGACAGGTGTCAGGATTGACTTGTTCACCACCGACCACTATAGGAACATAACACCACATTCCTACAGAGCAACCAGTGATGTTATTCTGGATGCGACTTTTAACCCCCAAAGCTGAAGAAATGAAAATGTCGGGGTCTTTCAAATTCTTCAAGGTGTCAGTTATCTTTAAAATAAAGGTTCCCTAGTTGAACTTCTCTAAATATGAGCAAGATGACATTCCGCAGGGCCCTAACTCTCTTTCTTAAGAGGGCGCGGTACGCTCGGTCTGGCTCGGTTCTCCATACAAACGTATTTACACTCTCATTTTAAAACGCCATGCTAGAATAACATGAAATTTTGTATACACAATGGGATCCGGCATATCTAGGTTGGACCATAGCTTCTGTTGCTAGTAATTGTAAAAGAAAAAAAAACAGCGGCTTTTTGAGTTTTTTACGGCTTGTATGAAAACCTCAATAATCGCTGTATTTTTTCTCCATTATAATTTCAAGCAACAGAAACTATGGTCCGACCTAGATATGCCGGATCCCATTGTGTATACAAAGTTTCATGTTATTCTAGACTGGCGTTTTAAAATGAGAGCATAAATACTTTTATATGGAGAACCGAGCGTACTGCGCACTCTTAAGGTCGAAACGCACAGAGCGGGCGCGGCGCGGTTCGGCGCGGAGGCGGTTTTTCATTTTTGATCTTTCCTAAACTATCGACTGTCATTACTACTTCATTGTCACACACGCCGCCTCCGCTCTACCGTGCTACCGAATACTGAGCGGAATTTTGGTACGACGTCCCCCGGGCCACGTTCGCTTCATCAAAAAACCAACCAAGTGCGAATCGGACTCGCGTACGAAGGGTTCCGTACGCACACCTCCTAGTCTACATTTAAAAACACCCGGACCCGGGTATGTCCTTAAACTACGACCAAGACCACCGGGGAACGGGCAGCAGCATTCCTAGAGTGTGGTGGAGATACTGCGATCGCCAACCCGCATGCCAAGCGTGGCGATTATGCCATGGCGTGGTGCCATGAAATTGGGGGAGGCCTTTGTCCAGTAGTGGACGTCCTAGGGCTGATATGGATACAATACAGTTAATCAAAAAAGGTCGTGTCTTCATAGGAAACTTAAGGCACTTACGCCCTTTTGTTTGGGCAAGAAAGTTTTTCAGCAATAACTCAAAAGCCGTTATACCTATCTTGTTCAAATCAAAAATCGTTGAAAGTATTTATTAATTTACATCATCTTGATTTTTTTCAGAATTTTAAACTTCTTAGTTTGGAAATTAGAGGGGAGGATCACACTTTTTACCACTTTAACAGCTAATATTATCTCGCCAACGGTTGACTTAAATACAAAAAAAAATCTAGAAACCTGTCATTTTTGAAGGCCTATCTATAAATACCCCACACGCCTGTGAATTTTAAAAAAATTGACCCCCCATGTTACATGTGTGGGGTGCCCCCGAGTTTAATATTTTTTTCCAAAATTTCACATCATATTTCTATAGCGGTTCATAGCAAACCTTCCTACCAAATTTCATAATTGTAGTGCTCATAGTCTCCGAGTAAATCGGCTGTGAGATGCGGACGGACAGACAGACATGACGAATCCATAAGGGTTCCGTTTTATGCCATTTGCCTACGGAACCCTAAAAACCGCCGCCGCCACGCAACGACGCTGCGCCGCGCTCTGTGCGGGGTCAAATAACACTGGACACGCACGGACGAGTACAAGAGGTTTTGTGAAGAAGGCTGTCGACTTGCCGTCGTCGAAATGGTCCTTGAATGGACATTGAAAGAGAACAGAGGGCACTGGCAGTGAGAAGTAACATGTTGGACCGCAGGTTTGCTCGTTGTTCCAATGCAGTTAAAATTACGCTTTTCAAAGCGTATTGCCAGAGCTTTTACACGAGCAGCTTGAGGCTTAACTGTACTCAACAATCGCTCAGTGCCCTCAAAGTCCAATATAATAATGGATTTAGGGCGCTATTGCAGCTGCCCCGCTTCTGTAGCGCATCTCTAATGTTTGCTGAGGCTCACACGGATGGGTTTGATGCCATCATGCGGAAGAGAGCCGCCTCACTGGTGCGTAGGATGCGGAGCAGCTCCAATAAAATTTTGGTTATGTTTGCCAGCAAACCTGACTCCCCCATATACCTTCGTGTCAATAATTTGATGATTAGTAGTCATAACTGACTGCTAATCGTCAAGTTGTTGACAGAAGTTATTAATTTTATAATTAAAATAGTTTTTAAGTTGTAATTCAAGTCACTAACACTAGTTTTATAGGATACCTATATGTAATTATTACTAACCAATGGATCTTAGTTAGTTATAATTACAAATAGGTACCGGACCCGGACCCGGGTATGTCCTTAAACTACGTCCAAGACCACCGGGGAACGGGCAGCAGCATTCCTAGAGTGTGGTGGAGATACTGCGATCGCCAACCCGCATGCCAAGCGTGGCGATTATGGCATTTACCCCTCTTGAAATTGGGGGAGGCCTATGTCCAGCAGTGGACGTCCTAGGGCTGATATGGTGGTGGTGGTGGTGGTGGATCTTAGTTATCCGAATAAAGAATTATTATTATTATTATACTCCATGCGGCAAACGAGCGCAGATGATGTTAAGTGGTCATCGCCTGTACTTATCATTTGCTAGCGGTTCCCGCGGCTCCGTCCGCTTCCTTTAGATAGCATTGGGAAGGTCTATTATATACAGTATGTAACCAAACGTAAGGCATGAATCAGAATCAGAATATTTATTTTGATAAAACATAGGTTACAATGGAAGATGGTACATAAACAAATACGTTTGAGCAATATGTTTTACCCACAATACAGATGTACAAAATTCATTTCGTGTGGTTACGAATATAATAAAAGTAAACATGTCATTTACTAATACAACTAAAACAATAATAATTAATTATAATTATTATAATAATAATAAATAAATATATTGGGACAATTTTTTACACAAATCGAACTAGTCCCACTAAGCTCAATAAGGCTTGTGTTATAGGTACCACACGACGACATATTTGAAAGATATATACATAAATACATAGAAAAACATCCAAGTCTCAGGAACAAATGTCTCTGCTCACCACAGAAACAAATACCCTTACCGGGAATCGAACCCGGGACCTCTAGCTTCGGAGGCAGTGGCACTACCAACTAGGCTAAACAGGCCGACAAATTATAATACCTACTAGCATTTGCCCGCGGCTTCGCCCGCGTACTAAGCGTAATTTTTAACCGTCTACAAAAAAGAGGTTCACTGTTTGACCCGTATATATGTATGTAGGTATATATGTATGTTTGTCCAAGATTATCTCGCGTTTGGCTGAACCGATTTAGATGCAGTTTCCAGAATAGTAGTTGTTACATTCTGGGAGTTTCGATATACGAAGTTTGGTGATTGTGATTTATTAAAAGGAGCATCCAAAAAGAAAATTTGGCTTCACTTTCATTCGCACTCCTTACTGTTAGTCCGTCTGTTACAACCGAGTTGCTTTTACTGGACCGATTGAATTGAAATTTGGCACAAACTATCAAGAATTCAGAGCGCTCGTGGCCCAGCGGCACCCGCCTACCGCGTGCGGTATGCGAGGTTAAGCAATGTGGGTGCAGGTCAGGTCTTGGATGGGTGACCGCTTTGAGTAATTACTAACTGAGCGCTCTCGTGCTTTGAAAGGCACGTTAAGCCGTTGATCCCGGCTGCTGTTTACGACAGCAGTCGTTAAGCCAAGTTAGAGGCCTTCGGGCGGCTTGAGAACTTCTAACAGTCAAGTTGCCCACTCACTTGACAAAGGGGGATCGAAGTTGCACTACGTCCGTAGGGAGTACCCACCGTTACCCTACACGTGACCCCTGGATGGGGCTAAAAGTGCAACAAAAACTGGCAACCGTACTTGTCTTCCCGAAGATTTCACGGTTCGTAAATAAATGCCATACGATTAAAAAAAAAATTTAAAGGTTGATTTAAATGGAAAAAATATAGAAACCTCTATGTCGTTTTTAAAACCCAATCCTTTTTTTTACAATCCCTGGCATGCATGGAGTGCCAAAATTTACCTCAGATTCGAATTAAGAGACCTCTCGGACGCTCAGATTTCGATTTTGAACGAAATCGGGACCAAAAAAAACAATATGGCCACCACTTACACAAATTTTACCTGGGATTCGTATTAAGACAATCAGATATCGATTTTGAATGAAATCAGGACGGAAATGAAGAAAATCAATATGGCCGTCACTTTTTCCAAATTTTACCTCGGATTCGTATTAGGGGACCTCTCGGACGCTCGGATATTGATTTTCAACGAAATCAATATGGCTGCCACTTTTTCCAAATTTTACCTCGGATTTTTATTAAGAATTCTCTCGAACGCTCCGATATCCATTTGAACGAAATCGTGACGGAAATGATAAAAATGAATATGGCTGCCACTTTTTCTAAATTTTACCTCGGATTCGTATTACGAGACCTCTCGGACGCTCAGATGTCGATTATGAACGAAATTGGGAAGGGAATGAAGAAAATCAATAATATAAATATAAGTCGTATTAAGAAACCTCTCGGATGCTCAGATATCGATTTTTAACGAAATTGTTAAAGAAAAGAAGAAAATTAATATGGCCGCCACTTTTCCAAATTTTACCTCAGAGTCATATTAGGGGACCTCTCGGACGCTCAGATATCGATTTTGAACGAAATCGGGACGGAAATGAAGAAAAGCAATATGGCCGCCACTTTTTCCAAATTTTACTTCGGAGTCGTATTAGGGGACCCCTCGGACGCTCAGATATCGATTGTGAACGAAATCGGGACGGAAATGAAGAAAATCAATATGGCCGCCACTTTTTCCAAATTTTACCTCTGATTCGTATTACGTGGCCTCTCAGACGCTCAGATATCGATTTTGAACGAAATCGGTTTGGAAATGAAGAAAATCAATATGGCTGCCACTTTTTCCAAATTTTACCTCGGATTCGTATTAAGAGACCTTGTGGACGCTAAGATATCGATTTTTAACGAAATCGGGACGGAAATGAATAAAATTAATATGGCCGCCACTATTTCCAAATTTTACCTTGCATTCGTATTACGAGATCTGTCGGACGCTCAGATAACAATTTTGAACGAAATCGCAACGGAAATGAAGAAAATTAATATAGCCGTTACTTTATTCAAAGTTTACCTCGGATTCCTATTAAGAGTCCTCTCGGACGCTCAAATATCGATTTTTATCGAAATCGTATCGGACGGCACTGATTAATAAAACCACTTACAATACATTGAATCAAAAAAGGTCGTCTCTTCATAGGGAATTCACGGCATTTCATGCACCTTAAGATGTTATAAGGAACCTACATGCCAAATATGGTATCTCTCGAATCAGTAGTGTGGGCTGTGCATTGATATGTCACTCACTCAGTCAGTCAGTTTCTTCTTGCAATTTGGCAAACACTTTTAATAGTTTTCATGTCCGCAATATAAAATTTCGAAATCAATGCCATTTTCAAAATTAACGACCCAAAGAACCATAAAAACGACGCCCATATTAATATTTAGACATTCCAACCCCTTGGAACCCAACAGAGGGAATGGTATTTCACGTCCTCCACGTGGGATTTTAAAATCATTGTTGTTTTCGTAATCAGCGACCCGATAAACTATAGAAACAATACCTATCCATATCGATTTTCAAAATTTGTCACCACATTTCCCCCTTTTAGGGGTTGATTTCTCATAAAACCTGAAACACATGTTTAGTCATTTAACGTTAGAAATACTCCTGTCAAGTTTCGAATAAAATAGTCCAACTAATCTTGATTCCCCACACACAATTCGAACCCCCATTTTACCCCCTTATGGGTTGAATTTTGAAAAATCCTTTTTTAATGCACCTCTAGACCTTATATGGAACCTATATACTAAATTTAGAATCTCTAGAGCCAGCAGTTTGGGCTGTGCGATGATATTTCACTCACTCAGTCAGTCAGTTATTTCTTGCAATTTGGCACAAACTCTCAAAAGTTTTCATGTCCACAACATTAAATTTCAAAATCGATGCCATTTTCGTAATGAACGTCCCAAAAAACCATAAAAACGACACCCATATTAATATTTAGACATTTCATCCCCCTCGCACCCCAACGGGCGGGATGGTATTTCACGTCCTCCACGTGGGATTGTAAAATCATAGTTGTTTTCGTGATCAGCGACCCGATAAACCATAAAAACAATACCCATGTCGATTTTCAGAATTTGTCACCACATTTCCCCCTTTTAGGGGTTGATTTTTCAGAAAACCTGAAACACGTGTTTACTCATTTATCGTTAAAAATACTTTTGTGAAGTTTCGAATAAAATAGTCCAGCCAATCTTGTTTCCCCATACAAACTTCGGAGCCCCATTTCACCCCCTTAGGTGTTGAATTTTGAAAAATCCTTTCTTAGTGCACCCTTAGACCTTATAAGGAACCTACGTGCCAAATTTGGAATCTCTAGGACCAGCGGTTTGGGCTGTGCGTTGATATGTCAGTCAGTCAGTCAGTCAGTCAGTCAGTCAGTCAGTTTCTTCTTTTATATATTTAGATTAATACAAAACTGTGCTATCGTTATCATTATCATTCATCTTATTAGGCAAAGAAATGTACCACATGATTTTTAAACCATAAGTATGATAATAGTACCTGATTTATTGAAATCTAATAACTTTTACCGTTGGTTGAAAAATAAACACAATTTGATTATTTTATATAACCTTCTCTCTCATTTGTTTACCATCTTATCAATAACAAGAATGATACAAAGAGAAATGTCATAATGTCAAAAAGTAAATGACGTTTAGATATTTCACTTTCACAGGTTGTTACATAATAATTTTAACTGACTGCAAAAACAAGTAGAAAACAAAAAATTTAAATAATTCAATTTTAAAAATGCAAACTATGCCTTTACATTGAATTGAATTGAAATGAATTATTTATTGATAACATTAGTTACAAGTCATTTTTACATTTTCACAATTCATGATTTACAGTTTTTATACCCCATTTCGACGCCAGCCAGTTTAAAGCTTTGCTTCGGGATCGGATACGTATTGTATATTGTTTTAAATGGATGAATAATTTCAAAGAGTTATCCCGACATTCAAACTTCAGCTCTTTAATTCGTATTAGAATAGATAGGAAACTAATTGTAGTATAAATACTTTATGGCCAACGTTTACCTTAGTTGGTAGTGACCTTGCAGTGCTCCCACACTCGCTGTTATAAGTGTTATATAACAGCAACTCTCTTCTGTGTTACATAGCCCTATTCTTGTTACACTATGTTATATAGGTAAATAACTAGCGACCCGCCCCCGGCTTCGCACGGGTGCAATGCTGATACTAAATACACAACAGACTTCAGAATGTCTTTACACAACGATGTTCACAGCCTTTTTTGTCATTAGACGATGTCTTTAGTGTTTTGGCGTGTGATCGCTGCTAATCATAAAGTGCTAATAGGGTGAAGCGCGGCTTTCGACGCGCTATTTAAAGATACGCGTCGTCGCGTCGGCCCTTTTAAATCTGTAATATCTTCGAAAATATTTGTTGAAATTACATGTTGTAAAGGGATATATATTAAATGCATTTAAGGCACTTAATTGGATAAGGATTAATGCTGTATTGTTTAAAATCGCTTCGTAAATAAGCCATTATTGCTCGTAAAATTAAGTTATTTTAAAAAGAAAAGGATAAAAAATTGTTATTGTGGGTTATGCTTAAGATATAGACATATACCACCCCGGACTTTTTTGTAGATCGTTTTAAGGTGTACAATACTGCAGCACATTATTTTGATCTATCTCGTAGGGTACAGCCAGTGTTTGCAATGTAAGCGCAAAAAATGTGTTTATTTACGACATCACATTAGAAACTTCTAAAATTATCAGTGTTTTCTACTATATTATGCATGTATTATACATATAAACATTCCTCTTGAATCACTCTATTAAAAAAACCGCATTAAAATCCATTGCGTAGTTTCAAAGATCTCAGCATACATAGGGACAGACAGACAGCGGGAAGCGACTTTGTTTTAGTGATCAAGTAAATAAATAAATATTACGGGACATTTTCGGTTCACAACCCCTCTTCACTTAAGGCAGCGCCCCACTTCCGCAAATAAGGTGCCTTCCTGCTGATTTATCGATGCGGAGGCGGTACGATATGAGAAAACTGTCAGCTGTCAGTGTCAACCGATACTAATGCAGTACTGCCCCACTTCTGCGCATCGTATTAGTACTGCGCAAACGTAATACTGACAGTAATTCGTCAAGTGAGGAAATTTCACATCAGTAAGCTTACGTCAAACAACCAAATACCTATGACATATCGATCCCGCCCCGCCAAGTCAGGAAGTCGCCTAAGATTCAGGCCTTGCCTTTTATCTTACCACCGTTTGTGCTGATTTTCATTTTCTTACATTCCCAGGCATAAACATATACACCAATAACAAAATGCTCAAATTTTGTTCAAAAATATTGGTTTATTTTTGAAAGAAATGATGCAGTTGCAATGCATGGCCATCAGATTTCTTGTCGATAACGTTGTTCTCGCGAACGCGGTGTGGCCACGAAACTAGCGGGGACTTAATATTTAATACCAACCTAGTTTAGCTCGAAATTAAGATATGTAGCAGAGTTCTGCGAAGGTTAATATAGTAGTTACCTAGAGCTAGCAGTCTCGGGGCGGGCTTGAATGTAATATCCTGAATATCTCGGGAGTTTCCAAAAAAATCCAACCGGATCCGGGTCTGCCAATCCTTTGTGTAACTTTTTGAAAGAGTGTTTCAATTGTCGCTTTTTCAAACTGAAAATAATCATCATCATCATCATGTCAGCCGAAAGGCGTCCACTGCTGGACATAGGCCTCCCCTAAAGGCTTCCACAATGACCGGTCCTGCGCCACCCGCATCCAGCGGACACCTGCGACCCTTACCAGGTCATCAGTCCCACCGTGTGGGGGGCCTGCCCACGCTACGCCTTCCGGTACGCTGAAAATGCTACAAATGAATTCATTAATGATCATTGTGAGTGTTACGATTACCTTGCAGCTTTGCCTCAGCATAGCTTTGACTAAACAAGCAGCCCAAGCACATATTTCGCTGTTTAACGTTACGAAAGTCACTTTTCTTACGGGTGTCGGACGTATGTCACAGTTACCAGGTTTTGAGCGTCTAATTACATGTACAGTCGAGCATGTAAATAAAGGTACGTTCGTTAAAGTTAAAAAAACAAAGCAGCTTTATGCCCTTAACAATAAAGTTCTGTTCACATATTTTTAATCACTTTGCTGTGCACATATTTTCAAACTCGACTGTAGCATGTGTAGTGAAACACGAAAAATATAATAAATTATTTTCGACCATTTTTATGGTATAAAGCGGCTAGGCGCGTATGCCAGAAGGTCACCGGTTCGAATCCAGCTCCAAGCAACGATTTTATAAATTTTTGCTTAATATAAAAAAATTTTTTCGTTGACAGACGCTGCTTCAATAAAAAAACAAACGTTATATTTCTTATTATTGTGCTGGATGCAACTCGCCCGTGCCCTCTGGAAGTGGCATACATATGTCCATTGTCCAGGAGTGGACGTCTTCGGCTGATGATGATGATTAGTATTAGGTACCTATGTTAGTCAAGAACGCTGATTTAGGGGCTCCACTCCAATACGACGACTGACGTGTTAAGCCGTCGGTTTGTAGCGAACAGGGCCTCAAGTGCACCGGTTCCCGAATAACACTTAAATCTCATACATTTTGCTACAAGGGAGCGCTTCGCATTTCTAAAATATAAAATTGGTTATAGACAGTTGGAAAAACAAAAACCAATCAATGGCTTATGTGCATGAACATATGCTTTCATTACATAGCAGTTCAGTTTTACAAGTGTTACTTTTAATAAAAATCACTAGACCTTCTGACATCGCTAAGACAAACTATAGAACAGTGAACGTATTTATAAACTTACAAAGCTGAGTATTTATTTATTTATTTAAACTTTATTGCACAAGTCACATAAGTACTAAGGGCAGATATAATGCCATGGGGCATTCTCTACCAGTCAACTATATAGCCGAGTATCGCAGAGATCTATTGATATCGAGACGTCGTTTATGCAGATTACGAGTCTAAACGGAAATAAGGCTTTTTAGCCATTAACTTTAGATATTGACAAATTAATTTAAGCATTATTTAAATAGTTTTTGGTAAACAACTAAAAAAAATCTTAATCGGAAAATGTTACTACGAGTCTTGCTTAGAAGACGTTTTGCCGAGAAAGGAGTATAATGTAATGTAATGAAGTTCAATGAATTTGTACAATAATAAAATATATTTTTCCCCTCACTAGCTCGGAAAGCCGTCTTTTATCCTTTGAAACAAGCGGGTAAAAACGCATTTTATCCACAAGTGGGGAAAGTAATTTGACCTTGGAGCGTGTTTGAGTAGCTTTTGACAGATAACAAAACGTACAACGCTCATTATAATGGTCAGTTTGATATCAATTATCATTAAATAAATGGTTTGAGAATTTAATACAAAATACCAAATTTAGCTTTATTTAATGATTTAAGTCGTAAACCTTCAAATTCTATAAATAACATTTGTTTTATAATGATATTGAGTTTAATTGTAAACGCACAAGTTGAGTCGATGCAATTTCAAAACGCATCGTTAGAAAGAAATGTCATCATTGTCAATGTCAACTAAAATATACACAACTTGTCACGGACTCCGACTCACGTAAATATTATACACAACATCCAGAGTTTTCTGTTATAATAGCGTAAAAAAATCGGTGATTCCAGTGATGAAAATCATGGCTGTGGAACTGTGTTTTTTGCAGGTTGCACTTTCCTCGCTATAGTGAGGAGAAAAGTTTTGTGTTACACACGGGTGCAAAGTTGTATTTTACTTCTCGTGTGTTCGCAGTTTGTGTTGCTTCGCTCGTTGTTCAACTATAGAATCCTTTCGCAGGCTCGTGCTTCAATTCCACACTCGCGGGTAAAATACAACTTTGCACCCTTGTATAACAAATAACTATTTTATTATTTGTCACCCAAGTAAGTGTTAAGTTTTAGTTTTTTAAGTTTTTGTATGCTGTGCCCTAACAGGGTATCATGTAACATTTATATGTAGCCTGATAGCATGAATAAATGAATACTCAATATAAATCATTGCTGACGAACTTACATAAATATATAATCTTCTGCTCAATCAGTTGAGGATAACCGGTCTAAAATTCAGTAGCAATATTAGACCTGTACATAATTATTAATATTACAAGTTAAATCACACCAACAAACAACAATCAAACACACACTATCACTCTAATCCACGCATCACACACACAAACTTGTGCATGTGAATAATAATTATTAATCTATTTTGTGTTAACTTAGTAGTGAGCTGTGTTTTTTGCATTTTTTGTGGACATCCGTCATCTTTTTTTTTTTATTAAAAATGGGATTGCTCTTGGCCAACATCTAGCGAGGGGGCAAAGATGAGGCCGACGATGAAGCGAGCTCACCCAGAAGATGCCTATTCACTCGTGCCTTAGGTCCAGGTTATATGAACTCGGAAATACAGACGCCGGCAGAGAATTCCAAACCTTAGAAGTGCGCATTATAAAAGAAGATGCAAAGCGCTTGGTTCGAATTAGAGGAATTTCGACCAGGTAAGGATGGTAGCCAGCCGTACGTCTGGATGTCCGATGGAAGAAAGGGGAAGGCGGTATGAGCTCATGGAGCTCATGGTGCTATTGTTTTAGTTGTGTAAGTTTTGTATGTTATATTGTATTGCTATTGATGCCCCAAATAAATTAAATAAGATAAAATAAATTAAAAGCTCGTAAAAACTCCGCGCAGTTGTAGAATATTTACAAAAGTGTTATTTTATCATCACACAAGACATGAGATACATACAAGTGTCGTTTTAAAATTCTAAAACATTTTCTGAAAACAGATTTTAACATTTATTACAAACGCAAAAAGGAATAATACAACAAAGAGCTATAAGCCTTGGTGTAAGCAAAGCATATCAAAATCCTTTCAGCAAACTAAAAAACCTCCTCAAAAAGGTTTGTTCTGCGCAAATGACAATTAAAAATTTCAACTTCAGCGGGGTGTGAGGGTTGGAACTCTGTCTGCGAAAATATAACGTGTGGGTAAAAAAATATAAAAATCGCTTTGGACGGTCCGCGCGGTTATAAATGGCTAGTAATTAGGGTGCTCGCGTCGGCTGGGGGCACAGAGGAACATTTCTATATTGAACAAAATAAAATTAGCGGGTTTTAATATTTTTTTTCCTTTATCTGCAACCTAATTGTATACCGATATCAACTGTCACTCGAGGTACCTATAATGGACCGTGGACTGTCACTGTGTGACCAAATACTTTGTGTTGATACTTTTTGAGAAATAAAAAGTTTGATTATACAAGATTAATTTAAATGGTGTTCTACTATATCTAATGTGAACTATAACTTAAATATTAGCGATAGGATTTTTTTTTATTAAAAAAAATGAACTGATTTCATAGATTTTTAAAAAATCACTTGTCTCAACCAGGAATCAAAGCCTTGAAATAAAATGATAAAAAAATATTTGTACGATACCGATCGAAAGATTTGCTCATTAGGTTTATTTTCCTTAAAAAAATAGCATCTTAAACGAAAGGAATAACTTGAAATATAACATTTAAATTTTACTTATTACATATTGTATGGTATCATATGTGATTTTTTCAAAAATGTTTGAATGCTGTTCCAATTATTTTTTTAAATAAAATGAAGTCTTCTTTCAGTAAAATTTGAAGTACTTCCCCTCCATCTGACGTAGCCGTGGGACACCCTAAATAATAAGCTGCAGAGCTTAGCACATAGACGCAAAGTAGCATGCCTGTGCGTCTTCTACAAACTGTACTTCGGTGAGTGTGCTCAGGAGCTCCATGAGCTCATACCGTCTTCCCCCTTCTTCCATCGGACATCCAAACGTACGGCTGGCTACCATCCTTACCTGATCGATATTCCTCTAATTCGAATCAAAGGCTTTGCATCTTCTTTTATAATGCGCACTTCTAAGGTTTGGAATTCTCTACCGGCGTCTGTATTTCCGAGTTCATATAACCTAGGCCTTTTTAAGGCAAGAGTGAATAGGCATCGTGAGCTCGCTTTATCGTCGGCCTCATCTTTGTCACCCGGCTAGATGCTGGCCAAGAGCATTCCCATTTTTAATAAAAAATAAAATAAAACAATACATGCCAGGGGGCCAATTCTCGGGTTCGATCGAGATGATCTCTATTCGAGATTCCATACAAGTGACTCTACCATTCTATACAATGTCACGATAGACATGCATCTCGATCGGACCGAGAATCGGCCCCCTGAACTCCTTCTTAACCGCTGGAACGAGTCTGATAAAATTATTTGTTTTTATGTAAGTGCTTAATAGATAAGATTCACAACTATGCCCGGTAGGTGGCGCTGATATTGCGCAGAACAAGGTCTGTCAGTCAGGTCCGCTAGTAGCATTCCCACTTACTTGCTTTGATTTTTGAGTTTATTTATTTACTAGATGAAAGCCCGGCTTCGCTCGGGTGAAATAAATAAGAAAGAAATAAAGTAAACATTTATTCGTGACAGTTATGCAAACGACGAAAGAAATAGTGTACAAAATGTATAAAATAAAAACATTACAACAACGGATTATGATGCAACTTCGTATAGAAATATAGTCTGTATATGGAATAGGGAGTAAAAGATTACGCTGACGACGTCACGGGCAAAGGCTCTTTCAAAGGAGTATCTTTGCAAGTTAATCCTAAGCATTTTTATAAGGGTAGTATTTAAAGGCACATAAAAAATTTGACACCGTAATCAGTACTGATTTGTATAGCTAAAATACTAATCGTTCATTAAAATTCAGTTCAGATGTGCAATTGTTAAATATAAGAAGTCAGAGCTGCTAACGCGAACGAAAACAAATGAAGTTCGTGTTACTCCCTCTCTGTCGAACTTGCAAAATCGAGCGACACAGAGGGAAATACACGATGTTCGTTCGTTTTGGTTTCGCGGTAGCAGCTCTCTATTCTCCGCCAAATTCTCTTAAGTGGGGCCCTTTACACTCAATATTATGTGTCAATATTATCGCGATTTTTAAAATTGTATGGGGTCTGTTAAACGCTTAATATTATCACAATACTGGTGTGTCAATATTATCGTGGTTTTCAAAATCGTATGGACTTTTCTTCAATATTCATTGCACGTGATACGGATCGTGATATGAGTATATCGCGTGATAATAATAACCATGTAACAGGCCCCTATGTTGCTTCAATATTCAGTGTTTCGCGTGATAATAATAACAGTTGGTAATACTTTCTCCAATTAATGGAAGCTATTTAACAACTTGTTCCGTTTTGCCAAAGGTATTTCACATTCCGATACACGCACCATCCAGGAATAGGAGCCGTCAGACCAGAGGGCCTACCGCGATCTGAAAACGAAGTATTTGCCTCTCCGCGCTCGAATATATATTTAGTTTTCGGTTGGTAGCACTTTAGTCCGAGCGCGGCGGACGGTCGAAGAAAGTCAAAGAACATTCCGTGTGTTGTCTGTCACACATATATTTTTTTTACTCCCCATCGACCTATGAACTTGAAATTAGGTGATAATGTTTATTATGAAGTATATTTTACCAAAAATATCAATATATTGATAAATCACATTTGTTTTTTAGTTGTACGGAACCCTCAGTGTGCGACTCCGACGCATTTGGCTGGTTTTTATTACATTTTGAATTTTATTTCTCTTATATTAAAATACCCTATTCGTTATAAAGTTGACGCCTGACGGCCTACCACGAACCAAAAACGAACTATCTTCCTCTCTGTCGTTCGAATATACATGTGCGAGAGAGAGGCAGATACTTCGTTTTCGGTTCGCGGTAGCGCCTCTAACGTCCGAGCGCGGCGAACGGCATGAGCTGGGGGTCTACTCCGAAATTCAAAATCTGAACTTCGTATGGTGCCGTCCCTTTCACTCTCCTGTCATAGACTATATGAGTGAAAGGGACGGCACCATATGAAGTTCGGATTTCGAATTTCGGAGTAGACCCCCAGTACCACTAAGTTATAAGATAGAGCGAGATAGGGATAGAATTTTGCTAGACGTTTAAAAGCTATAAGTCACCTAGTAGTTTGTCACAACAAAATAGAGACGCAGCTTTAAGATGGCGGACAGACTCAGCAAACACACAGTCTACTAACCAACATTGTACCATATTCTCAGAAATAAATATTATCTTATCTTATCTTATCTTATCTTATCTTAACATTCAAGTGGTGTCCTTTACACGATTAATATTATCACAATACTGGGGTGTCAATATTATCGCAGTTTTCAAATTTGTATGGATTCTGCTTCAATATTCACGTGATACTTATCGTGATATGAATGTATCACGTGATACTGATCGTGGTATTAATGTATCACGTGATAATAATAACCTTGTAACAGGCCCCATACATTCGCTTTGAAGGCGGTTGTTGTGACAATCAGCCTAGCTAGCACGATAGATTATACCGTTACGTTTTATGTGACGTTTTAATACATTTCGCCCATATAACGTGACGGTATAAGTTATCGTGCTAGGTAGGCTGATAGGTGTATAGAACGCGGCTAGCCAAATCCACACAATGGGCGATGATGGCCCCTCACCCAGAACGCAGCCCAGCAACCTGGCCAACAGACCGGACGCAAACATAGTTTATAATTTCCGAACGTACCCAACCCGACGCTGTCAACCAACGAATTTAATATGGCCGACCTTTCGTCATAAAATTAACACTTTTTAATGCAAAATACGCGACAATCCGAATTTTGCGGATACATATGTTCAACTCGAAATCGTTATTTTTATACGTTCTTCAATTTGAGACAGGTCTCGTTCGGGTCTACCGTACCCCTGCACGAAATTATTAATATAGATTGTTTATTAAGAAACAAACGGTTGTATACATATAAGGTAACATAACTATATAATAATTATTTTAAACCTACAGTTTCCTTAATTAAAGATACGATAGCAATTTTTTTTTTATCTTGCATATGAACCAAAAATTCCTATCTGAGCTGTTCATTTTACTTAGTTTACAGTGTTTTTATGGAATAAGGTACGTCTGATACGTTTACTAATAAACGCATTTACCAGACGAACCGTAACTTATTATCAAAAGTTACTACGAGTACAATTAAATATTAGTAACATTATACATACCCAACTTAGTTTTAAATAAAAATAGGTTAAAAACCTATTTTTATCTAAATGCCTTCTTTACGTCGTATATTGAGCAATTACATATATCGTCAGAAAGTTTTGAGTTATTATTATATAACCTACAAGCACGTCTAACATAGTTATTACGTGCATAACATGTTCTAGTTTTAGGTATTCCGAATAGCTCCTTTTTGCGACACATACAAGGTGTTCTGTGAGGCACTTTGAACAAAATCCCTTGAAGTAATCTAGGAACATCTAAATGTGAGTGAAGTATTTTGTACAGAATAACAGCATCATTACAATCGCGTCGATCACTTAGCTTCTGCATATTGTGATGGTTTACGGAGTCGTCATAATTAACATAGGTATGGCCAGTTCTAAAATCTAGTGCTTTAACATATTTTTTTTTAATTGAGTTGAACTCTACTCCCTTGTAACACGGGTGATGTCTGGTAACCATTGAGTGGTGAGTGGATACTTATCATCTGATATGCGTAGCATAGGTTATTTTTGGCGGATGGCCGTCAAAAAATAACTAGATAACTTATAAACTAAACAACATTTTGTTATTTAATAGCGGTAATTCCCGCATGTTCATAACGGGAATTTTTCAACGGAATAACTATTTTCGTAGTATAAAATGTATAACGTACATACCTAAATTGTAGTTTGTAGTGTGTGGGCTATTCAAACACTGCAAGGTCATTAATGTGTTCAATAGATTCTGTATGTCTGTACTGGCTGAGGAATTTGAAATATTACCCTCATTAGAAAAAAAAACACGCCATAGTAAATTACGTACCCTAGATTACTTGCCACCATACCAGTTGCCATGCAATATTAACACTTATGGTAGAAGAACCCTCAAGTACTTGCTTCCATCAATCTTAAACAACCTACCTGAGAACTTATTGCATGACCTCACTGGTAACACTCGTAGCCATGGAAAATACAAAAAGCTACTTAAAAAATATTATATAGCCTTGGAATGACATGTATATACCAACTCGTAATATTTTAATATTTTTGCAATGTTTAATAACCGCAGGATGAACCGCGCGATCTCCCAACTATTATATAAACCCTCGAGGTTTTAAATAGTGGCTCATGTGTCATAACATATTGGAATAAAATTGTAAGTTTTAAATAAAATAAAAAAAAATGTCCAATTACTGGCAAAAAGGCATTTGTAAACATTTCACTAATAGTGTGTCCACCACCACCACCATATCAGCCCAATGCTGTCCACTGCTGGACATAGGCCTCCCCTAATTTCATGGGGGGTAAACGCCATAATCGTCACGCAGTGGCATGCGGTATAATAGTGTGTCATAGTATTTAAATTCACGTGCGTACATACATACACACATAGAAAAACTCACGCTGTATTCCCAAAAGGGGTATGCAGAGCACACGAAAATTAACTTCAGTGCCACTTTTACCCATTGTAGGTGTATAGATGGAGAAAATGTATAACAATGACAGCTTGCTAGCCAATCGGCCACAACATACTTCAACCTGGTTTGCATAGTTGATTCTGACGCCACCCGAGGGGTAAGGGGTAGTGCTATTCTAACCCGACACCACATTAGGGGGGCTTAAATTCACGAAAGTTCTAAATTCAAAATTGTTAGCCACTAACTCAATTTTCAATCACTAGTGGGTTGATACAATAGTATAACAGTCTCCGTATTGAAAATCTCCAACCTGTATTCTACAAGCACGTTTAAGAGGGTAAACCTATTTTGCATCATCCACAATAGGGTGTCTAGACTGTACAATACGAATAAATGAACTTAGAACCTAAATGGTCGCGTTCGGTACGGTTTCAGAGGAATTTCCTCCATCGGACGCTTCGACTGTGGAATTAGCTCCCTGCCGAGGTTTTCCCAAAAGACTACATAGGGTTCTTCAGGAAAGGAGTGTATAATTTTTTAAAGGGTTGGCAACTGCGGTGACCGCTTACCATCAGGCGGGCCGTACGCTTATTTGCCACCAACGTGGTATAAAAAAAGTAAACATTTTTATTATTATACTATTGTGTAGCCTTGTCTCAGTGTGCCCCAGCCTTACACTCTGTACTTTTTCCTAGCCGGCCGTTATGCCGCTATAACGGCACTAGGCGGACTTTTTGCGAATATTATCCTTTTAGCACCGTGTATTATAAACGCTCGAAAAAGTAGGGAGCTCTTTAAATTACAATCTTTTTACCGCGGTGTATCCGGTCCGAAGGACTAGCTTTTTATTAAAACGCAATAGTTTGAGCTGTGTTGCACTATCATCAGGCCTCTAATACATACGGTTGTGAAACCTGGACCTTGACCCAGAGAGACGAGTTAAAACTTGCTGTGTTTGAGAGAAGTGCTCAGAAAAATCTATGGTATAATAAAAGAACGTGACAGTAATTATCGTCAACGAATGAACCATGAATTGGATGCACTCGCCAGGCATGACCATCGGCAGGTTCCGCAAGTCGCAAAGGCTGAGATCGGCAGGTCACCTTGAGAGAATGCCGGACGAAAATCAATCATATCAATGACGCCGCAACAGAAAAGACTTAAAGGCAGGCCTAGGAAGCGTTGGTGCGATTGTGGACGAAGATCTGAGAAAAATACTGGAAGAAAGTCGCCAATCATCGTGACAACCGGAGGAAAACTGTAGAGGAGGCCAAGTCCCACAAAGGGTGGTAGCGCCATCGGAAGTAGTAGTAAGTAAGTTTGATCTATTGTCTTACATAATTTTAAAATGACACTTGTCGTGCTTTTGGAGCGTTCACGGACTAGCGGCGCACATGGACCGGTAACGATAAGCGGGATTAAGTAAGGTCAAGGGTGATTAGTTCTTTTAAATGGCTGACCGATTTGAACTGAACGCTTCCATTCATTGAAAAGCTGATCCTAGTGGCTGCAACAGTAGAAATTAAATTAATATCTAAAATACATTTCCAATAACATGCAAAAAAAAAAAATAATATTTTTCTAGAAACCGTATGCCACCGTCATTGTAAAAAAAGTATTTTGCTCATAAGCTTTGTAATTGTGTCGCAATTCGCGGACTTATCAGTAGAGCACCGAATTCTCTCAGATAAGGTTTCTGACCTCGTTGTTTACTTATGGGGTTTTCCAGAATTCGTTGCTAACTTGGAATTATTACTGCTTTTTTACTGCGCAATGATAAACCTAATTTAGTTAATGCTTCTTTATAAACTAATGAAATTTATAAACAAGAGTTTTACAATTATATGCATGTTTATCGACCGAGCGAGCGAAGTACATGACTAGACGATTTTATTAAAATATAATGAAACGGGTCACTCACGTCTTTAAGGCCGAATATCGCTCGACATGTGACGAGTACAAGCTTTGCTTAGTTTGGGACTAGGTCGATTTGTGTACAAGATTGTCCCCCAATATATATATGTTTCAGACCGGTTCGCGGTCCTTAAGCGTATACACATTATGAGCGCCTAGCTCCAAAAAGAACGCGTCATACGGGAAGACCTAAAGATAATGCAGAGGGTTAAAAGGCGGCGGGCGACAGCGCACAATCAGTCTGCGGCCAGGAACAAGACCGGTAGCGTCTTATATCAACGACCAGCGTACTGTAAGTATTAGTATTATCATTAATTATCTACGGGTCATAAAGTCATAGCTGTCATCAGTTTTTTTCTATAAACATAGATTCATTAAATATGTGAAACTAATTTTATCACTAAAATCACATTTTAGTACACATAAAATTACCGCATGCAAGCTTGACTACATTGCGGAGTTTGACACATCGATTGAACTCATTACGACTCGGTACCCCGCAATGTAATGCATTGTCTAGACAATTCTTGCACGTGCAAAAATGAACCTTAAGACATTTAATTATAGAAAATATGGCAAATACAAGAGTTGGATAATCGTTACATTAGACGTACGAGGCTGTGAGTTTTCCTCTCCAATATAAGTTGTAGCTTTGTTCTTAAGCTTTTTCATACTTTCCTAATAGTTTTCTTTTAATATTAACAATGATGATAAACACTGATAATTAATTATTCTATTTTTAGTAATGATGATAGCTTTTTCTTCTACAATTTCCAATGCTACTCTTTTGCGAATTTAGTCAACAGATGCTTATAATTGCAGATTGAAATTCAGTCCATCTCCAACAATTCATTCAGTTTAATATTAGCTGTTTCTTCAATTAATACCTATTATTATTTTCACTACTGATTGTTTTACTTGTCAGCGTTTCTTAAATAAATTGTGCTAGGGTCGACACTAAATTGGTATCTTCATGTCTTATTTATTATTTAATATCCCTCATTTCAGTATCATCCTCAGCAACATGATTCTGCTACTCGTAGCAGTGTGCTCGCTCACGGGGTACGCACGCGCCGACTGCGACGCATGCGTCGACGGCTGGTGCCACTCGCAGAAGACACTGATCGAGGGCTTCCACGTCACCGACCAACTCGCTATCGACCAAACGCATAACGTCCTTTACGTCCAACTTAACTCCAACTTAAACACCGCCTTCTTCTTAGATGATCTCAAAATTAAAATGGTCAAGCTGATGAATACTTCGGGAATGACCGTAGACCAGGTGACTCAAGATTTGTACATTGCTGACTATGACAGGAATATTTATAAATTCAAATATGGCAGTAACAAATCTGAATTGTTTTCAGTTAATGAATATGAGCCAGATGTTGATTTATTATTCTTTAAAACTGACTTGTATTATACAAGCAAACATGTTTCGTCGAACACAGGTTTGAATTATATAAGCAATGGAATATATCATTACTTTAATTTAATCAACGGGTTAAACTTGACGATCACCGATTTTGTTGTCAACAAAGATAGAAAAGTTTATTATGTTGCAAATGATAAAGTGTACGTTTTCCTGAAGGGTATGTCCTTCAAGAACGACATAAATAAGTTAGTGATAGATAAAAAGTATGCTCTCTCAACTGATAAACATGGTGATGTGTTCCTAGGAGATGATAAAGCTAGAGCTATATACAAACTGAATGAATCCGATGAGCTGGTAGAATACGCAGCTTACAAGACAGGCTCTGTCCATAGATTTGTGTTCGACAAGGACAATAATATCGTTTTCCACGACGCAGTAACCGGCAGCGTATTCACATGGAAAAAAGGACTCACTAAATGCAAAATACATGCGCCTGTTGCGTACTACTCAATTGAAGAATTGTCGACAGCACTAAAAATTAATGAAGAAGCTCAATAGTATAGACACATGAACGAATAGTTGATCTTTTGTGCCGATATATGTTTCTGTAATATACAAGAACCGTTCAGTTCTGTTCTGTAGCTGTGGTTATTTTTTATATTGTTTAATAAAACATTGTTCTGAACTAATCGAAAAAAAAATTAAGATGTAAACAAACAACTATAAAATACACTTTGGAACGAACCCACAAAATTTTACGCTATTATATAATTATTTTTATTTTTACTATTTCTCCATAATTTCATGTTTTTTTTATTAAGTTTTTAATTTTGGTATGCCCTTTTTTCATTGTATAAGGTACTTTATTTCATGACATTATTTCATATGAAATGTTAGAATCTGATAGATTTTAACGAGTCTAACTTTAACACTTGGAAGCCCATGTCAAAAATTTGCTACTTAAATCATAACCTTGACGTTATAAACATAAGCTTCAAACTGATCTGGAATTTCTGAACGGATATGGAAGAAGTCATACGAAGGGTTAAAAGAGCAATTATTATATGTTTATTAACATCTTTCAGGAATTTTGAATACGGTGCTAACGATTTCGATGGAATTTACAATTCAGAGTAAAAATCGATCTTATATTCGGGAAATCTCGAATTTTCCGGGAAACCACTAAAGAAGGCAACAAAGCTCGGTCGCCGAGCTCTTAAGTATTTACTTATGCATCTTATGATATATGGAACGTGGTCGCTTACTATGGGCCTCATAAGAAGGCTTAAAGTCACCCAAAGAGCAATGGAGAGGGCTATGCCGGGAGTATCTCTGATCGCATCATGAATGTGGTCATCCGCAGCAAAACCAAAGTAACCGATATAGCCCTCCGAACTGCTTAACTGGCAGTGGGCGGGGCACATAGCACGTAGAACCGATTGCCGTTAGGCGGAAAGGTTCTCGAGTGGCGACCACGTACCGGAAGGTGTAGCGTGGGCAGGCACCCCGCACCGTGGACTGATGTCCTGGTAAGGGTCGCGGGTATCCGCTGGATGCAGGTGGCGCAGGACCGGTCGTTGTGGAAGTCTTTGGGGGAGGCCTATGTCCAGCAGTGGACGTCCTTCGGCTTGATGACTCGTATAAGTGGTGCAGTATGCTTGAGACCTTAAGTACCCACGGATATTATTTGTCTCAAACCTTACATAAATAATGAAAATTGTCTGCAATGTATTCTTATATGATTATTGAAAGAAAATAAATCATTACATTACATTTTTATGTGACTTATTATTATTTACAACTAGGTATGCCTAAATCAATAAACACATTAATTGGAATATCGAAGTACCACCACCACCACCATATCAGCCCTAGGACGTCCACTGCTGGACATAGGCCTCCCCAAATTTCATGGGGGGTAAATGCCATAATCGCCACGCTTGGCATGCAATATCGAAGTACAGTCGGATTCAAAAGAGCCATAACACAAATGGTTTTTTTGTTTTTCCTTTTTTTTTTTGCTTAGCACTATTACAATGACACATGTTATACTCATTAACAGTGCAACCCTGATAGGGTATTGCAAAATTTTATGAATAATTACCTATGTAGGTCATGCACATGCATTTTAAATTTTATAAAGTTTACTTAACTCTAATTAATAATTAGGTCACAATACAAAAAAAAATATTTTTATATATGTACTTTAGGAATGCATCTAGTCGCCCTAACGTCATGTCAATTGTAAAACTAAATTTCCAACGTGAAAGCGACAAAGTACTTAAGAGTTCGTATGTACAACAAAATATAAACATATAAACTCATGTTTATTAAATTGAGATTGCTTCGACGCTGTACTACTAATAGAAACAAAGCCACAGACCCACTTGAACTCAAGGTAGCTATTCGCAATAATTTAACTGCAATTCTAACGGGACTAATTCTCATACATACAATTAGCCAAAATTCCCGCTTGCTCCCGAAACATAACTCACAATCCGTGCACTTCTGAATGCCAATGCATTTGCCTGACCATTGAACCGCGATTCTTGTTAAAGAACAAGATAAAAATTTATTATTATTTTTTTTAATTATTATTTTTTTCTATAAAGATAGATAGGAGTAAATACAAGTGCGGCAAGGCTTATGGAAATTAGGAATGGCGCTCGGTCAATAAAAAAGTTAAGTTTCGTGCAGCAATGTTCAACTATTTTCTCCGTCAAAATTAAACCTATCTACCTTAACATTTTTCTTGCATTCAATGAGAAATGAAAATGAAAAATATATTGATTGGGTACTAATACCCTGTGTTGTTTTTGTTCACTAGAATCTATACACGATGGTGAAGTTAAGTATGGTTCCCACTAGACGTTCCGTATCCAGGCTGAGCCGAGGCCGGCCTGCTTCCGAGCTTCGGTCGCGGTTTGCTCGGCCGTCAAACGTTTGCGTTGACCATAGAGCAGCGGGCCGGGCCAGCACCGGGCCGTTTCCGAGCGTCACCTGAGGGCCTTCTCCGAACTTCAAAAATCGAACTTCGCGTCGTGCCGCCCCTTTCACTCTCGTGTTAGACACTATAAGACGGAAAAGGACGGAAGGGATTTTCGAAGTTCGGAGGAGGCCCTCTGTCCCGAAAAAAAAACGCTTACCATGAGGCGGGCCGTACGCTTGTTTGCCACCGACGTGGTACAAAAAAAAATACGCAACGACCTATTGTGAATACTTCAGTGTTATGAGTACGAAGTATTAGCGTTTTATAAGCGTCTCTAATTGATTAAAGAAGTTGTCAATTAAAATAAAACAAACGGGACAGAGTAAAATGAATCCCATCAAAAACATAAATGTGAAAATGGAAGCCAAGTTCAATATTAAGAAAATGCGATGCTTGGTTGTCGTCTTCACCGACAAAAGAATTGAGATCTAAATGGGTGCCAAGTTCCGTAGATTCTCTGAAATATTGCCAAGTCCGGCACTACATTGTTAGCAGTAAAACTAATTTGCTGCGGCTTAATGCATTTTGAGCTTTAACTTGGCAGTTTTCTTAAATATCCAACAGCTTTTATGGTATTATAACATGCATTAAGCCACAGCTAATTAGTTTTACTGTAAACAATGTAGTGCCGGACTTGGCAACATTTCAGAGAATCTACGGAACTTGGCTTCCATTTTCACATTTATGTTTTTAATGGGATATCATTACTTTTTGTCAATATTCGCCAAACGGTGCTTTTTAAGAGCGAATGCACGAGTTACTATACAAAATACCCAAATCGCTATAGGTGCACCTCAAATATTTGAAGAGTTCCCTCGATTTCTCCAGGACCCTATGATCAGATTCTTACCTGATAACAATGGGACTACCCTTGAAGTATACCGTTTCAAACAAAAAAAAATCCAAAACGGTTAATAAATGACGGAGTTCTGAGGTAACTACCATAAATAATAATAATAGTAAAATTAATACAAAAATCACTGTTTTCAGTTTTTTTCTGGTGTACACACACAATTACCAAGCTGCTGCATGCCAAATTTCAGCTTTCTAGGTCACCTGAAAGTGGGTTAGGTTTTTGATTACTAGTCAGTCAGTCAGTGGTAAAAATGGCGTTTTTTGAAGTTTAATATCTCAATAATTATTAAACCTATATTTATAAAATTTGGGGTTCTAGTTGTTCTTAAGGATCTTAATACATGTATCAAATTTCATTTTTTTATGTTAGTGAGATTTGGAATTATTGGGGGGTCAAAAGTGGCACCAAACGGTTCGTGTAATAACACACGGCTGCTGTCCGCCTGTTCTTGTGGTGAACTTGGCTGGACACGCTACCGCGTGTCTAGATTTGACATTAATCTATGTAAAATGAGTTTTATACATAGGTTTCTTTACAGAGTAAAGGATGATTCACAGTAGGCCCTGTAGGCCGTTCCGTGTCCAGGCCGGCTCGTTTTCTATGATAGCAAGGCGCCGGCCGTTGCGCGGCTGGGCCGCGTCCGGACCCGGTTACATTCAGAAGCGGGCCGGCCCGGCCGTTTTTTGGTCAAACACAAACCCGCGGCGGGGTCCAACTGTACTGGGAATAACGCTAGGATGATGATGATGACAAACGATTGACGGCCGATTTAGCTACGGCCGAGGCTCGGAAGCATCCCGGTCTTGGCCCGGCCCGGAAACGTAACGGTCTAGTGGAAATTATCCTTAAGAATGCAAGTTTTTGTAAGGACGACGCACCAGCCCGCATTATCCTCTTAAGGCGACTTCCTGTCTGATCCGTATGTGGTATTTTATTTTTTGACGTGACAATAATGATTGCATAGATTGCCTCATTAAACAGGATATTGTCAGTATTACATTTGCGCAGTAGTGATATCATGCGTGGAAGAGGGCAGTACCACATTCGTATCTCTCCACTTCCGCGCACCCCGCATCAGCCAGGAAGCACTAATTTTAAATATCATCATCATTTCAGCCGAAGGACGTCACCTGCTGGACTATGTCCCTCCCCCTAAGACTTCCACAATAACGGGTCCTGCGCGACCCGTATCCAGCGAACACCCGCGACCCTTACCACGTCATCAGTCCACCTTGTGGGGCGCCTGCCCACGCCTTCCAGTACGTGGTCGCCACTCGAGAACCTTTCCGCCCCAACGGCCATCGGGTCTACATGCCATGTACTAAATGACGAGTTGACGACAACGTTTTACATATGTGCATACTGCATAGTAAAAATGCGGTACCTACTGACTCAAATGATAGTTGACATTAACAGCTTACTAATATCGAACCGCTTCCACCTCGCCAACTCAGAAGTTCAACTCGTATTATGAATACTGCATCTTGCCCCGAACGCCAACCACCGAAAATTCGCCAGCATGAAATTTTAAACCGAAATGATCGCGCGAACAGCGATGCCACTCGGAATATATTCATACGGCACTGCAGCGCGGTAATAAGTAAAAACTAACAAAGAACGGGAGAAATATGAGTGGAGTACGCCATTGCCATTAAAACAATAAATGTCGCGAGGCAAAAAGGCGAGCGCGGCGGCCAGATTCCGCGCAATCTATGCCTTTTTTGGGACCGTGTATTACTCGGAATTGCTTTAAGTAATTTTGTATTTTTTTTAAGGTTTTGTACCTCAAAAGGAAATGATTGAACACTTACAGGATCTCTCGTGCGTCTGTCACAACCAATTTCTTCTAAACCGCTAGACCGGTTAGTAAATTTGATACACATGTACGTCGGTGCCACAAAGACGGATTCGTGCTAAACACACACAAACAATGCACTGACCGGGATTCGAACCCGGAACCTCCGGATTCGAAGGCTGGGTCATGGGTCACTACAAACTAAGCCCAAGTGGTCGTCACATATAACTCCTAAACCGTTCTCACTAAAATATAAAACTTAGTTTACTATCTAATAGCTTATGATTCGATAATCATTTATTTATGTACAACGAAAATATGTACAAGAATACTTAACCAAAATAATATAAAGAAAATTAAAACTAACTTAAATCTAAAACGGGCCCTTGAGGCATTGTACCGAGGATGCTGGCGGCATTTCCTCGCTGTATCGCAATGCTGATACGTTGAGCGAGGAAACCGCCAGCTCTTCGGTCACCAGTTACGTCAACCAGACGCTTCGCAATTTCTGCAAATAACTTATGCGCGCTGGGACCCCATGGACCTAGAGTTTCGACGCCAAAAGGTACAAACATGTACTCTCTGCCGAGGCCCTTGTATTTATTACGCTTTAGAATTTCGGCGTTTTCCGCCGCTGCACCCGCTTTTACTGTAGTCCGTTGGAGGTGAGACGGTGCCAGTGTGTCTACACAGGTAGCATCCCACACCAACATCCGTCCCACGGTCCAAGGAACTAAAGACACATAGCTTATTTATTTATTTAATCGTATGGCATTCATTTACGAACCGTGAGATCTTCGAGGGGACAGGTTTGGTTGCCAGTTTTTTGTTGCACTGTTAGAGCGCTCGTGGCCCAGCGGCGCCCGCGTACCGCGTGCGGTATGCGAGGTTAAGCAATGTGGGCGCAGGTCAGTTCTAGGATGGGTGACCGCTTTGAGTGGTTACTAACTGAGCGCTCTCGTGCTTTGGAAGGCACGTTAAGCCGTTGATCCCGGCTGCTGTCTACGACAGCAGTCGTTAATCCAAGTTAGAGGCCTTCGGGCGGCTTTAGAACTTCTAACAGTCAAGTTGCCCACTCACTTGACAAAGGGGGGTCGAAGTTGCACCACGTCCGTAGGGAGTACCCACCGTTACCCTACACGTGACCCCTGGGTGGTGCTAAAAGTGCAACTAATAGCTATGACACAGCTATGGGTTAGAGACGTGCAGGTCCCTCCCTCTCAACACAGCGCGTCCTGAGGGCCTTTTTTTTTTATTAAAAATGGGATTGCTCTTGGCCAGCATCTAGCCAGGGGGCAAAGATGAGGCCGACGATGAAGCGAGCTCACCCAGAAGATGCCTATTCACTCGTGCCTTAAAAAGGTCCAGGTTATATGAACTCGGAAATACAGACGCCGGCAGAGAATTCCAAACCTTAGAAGTGCGCATTATAAAAGAAGATACAAAGCGCTTGGTTCGAATTAGAGGAATTTCGACCAGGTAAGGATGGTAGCCAGCCGTACGTCTGGATGTCCGATGGAAGAAGGGGGAAGGCGGTATGAGCTCATGGAGCTCCTGAGCACACTCACCGAACCACTTACTCCAAACTTCTAAAATCGAACTTCGTGTCGTGCGGTCCCTTTCACTCTCGTGTTATACACTAAACGACAGAAAGGGACGGCACGATACGAAGTTCGATTTTCGAAGTTCCGAGTAGGCCCTCTGGGGAGCTCTGTTGACCTTACTCACCATCAGGCTTATTGAGTTAACAGGTTTCTGCCCAATAACCAGCTAATTTTGACCTCCAATATCTGCCACAACTTTTTTTTTTTAATTATTTATAGCTCATTTAAAAAGACTTAAAACTTATACAAAGTTTCGCCAAACTGCGGGACAGTTTGTTGGCGAATAAAGTAGACATTCCTTAACACCTATCTGTGCCAACAGAAGATACTTATTATTTCCTTATTCCTAAACGTCCACTTAACCTATTTTTAAATATAATGCCTTTTAAATTAATTCATCTTTATCTGGCAAATTGACATTTATGTTTGCAAGAAGCGAACAAAAACTTAATTAAGTAAAGCGGGTAGTTAAGGTTTATCAATAAGGGAGTTATTATGTATTTTTTCTCAAACATGCGCCTAAATGTATGCATTAATGTCACGAAAAAGTACATGAAGTTACCTGTTTATGGCTCCCTACATTACTTCGTGGCCGGCGGCCGAGAAGTAATGTATGGAGAATGTATGAAACTAACATTATTGTCCGCTGCTCTAACTTTTTAAATTTGCTTACTGAAATCAACTGATAAAGGAAATATTACATAGAGCCATCCGCCACGATTTTGTATACATATTTTTAATTGTTATGTATATTGGTATTTTTATAGGTTTTTCCGATTTTTTATCGTTCTTGTATTTTTGTATTTAGTTGTATTTTTCAAAATTTTCGAGTATTTATGTGTTTTTTTAGTTTTTTCGTGTTATTTTGTAGCGTTTTTGTGTTTTTTGGTATTTTTTAGTTCTTTCGTGTTTTTAAATGGTGCTTGTATTTTGTAGTATTTATTTAATTTCCGTTATTTGTCGTGATGGTTGGCTTGATGATTTTTGAACGTTTTGTATTTTTTAGTTTTTTTTACATTGTAGTTTTTTCTAACATGTTTGAGAAAAGTACTATACAATCCTCGGCCGGAACATACTTCACGGCCTCTGCAGTAATGTACTATTATTATAATGCAATAAACTTTGTGCTAAAATAACGTAACCTAACATTCACTAACTAATAACAATTATTCAGCAGTGAGATTAGTTATAAACAATGCCTTGAGATTTTTTATACCCGTGTTTTGATATATGACTCGTACTACTTACAAATGTTTAAAAGAATGAAATGGTAGTAGAATATAGAGAAGTAATGAGACAAGCCTTAAGAATTACTGTTCTAAACTGGGTTCTAACTCCATTATCTACGTTTACAAAATAATTAAATAAGTTATGTATTCCCAGAATACTTTGAAATGTTTCAATTCCAAATTCCAACCGTTTAGCAATTTAAAGTGAAATTTCAGTAAATCTACAATCTGGACGGTACGTGGAATGCCTGAGTATGTCTAGATCCATATTTATTACCATTATATGCGAGTATAATGCATCAAAATGCCAGTCTGTTTCAGTGAACTTTGCGGCTTAAAGGGGCTTTGAATAAATGACGGTCAAACCATAGAGATATAAACAAGAGGACCGCCAATGTCTGTACAAAGTGGCGTCTCTTCTTTTTTTTATACCACGTCGGTGGCAAACAAGCGTACGGCCCGCCTGATGGTAAGCGGTCACCGCAGCCTATGGATGCCTGCAACTCCAGGGGTGTCACATGCGCGTTGCCGACCCTTTAAAAATTTATACACTCTTTTCTTGAAGAATCCCATACTGTAGTTCCTCGGGAAAACGTCGGCAGGGAGCTCATTCGACAAGCGGAGCGTCCGAGGGAGGAAGTTCCTCTGAAACCGTACCGTACGCGACCATTTAGGTTCTAAGGTGTGACGGTGAATGCCCTGCCGACAGCGAGCAGCGCGATGATAGAAAGCGGCCGTGGGCATCATATGGAACAGTTCTACTGAATAAATTGCTGGGTATAGCTGGGCCGTCATGTCATCCCTGATATTTAGACATCATCATTATCATCATATCAGCCGGCAGACGTCCCTGCTGGACAAAAGCACCCTCCAGGGATTTCCATAATGACCGGTCCAGCGCCCCCCCTCGTCCAACGGATCCCCGCGATCTTGACTCAGTCCACCTAGTTATAATGATGACCAATGCTCTCTACTTATCTTTAGCGTTTTTCATTCACTTTTTGAATAAATAAACGTCTTTAATTGAACCGGAATTAATATCTAAACTTATCGAAATTTGATCAAACCAGCCATTCCCGAAGAGTTGGATATTGTTTTCTAAAGCCCGAAATACAAAAAAGGGGATATTTTTCACACAAATCGAACTAGTCCCGCAGTAAGCTCAATAAGGCTTGTGTTATGGGTACTAGACGACGATATATTTAATAGATATATACTTAAATAAAGTCTCAGGAACAAATGCCCTTGCCGGGGACTCGAACCCGGGACCTCTAGCTTCGGAGGCAATGACACTACCAACTAGGCTAAACAGGCAGACCCCCCCCCCCCTATTCCCCTAAACTTTACACGATGGCGGACACGGGTGCTATAAGATTCGAGTTCGTTCACGATTCATATTTCGAATATGAATGTAAACGAGGTACAGTCAGCGACGCAGTTCCGATCACTGACGCAGCCCGTTAACAAAACAAGATTGATTTTGCCGCCTTTGTCAGCGAACGCCAAATATCCACGATATATTTTTATTATTTACTTATCGACTGCTCAGTTCAAGAACATCACATGTCCTTGTAATGAAGCTTTGAAATGTCTTCTCTAAAATAAAAGACATTGAGTTCCTTTTAGATTAAACAAACTATAGTTTCGGAGAGTAGATATGTTGTGCGGTGTTCCTGTTTCGTATTTCTTGGGTATATTCTTTACATTTTTATTGCGTTCTCCGTGTTGTTTTATTCAGATATGATTTGAGAATGTTTTGCGGTATTGTAAGTAAGACTTGTGCACTAGGTGTAGTGTCACCCAAAAATATTTATTTCGTACAGGCACAACAGCAAAAGTAGATGATGTCAATGATTACTTTAGTACCTTCTCATTTTCACTACTGTTATGTACTCAATGTTGTTTATGAAGGTTTCAGCAAATATAAACCTTATAACTTTGAGATAAGGTTGCAAACGGGTTTACTGTACAACCACTGCTACAGATTACAAATTTAGATGCTTATTCTAAATGCACTCATAGCTCAGTTGTAAGCCGATGGAATGAGGAACTTAAGGAACGGGGGTTCGAGTCCTGCGATGGAAAATCTTTTTGTATTTTATTACAGTGGTATGGTACGCTTAAGAGTTGATAGTTAAGAACTTAAGAATAATTTCGTCTGCAGTCAGGTGTCAGAAAATTAAAAAACATTTGGAGCTTGTACCGGCAAATAGTGCAGACATCCACCACTGGTTTTGTGATACAGATTTTATAATGTAGATACCGAAATAGTCTAACGAACTAAATATCGAAATTGTCGTTGGAATTTGGACATTTAACTAGTGGCTGTGACTTTATTGTGTTATCAAATTTTTGTGTGCCGTTCATATTACAAAAAGGAGTAAGTGTTAGTGTTAAGCAAAGTTGAAAACCTACTTGATACATATATACTTTCATCGTCCTTAAGAAAATATACTGACACAATTACTTTTTCTTTGTAGACTAACGACACGCCCTTTTTGTACCCGTCCGTATCCACAAGGCTGAGCTAATTGGAATAGCTACCACATTGGTAAGGCAGAATATCCAGTCAAACATCTGACGAAAATTCTCCTGGCGCCCACTATAAGCTAAGACTAGTAAGTAAGTAGATAGTAATAATTTTTAAGAAAAAAAAACCGATTTCAATGGGGGAGGCCGGTGAAAGATTATTATACTTAGATGGTGCACTCTTAGATTCCATACAATAAAATAAAAATGGCTATAAGTATGTTTATAATGGTAGAAGACTAAGGACCCTCAATTCCTCATGGAGTCATGGAAAAACCTTGTTTGCTTGACAAACAAAACGAAGAGAACCAATCGCCAAACGTGAAATACGCGTCGTTGAAGAGTTCCGTTCTGATCATCATCAGCAGTTCCACTTCATCAAATGTCACATTTTTGTATGATAATGCTCGATTTGTTGATAAAAACACAATAATCACTATATGTTTGCCTTTAAGATTTGAGGAGTTCCCTCAATTCCTAATGGATCCCATCATCAAAAATCGAGGATGATAAAACTTAATCGTGAAAATAGAACTTGCTTAACAAACACAGCTAGGAGCACAAATCGCCAAACGTGAACTTTTCGTCGTTGAAAAGTTCTGTTCTGATCATCATCAGCAGTTCCACTTCATCCGATGTCACATTTTTGGATGAAAATGCTTGACTTGTTGATAAAAACACAAAAATCACTACATGTTTGCCTTAAAGATTTGAGGAGTTCCCTCAATTCCTCATGGATCCTATCATCAGAACTGCGGTTGACAAAAACGGGACCAACTTGGATATATATACTTACAATCAAAAAAAAAACCAAATCGGTTAAGAAATGACGGAGTTATGGAGTAACAAACAGTAAAAAAAAAAAAAAAAAAACACTATTACCTAATTGATAACCTCCTCTTTTGAAATCTTGAAGTCGGTTAATAAACAACATAAACTGTGAAAGAAGTGCCATTATTTGAACACCCAGGACAACCCATAACACTACTTTGACGCATCCCAACTGTCGCAGTATTGTTTTGTTAGTGCGACAAAGTACTAAAATGATCATTTACATTAACTGTTGACTGTACAAAAACGAAAGCCCACAATATGTTAGCTTTTCTCGAAATCATCGGTTTCCATTGTGTTACAAAATACCTTAGTGACTGACTAGCTCTCTCTCCTATATCTAAACGCAAGCTGCAGATGATAAGACGTGTCTGAGGGTCTACTCCGAACTTGTCGGCCTGTTTAGCCTAGTTGGTAGTGTCACTGCCTCCGAAGCTAGAGGTCCCGGGTTCGAATCCCGGTAAGGGCATTTGTTTCTGTGGTGAGCAGAGACATTTGTTCCTGAGACTTGGATGTTTTCTATGTATTTAAGTATATATCTATTAAATATATCGTCGTCTAGTACCCATAACACAAGCCTTATTGAGCTTACTATGGGGCTAGTTCGATTTGTGTAAAAATAATGTTCCCTAATATTTATTATTTATTGTAAAAAAGGTTAAATTTTATCTATCTAAAACTATTCATAATATTTCAAGAACCTCATTCATCAGTTTACAAAACGGAATTTCCAAGTAGACATACTCTGTATTTGATCCTTTTAATAGGTTCTTTGTAACGCGGGCGGGGCCGCGTAGACAGCTAGTTTATTATATTTTAAATTTAAGAAAGTCTATAAATTTTCGCATAAAACTGAAATCACACTGCCTCGCGATAGTGCATCATAATACCTCGGTAGCTTCCTCGGCCTTTATGCTAGACTATAAACAGAATTACTCTTTTCTCGAAGAAAGGACGTCAAAAATGGGGAAATTTGCAATAATGGAGGAATCTTTCAAGGAATTCGGTGGAGTGTAAATTCTTCAAAAATGTTTCTAAAATGTTTTCTATATTTTTAGTTACTTTGTTCTCGTCAAGCTGAGAACATGATATTAGATTTTTGAAGTAGAAACTTAGGTGCCTAGAAAATACAAAGTAAAAGGCGCCATATTAAGGACGTCCGAAACGTCGAGTAATCTCAAAGTTACCTAAAGGTATTTTAATTATTTTCGGATAAGTCAAGTTTCCTAATAATAACGTCGTTATTCATATTAAGTAATGACTCATTGCGGGTGGCCGTGGCTCTATGCGTAGGTTGCGATATTTATAAACCCCATATCTGTCTACCTCTATGCATTATATTTGCGATACTATGGTGGAGAATCAAGGTCATCATGCTTTGGGTTTTTGTCAATATGCAGGAAGATTGTCGCGCTACCACGCCCTCAACAATATTGTCAGAGGGCAGAAGGCTTATTATTTTTGCGGGTGTGCCATGCGTGTTGGAGCCTTCAGGTCTTGGGTGGATGGGAAGAGGCCGGATCCTGATAGAAGTATACCAGGTAACACTCCGAGAAAATTTCTGTAGTGACACAAGTCTACGTCATCCTCTGCTATCGAACCTATCGATGGTTAGCGGTCATAGTGTGAGTTGTATGTATACATTCCCACCACCACCATGTCAGCCGAAGGACGTCCACTGCTGGACATAGGCCTCCCCCAACTTCATGAAGTGTAAATGCCATAATTGCCACGCTTGGCCTGCGGGTTGGCCGCAGCATCTCCACCGCACTCCCGAGATGCTGCTGCACATCCCCCGGTGGTCTCTTTGGTGTATATAATAAAATCAAATAAATGTGGTAGATCTGTGGTGTATATAAAAAAATCAAACAAATATGATAGATACCTGACATGCATACATCAGACTGTTAGGCGTCATCTCCGCAACGCCGGAGGGCCCCGAATAGCGCGAATAAAGCCTCTTACATAACCATCGCCTGTTGCGAAACCAAGTCTGCACACAATACAACAATGTTCGGTTTGTCTGAGCAGAGCGCGAGGTATAACTGCTAGCGACTATTTATTTATTTACTTAAACCGTACTTTTATAGGCTTACAGAAAAATACCAAAACGCCTACGATGTAAAGACTCAAAACATTAGTGCCAACCTGATATATATGTAAGCGCATTACGGACGTCAAAACCAGTAATAAACTAGCTACAGAGCAGTGCGGTTGTTTTGCTTATCACCCCGCGACATACCATCTGGCGACGAGTTCGATCTACCCACGTGTGTAAAAAGATAAAAACGACAAAATGGCTATCAACTTTGTTGGAAATATAGGCATTTTTGACCATAAAGTGCACGAATGGGACGTTTTCTATGGGCGGTTGTCGCAGTTTATAAAGCTCAACAAGATTCCGGAGGACAACAAAAGTGCAGTGTTGTTGACTCATTTGTCAGATGAGTCATACCGCTTGGTTCGGAATCTTGTACATCCAACCAAACTGGAAGATCAGTCTTTTAAGAAGCTAGTGGAAGTACTCGACGGTCATTTCACGCCGAAACGATCGACCTTCGCAGATAGGGCAAAATTTTTTGAAGCGAGTAAATCCGGCGCAGAAAGCAGTCAGGATTGGGCAGCACGGCTCCGAGGGCTAGCCGTGAATTGTGATTTCGGTACGGAACTGGAAGTCTTACTTCGGGATCGTTTCGTACTAGGCTTCAATATGGGACCAGAACGCGATCGTCTTTTCGAAAGTGATTCGAAAACGTTAACGCTGTCGAAGGCGCTTGAAATAGCACAGCAGGCGGCGTGCGCGAGGCAGGCGCGTACGCAGGTCGTCAAGGAGGAGCCGATGTACCGCGCAGAGGTGCGCACGGAGCGCCGCAGCGGCGGTACTAGCGGCCGCAAGGACGATGACGTAGGAGGTCCGCGTTGTTCAGTTTGCGGGATGAAACATCACGATGCCGCGAGGTGCAGATTCCGTAATTACAAGTGCCAAAATTGCGGCCAAAAGGGGCATCTGAAGAAGGTTTGTGGAGTAAATAAGTCAAGATTTCACAACATTGGTATTGAAACCCAAGGAGCTCAAGATTGTGAGAACTGTAAGGAATGCCAATTGTTTAATATGAGGTACGTAAACTGTAAACCTTTTAAAGTGGCGGTCAATGTGGGCAATTTTAGTTTAACTATGGAACTAGATACTGGTTCCGGTTGTTCCGTTATGTCCGCAGACTTATATAGGAAAAAGTTCCATGGTCATGAATTATGTAAAAATGATTTAAAAATGTGTTTTTACACGGGGCACCAGATATCGCCTTTGGGATATTTTATGGCACACGTTACATTTGAAAATAAAAGTGAGGTGATTCGATTTTATGTCATACCTAATGGAGGACCACCGCTATTGGGGCGAGATTTTATGTCGAAATTTAATTTATGCTTAACTACCGAGCCCTACAATAGTATTAATCATGTTAATACTAGCGCGATGAATGAAGTGAAAAACATATTAAAGCAATATCCAGACATTTGGGAGGACAAATTAGGATGTTTTAATAAGTTTGAAGTGGAGTTGGTTTTAAAAGAGGACGCTAAACCGAAATTTTTTAAGCCACGATCAGTACCTTTTGCCTTGAAAGAGAGGGTAAGTGCAGAATTGGATAGATTGGTCGCATTGGGTATTTTAAAACCAGTTAATTACTCCGAATACGCCACCCCGATAGTACCGGTATTAAAAGAAAATGGAAAACTGAAAATTGCAGGTGATTTTTCATGTACCTTGAATAAAGACCTAAAAATTGATAAATATCCGTTGCCTAGAGTCGAGGAAGTATTTGCGAAACTAGGAGGAGGACTCCAGTATACTAAAATCGATTTAAGCAACGCGTATAACCAGTTTAAGCTAACAGAGGCATCGCAAAGACTGGCTACAATTAATACGCATAAAGGGTTGTTCTCATATACGCGATTACTCTATGGTCTGGCAAATGGGCCTGCAATTTTCCAAAAAGCCATGGAAACGTTACTATCGGGGTTAGATGGAGTGAGTATATGGTTAGATGACGTTTGCATCACTGGGCCTACCCAAGAAATCCATTTAGCAAGGTTACAGGAAGTCTTGAAACGATTACATGACGCTGGGCTACGATTGCACAAGGATAAATGTGTTTTCTTCCAAGATCATGTCACGTACTTAGGTTACGTCATCGATAGGAATGGTTTAAAAACATGCCCTAATAAAGTAGAAGCAATACTTAACGCCCCAGCGCCCGAAAACGTTTTAGGTATTAAAAGGTTCCTAGGCGTCGTCAACTATTACAGGAATTTCATACCAAATGCATCGGCAGTTTTAAGTCCATTACATGAATTATTACGTGCAGGTGTAGAATGGAATTGGGGTGCGCGCCAGCAAGCTGCGTTCGACAGCATCAAGCGCGAGCTGGCCGGCGACCGTGTTCTAGCTCATTTCGACCCCGCGGCTCAGCTGACCTTGGCCGTGGACGCTGGGCCGGCGGGCCTCGGGGCGGTGATCGCCCATGTGGACGGCGAAGGCCGCGAACGTCCCATCGCATATGCATCCCGTTCGTTATCAGTAAGTGAAAGAAATTACAGCCAAATTCAAAAAGAAGCCACGGCAATAATTTTCGGCGTTAAACACTTTCATCAATACTTATACGGTAGACAAATCCCATTCATTTTAAAAACCGATCATAGACCACTAATTTCTATATTTGGTAAAAAAAATGGAATCTCGGTCACGGCCGCATTGCGATTGCAGCGGTATGCAATTCTACTGTCAGCCTATAACTATGTAGTACAGTATGTTAGCGGCAAACATAATCAGGTAGCGGATTATTTTTCCCGTTCCCCCTTGCACAGACAGACTGACAACGAACGGGAGCAAGATGCAGATAATTATTTTTTGTTCCTAGACACTGACGTAAAACCGGTTTCTTTCGACCAGATACGACGGGCGACAGACAGTGATAAAATATTGAAAACGGTGATCAAGTATATGACTCACGGGTGGCCTAGGAAGATTACGTGTAGTTCTATAATGCCCTATTTCCAGTGCAAAATCGATTTAGAAGTTATAGACGGGTGCTTATTTCGAGGTCATAGAATAGTGATTCCTTGCGTGTTTCGAGAAGCTATGCTAGTCCAACTGCATTCATCACATTTCGGAATCGTGAAAACGAAGAATGCGGCTCGCGGTAGGATGTGGTGGCCCGGGATCGACGGCGATATCGAGCGTTGGGTCGGCGCCTGCCGGGTGTGCGCGGCGGCGGCGCCGGCGCCTCCCCGCGCGCCGCCGGCGCCCTGGCCGCGCCCGCCGGGCCCGTGGCACCGCATTCATATTGACTATATGTCTTTCGAGCAAAAGGATTACTTGATCGTGGTCGATGCTTTTTCCAAATGGCTGGAGTGTATTTATATGGATAAAGGTGTTTCCACTGGTGCCCGGATATTGAAATTTAAATACTTATTTTCTGTATTTGGAATCCCACACACAATTGTGTCGGATAATGATGTGAAAATTTGTTCGGCTGAGTTTAAAACATTCTGCAATGTTAATGGGATAGATTACTTAAGATCCCCAATTTATCATCCCTGTAGTAACGGTCAAGCAGAGAACTCCGTGAAAACCTGTAAAAAAAATGCTCAAGTGCGTATTTTCGAATTTGACGGATGCCAGCCAATGCTCAGTACAAGAGAAGTTACTGGGTTCTTTGTTTGACTATAGAAATACCATACATTGTGTAACAGGGCGCACACCGGCTCAACTAATGTTAGGAAGGGATTTAAGGTCTAGATTAGATCTAGTGCTGCCTAAAAAGGGTAATAGTAATGAAACTCCGGAACGTAACGTATCAGTAGAACCTTGTCGCAAATTCCAAGTCGGAGAAACAGTGTGGGCTAAGTGTTTCACTGCACGTAAATGCATTTGGAAAATAGGGACCGTCATTGGCATTAAGGGCATTAGAATGTACGAAATATTGTTTACCGAATTTGATGAAAAATGTAATAGGCACGTAGACCAAATTCGTAAATATACAAACCCACATAGCGGCTTAACCAAGCAATATGAACCACAAACCTCTCAAGTAGCAACAAACGGTTCATGCCTTTTTAGCGACTCAGATACGGCCGGGGCTGCCCAAGCCTCCGTGACCGACACAACGGCGCCGCCAGCGCAGACGTCCGCGGGCTCGTTTGATGTATCCCCACCCCTACCTTCATCCGCCTCGCCAGTCGCTACACAAGCAGCGGCGACCGCGGAGGGTGAGGGCGACGATACTAACCTGCAAATTTCGGAAGCGGAGAGTGGGACCGAGGATGAGCAGTGGGCTGAAGCTTGGGAAGGGGGCGATGGAGGTACGGCCAATGACGTAGTGGGTGCTAATGAGGAACAAGGCGTCCCTCCCGTTAGTTTAGATATGGGAAATGAGCCGGTGGGGCGTTCTAAAAGGAAAAGAAATATTGTTAGTTATAAACAATATTTTTAGTTTTTAGATACTAATTAATGGCTTTTAACCGGACTGGATTGTATTGTTTTAGGTTCCCAAACTAATGGTGAAGGAGTGATATATATGTAAGCGCATTACGGACGTCAAAACCAGTAATAAACTAGCTACAGAGCAGTGCGGTTGTTTTGCTTATCACCCCGCGACATACCACAACCATAACTACAAAAAGAGCTTACTTATTGATGTGAGTCGACTGCAGTACTACATTTGTATCGTCCATTTGTATTAAGTAGTAGCGTCTGCTAACGAAACTTTGGATTTCAATTTAAACGAAAAAAAATAAAAATCATCGCTCGGAGTTGAATTCGACCAACGAACCTCTGTCATATCGGGCGGGACAGCCATTCAGCCAATTGAGCCAATGGCACCTTATCTCAGTTTAACCAATCTTTAATTACAAGCAGTTCCTCTTATGACGCCAGACAGGCGTGTACGAAGACAACTCGGCTCAACGTTTCAAATTACATTCGAAAAATAAAAACACTTGGACTTATTTGAACTGCTCCTTCGACGACCGCGTACAAACGTGTAATTACGTTTAGGACCCGCAGAAGTCGCCCACACATTAAAGGATGATTCACAGTAGACCGTTCTGTGTCCGGGCCGGCCCATTTCCTTTAACAGCTAACGCAACGGCCGGCGTATTTCTCTAGAAGAAAACGGGCCGGCCCGGACACGGAACGGCCTACTGTGAATCATCCTTAATACTTTTATTGCCGGCTAGTGCAGCTACGCGCTATTATGCTCGTAGGCCGTAGCGACGTATTTCTCGTATGTAGCCCGTAGCAGCTACAAACAGAGTACTCGACAATCGGGTTCTCGGCGTTGAATGTGTTCAAATATGGCGTTAATCAGGCGTGTAGCCTGGCATCACGCGTATCGCCTGCTCAAGTAATCAAGGCTTTCAAACAAGCCAGTAGCACTGATTTATTTTTATACTACAACGGTGATAGAAAAGCATACGATCTGCCTGATTGTAAGAAGACATTGCAGCTTACACCTGCAATACCGGCACAATCACAAGCACGCTGCTGACCATTTTTAGGGTTCCGTAGTCAATTAGGAACCCTTATAGTTTCGCCATGTCTGTCTGTCTGTCTGTCTGTCCGTCTGTCCAAGGATTTGCTCTGTGATTGTTAGTGCTAGAAAGCTGCAATTTAGTCAAAGTCAAAATCATTTATTGCAAGTCCCATTACAGTTAAAAAGAAGGAATTAAGAATACATAGGTCTACCATGTGACGCCCTGCAAGGGCACAACAACATATTAAGGGGGCTAATTTATTACATCGTTTGACTTTTACTACTAACAATACTATAATCAATAATACACTCCACCTTGTTAGCATGGACAAGACAAAAAATCAGACAAAGTGGTGAAATAATAATAATAATAAATATTAGGGGACATTTTTTTTTACACAAATCGAACTAGTCCCACAGTAAGCTCAATAAGGCTTGTGTTATGGGTACTAGACGACGATATATTTAATAGATATATACTTAAATACATAGAAAACATCCAAGTCTCAGGAACAAATGTCTCTGCTCACCACAGAAACAAATGCCGTTACCGGGAATCGAATCCTAAACAATTTTTTTTTAAGGGTACTTGCCCTACACGTATAGTGGGGATGTTTTCTTTTGCTTTAACACTATGGTGTGGGGTGTTTTTGGATAGGTCTTTCAAAATGAATAAGGGTATTCATCAAACATTTTTGATAAAGTGAATATTATCGGAAATAATCACTACAAAAGAAAAAAAGTGTCCCCCTCTAACTTCTGAACTATGGTTCCAAAAATTATGAAAAAAGTAAAGACTTTCAACAAAAACTATAATGAATATGATCAAATAAGCTGTTTTTGAGCTATCGTAAAAAGTCTTCCCTTCTTAGTAAAAGACGTATGAAACGCTGCGAAGGTATTGTCCTTTTGCTTGTTATTGATTTTATTAATTAAGTTCATTGGGCAACTACGGAACCCTACACTGAGTGTTCAGGCATTGTAGTCTTTCAATATGTAGGTAGATTGCGAAGCCTCGGTTTTTCGGCGGATTTGACGGGTAGACACTCGTCGATCAGACTTTGCTATCGGAGCATAACGCACGGACGCGCGGCTTATATGTCTTGCCTAATATTTCATAAAAGTTGGTTAAATCGGTGTGAATTCATAGTTTTATGTGTGTGGACAACTTAATTAATTATAGACTCTGTACGGAGCGTGTGGAAGTCGGTGCTGGCCAGCCCGGAGAAGCTGCTGCTGGACAAAAAGGATCTCAGAGGTTAGTGGTCTACTGCATATTGTTTGAATGCAATGCCTGTACTGCTTAGCTGCTAGAATTCCGGGACCGGTGAAGCTCGGAGCTATTCGAAGGTTTGTTCTTTACGCGAACACTGAGCATGGCCCGACATGCTCTTGGCTGATTTTTTGATTTGGGTATACAGTGCATTAACAGAGACCAATGCAGGCATTGCAGGTCTCTCACCCTAAACACACATCATCGTGAGCTCTATAGGTAGTGACCTTACTCACCACACCATCAGAATCACCACACCACATAGGTACCTACAGAGCAAGTGTGTTACTCTAACAATGGCGCCCCGCCAAACAACCGTCAGCGGCCGACGATAGTTATTATATTTCTGCGATAGACACGGAATATTTCTCTCAAAGATGCAGCGCGCTTGCACCGATGCACTTCTATTTCCGCCCGCGGCCCTCGCTGTACAACACGAGGATTTGATGCTTGTTAGTGAGAAAAATGCTAAAATAAGATCAACAGACTGACTGTACTCGCGCGGAACAACAATTTCTTAGGTCAATTCAGCCTATAATACGTCCCACTGCTGGGAACAGGACTCCTCTCGTAGATGAAAGGGAACGGACATTAGTACGGTAAATATCAAAGAAATATAATGATGATATAAAATTATAAATTTAACATTAGCTTTACCAATAAATAAGATTAAATCTGTATATTTAGATTATATTTTTATCATCACCAACTAATATCCCATACTTATTAAAAACTTACAAAATAAATAATTTAAAATAAGGGGTCACCCCGCGGCATCGTGCCAAAGATGCTGGCAGCATTTCCTCGCTGTATAGCAATGATCATCATCATCATATCAGCTAAGGGACGTCCACTGCTGGACATAAGCCTCCCCAAAAGAGTGCCTTAATGACGGGCCTGCACCACCCACATCCAGCGTTTCGCGACCTTTACCAGGCCATCAGGCCACCGTCCTTGTAGGGGTCTATATATACGACTGTATAAATTTTAAAGGGTCGACAACGCCCATGTGACACCTCTTGAGTTACAGGCGTCCATAGGCTGCAGTGATCAGGTGGGCCGTACGCATGTTTGCCACCGACGTGGTATAAAAAATATACACTCGTATGTATATAAGTAATGTATCTGACAGCACGAGATTATAGCGCGCCAGTCAATGCAGTCTTTGAGATAGTAACAAGTTGTATTTTTTTGTTTTTGTTTGTTTTAAAGAAAAAATTGTTTGTTTTTAAAATAAAATAAGTAGTTATTACAGTACATATGGTGCTACTTTACCGCACGAGTGCGGTATTCAGTAGATTACGTGCATATGTCGAAACTTAAAAGAGCCATATGTACTGTAAAAGGTTGTACGATACACGTGCAAACAGGTAATTCGCAACTCGTGTCGATTTAAAACACTCCCTTCGTTCGTGTTTCAATTTATCACTACTCGTTGCGATTCTCCTGTTCTCTGCACTTGTATCGTAATGTACTATTAATACAGAAGAGTAAAAAAAAAACAGGTAAAAAAAGGAAAACTTTTTTTCAACTGGGAGTACTGGGACCGCTTGGAAATAATAGCTGGCTTCCTCAATAGTGGTTTCATTTTCTGCTCTTGTTCTGTAACAGGCCCAGAACACACAGGGCCCACACAAATACACATACCACACACAGGGCACACAAGGCTCTACAACCCGCCCTATAGTCTGGGTCGAAATCGGCCGGCGCACTGCGAACACGCCCCCAGGTAATGGCGGCTGATGGCTTCCGCACCGCGATGCGCCCGATATCCGCCATCATATAATACGACTGGCTTTCAGCTCCTTATTAAAAGTTGCTTCTTTGACCGTATTTCATTCTGTGGATGCTACACTGAGCAGCGCTTGCCTCTATTACCCTGGCGTAAATTAAAAAGTATATTTGCATTCGTTCTTCGTTTTAAAAATGCTCGTCGTGCGTCATAAAAACACAATATTCTAAAAATGCAACACCGTCGCAAACTTCATTTAGCATGCCTACTTTTTGGAGTAATTCATCACAAAGCTCCTTCCTATCTTTATGAGAAGTTGTCGTGGATGTCTGCCCGGAGGTCACATGGAACACGCCTATGTAGTATGCAGCTGATGACACCCCGGCATGCTTCCGCGGCATTCCGTGGGAGCTTCAGATACGCGGCGACAAAGATTTGGAATAATATTCCGCCCCCCATCCGTAGCCTGGAATGTATATCAAGTTTTAGAGCAAATTTGAGAACAAAAATATATGAACATCAGCAGCAGCAGGAGACGCTCCGATTGGATACGAGCTATTTATGAGATAAAGTCAAATCCAGAATTTTCCACTTCCTTTAAATTATATTGTATTTTTTCTAAGTATTATATAAAGTTTTTTTTAATAAAGTACATAAATACCTGCCTTTTTCGGTGCCATTTAACATATCTGCCTTCAAGCCATTCGCAGCTGTAACCGTGTCCTAAACATCATTCATTGGTAACCATCACGATTACATGTATTAGTTTTTATTTGCATGTATTAAATTGTCGCTTCTGTCTTATGATTGTCTCGCTTTGTGTCTTGTTTATGTCCTGATTTCTTAATTGTATTCTTCATCTAATTACATTTGTTGCCTTGCGGGGAACCTAAATAATTCAGAAGTTTAAAGTTAGAGGTTGGCGATAGATAAGTGACGCAATATTTTATCATGTATCTGTTTTATAAGTGTTACTTACCTGTGTCCTGTCCCTAAAACGTAGTGATTATACTGATTATATTCTTCTTGCCCTAAAAACTGTGAAATTCTTGTGTATGTGTTATTAATTTTATTATGTTCGAAGAAAATAGCACTAAGTAAAATATATATACAGAGATTACAGAGATAAGAAACAGTCATAGAGATGTCAGTGAAATACTCCACAATCTCCACATAGATCGAGCGCTACTGTGGTATAAAGTAAGAACTAACCGTACGACCGCTGCATCTCTGTCACTCCAATATGTAAGTGCGACAGAGGAAGCACCCAGTGACATCTGATACAAACGAGTTAAACTAGCATCCTTTGCAAAAAGTCGTACTTTAAGCCACAGATTAGCTTCGAGCTAGATGCCTGGATGCGTTCAATTTTTGTATAAGGCCGTGTGGTACAGTCGGGTTCGCTTACACGTACACGCATTTGTGCCTTATTATTATTATTTATTGTTTATGAAGTGTGTACGTGTGTGTGAACTTGGCTGTGCCGCACAGATCGTGACCCATCAATGGTCCTGCCGGAAGACCAGCGCTGACTCCTGAGTCAGCACCATGCTGAGGCGGGACCATTTCATGGTAAACTTTGAAAATTGTAAAACTTTTTTAACATTTTGTCTGTTTGCCATGAATAAAGCTTTTCTATTTCTATTTCTATTTCTATTTTATATTTGTATAAGAAATATCCATTCGCTTTGGCCCATGCTGTTAGCGTATTTTTTGATGATGCACTTTTCCATATGCCTCAAACGCTCATGTGAGTTTAACCAACTAAACCCCGTGCCTTATACGCATGAGTGAAGTAATAGTTGAGTTCAGACTATTAAGAGTAGGGCATAAGTAGAAAATTGCAAATTGAATAGAACTCCCATATGCGTTGAAGGCACTGGGTGAAGCTCGTTAAATATATTCAAATAAATCAAATAGTTTATTCAAAATAAGTTAAGGTAAATTTTACCTACATCTGAGATGATACAATCATTACGATATAGTTTTTTTACTATTTTAGTCTGAACTAGGAAAATATTTAAAGACAAAGAGTTAGTTAAAACTTCGTTCGCGTTCGTGGCCCAGCGGCGCACGCGTACCGCGTGCGGTATGCGAGGTTAAGCAATGTCGGGCGAGGTCAGTCCATGGATGGGTGACCGCTTTGAGTGGTTACTAACTGAGCGCTCCCGTGCTTTGGAAGGCACGTTAAGCCGTTGATCCCGGTTGCTATCTATGATAGCAGTCGTTAAACCAAGTTAGAGGCCTCCAGGCGGCTTGAGAACTTCTAACAGTCAAGTTGCCCACTCACTTGACAAGCCTAATCCCAATAAGGTCTAGTTTCCCCCTCGGGTTGGAAGGTCAGATGGCAGTCGCTTCCGTAAAAAATAGTGCCTACGCCAACTCTTGGGATTAGGTAGCGGACCCCAGGCATCCTTCAGGATGCTACTGTACTGGGAATAACGCTAGGAGGATGATGAGTTAGTTAAAACTATTAACTAAAATTAAATATCAAAAATAAACTCAAATGAAATTCGTGCACAATAAGATGAGGAATATGACGTTACATAATATTAATATTTCAACACAACTATACAACTATGAAGTCTAAGAGTTGTTTCGGAATATTTAAGTAGAGCACAAACAGGAGGTTATGAATGAGTGTTATAGTAGTGGATCGGCATTATTTCTCACGTTCCTAACATAAGAATTACTGTTCCGAACGGGGTATCTACCATATAGGTAGGTAGGTATATTATATTTATTGAGTTCTCGATATTTCGGCGATGATGCACCATTTTCAAGGATTAACTGACGTGCTGAAGGTTTTATTTGTGGTCTGCCCACACTCCAAGCGATCTACCCTCTTCTTGGTTTTCTTTTTACATAAGGCAAGTTTCCATTTAGAAAATACTCTTAAAATTAAATCTATACATATAATAAAGCTGCAGAGGGTGAAAAGTCTGTAAATGAAAAATATTCGAAAAAAAATTGGCTGGGCAACTTAGAATCGATAACAGAACACGTAACAACAGTTTTTAGAATTTTTGTCTTTTTATCTGTTTGTTTGTTTACTTGCCCGCGCATCACGTGAAAACGGCTGAACGGATTTTGATGCAAACTTTACTAATCTGTCGAGAAAATCCCCGGTCAGGTTTTAGGCTATAAAAAATGTGCACACTTGGGTTAAAAGGGGGTAAAAAGAGGGGTTGAATTTTGTATGGGAACTCCTACAATCCATGAGTTACAGGTTTGAAAATTGGTAAGCACATACTAGACGACAAAGAAAAAACATTAATAATCAAAATTTGTGAAAGCTTAAGATAAGGACTGAAAAAAAAAACAAGTAAACGCTAATAGACATAGAAATAACCTATACATAGTGTCTATAACAACGCTCTGGCATCAGCCTCGCCTGCCTTGCCGCCCTCCACCACGCCTTCATTATCGCGTATAACACTCTTGGCTTGACTTGGCACGCCCATCGGGCCTTCGGCCCTCAGCCTTATATCAAAAGTCCGTTCTGTTGGGCTTTTCATATAAGGCCCAACAGAGCTTCAGGCCTCCGGCCCTCCACCATACATAAGGAGACCGCTGTGTGTGAGTGAATGATCGGCTTTTGGTCTCGCATTTGTTGCCGTTCTGCTTCGCATTTTCGGCCAGCTTTGACCCTTCGGCCCTCAGCCTTGCGTAAGGAGCCTGCTCTGTTGGAATGATAGGCCCGCATGTCTTGCCGGTCTGCTTAAGGCCTTTGGCCATAATACCTACATGAAGAACTCGCTTTGTTGGGACTACGTTTTACGCCAGAACTGCGTAGCGAAACTTCTATCTATATTAATTTTTATTTTTTTGATGGAAAGGCGAGAGCGAGTTCTACGCGAACGAAGTAGTGGGCAAAAGCTAGTGTTCTAATATTATTGAGAACTTCCACATTTCGCAATTTGATTTCTATTTACAAGATTTTATTTATTTATGTAACTTGTACTGTCCGTATGTAAGTAAGTAGGTAAATATGCAAAATTTGATGTTTAGTTTTCATCAAATTTTGCAATCCTTTTTTCAGCCACTTGCCGGTATCCGATTGTGCTGAAATTTGGCATATTTATGTAAGTTCGGTGACAATACAATCCACCACCACCACCGAGCCACCACCGAGCTGATCTGATGATGGAGACAAAAGGTGGCCATAGCAACTCCTAAAGTCTAAACTACACAAGATAATCCAATCTTGTTTGAGCTCATTCGAACCGTCTCAAGGAGTAGTTGATGGTTGCTGAAAAAAGTACAGTCGGCAATAAAACATGTACCAAAAAATGTTTTTTTGACAGAACCGTACTATTTGCCATTTTCCAATCACGTTTCCAAATCAATATTTATTTGGATTATTTAACCTTTGCCAGGGCAACACAAGTACACAATGGTGGATACCATTGTGTACTTAAGTTACATTTTTGAAGTTGGCCGTTATATACTAGCCTGACTAAGTTATCTATGAACTCCTGTTGCTGTCAAATAAAATAAAAATATGAATACAATGTTTATTACAAAAAGAGACAGTTAAATTGAATTGTATACATATACATTAGGATAGAATTGGAAATAAGCAGGAAATAAATAAGCTTTTATAAATACGTGACCGATCGACAAAAGAAAAAAAAACTCTGCATAATACCCACTCAAGAAGCTGAAGCTTGTTGGTTTCTCACTTCTAAAGTCAAAAGGAAATAAGGTACTTAATCGTTTTTGATAACTGAAACACTTTAGTTTAACGGGGTATACTTTTACAACGTCGGTTAGGGTACGGCTTGGCCATAGCTATAGCCATAGCCCGGGCCTTTAGCGATGTAGCTATCACATATAGTGTCCAGTTGTTTGATATGGAACTTGGTGGACGGTGGCTCGACGGCGCAATAATCCTCCATGACATGTACCCCATTGTTAAATTCATTATGTATCCGATTCCAATGAAACTGGTATTGCGAGCCCTGGTTCCCACTAGTTACCCATCGCACGACACTACCATCCCTGTCGCGGGTTAGCATACCGTTATACTTCTCAAAAATAAATTCTTCCACAGCACCAGTCTTATAAGCAGCAAACACATTCAGTTCTTCCGTATTTCTATTCAGTTTATATATAAGTCTTTGACTAGCATCTCCAATATACACTTCGCCATCATTATCTGCTGATAGCGCAACGTGATCTCTATTGAAAATTGCTTTTGGAGGTTGATCTTCATTCTTATGCACATAAAGAGTGTTGTTAGAAATAAAATATACCCGATTGAAGAGCTTATCCACAACAAGACCGCTGACTGTGATATTCTCTAAGTGTCTATAAGTATAATTCCACTGGTCTGGATCCAACATTGGCAGTAACTTATTGCCACCATAGACTTGAAAATCGGGATTCGGACTTGAAATTGTTTCCGTGATATTATTAGTTGGGTCGTACGTGTAGAATGTTTTTGGGGTTTCTTCCGCACCCAAATACAGCGATCTCGACGCTTGATGCACGGCCATTCCAGCTGTCCTCATCGTGTTGATCAGACGTATCTCGAGGTGGTCTAGAGAGACGGCCACGTTCAGGTTGCCGTTTAGTTGAAGGTAGAGGATGTTTTCCATTCGGTCGATGGCCATCTGGTCGGTGATGGGGAACCCTGAGATGATGGTTGTGCGGGAGTAGCACCGGCCGTCGATGCAAGCGTCACATTCAGCGTGCGTGGCCCCAGCAAGCGCGCATAGCGCTAACAGGAACGCCAACATATTTGTAACTGGAAATTGAAAAAGAGTGATTGAAAGCTCGTGTGCTACTCTGAAGCGGCGCCACCACAATGAATATCAATTAATTATATACTGAAATGATGTACCTGAAACGTACATCATGTACCTATAGCGTTTATGGCTGTACCTGTTCTAGGGATCGAAATAATGGGCATTGAAAGTGGCGCCGCTGGGGAGCATACTCTGCAGCGGCGCCACTTAGTACTCATAGATAGAAATGATATTAGCTATTTTTTTTCTTATATAAATTGATGTACTAATGCCGATTATGACATACCTATTGAAAAAAAATCATTATTTTCTTTCATTTGTGATTTTATTTACTTTTTTTTCCGCGTTCCGCCGTTATTTCACGTAGCGTATATGGCCACCATAAGAGCCGCGAGCCGCGGCCCGCGGGAGCACGGGAAGAATTTCTATCTTCTTCTCGCTCACCCACGCGCCTCTCTTACAGCTCATACCGTTTAGGCGGAACGCGGAAAGAAAAAAGTAAATAAATACACTAATGAATGAAAACAAAATATTTTTTTCTATAGGTACGTCATAAACAGCATTAGTACATCAATTTATATAAGAAAAAATAGCTAATATAATTTCTATTTATGAGTACTAAGTTGCGCCGCTGCAGAGTATGCTCCCCAGCGGCGCCACTTTCAATGCCCATTATTTCGATCCCTAGAACAGGTACAGCCATAAACGTTATAGTTACATGATGTACGTTTCAGGTACATAATTTTAGCATATAATTCATTGATATTCATTATGGTGGCGCCGCTGCAGAGTAGCACACGAAAGCTCAGTGCTGTCATTTTTAGGATCACTTATCGTGCGACTCAGCCTGTTCATTTGTCACAACTACTTACATTTATCTCAGGAACTATTTATTCATTAAGGATAATTCACAGTAGACCGTTCCGTGTCCGGGCCGGCCCGTTTTCTATGACAGCAAACGCAACGGCCGGCGTATTTCTCTAGAAGAAAACGGACCGGCCCGGACACGGAACGGCCTACTGTGAATCATCCTTAATACGCTTTCGATTTGTGGAATAGGTAACAAAGCTGATCGAAATTTATTGAAAAAAATACACGTACATATGTATGTAAACACTTTAGTATACAAATTAACAGGTGACATTCACTACACATATACATAAACTCACGCCTATATTTCCAAAAGGGGTAGGCAGAGCACACAAAAAATAATTTCAGTACCACTTTTAGTTATTCTAGCTTTATAGAAGTGACAGGTTGCTAACCCATCGCCTACATCACGCTTCAAACCGGTTCTCATAGTCGACTATTTTGACACCCGTGGGAAAAAAGGGGGTGGGGCTATTGTAACTTGGCACCACACGGGGGATACTGCCTCCGAAGCCAGAGGTCCCGGGTTCGAATCCCGGCCAGGGCATTATTTCTGCATTGAGGACTGATATTTGTTCCTAGGTCTTGGACGTTTTCTATGTATTTATCTATATAATTATGTATATCGTCGTCTAGTACCCATAGTACAAGTTTTGCTTAGTTTGAGACTCGTCTCTCTGGGGTCGATTTGTGTAAAGATTGTCCCCAAAAAAAGCATGTGATTGTTAAGCGGCGTTGGGCTCGTAACAATCAAGTTTCTAGAACAATATTTCTTTGCTATTCCGCTGAAGGAAGTGTAGGTCCATTAGTGATAATGCAATTTATCCACTTGCGTATTTTTTCATGCCGTTAATGTTCCCACCCTCCCTCCGCGGGCACAAGCATGCAAATAAATACAAAAAAAAACACCACCAATAATAACAAAACCTCGACACGTGTTTCGCCTGTCTACGAGGCATCATCAGTAGTGTATTTAATAAACTACCGGGGTCAATTACTTCGTAAACTAGTCTCCTATCTTTTAAACGTAAATTAAAAACGTAGCTTGTCGAGCAGGCGTATTATAGCTTTAGTGAACTCATGAATGTTTGTCAAATGAATAGTTAAGTTAATAATTTTAAAGAAAAAAAAACGGCTTCAATGGGGGAGGCCGGTGAAAGATATTTATACTTAGATGGTGCACTCTTAGATTCCATACAATGAAATAAAAAAGGTTAAGTATGTTTATAATGGTAGAAGACTAAGTACCCTCAATTCCTCAAGTAATCCTCCATCAGAACTAAAGCTTGACAAAAATGTGTCTTGAAAACCTAGCTTGCTTGACAAATATAACGAAGAGAACAATTCGCCAAACGTGAACTATGCGTCGTTGAAGAGTTCCATTCTGATCATCATCAGCAGTTCCACTTCATCAAATGTCACTTATTTAAATGTAAATGCTTGATTTGTTTATGAAAATACTAAAATCACTATATGTATGCCTTTTACATTTGAGGAGTTCTCTCGATTCCTCATGGATCCCATCATCAGAACTCGACCTTGATAAATGATTGTCTTGAAAATCTAACTTGCTTAACAAACACAGCAAAGAGGACAATTCGCCAAATGTGAACTATGCGTCGTTGAAGAGTTCCGTTCTGATCGTCATCAGCAGTTTCACTTTATCAGATGTCACTTTATTGAATGAAAATGCTTGATTAGTTCATGAAAATACTTAAATCACTATATGTGTGCCTTTCACCCGCCCGCATGCCAAGCGTGGCGATTATGGCATTTACCCCCCATGAAATTGGGGGAGGCCTATGTCCAGCAGTGGACGTCCTAGGGCTGATATGGTGGTGGTGGTGGTGCCTTTCACATTTGAGGAGTTCCCTCAATTCCTCATGGATCCCATCATCAAAACTGCGTTTAGACAAAAACGGGACCAACTTGGATATATATACTTACAATCAAAAAAAGAATTTTCAAAATCGGTTAAGAAATGACGGAGTTATGGAGTAACAAACATTTAAAAAAAAGCATACAACCGAATTGATAACCTCCTCCTTTGAAATCTTGAAGTCGGTTAAAAATAGAATGTCTTGATGTCTAATAACATAATTAATATTGATCTTTATGTCGTGATTTACACCGATCCACTTGTAATGAATTAATTAATCTTGTATTTAATTTGATCTCATTTTATTTGTTTATTTCTTTCATGTATTTTAATCAACTCCTATTTCCCTTAGAAGAAGAAGAAGAAAAATATTTATTCGTGACCAAAAATAACTAGTATACCATAAAAAAATTAAATAAAAATCGTAATTCGTCACGAAAGGGTCTCGCCTCAGCATAAATGCCGACTCAGGGAGCCGACGGACCTGTTGTGCCGCTGACATGCGTAAAAGGGGGCGTCCAATCAAACGACGGAGCATACTATAATCACTATAAACCAAATATTTGGGCGTAATTATACAATAAAATTTAAAATAGGTCATTACAATTTACAATAACAATGCATGTACAAGAAAAAACACAGAAAGAGCAAATAGTAATGTTAACAGAAAAGAACAGAACATACAATATGCAGGAAGAACAATGTAGGATTGTTGTGCTATAGTGATGTTTGCGCAATATGTTTATGGGACGTACAACAATGGTGAGTAAACTACAAACTACAAAATGGGAAATAAAATGACCCAGATTAGCTTCACATCGAACACATCTAAATTTGTAATAATACATTATATTATCAGGGAGGTGTCGGGTTTATCGTCCACAAATCCCTCGTGAACAACGTGGTGAAGATCGAGAGTGTGTCGGCTAGGGTGGCGTACCTTATACTCAGAGTATCCGAGAGGTACTCGTTGACGGTCATACAGGTGTACGCGCCGACCTCGGCACACTCCGACGACGAGGTGGAGGCTATGTATGAGGATATATCAAAGGTCATGCATAGTTCCAAAACCTACTTCACCGTTGTTATGGGGGATTTCAACGCGAAACTGGGCAAGAGAGACGGCGAAGAGCCGAGAGTGGGGCAATTTGGAGTTGGAAGTCGGAACCACCGGGGCCAACTACTGGCTGGTTTCTTGGAGAAGGAGGGACTCTACATGATGAACTCCTTCTTCAAGAAACGCGAGCACAGGAAGTGGACCTGGATGAGTCCCGACGGTGCAACAAAAAACGAGATTGACTTCATCATGTCAACGAAGAGGCATATATTCAATGATGTCTCTGTGATCAATACGGTTAAAACCGGAAGTGATCATCGTCTGGTAAGAGGCACATTGAATATATGCGTCAAGCTAGAGCGCTCTCGACTGATGAAGTCCACGCTCCGTCCAGCAGCAGTCCAAATCCAAAACCCCGAGAGCTTTCAGCTGGAACTCCAAAACCGTTTCGATTGTCTAGGCGGCGATGTGGACGAATTCAACGACGGGTTTGTGGAAGCTGTCCAAAGCATTGGGTCTAAGTTCTTTAAGGCCTAACGAACTCCAAGAGCCAAAAGGCTTTCTATCTCCACTCAGAGGCTCATCGAGAAAAGGAATGAGATGATTCTGCAGTCTTCAGCCGATGCGAAATTATACAGGCAGCTCAATAAACAGATCTCTAAGTCCATTACCCGCGATCTGCGCCAATTCAATACAAATCGTATTGAAGAGGCCATCGAGCAGAATAAGGGCTCTAAAGTTTTCTCAAGAGATCTGTCTATTGGGCAGAGCCAGCTCGCCAGATTAAAAACTGAAGATGGTAGAATCGTTTCGTCCAAACCTGAGCTTCTGCTTTTATGGACAGCTATACACGTCAACTAGCAGACCCGAAGTTGGTCTGGCGGAAGACCCTAGAGCTAGATTAACCCGGCACTATACCGAAGATATCCCGGACATCAGTCTGTACGAGATTAGAATGGCTCTTAAGCAGCTGAGGAACAACAGGGCACCCGGTGAAGACGGAATTACAGCGGAACTCCTGAAGGCGGGTGGAAAACCGGGCCCTTCAGAAGTTGTTCGACTCCGTCTTACTGGAAGGGAAAACTCCAAAGGCATGGAACAGAGGTGTGGTGGTGCTGTTCTTCAAAAAGGGTGACAACTCCTTACTGAAGAACTACCGACCCATCTCACTTCTGAGCCATGTCTATAAGCTGTTTTCAAGAGTCATTACGAACCGTCTCGCACGCAGGCTAGATGACTTCCAGCCTCCCGAACAAGCCGGTTTCCGAAGAGGCTTTAGCACCGTAGACCACATCCATACGCTCCGTCAGGTTATACAGAAGACTGAAGAGTATAACCTGCGCCTCTGTTTAGCGTTCGTGGACTACGAGAAAGCCTTTGATTCGATTGAAACGTGGGCTGTACTACAATCTCTCCAACGGTGCCAAGTGGACTACCGCTATATCGAAGTGCTGAAGTGTTTGTACGAGAATGCCACTATGTCAGTCCGACTCCAGGACCAGAACTCAAAACCTATTCCGTTGCAGCGGGGAGTCAGGCAAGGAGATGTTATTTCTCCTAAACTGTTCTCCGCTGCACTGGAGGATGTTTTCAAGACTCTGGACTGGAGAAGGATGGGCATCAACATAAACGGCGACTACCTCACTCACCTTCGGTTTGCTGACGATCTAGTTGTCTTGGCTGAGACCATGGAGGATTTAAGTACAATGCTCAATGACCTCAGTAAAGCCTCCGAGCGAGTTGGTCTAAGGATGAACATGGACAAGACGAAGATCATGTCAAATGTCCATGTCGCACCAACTCCTTTAACAATCGGACACTTTACGCTCGAAGTTGTAGACGATTACATATACCTAGGACAGACTGTCCAGTTGGGTAGGTCCAACTTCGAGAAAGAGGTTAATCGTCGAATCCGACTCGGCTGGGGCGCGTTCGGGAAGCTACGGCACATCTTTTCGTCCAATATTCCGCAGTGTCTCAAGACAAAAGTTTTTGACCAGTGTGTGTTGCCAGTGATGACATATGGCACTGAAACGTGGTCGCTTACTATGGGCCTCATAAGAAGGCTCAAAGTCACCCAAAGGGCAATGGAGAGAGCTATGTTGGGAGTTTCTCTGCGTGATCGCATCAGGAATGAGGCCATCCGCAGCAGAACCAAAGTGACCGATATAGCCCTCCGAATCGCTAAACTTAAGTGGCAGTGGGCGGGGCACATAGCACGTAGAACCGATGGCCGTTGGGGCGGAAAGGTTCTCGAGTGGCGGCCACGTACCGGAAGGCGTAGCGTGGACAGGCCCCCCACACGGTGGACTGATGACCTGGTGAAGGTCGCGGGTGTCCGCTGGATGCGGGTGGCGCAGGATCGGTCATTGTGGAAGTCTTTAGGGGAGGCCTATGTCCAGCAGTGGACGTCTTTCGGCTGACATGATGATGATGATGATGATATTTTGTAGGCTCCTACACATTGAGAACACAAACTTTAGCATATATAGTGTCATATATGAGAAAGTAGAGTGTGTTTAGCTTAGATTAATTAGGTACTGTATGACGTGTAATAATATGTTTTTTTTTTTATTAGGCTCACAAAACAAGTTACAGCCATTTATGGACTTATAAGCTAAGGATTAATAATTTGAACCGGACCATAACTCTAGATATGTGTGCACAGAATGATCTGCTGGTATGTATGTATGTATAATGTAGATAAACAGTATAGCAATGAGTCGTTAAACACAACAAACACATGACAACTAATGTAGTTCAACTAAATTTAAAATAATTACATTGTACTTAGATCAATAAAACGTTAAGGGGGATACGAAGTTACTTAAGCTTACATATAACATTCTGAATTTTATTTTTGAAAGAGGGTAGGCTGTTGTTAAAAATGTCTAATGATGGATTCTCGGCAGCAGTTTCGTTATACAATCGACACATTCTTGTAACGGGATTATAGAAGGAGGTGTTATTTTTATAAATTTGTAACTGAAATAGTTTCGATGAGGGGTTACGAGACTTAAAACGGGTAATAATGTTAAGAAGACAGAGAAGGGCGGGGCAGTCTATGTACGAGTGTACTATTTTATTAAGTATTAATAGCTCACTGCACCTCCTGCGATCTGACAGAGTCGGCATTCTAAAGTACTCGAGTCTTCTAGCGTATGATCGTAGTTTGCGACCGCACTGGAGCTTGTAGCTGAGCATGCGGAGGAACTGACTTTGCACTTTCTCAATCCTGTCAATGTGAGTATTATAGTAAGGTGACCATATCACTGAACCATATTCTAAGGTACTTCTAACCAACGAGAAGTATAAGTATTTCAATGCATGTATGTTTTTTATGTCCTTAGCTGACCTAAATATAAAACCATTCAACTTCAAGCCCTTTGATATTAAGTAATCGTAGTGAGAATGAAAAGTTAATTTGTCGTCGAAGTGAATACCCAGGTCCCGAATGACAGATGTGCTAAAATTGTTGAGATGTACAGAACGAAATAATGTAACATTTATCTATATTCAGGAACATACGGTTAGAGATGCACCAATCCGCGATAGTGTCCAAATTACTCTGCATAATGCGACAGTCCTCAATGTTACTGACTGTTCTATAGATCTTAAGGTCATCTGCGTATAGTAGGCATGGGCACGAAAGAAGTTCAACCAAATCATTAATAAAAACGACGAAAAGGAGGGGCCCAAGATGTGAGCCCTGAGGTACGCCAGATGTATTTGTAATCGGTGCAGAAAGATGTCCCTTGACGCTTACAAGCTGACTCCTTTTATCAAGGTAAGAACGAATCCACCTCAATAGGTTGCCATGAATACCATAGCCTTCCAATTTCTGCAATAAAATTGATTGATCAACTTTGTCGAAAGCTTTGGAAAAGTCTGTATATATCGAGTCAACTTGAGTTCTTTTCGCCATTGCGCCGCAGATATATTTTTTGTAAACTAATAGGTTACTGATAGTAGATGTTTTAGAAACAAAGCCATGCTGATTCGGTGAGATAATATTAATGAAATGAGAATAGAAACAATTATACATTACTGATTCGAAAAGTTTAGAGAAAACTGACAATATACTAATTGGCCTGTAATTTTGACACTGATTTTTTATCTCCAAATTTGTGAATTGGAATAATGTAAGCAGTTTGCCACAAGGTGGGAAAGGTACCGCACTTGATGGATTTATTGAAAATTATACCGAGCGGATGACTGAGTTCATCGCAGCAGTTTCTTACGAAAGAGGGTGGTATACCGTCCGGCCCAGCACCAACATTGATGTACTATTATAGAACTAGATTCACAATCAGCCCACAAAAATGGCCCCCGTGAAAGTACCGCCCGCACGACTTGGGCGGTACATTCCTGTTTAGTCGTGTTTGGACCGCAGACAGTGACAGTTGTCCAACAATGACGAAATGTGCTGTGAAAAACTGCTTTAATAGATACAAAAAATCGTGGAAAAGGATAGAACATATTTCTTTAGGTTAGTACTTTGATAACGTTACAATATTTATGTAAAGTCCTGGTAATTTCATGGTTTTGAATAAATAATTTTATTAGTTCAAATTAAAGGTTATCAAGAACAAAAATGTAAGGAGTCGCTATTAGGTCAATATTTTTTTTTATGAAATTAGTAAGAAATAAATTTATGTTTCAAATCAAGATTTCAACAACATCCTCAGCGACGTTCAGAATGAACCGCTATTATAGCGCAAAATAGACGTGATGCACTCTATAAACCAAGCCACACGAGTGTTGTGTATTCGGCCCATTTCCCTAATTCCGACATATACAGGACCAATAAAGGCTTAAATCGACTAACTGCAACTGCTAAACCTGTCTTGAACGTAAGTCCGTTCGTTCCCGACTCAAACAACATTATTCAAATTCTGTTTTAACATATAAAGTGTGGACACGAAAAAATCTGGTCATGCATGATATGGTAAATCTTTGAAATTAATGTGGATTTTCAGGCACCGCTTTTTAAAAATAATTTGTAGATATCAAACTACATAATAAAAATACAATCATAATATAACGTTAAGTTTTCTGTGTCTTTCAGCATTATATATTTCACCGTACCGATATTTTGTTGAACAGCGTTTTCTGATAATTTTCACTCGCTTCCTGCTACTAAGCTACAATTGTACATATATTTTTACGAGTTGTTTTAAGCTCATTAGAATTTCATCATTCCAAAAACATACTTGTTTGAACACTTTTCTACTTGAGGCAGTCAGGAAGACTTTCTACTCCAAGCATCGAAAGTTGTTTTATTTATATGGGAGGCATTTTTCTGTAAAAAAGGCAAATAAACCAAAATGAAAAACAATTCGAACTACGTCAATCTGAAGTCAACTAGAAAAATGTTAGCTATTTTAAAAGGATGATGTAAAAAGGTAAAATTTGAAAGATCCAGATAAAAATAAAATAAAAATATTAACAGGAAAACTTGGTACATACTGTCCGAAGGCGCTGTTCAACAAAATATAGGTATGGTGGAATATATAATGCTGAAAGTCACAGACAACTTAACGTTATATTATGATTGTATTTTTATTATGTAGTTTGATAATCACAAATTATTTAAAAAAAGTGCTGCTTGTTAATCCACATTAATTTTAAAGATTTACCATATCATGCATGACCAGATTTTTTCGTGTCCACACTTTAATTTTAGCGTGCGAAATTATGCCGAGGAAAACATATTCATATACTTACATGAAATGATGTAATAAAAATCAATTTAACGTTAATATGTTTAATTAATTTATCTTTCAAGTTCATAGTCGGTATCTTTGTTGTATAGATGTCAGAGATAGATGACGATGAATTGCAAGGCAAAAGTTGTAAAAATACAAATGCTGCTCCAATGGCAGCAGTCAGTACTTTTGAAATAACTACCTATAGACTTGCTAAAGAGTTTCATGAAAGTAAACATCTTTATCTCTAACACAGAAAAAGAACAGTAACTATCACAGAATGGTGCGCGAATGTGTGTTAATATTGAAATGGAATGTTTTATTTATATTTTATTTGTTTAAAAATAAAATTAATATAAAAATAATTTAAATAACCAAAGCGACTCCATTACCTTCACTGTTCAATTTTGACGTTTATAAAGAAAACATTGGTAGCCAGTATACGATAGTGCCATTTTACTAAAAAGTTTTAACCATGTTGTTTGTTATGTTTGCAAAATTGACACTTGACGCTAATGCCTGTAAGTTCTTCTTTCTACGCAGTTTTTATCTTAACTCGGACTATAAAGAAGCGTTATTGTCAGCTATTGGAATGTAACTGTCAGTGTCATCTTGTGCCACATTTTTAGTTATTTATGTTCGGCATTGTGTGTCTATTTCTATATCTTAAGTCAATGATTACCAATAAACGTGCTAGTAGGAGATGACGGATGATGGATGGTTCTAGACGGCTGGTCGTGTCGCATTGCATTGCCACTAATTTTTAATTGTAAACTGCTACGTTCTTTAGCGGAATAGCAAAGAAATATTGTTCTGGAAACTTTTCATGGATTTCCACCAAGTAACGCGTGATTCTATCAATCACTCGTAACAATTTGAAAACCTACCGGACTTGTGAAGAACAAAATCGTAAGGAAACTTGCGTACGTCTACGAAGAAATTCAAAAGTGTATGTGAAGTCAGCGTGGGGACTTAGGTCCGTTGCCGTACGTCTATGAGAGGAGGCCTGAGGGTCTACTCCTAACTTCGACAATCGAACTTCATGTCGTGCTGTCCCTTTCACTCTCGTGTTATTTATTTATTTTATATATTGATAAAAACGTTTACATGACATTACAGTGTAACCAATGCGTCACGAAACTTAGACTGAACGATTTTGCTTACACAAACATGTAACAAATAAATTATATTGGAACAGTTGAGCACCTAGCATCCATCGCCTTACACAATCTCAAGCATTCACTACACACTGCCGCCCATCGCCACGCAAACGATGCACACTCGGGTGTTGATGCCAGGAGCGCATTGAGCTATTGCATGGCGCGGGGCAGCGGCGAGTTCCTGCACGACACGGTGCGCGCCGGCGGCACGGCCAGCAAGTCACATCGTCGTGGTCGGCCACGACGATGCGACCAGGCCATGGCCTGAGGGGTATCCTCGGTACATCCGGGATAAACAATCGCAAGAAACGCTCCACAAAACGCTATATGACAGAAACGACGATGCGTTATACACTATATGACGGAAAGGGACAGCACGATACGAAGCACGATTTTCGAAGTTCGGAGTAGACCCTCTGAGCCAAGTGTGATGATGATGATGATGATGAAAACTAATAAAAAAAAATTCGTAATAGGTACTTACCGATGTCGGGGTGGCTGGCTGGATACAATTGGGCACGACACCGGTGTCACGAATAGTGTGAACAACGTTGTGGTGTTGCGCTATATATAGCTTGTCTGTTTTATGATAACGAGTGTGATAAAAAATCGACCAGTTTAGTCTTGTGAGTGACCCTAAAAATTAAAAAAAGTAAGGGTTATTCATCCTTCAATTTAGGCATATAATGTGCATCTAATGAATGTCAGTAAACTACCACTGGTTCGGAAAAATAAACCTCTGCCACGGTAAGAACCGGCGTAAGAAACTCGGCGATGTGTAATTTCAAATTAAAAAAAACAAAAAAAATACATTTTTTTTAACATTATTTTTCATAAATATTAGTGGATTTTTTTTTACACAAACCGAACTAATCCCGTAGTAAGCTCAATAAGGCTTGTATTATGATTACTAGAAGGCGATATATTTAACAGATTTATACTTAAATACATAGAAAATTATGCTCACCACAGTAAGGGGGGTTCCCCTTACCGTGGATCAAATCCAGGACCTCTAGCTTCGGAGGTAGTGTCACTACCAACTAGGCTAAACATGCCGGCAAAATGCACATCGTATAGTTTAATATAAAATTACAATGTCAGCTACTACAAAATTACAATGCTACAGTTGAAAACCTATTTTCGCGATTCATTACCCGTGAAGGACCGGGAGTGCTATCCCAGCCTACGAAACTGACGGTCCTAAGTTTAAAACCTGGTCAGAACATTTATTTGTGTGAAGATCCTGAGTCTTGGAGCTTTTCTTTGTATTTATTGAAAAATTCTTTCGTATGTCTGTCTGTCCGGATGTTCTCCTCTACAGATCGCATTTCTCAACCAATTCTCGTGAACTTTTGTGAGCAGGTTCGATAATTATATAGATTTTTTTTGTCGGTCAGTTAATGGAAATTTCGAAATTTTAATTTTTTTTTTGCTAGCTCTAGATCTCACAGAGCCACTAGCGTATTAATATAAGTAAGTATGTATGTATATCGTCGCCTAGTACCCGTATCTCTTCTTAGTTTGCGACTAGGTCGATTTGTGTCTGAATTTGTTCACAACTATTCCAACCCAAAAATTAGATCTACGTACTCATAAATCTTTAAAAGGGTTTAGATCACATTACAGCTTGAAGTTATCAGGTACTCTAGGAACACTCATTCTGTCTCGTTTTATTTTTTTGTACTTTTTTATAAATGACTAAATATTGTAAATTTTAATTTTTGTACCTTAGTTTCGATTCTGTCCCGGCCAGGTGGTGATTAAATTGACGGCCTATTTAGCCTAGTTGGTAGTGACCTGCCTCCGAGGCTAGAAGTCCCCGGTTCGAATCCCGGCCAGGGCATTATTTGTGCATTTAGCACGGATTTTGTTCTTGGGTCTTGGATGTTCTCTATGTATTTAAGTATGTATTTATCTATATAAGTATGTATATCGTCGTCTAGTACCCACAGTACAAGCTTTGCTTAGTTTGGGACTAGGTCGATTTGTGTAAGATTGTCCCCAAATATTTATTTATATTTATTATTATTAATTAGCTTTCGACATATTAACGATCTAAGATTTTTCCCAAAATAGCCGAATCCAGTTAAAAAAAAAAAAAGTAAATTAACGTTTTTGCCTGTTATTAACGGGCAACATATCAACCCTGTACAGCCAACAAAATCTATAAAAATGTGGAGGGTAGCCACGTTATTTATCCACGACCATAGCCTGGAATAAACAGAAACCAAGGTACAAAATTTTAATCTACCAGATTTACTCCGAAGAACAGTTTGACATGATGCCCACGGCTGCTTTCTATCATCACACTGCTCGCCGTCGGCAGGGCATTCATCCTCGCACCTTAGAACTAAATGGTCGCGTACGGTACGGTTTCAGAGGAGCTTCCTCCCTCGGACGCTCCGGTTGTGGAATGAGCTCCCTGCCGAGGTTGTCCCGAGGAACTAGAGTAGGGATTCTTCAAGAACGGAGTGTTTAATTTTTTAAATGGTCGGCAACGCGGATGTGACGCCCCTGGTGTTGCCGGCGTCCATAGGCTGCGGTGATCGCTTACCATCAGGCGGGCCGTACGATCGTTTGCCCCGACGTAGTACAAAGAAAGTCATTTAAAATAATTTTTAAGAAAAAAAATCCGACTTCAATGGGGGAGTCCGGTGAAAGATTATTAATCTTAGATGGTGCACTCTTAGATTCCATACAATAAAATACAAAAATGGCTATAAGTATGTTTATAATGGTAGAAGACTAAGTACCCTCAATTCCTCATGAAATCATGGAAAAACCTTGCTTGCTTGACAAACAAAACGAAGAGAACAAATCGCCAAACGTGAACTACGCGTCGTTGAAGAGTTCCGTTCTGATCATCATCAGCAGTTCCACTTCATCAAATGTCACTTTTATGAATGAAAATGCTTGATTAGTTCATGAAAATACTAAAATCACTATTTGTGTGCCTTTCACATTTGAGGAGTTTCCTCGATTCCTAATGGATCCCATCATCAGAACTCGAGCATGACAAAAATCAATCGTGAAAATAGAACTTGCTTAACAAACACCGCTAGAAGGACAAATCGCCAAACGTGAACTTTTCGTCGTTGAAGAGTTCTGTTCTGATCATCATCAGCAGTTCCACTTCATCCAATGTCACATTTTTGGATGCAAATGCTTGACTTGTTGATAAAAACACAAAAATCACTATATATTTGCCTTAAAGATTTGAGGAGTTCCCTCAATTCCTCATGGATTCCATCATCAGAACTGCCTTTTGACAAAAACGGGACCAACTTGGATATATATACATACAATCAAAAAAATTTTTTTAAAATCGGTTAAGAAATGACGGAGTTATGGAGTAACAAACATTAAAAAAAAAAAAAAAAACATACAACCGAATTGATAACCTCCTCTTTTGAAATTTTGAAGTCGGTTAAAAAACAACAAATATATATATTGCCGCGTTTAGCCTGTAAATTAAATGGCGGTATTTCAGAGAAAAGGTGAAAAACATTCGTTTTATCAGCCTTTATGAAATTCATCGTCTATAGAAAAAGATTTTTACAACAATTGTGAGAATAAAAAGTATTATAACGTAAAAAAAAGCTTCCGAGAATGAGTTGAGTCCGAGAGGCTGTTGAGATTGCGGGACCTACATATACATATCTCTAGCTGTCAATACAACGAATTCCCAAATTAATAGAGGGTCGGCAACGCGCTTGATATTCTTCAGGAGTCGCAATCATCCATCAGCTTCGTTGTCTGCTCATCAGGCAGCTTGTTTGCAAATGTAGTTATATAAAAAAACAGCCAAGTACGTGTCGGACCACGCGCAATGTAGGCTTCCGTAGCAGTCCACCCGATTATGCGGATATAAAAAATCAAAACCTTATATTTACCTACTCTATATTTGACATAACTAACAACATATTTATTTGATCAATGGAAATTGCATGAAAGTTTGCTTCCAAGTACTTGTACATTTCATAAGTTCGACTATTACTCGTTTAAGTAATCTGGTACCACTACTACTATGTGGTGGTGGTGGTGTGGGGTGTGGCTTACTAGGGTGTTCCTTATTTCGTTAATTTATATTTTTCTACAGGGCACCCTCATAATGTAATCATAAAATCACTAAAAGACCAACGTATTTTTTTTCAGAATTTTTTATACCTTTTTTGGGGTCGCTACCGAATTTTGAAAATATGGACAAGATGATTTTTTTTCGATTTTTTTTTGATTTTTCGTTGTGGGACGATGAGTCATGTGCAACTTAACACAAAATAGCGCCGGTGTGGAATTAATAATTTTAACCCCTAAAATTTATTTTAAAATTCTGAAAAAAAATATTACGTCGGTTTTTAGTCGTAGAAATTACATTAAGCGGGTGCCCCATGGAAAAATATAACTTCGATGAAATAAGTACCACCCTATTACTTACCTGTGATAGTTTTCCGTTTAAATTCATTTTATATACATACATATTTACCATGATTATTTTCACATACCCAGTAGTAAAAAACGGTTTCATAAAGTTCATATTCTTTTTTACCGAGTTATCTAACGATACTGTGCCAACACGATGGGGTTTGCTAAAAAAAAATGTGTCCCCATTTTACGTGTAGGGGAGTTACCCTACAATTATTTTTAAACTTTTTTATAGCTTTTTGTCGGCGTGATTGATATGTATCATCATCATCATGTCAGCCAAATGACGTCCACTGCTGGACATAGGCCACCCCCAAAGACTTCCACAATGACCGGTCCTGCGCCACCCGCATCCAGCGGACACCCGCGACCCTTACCAGGTCATCAGTCCACCGTGTGGGGGCCTGCCCACGCTACGCCTTCCGGTTCGTGGTCGCCACTCGAGAACCTTTCCGCCCCAACGGCCATCGGTTCTACGTGCTATATGCCCCGCCCACTGCCACTTAAGTTTAGCGATTCGAAGGGCTATATCGGTCACTTCGGTTCTGCTGCGGATGGCTTCATTCCTGATGCGATCTCGCAGAGAAACTCCTAACATAGCCCTCTCCATTGCTCTTTGGGTGACTTTGAGCCTTCTTATGAGGCCCATTGTAAGCGACCACGTTTCAGTACCGTATGTCATCACTGGCATTACACACTGGTCAAAGACTTTCGTCTTGAGACACTGCGGGATCATAATTGCGGGATTGATATGTATGACTATACCAAATTACAGCTTTATCGTAGTTTCGCTTACTGAGCTAAGCCGCGGACAGACGAACAAACGGACGGACATAACGAAACTATATGGGTTCCTTGTTTACGGAGCCGTAAAAACATAGGCAACTTCGCAGATTTTAACTATTACCTACCTAATAGCTGACAGTTATCAAACAATGGTTTGCTGATGTATTTTGGTCCTTATCTGTTGTGGTCGACAACCACGAGTACGCACTGCTCCACATTGACCGCAACATAATCAAAATTGAACATTACGAAATCCATATAATGTGTAGGATTCCATTCTAAATTTTAACTGTTACATTTCATGAAATATTCATATATACTATAAAAGCACTTATTTGTTAACCACGAGAACAGTTTAGTATTAAATGGTTTCAATGGTAACATCTTCAATTCTAGGTTTGACAAAATAACAAATCACTAAAAATATATCGTGTAATTAATTGCGAACATTTCTTTAAATTGCGTACGCGTGTAATTAATTGCGTACAGTCAACAGCAAAAGTAGATGATCAGTTTAATACCTTGTCACTTTAACTATTCTGACGCAACCCAACTGTAGCAGTATTGTAAAGCTGCGTACGCATTTGAGTGGCTCGGCCAGAGGCGTGCTCGTCCCGAGCGGCGAGCTGCTCGCGAGCAAAACAATTGCACATTAACATGTTCGAGTGAGGCAGCTCGCTCATGGCGAGCCGACATTGTGCGTCGCACAAAATGGCGTCGGACTCGATAACAGCTGTTGCTGAACTTGCTGAATTTTTAACAAAAAAATTGCTGTGGTGGTAGATGAAATAAATGTTAAAATAATCGTGATTCATGTTTTGATCAAATTCGTACACGCCCCACGAACAAACAAGTCAAAACGTGTACGTATTGGCTATGTGCGAAGTAGGTGGTGGGGGTAAGCTAGGCGATCGTAGCGCACACCATGGCAGAAATGTGTACTTACCGGGGACCACTGTCAAATTTACTTTCACGTTTTCTATTGGTTTCTTAACGGTTTCCTACGATTCGTTTGTTTGTATGTATATGTTTATTCTCTTATTTATTTCAGTAAAATTTCCAATACGGGGTCTTTCTCGTTTACTAAAGTAAATAAAATATTCATGTGTCATTATTTGACATCTCTGAGTGTTGACATTGTCTCGGGACCTTTGACGTTTGACGTTTCAGACGTGCACATAGCCAATAGCCGCAACGCTCGCGCGCTGTTCGCGGCACGCTCAGGTACACGTCCAAATTATACGAGCCACGCACACCGAGGCGCCTTTGAGCTTTTGCTGTTGAATGTACAATGAATAATATCGCATCCTTTGAAACGCCGTCCTAATGATATTAAGAAAAAACACCGGCCAAGTGCGCGTCGGACCACGCACAAAGAAGGGTTCCGTACCGACACCTCCTACATTTAAAACCACTATTCAATAAATTTAATCAAGAAGGTCGTATCTTCACAGGAAACTTACGGCGCTTAGGCCCCTTTGTTTTGGCAAGACAGTTTTTCAGCAATAACTCAAAAACCGTTGAACTTATCCTTGTTCAAACCAAAAATCGTTAAAAGGATTTATTAATGTACACCATTTTGATTTTTTCAAAATATTAAACATCATAATTTGGAAACTAGAGGGGAGGGGGGGGCACACTTTTTACGACTTCGACGGCTAATATCTTACTAACAGTTGACTTAAATAGAAAAGTTTTTGAAGGCCTGTGTATAGATACCCCACACGCCTATGTGTATTAAAAATAAGTTTTTGACCCCTCTGTTACATGTATGGGGTGCCCCCCAATTTAATATTTTTTCGTAATTTTACATCATATTTCTATAGCGGTTCATAATCATAACATACATACACCTTCACATCAAATTTCATTATTGTAGTGGTCATAGTCTCCGAGTAAATCGGCTGTGACATACGGACGGACAGCCAGGCAGACCTGACGAATCCATAAGGGTTCCGTTTCGCTAGGGTCAAAGTAGAATGCGTCAAGCGAACCTTTGGCCCTCCCTATAAGCGACATCGTTGGACAATCGTTAGGGGGTTTAGTGGGTAGTCTGGACCTTCTGCCCAGGAGTCCCACACACTCGTCCGGTCCCCCTTCGTCCGGGCGAACGGTGCGTCAAAGCATTCCGCCAACGAAAAAAAAAAAGGACAGGAGAACCTAAGGCGTTTTGTAAGAGGGAACTATTGAAGGATTTCGTGGACGAGCTTGGTTGTTCCGATAGCTCAGAGGCTAGAGCGATTGGCCGCGTATGCCAGATGTCGCAGGTTCGAATCCTGCTCGGAGCATTAAATTTTTCAATGTTTCCCTTTAATTTTAAATTTTCGTTAGCAGCGTTACTGCTTTAGTACAAAATTAAATAAACCGAAATAACGAAACAAGTCTTGTTCTTGGGTCTTGGATGTTCTCTATGTATTTATCTATATAAGTATGTATATGTCGGCCTTGTTTAGCCTAGTTGGTAGTGACACTGCCTCCGAAGCTAGAGGTCCCGGGTTCGAATCCCGGCCAGGGCATTATTTGTGCATTTAGCACGGATTTTGTTCTTGGGTCTTGGATGTTCTCTATGTATTTAAGTATGTATTTATCTATATAAGTATATATATCGTCGTCTAGTACCCATAGTACAAGCTTTGCTTAGTTTGGGACTAGGTCGATTTGTGTAAGATTGTCCCCCAATATTTATTTATTATTTATTTATTTTATAAGCTTTGCTTAGTTTGGGACTAGGTCGATTTGTGTAAGATTGTCCCCCAATATTTATTTATTATTTATTTATTTTATAAGCTTTGCTTAGTTTGGGACTAGGTCGATTTGTGTAAGATTGTCCCCCAACTAGGTAAGGGTGTCACTTGATTGTTCAATTCTTAGAATTAAGTAACGGACCCCAGGCATACTTCAGGGTGCAACTGTACTAGGTTAATGCTAGTGTCATGATTTATGTGTTTATAAGTAAAATAGACGGCTGGTTTTCTACGAATATCTTGTGAATGTAGCAGGAAGCTGTTATTATACTCATTAAAATGGCATAAATCTTCATATGTCATAATTACTGGTCACATTATACGTCATGCTTATTTTATGCAGCATTAAGATGCCAGGAATTGATAATTTTGTGCTAGCAACACTGGACTTTCCTTGCAGTTGTACGTGATTGATGGAAAGTAACCAATAGGAGTGTTGCTCAATCCTCGTTGGTGCTCTCGGTACGACCAATAGGCAATGGATATTTTCCCGCCATTTGACATGGCGGCTAGCTGGTAGTTTTTCAGGGGAACGGGCATTCTTTGGAGAGCTGTCGAGCTGAACGGGTTACTTAGGACAATCCGTAACACTAGGATGACAATGGCACCGTTATGGCCGGTCCTTTGGCTTCATTTCTGCCTGTTCCAGCCCCCGTGTTCACCGATTTAATCTAAAATTACAGCACACTAAACATAACGGCGGTCCCACAAAAGTACAGGTTTTAAGTCTTCTGGCTGATTAAACCACATACGCCTTTTAGCTCGGAAAGGTCGCAGCCAAGAAGCAAATGTTGTGGAAAGATAAAAACGTAAAAAGAAGTCGGTCTCTAAATCACGGAGCACCGAGATTCAGGGCCGGAACCCTTACGGTTGCATATAGTTATAGTTACCTATGCTACTATTACCGGACTGGACTCAAGGTACAGCTTATCTTATCACGCATGCATCTAACAAATATTCGAAACTAGTGATTTGCTCTGATATTTAACTACCACTACGTTTTTGCAAATAAAATGTCTGATTTCTGTGAACTCGCGATGTACAGTCGGCCTCACGAGGTGTTCAGCACACCTTTGTATCTTGTCGCTTCAACATCATGTACAAGCTGTTATACTAAAAGTCCAACGGGTGAAAGCCAAAGCGCCCCATATGATACGAGTACTTAAGATGCCGTGTACTCGTGTATCCTCCCAGCGCAACATAGTGGGCCAACCAATTGAGCGAAAAAAAACAATTGAGCAATTGAGCGAAATATTTTTTCCTGTGCAATGAAATATTGGCGTTATTTTCGTTATATTAGGTTGCGTGTGTGATGAGATGATTGTTCCTGAATGATGGATGTTTTCTATGTATATATCTGTCTATATAAGTATGTACATCGTCGCTTAGTTCCCATAGTACAAGATTTGAGACTAGGTAGATTTAAGTACCAAGTGCCCGCGACTTCGTCTGCGCAGGATTAGTATTTGGACAATTCACACAATATCTTTATTAATTTTAGCCTATACGTTATTCTGATGTATAAGCTGTATTATTGTAAAGTTTCATTAAAATCTATTCAGTAGTTTTTACGTGGAAGAGTAACAAACATCCATCCATACTTACTTTCGAGTTTATAATATTAGTAGGATTAAATATTATACTACCGCCGCATTGTTCAGTAAATTCGGAGAACAACTCGCTTCGCTCGCTCGTTTAAAAATATCTGAATTCCTAATAGTATGCTGAAAATACCTTCTTTCAAATAAAGCCATTTTTGATTTCGGTTCTCGTCATAAGGAATTATCTTTGAAAAACCAACAAACATACTAAGGTATTCAGTCGCGCAGTAATAAAATGCGCTTTTAGATTCCTCTGTACCCAATCCCGTTCATTTTGTACATCGCGCCATTAAGATTTTTCCTTAATCAATGGGGTCGGTACGGGTACACGATCGTTGTACGGAACCCTCGGTGCGCGAGTCGGACTCACACTTGACCGGTTTATTATAATAAGCATTCGAATATGGCCTATGTATGTAACACAACTTGGAACTTATTCATAAAGAATTCATTGGACAAAAGAAGAACTAATGGTGACCAATCATATAATGCATTTTGGGTCCTCGGTGGAGGGAATAAGACTGAGATTTGAATAAATGAATGTGACCGTACGTTGGTATAACAATAGCAGTGTAATTAATTCAAGAGAGTATTATTCCATTTTAATACTAGCACAGAAACATCACATTTAGTAATTTGACTCCAAACATGAATATTCTCGATGAATGTTCTCGAGTGGCGACCACGTACCGGAAGGCGTAGCGTGGGCAGGCCCCCCACACGGTGGACTGATGACCTGGTAAGGGTCGCGGGTGTCCGCTGGATGCGGGTGGCGCAGGACCGGTCATTGTGGAAGTCTTTGGGGGAGGCCTATGTCCAGCAGTGGACGTCATTCGGCTGAAATGATGATGATGATGAATATTTGCCTACGTGGATTTAGACATCTCTAAAATATTGCTGTGTTTCATGACGGCCTGTTTAGCCTAGTTGGTAGTGACTCTGCCTCCGAAGCTAGAGGTCCCGGGTTCTAATCCCGGCCAGGACATTGTTTGTGCATTTAGCACAGATATATAGATTTGTTCTTGGATCTTACATGTTTTCGATGTATTTAAGTATGTATTTATCTATATAGGTATGGATATCGTCGTCTAGTACCCATAGTTCAAGCTTTGCTTTGTTTGGCACTAGGTCGATTTGTGTATGATTGTCGCCCAATATTAATTTATTTATTATATAACAGGTAGTGAGATCGGGCCAGTGAAGTATTTATCTTCCAGAGTCAATTATTTGTAAAATCATAAATAGAAAAATGGCTATGGTTATTTTATACTAATGATGCCTTTATTTCAATATGGATGATTTAAATTGATGGCCATTAAATATTATGTAATGGATTAAAAAATTGTATGCAAAACTAACTAAATAACGGAAAATGTCGAAAATATTCTACGAATCAGTAAGTTCGGTGTAAGGAAAAATAACACTTGTAACACGATTAATAGAAATACTTCCAAAGGTACTGTGCTAAAAAAATATTGTGACAAGGATTTTTTTAATTATTTTTTTCCACAAATGCACAGATTTCAGTGTTTCCGACCTTATTCCCAATATTCTCTATGTTAAAACCAAATAAAAACGTCGTTGTTCGTCACAAAAGCAGCTCTTAAACAAGAGTCATAATACTGCTTCCTATGTTTCTTTATCACTAATATAATAGACGGGAATGCAATTGTGACTTGAAATATATTTGCTATTCATAAGGAAATGAGAACGTATTCCCGGTTCCATATTTCAAATGCATGGATAATACCTATTGAATCCCGAAAAATGCTGTAACATTGCCTAGGAAGCCAACTTTGCCTACCATAAAAGCTGATGGTGGAATGCTGTGTGATTTTCAGTGCAATGGCTTATGTGCTATTAACGTAATTAAAGAGGCAAAAATCCAAGAGTCTGTAAAAACATCTTTTAATTCCGTTAAGAATCTGTTTTTAGGTTTAGCAAAGTTATATTTCATAGGCACATGACTTACACAAATTAAGCTTAAAAGTTTCAAATCACGCAAACGGGTTCCTGAAACAAAAAATTGGTTTAAGTAAACCCACATTTTTTTTAAACGAACTTTCCTTCTTGTTTATTTTTAAGGATGGTACACTTTACAGACATCATACAATACATGATACGGTTCATTCGCCACGTGCGAATGAACCGTATTCTGTTGCTTATATACAGGATGGAAATTATTTATGGTCCCTGGAGGGGAACTACCCTAAAAAGTTGAAATAGCTCAATTTTCTGAAAGAAATATTATTTTATTTCTCCTAAGCAATAAAACACTGGTCAAAGACTTTCGTCTTGAGACACTGCGGGATATTGGACGAAAAGATGTGACGTAGCTTCCCGAACGCTGCCCAGCCGAGTCGGATTCGACGATTAACCTCTTTCTCGAAGTTGGACTTACCTAACTGGACAGTTTGTCCTAAGTATATGTAATCGTCTACAACTTCGAGCGTAAAGTGTCCGATTGTTAAGGGAGTTGGTGCTACATGGGCATTTGACACGATCTTCGTCTTGTCCATGTTCATCCTTAGACCGACTCGCTCGGAGGCTTTACTGAGGTCATTGAGCATTGTACTTAAATCCTCCATGGTCTCAGCCAAGACTACTATATCGTCAGCAAACCGACCACGTACCGGAAGGCGTACACACGGTGGACTGATGACCTGGTAAGGGTCGCGGGTGTCCGCTGGATGCGGGTGGCGCAGGACCGGTCTTTGTGGAAGTCTTTGGGGGAGGCCTATGTCCAGCAGTGGACGTCATTCGGCTGAAATGATGATGATGATGATGAAGCAATAAAACTGCATTCACAGTTTTTTAGAAAAATGTACAGACAGCAATACAAAACCATAGTTCCTTGATAGAAATAATAATATGATCAATTTGCAGCTATTAACATAATTTTTTTTTACTAAAATGTCAAATAATGTTGATGCCAATTGCTGCAAATCGATCATATTTCTATTAAGAAACTAGAACTTCTTAGAGACCGACCTGGTATAGGATACAAGAGAGGCAACAAATTTAAAAAAAAAGAAATTTTGTACGTAATTATAGTACCAAAAAAATGTTTTTATTTTTCAACAATCTGTAAATGCAGCTTTTTTACTTGGGAGAAATAAAACAATGCTTCCTTTCAGCAAATTGAGCTATCTCAACGTTTTTCTCCAGGGCACATAAATAATTTCCAGCCTGTATAGACTAGCATGATATACCAAGCTAAACAAAAAATTCACGGCTAAGCGTTACGTTTTAGGGCGAGCAGAGAAGAAAACCATCTAAAAAGGGTAATCTAACGTAAGTAAAATTATGTTACTACACATAACATACATTTAACCTTATTAGTACACATAAACGCCGTGTGTTCATCATCAACAAACGTGTGTACATCAGTTTTAGACAGCCAAACTGTCTTCCAAGCAAGGGTTGTAAATATGAACTGAACATAAAACTAGTGGTTTTGTGAGCTGTGGACATCGCGATTTTTTTACTGATTTTCTAAAACGGACACGACATAAAAATCTACATAATTATCAAAACTGCTCACAAAAGTTCACGAGAATCGGCTGAGAAATGTGACCTGTATAGGAGAACAATGGGAAATTCGGAATACCTCCATCCGCCGGCCGGACATAAAATCATTGTTGCAGAATCTAAAACGGAGACTTGGTCAATTAATTCAATAATTAATATTCCTGCAACATTTATTGAAAGTTAAGTTTAATTTACTGTTTACTTAGAACAACAATCCCTTCCGAATCAACTAAACATTCCTTATCAAAACATCAATAGAGCGCAATTCCTACAAATCTGTACGGGGCGGTCGGTTGAGGCGGATTCTCTCTTCATATTGTTTCTTTCTGATCAGCGATAAACTCGAAGGGTCGAATTTATTGTTACCCTTCTCAAATTTAACACGGAAAACCCCCGTGCCGTCTTAAGAAAACATTCATTGCGGCTTTTGTAGACGATACACGGGTCAAACTTAAGTATAAGCCGCGATGTACAACGTGCGAATCGATATGACTATTGAGTGACATGGTGGAGATGCTGGGATGGAGTCGCACGACCAATTTATAGCTCACACTACGTTGGACATCGGCCGAATGTAAATGAAAAGCGGTTCGCAGTTTATTGACTCGAAAGCTGTAATAGTTTTGAGCAAAACTGCTGAGTTGTCACTCAAAGTTGGTGAGCGAGCAATTTTGTTCGTCTCAGTTGCCTTATAGGTTTCCAATAGTTCTTTTTATTTTGGAGTTCTAACATAAGGGTTATACAAATATTTTTGCAGTCTTGAATATGGTTATTTAAAAATACATTGAAGACTCTTTTTTCACAAATCAAAGTATATTGTTAAACATTTTTTGATTTGTGTTAATTTAACGTAGACAACATGGTTGCCATGATCAAATTACAATATTATCATATTCACATCGCATTGGAGACCTTTTTTAAATTATAACGTATTGTGTAACTTTGTAAGAAAAGTCACAATACATTGGAGCGCTCGTGGCCGAGCGGCGCCTACGTACCGCGTGCGGTATGCGAGGTTAAGCAACATGGGCCCGGGTCAGTTCTTGGATGGGTGACCGCTTTGAGTGGTTACTAACTGAAGCACTCCCGTGCTTTGGAAGGCACCTTATACCGTTTATCACGGGTGCTTCTATTCGTTAAGCCAAGTTAGAGGCCTTTGGGCTGCTTGAGAACTTCTAACAGTCAAGTTGCCCACTCACTTGACAAGTTGCACTACGTCCGTAGGGAGTACCCATCCACCCCTTGAGGGTGCTCGCCGGGGCGGGGGGGCTTAGTAACCGTGGACTGGTCACCCACGGTGAAGCTAAGAGGCACCCAGGGCCGGCCTGTTTGCGCTGCCGGCCGGCCCGAGGAGGGCGCTCCCAGCGGGCTTGGGTAGCCCACTGAGGATGCGTTGAGGAGGGGCCGCAGAAGAAGAGGAGTGTCGGTATTGCGGTGAACCGCTCTCCCTATCTTCTGTGGCTGAGGCGGGATCGCAGGGGGAGAGGAGTGTTGGTATTTCGGTGCGCCACTCTCCTTACCCCCTGCGAACTTGGCGGAGCCGTCCCGCGAAAACGGCATCGGTGGGGCCGCAGAGGAAGGTGAATGCTTTCCCTATCCTCTGCGTCCGAGGTGTGGTTCGTGGCGGACCACCGACCTGCTCCGCCACCGGGTGCCGGAAGTTTTTCGGCACCCATGACCTCCTCGTAGCGGACTCAGGGGGGTCCGCTACTGTACAAGATGGAGATCGAGCAGGAAGGCACACCAAAACATCTGGCGTGCCTGACGTGGAGGGCCTCCGGGCATTCGCGGTGGAGCCGCTTGGGAGCGGCTGTCGCCGGCGGGGTCGCGGATGTGAGCGCAAGCGTTCGCGTGACCTCGCCACAAGGCGACGAGGCGGCAGATGGGGGGGGTTTTTAGTGGGTATACCGTGGGTCTCATAAGCCTATACGGGAGTCCCACATAACCACTCGGGTCACCCCCTGCACCCGGGTGGTATGCGTAAGGCATTTTCCCCCCTAAACAAAAAAAAAAAACAAAAAATGACGGGAGTACCCACCGTGACCGTACACGTGACCCCGGGGTGTTCCTAAAAGTGCAACAAACTGGCAACCGTACTGTCTTTTGAAGGTCTCACGGTTCAAAAAATAAAATGTCATACCTTCGATAAATAAATAAATGATTACATCGTCTGCAGATGTCGTAAATTGAGCAAGCCATAGTTATAAGTGTACAAGGTTGTTATTCGGGAAGAAAGCTGTTGTTTAGTGTCCGGGGCAGGAATGCGGCGACGGCGCAATAATTCTGAGCAGCCGGCGGGGACAGGTGTTGCTGGTAAGAGTTTGCGCTACTTACGACCACTTACCACAGATGTACATTTTTTAACACAACGACGGTGTCTTAATTACTAAATAACTAACCCCATGGGAATTGCGTGGGCGTTGCCAACCGTTAAAAACCTGTATACTTCTTGAAGAACCTTATACTGTAGTCCTTCGTTAAAACATCGGCAGATGATTTAAATGTCATTCTCCATCCTAAAAATGACAGATACCTAATGGGCTTAATAATTATGCTCTGTCATGACTAAGCCACACCCTGCAGTGCCAAACCGTTCGGTCGTGCTATTTCGCTAGCATACAAGCTGTATTACAATACGGGCTGGAGTTCTGGGGCCGAGCAGCTGAATGGCAGCGTGCGTTCAGATTGCAAAAACGTGCCGTGCGCACATTAGCCCGCGTTAAACACGATGAGAGCGCCAAGTCGCATTTTATAGCGCTCGGTATCCTCACACTCCCGTCAATACTAATATACCAGATAGCTGTCCACGCCAGGGAGAACCTGCCGGTTTATGCAAGACGAGGTGATGGTTGTGCCTGGGCCACTCGAAACGCGAATAAGCTTAGTACGATACCCCACAAACTAAGTAAAACTGCTAAGTCAGTCCATGTTGCGGGTCCAGTAGTTTACAATAAGCTACCACTATTTACAGGGTGTGGCCTGTAATAGGAGCAAAAATTAAACGGTACACTATTGAGCTCTCTAGCAAGTATTTCCAAATGATTTTAGTTAAAAAAAAAATGTTTTTTTTGGATTTTTTTTCCGCAAATGTAGCTTATATGTACTTTTTTACGCTACTGGAGTGATATTAATAACAATTTATTCAAAAAAAAACTAAAAATTTATAAAAAAAAATTAAAAAAATTCCAAAAATATTCTTTTAAACCAAAAATGCGACAACGATTATGAGTCATTACTTGAAGCAACCTCAAAATCAGCATTGACTGCCGCGCTATGATCTCTGGGTGCCAAGATCTATTACTTGGAGGTCATAACTTTTGATCAATATTTCTCCCAATTAAAAAAGAAAAAAATTTTTTGGACACAAGAGGTTACTGCAGATGCTCTAGGGAAGCGTCCTTTAAATTTATTGCTCCTATTACAGGCCACACCCTGTATAACTACAGATGTGAGCCTTCCAGCATTTAAAATAAAATTTAAAAAGTGGCTTATTGGTCGATGTTTTTATACATTTATAGAATATAAAGAATAAAGAATGTTATTATTATATACCTAATGCAAATGTAATATTATGTATAATGTGAGAGAGAGAGCACATAAAAATTACCTTTAAGTGCCAGTTAGCTATTTCAAGCTTATAGCTGGAGAAAATGCGATATTGCAGTGACAGGTTTCTAGCCCATCGCTCACAACACCTTAGACCTGGTTCCCATAGTCGACTCTTACGGCATCCAAGGGAAGAAAGGGGGTGGAGCTATTCTAAACCGGCACCACACGCACATACTAGTTCACGTTTACGCTAATTAATGTAAAAAAGCGGGAGCGTCAACGGGATGAGCTGTAGTTCGTTCGAACGTGCACGTTGTATACAGATATGACTGCACCGCTTGTTTGTCTTGCACACATTTTTTTTTTTCACTCTGGGTCCACGGAAGATCAGCGTCGCGGCGCTCAAGCGGCGGCGTGACACATGCTGAGTGGATGCCATTTTTGCTATCATTTTACTTTAGTCTCTAAGTTTAGTTTAAGTATACCAGTGTAATGGCTTGCAAAATAAATTTTCTTCTTCTTCTTCTTGTAAAACATCCCATCCCATGATTAAAAAAGGTCATAATTTTAGGAAGTTCAGGTCAATCTATAAGTAGTGCTTGTAATTAATTTTAATTTAATTGTTTCCTGGGCCTATCACCTTTTATACCGTCACTTATACTTTGTCGAACTTCAACAAACATATATTTTTTTTATATAATATCTGTTTTTTTTTTCATTTTTGATGATGTAGTCAAGTTACTAGATTGTCAATCGATCTTTGCCAAGTACTGTAAACATTATTTAAATTTTTTAAATAAGTGGAATTTGGTTGAAATTGTCTACTGAATTAATGTCCGCGAATATGTATGATAAATAGTGAAATGTCTACTCAGTTACCATATTATTATTATTAGATTTAATTTTGAATAATAGATGATGATGTGTGTAAGAAGTCCTAAGATTTCTTTTTAATTAATAAAATCCGAATAGTGGGCAACGAACAACGATGTGTTGGTAAAAAAAGTTGTGTTGATCTCTTACTAAGAAATATCCCTGTTCGAAAGTATGAATTCATAACTTATGTTTTCTTTATTTAGGACTAAGCTTGAGTAATTACTTTATTCTTTCTGTCGTGTAAAACATGGTTGCAACTGCTACTAATATAATATTTTTATTTCAACCGTATCATTTCCCCCACGGGACAGGCCATGCCTAGTGTAAGGGACAGCATTAAATATAACTGTGTTCTTATATATTTTTGAAATAAACTATGTGTAGGTAGGTAGTATTTGGCATAGATCATAAAAGTAGGTATAAGTAATTTGCCAGTAATGAACAACTCTATGGACTTACAAATGTCTGAAAATAAATATTTTTTTTTTATATTCAAGTAGTTGGTAGGTAATAATATAAAAGAGTCAGACACCGACATTCGTAAGTTTGTTGCCCGGATCGTTAGACAGATTTCAACTTTGGTCTTAAATATTGTAAGTGTTAATCTCTAGTCTTATTGCTGCTCCTCCATTTCAACCGCACTTTAAACTTGTAGATGCACTTTGTTAATTCGCTACGTTGCGTTGGGTTCCAACGTATTTGCAACACAGACGAAATTTGTAATTTAAATAAAAACAATCTTATCAAAGTCAATGTAACGTCGTCTCTGTCTGTTTGCCCCGTCTCCCGCTGCACGCCTAATTTGAGTGGACACACAGATTCTTATTTTAACATTTAGATATTTTTTGATTCAAGGAACCTTATACCTACATACGGTTTTACCTTACCTGGTATTATCATTCTTGAAAGTTAATTTCGTATCTGGGACGCCCAAATGTTCGTCGCCCGGTCGGCCGACCAAGGTATCGTTGGATAATCGAAGTCCAATAAGATCTCTGCCAGCTTCAACCAGCCGAGCTCTGCGACTCTGATTGGCGACAAGCTGCCCAGGATAGAGTGCAATGGCGTGTCTTAGTTTCGGAGGCCAAGATCCGCTTTGGGTCGCTGGACCAGCGTAGTAAGTATAATTTAAGAAATGTTCGCATATTAAAAATAATATGGAAAATATTACCTATTCAATTACTCTGGGATCACAAATGATCCTTAACAAAACTAACATTTTGTTCCACCACAACCGCCATATCAGCTGAAGGTCGTCCACTGCTGGACATAGGCCTCCCCTAATTTCATGGGAGGTAAATGCCATAATCTCCACGCTCGGCATGCGGATTGGTGATCGCAGTACCTCCACCGCACTCCAGGGATGCTGCTGCCCATCCCCCGGTGGTCATGGTCGTAGTTTTAGGACATACCCGGGTCCAACATTTTGCTCACAACTGCTAAAGCTAAAGTAACTTAATACTCAGCATGAAAAGTAAATTAAATGCCAGGTCCTTATCAAATAACAATCATGAATTCACAACTCCTGGCACAACAAATATTCAAATTAATAGATCAAATGTGGGAATATAAATTAAAGATTCCAATAAAATAGAAAATATGCAACAGAATTTTAACCATATAATAGTAAATTTTCTCAAGCGGAAGCGTACGCTAACAAAATGATAATTCAGAAGTTTCAGTAGTTGTAATAAGTTCGCGGTAGATGTCGCTACGGGCCTCCTTAAGGCGTAATTAGAAGAGAGTGATTGAAAGATGTCACCACAAAGGAAACCCACGGTAGCCCAGTTAGTTAAGAGAGAAAGACGGAACCCAGAGGCCTTGGGTTCAAAACCCACCCGTAGCGATTAATTTTGCAATTTAGGAATAAGGCCCCCTTGAACAAAAACAGAACGTTAATAATTGACTACATTTCAATTTTTTTAAAGCAGGCTTTTTTTCGATGAAATCCAATAGAGGATAAAAAGTTAAGTAAAACCACATTTTTAAGTTCTCGAAAATATCTCCATTTCATATAAATATCTCCATTTCATATAAATAAATCAATTTCACAAGTTCCTCATTCTAAAAGTGAGTAAGTGACAAGTAAGGCGTCACAGCGTAACAAATCACTGTTACTAAGGCTTTACTAAAGAAAGTGAGCTGCTGTTCTTTTTGTCCGCTGTGACTGTCACAATTTCATAGTAATGACGTCATTACTACGATATGGGCTTTCTTCACATTTTCGTGAATATTTAGAAAACTAATGGCTATAAAAATATAAAAAAAATATTTTGGAATTTCTTAATTGTTCCCAAATTAACAAAATGAGTTTAGATTTCATGCTACTTATAAATTTGAAATGTTGTCAATTCAGTACAATATATTAACAAATTAAAACTAGAAAATAAAGTCTAATTTTGAACCAGAATACAATTACATTACTAAACGAAATATTTAAACTGTAATAATATAAAACCGCAAAACACAGTTTGTTATTTAGATTGAAAATTATAATAAAAATCGCATAATGAAAATCCTATGATTACGAGCGTAGCTTTATGGAATCTTTGGCAGTGAATCTATTTGTCAGTACGGGCGAGTATCTGCAGGCGAGAAATGGTTGCCATTTAATCACATATCGTCGTGGATAAGACATTCGTTTTCGTAACTTGTATATGCGAGAGTGACGGGCGATAAAATGGCAACCATCACATGCCCGCAGGAATTTGGCAGTAAGATAAGTGTTCTCAAGTTACCCTATATATTACTCGTAAATGATTGGCCGCCGCAGGACGTATGTGAAAACTTGGTAAACAATATGGATATGTGTAAAAATATAATAAAAACAATGTTTTTACAGAAACAATAGAACGTTCGTTGTACGAGCGACCACTAAGCGGCAGATAAACCGTACGCGGTTTTCGTTCGCGAGTAAAATACTTTATTTTTTGTTCATAGCCCTAAGATTTGGATAAATAAATTTAAAAGAAATAAAAAAAATTCACCGCACGTGATCTATTCATTATTATAACAAATCATAATAATATAACACGTACCAGAATAAGCTAGGCATCAAGCTTAGGTCAGCGATGAATAAAAAATCGGCCAAGTGCGAGTCGGACTCGCGCACCGAGGGTTCCGTAAAAATATTTTTATTAAATGAATAATTTGTTTAATACTTTGTTTTGTACGTTTGTCATGAATAAATTATTTCAATTTCAATTATATGATATAACTAAAAATTTACCGTTTTTGCAATTTTTCCTTTATCTGTGCTACGAGTCTAGGACGTTGCTTTGTACCAAATTTCAAGATTCTGAGTTCAGAAGTACCCTGTAGGTTTTGATTCCTTTGCGAGTGTCGAAAATTTGCAGTATAAACGGCTGTATCTTTTGATTGCGTTGGCTTAGAAGTTTGATTTTTTCACAGCTCCAAGGGACAGTAGACCTTAGTATTTGCTACAAATTCCAGCTTGATACCTCCACGCGTTCCTGAGAAAAAGGTTCTTGACAGACAGACGGACGGACGAACAACAAAGTGATTCTATAAGGCTTCCATTGTTTCCTTTCGAGGTACGGAACCCTAAAAATGTAGACCAGCGGATCGTAGCGCAGGAGCCCGTTGGGGGAATTGAGTATGTAGCTGTGGCTCGCGTTCCTGTCGCCAGAAAGCTGTAAGATTTTCTGCCTGCGGGACCTGCTTGGTGGCACTAGCACTTTGATTCGGATATGATTGATTCAGGCGATTTCCTGACTTGTCGATGTGGAAGCGGTACGATATCCAGAAAGCTGTCATCTTTCATTGTCAACTGCCAGTTATGTGGCGGAACGATATGAATGCAGTGCCAGGGGCCTTTCAGCTCGAAGTACGAATTTTTCTATGGAAATGTTAGTTTAACTTGTTTGTACCAGATATCACTGGGTGCTATCTCTATCGCACTTGCATATTGAAGTGACAGGGATGTAGCGGTCGTGCGGTTAGTTCTTACTAAATACACAACGGCGCTACGATCTATGTGGAGTATTTCACTGGTATCTCTATTTCAGTATATATATAGGTATTGTACTTTGTGTGCAGTGCTGCCCCACCCGGGCGCATGATATTACTACTGCCAAAGTATAATACTGACAGTGTCCCGTCAAGCGAAGGAAGTCTGTGCGACATCAGTAAGCTCACGGCAAAGAACAAAATACGTACTACGTACAATACGTACTTTGTGTGCAGTGCTGCCCCACCCGGGCGCATGATATTACTACTGCCAAAGTATAATACTGACAGTGTCCCGTCAAGCGAAGGAAGTCTGTGCGACATCAGTAAGCTCACGGCAAAGAACAAAATACGTACTACGTACAATACGTACTTTGTGTGCAGTGCTGCCCCACCCGGGCGCATGATATTACTACTGCCAAAGTATAATACTGACAGTGTCCCGTCAAGCGAAGGAAGTCTGTGCGACATCAGTAAGCTCACGGCAAAGAACAAAATACCGTATACCGATCCCGCCCCGCCAAGTTGGAAAGTTACCTAGGGCGTTATCCTGCGCACGGTTTGGTAGAAGGTGATTTTTAAGGGCTTTAGTTTCTGAACCTAAGCAACCAAATGTTCTTTGGTAGTCTGTTTTTACTTTAATTTTGCTGTGGCTTCTAAACTACAGTAAGTAAATGACCGGTCTTTCGTAAAAAAATCACAATACATGAACCTTAAACTTCTTAGCCTTTATTTAACAAATAAATACATGACAACACGCGGCCTCGCCAGGATGGTGTCTGGATGTCTTCTTGATGACAACACGCGAGGTGGATTGGCCTCGCCAGGATGGTGTCTGAGCGTGTTCTGGTATGGACTTCAGTTCGTGCAGGTCTCAGTCCAATAAAATGCAGTAGGTACAATCAACTGGTCGATATAATCAAGAAGAGATCGGATAACAACTATCCTAACTCGGTGTTGAGGGAACCAACGGTCTCGTGTCGGACTTATGACTAGAGTGCTACTCAATATCAGAATGCCCACTCACTTGTGGCTCGAATGCTAGTCAGAATCAGAATGCCCCCTTCCCATTTTTTTTTTTTTTTTTTTGACCTGACTGTGGCTTTATAGGCCGAGCCCATTAAAGCGATAGGAATACGCGGTGGGAGAGTTGCCTGGGGAAAATCCAGGGGAAAACCTCCGACACGACCGCGTGGGCGGTTTAAACACTGGAATACTCTAAGAGTTTGCGCTCCAGTGAGATTGGTTGAACGGTTTCAACCGAATCTGGGGTGTGAGTGGAATCGAGCTACTGGGAGTTTTGTCGCTGGTTCACTAAACCTAGCCTAGCTGAGAAGAGTCCAGCAAGAAACTCAGCTAGGCCCGACCTGCGTCGGACTGACTCTACCCGGTATGCGGCGGCACCCGGAACGAATAGGGACTATATGTGTCTGTGTTGTCGCGATCGCGCGGTGGACGTCCCCGCCGGCGGGAAAGCCTAAGTGTACGCGTCGTGTCTGAGTTGGACGCCGTAAGCGCAGCGTTCCACCTTTCGATGGACGTTGTGATTACGTCGTCCGGGTCCGTGAGTGTGTGCCTAGGACGCCGGACCGTGCGGCCCCTAATCAGTGATCGCAGAGTTACGACAGAGGGGGGAGGGATGGGAACGTAGTCGACAGCCTTCCTAACTAACGGATTTCTATGATGGGGAGCGTTGTCAAAATAACGCCTGGCAGTCTGCTTAAAGAAACCATACATGGTGCTAATCCCCATGTCGTGGTGCAGGCTGAGGTTCGACTGGTACCACGGGGCACCAGTCGCCCTACGGAGAAAACGATTTTGAATGACCTGAAGCGGCTTGAGCGATGTCATAGGCACGTGAGCAAAAGCTACACTTGCATAAGACATGATTGGACGAACACAAGTTTTGTAAAGTGTCAGCTTATTTCTAAGTGACATTTTACTAAACTTGTATATCAACCCGTTATGCCAGACTTTGTCGACGGCTTTCGCCACGTCGAGAAAGATCGCACCGGTCTTGAGCCCCTGGAAACGAGAGAAACCGTCCAGCACGTGCTCCGTGACGCGGTGCACTTGTTGAACACACGAGTGCCCGGATCTAAAGCCGAACTGCTCGTCGATGATGACGTTATTCTCAGCCGTAAATCTGAGAATTCTAGTGAGTAGGATCCGCTCATATAGCTTTCCAAGGGAGCTAAGCAAGCTGATCGGCCTGTAAGAGGCAGGCGAAGTCCGGGGTTTGCCGGGCTTCGCTATCCCTATGACCGATGCACCTTTCCACGCGGCTGGGAAGTGAGCATTGGTCAGCGCGGCATTGAAGATGCCAACCAAAATGAGGAGGAGGGTTTCGGGGAGAAGTTTCAGGATACGATTGGATACACCATCCGCACCCGGAGCCTTCCTAACACGAAGACGCCTGACGAGGTCACTGACTTCCTTAACCGACACCGGTAAAACGGGTGAAGTTACGGGGAGACGCGATCTCCTGTCCACCTCGGAATCGACCCATCTAATATGGGCTTCGTCGGTGTGCAGGAGACTAGGCGAACATTGGGACTCTAAGCTACTCGCAAGGCATTCGGCTTTCTCACTATCCTCGAACGCAGGGGTAGGGTGATCCGGACGATCCAAGGGGGGTATAGTCCAACAGGTGTCTGATTTGAGAGATCTCGCTAGTTTCCAGTAAGCCAGATGACTAGGCGCGATCTCACCCATCAGATCCCTGAACGAGTTCTCCCGAAACTCGGCAATTCTCTGTTTGGACTCGTTGCACAAGTCCCTCAGGATTTGACGGTTTTCGGCAGAAGGGTGATTTGAGTACGTCCTGATGGCACGATTTTTCCTAGTCACTAACTCTCTCAATTCCCTAGGTAGGGGTCGGTTTTGGATATCCTCCGCCGATACCTCCCTTGAGGCCTCACTTCGAACAGTGTTGAGGTAGTTAGTGAAAGAATCGATCGCTTGGTTGGTCTGTTCAGTAGTGGTTATATTGTCGGGGATGTCTCTAAGCAGGGGAGGGTCTGTCTGTAGGAGACCTGATTGTACCTTGTTCCAGTCCACGAGTGTTCTGGTACGAGGTGTACTATTGGGGTGAGGTCCTAGTCTCAAAAGGACTGGCCTATGGTCCGAGTCGAGTTCGTGTATCACTTCTATAGAACGCAGAGTTAACGCTACGTTCTTTAGAAGTGCTATGTCGAGTATGTCAGGTCGGTGCTCTACGTTATGAGGGAAATGGGTCGGTTCTAGGGGAGCGAGGAGATCGAAGCCCCCTTCCCAAGGCCAGCACCTCAATTTATAGGTCGTCGTAAACAACCTCGCCAGTGCACGTGCACGATCAGTGACGTCATTGACTTCAGCTGCGACTGCAGGTGCCACGCAGGTGCACTGACAAACTACATCGGATGATCGCTATTCATTATTAAGCAGTGAGGTGAATCTCCGACATACATATTTTCATGCTGATTTTCTCTAATTTACCGCGAATGGGCGACAAGCTCACATTAGCGAGCAAGCAAGACATTTTGACGAATACATTCGCTTTAAATTCAACATTTGTAAGTCCGGGTTACAATAGGAACACTCCACTTCGCGTGCAGTGGACGTTCACGACTGTAAGTACATTACTAATGCGGACTCCCTCGTGTCAAAATGACGTAACTACCGTCCTTTTTCCAAACAAATACAACATTTTGTGATCCGACATTGTAGTGCCCACGCTACCGGTAGTACCGGTGTTGTTCAAGTATACCGCTGCGCCGTGTACTGTCTTCATTCGTGACGTGTGACGTATTCATGGTGCTGTTTTGTGTGTGGTGGTGATTGAGCTCGCCAGAGCTACTGAAAATGCGCTGTGTTGAGTGATGGGCCAAACGACGCAAACATGTAGCCACTTCTTAGGGAGGCATAATTGAGGCGTTTGCGGTTATCGGCCGAGGGTGCCGCAGCACCAGCAGCGATTTTGGTGCTTGGAATATGGGACGGTGCCAGGATATCAACACAAGTAGCATCCCAAACTGGAGGCCGGCCCATACTCCAAGGCACCAGTGTCATTCCGTCGGGCCTTTTGCCGTCGTCCCCAAACCAAACCGCTAGGCTCTAGGACTGCCGGCAGTTTGGCACTGACAAGGGCCCGTCGGATGACGTCATTGATGCTGGAATGGCGGGGATCCTCCCAGCGCCTCATACGCGTGAAAGACTGTGGTGGCCTAGGCTCTGTTTCCAGCTGTCAACACATAGAAACCTCAAGTCAAGAAAGGGTCTGTAACGTGCTTGTAATTCTTCTGGAATCGAAGGCAACGGCATCGGCTTATAATCAGGCAGGCCGTAAGCTTATTTGACGACCTGTTTAGCCTAGTTGGTAGTGACTCTGCCTGCGAAGCTAGAGGTCCCGGGTTCGAATCCCGGCCAGGGCATTTATTTGTCCATTTTTCACGGGTATTTGTTCTTGGGTCTTGGATGTTTTCTATGTATTTAAGTATGTATTTATCTAAATACGTATGTATATCGTCGTCTAGTACCCATAGTACAAGCTTTGCTTAGTTTGGGACTAGGTCGATATGTGTAAGATTGTCCCCCATTATTATTATTATTTGCTACCATCATCATCCTAGCGTACCAGTACAGTTGCATCCTGAAGGATGCCTGGGGTCCGCTACCTAATCCCAAGAATTGGCGTAGGCACTAGTTTTTAAGGAAGCGATTGCCATCTGATCTTCCAACCCGAGGGGGAAACTAGATCTTATTGGGATTAGGCTTGTCAAGTGAGTGGGCAACTTGACTGTTAGAAGTTCTCAAGCCACCCGGAGGCCTCTAACTTGGCTTGACAACTGCTATCATAGACAGCAACCGGGATCAACGGTTTCACGTGCCTTCCAAAGCACGGGAGCGCTCAGTTAGTAACCACTCAAAGCGGTCACCCATCCAAGGACTGACCTCACCCGACATTGCTTAACCCCGCATACCGCACGCGGTACGTGGGCGCCGCTGGGCCACGAACGCTCCTAATGCCTTAAAGACAGTGAACAAAATAATGTACACTATTTTGTGTAAGTTTATTCTGTACTTAATATTTTTTTCTTATTATTATATTATGGAATAGACAATTTAAAGTAGCATGTAGGATACATGCCACCAAAAACATTTCATGTAAAATGTTGCCAAGATGACCACATAAGGTTTGCCCTGTGAAAAAGATATCAGATCTCATATAGAGCCAAGCTTCTGAATCTACACGGTCTAACTCTACCGTACCCCAACTTCAACAAATTCTACATATCTTTTTGACAGGGCAAACCTTACGTGGTCGTCTTGGCAACATTTTGCATGAAATGTTTTTGGTGGGATTTCAGTTCTTTTTAACCGACTTCAAAATTTCAAAAGAGGAGGTTATCAATTCGGTTGTATGTTTTTTTTTTTATGTTTGTTACTCCATAACTCCGTCATTTCTTAACCGATTTGGAAAATTCTTTTTTTGATTGTAAGTATATATATCCAAGTTGGTCCCGTTTTTGTCAAAACGCAGTTCTGATGATGGGATCCATGAGGAATTGAGGGAAATCCTCAAATCTTAAAGGCAAACATATAGTAATTTTTGTGTTTTTATCAACAAATCGAGCATTTTCATACAAAAATGTGACATTTGATGAAGTGGAACTGCTGATGATGATCAGAACAGAACTCTTCAACGACGAAAAGTTCACGTTTGGCGATTTGTCCTCCTAGTTGCGTTTGTTAAACAAGTTCTATTTTCATGATTAATTTTTGTCATGCTCGATTTTTGATGATGGGATCCATGAGGAATTGAGGGAACTCCTCAAATCTTAAAGGCAAATATATAGTGATTTTTGTGTTTTTATCAACAAATCGAGCATTATCATACAAAAATGTGACATTTGATGAAGTGGAACTGCTGATGATGATCAGAACAGAACTCTTCAACGACGAAAAGTTCACGTTTGGCGATTTGTCCTTCTAGCTGTGTTTGTTAAGCAAGTTCTATTTTCACGATTGATTTTTGTCATGCTCGAGTTCTGATGATGGGATCCATTAGGAATAGAGGGAACTCCTCAAATGTGAAAGGCACACAAATAGTGATTTTAGTATTTTCATGAACTAATCAAGCATTTTCATTCATAAAAGTGACATTTGATGAAGTAAAACTGCTGATGATGATCAGAATGGAACTCTTCAACGACGCGTAGGTAGTTCACGTTTGGCGATTTGTTCTCTTCGTTTTGTTTGTCAAGCAAGCAAGGTTTTTCCATGATTCCATGAGGAATTGAGGGTACTTAGTCTTCTACCATTATAAACATACTTATAGCCATTTTTATTTTATTGTATGGAATCTAAGAGTGCACCATCTAAGTATAATAATCTTTCACTGGCCTCCCCCATTGAAGTCGGTTTTTTTTTCTTAAAAATTATTGTAAGTCTTATTAATAGGTTTTTTAGTTACTGGCTACAGTCCCGTGTAAACTTTCATATCCTAATTCATAAAATTGGTGAAAGTCTCATATAAACTTCCACCCCCGCAATTTAGAGGATGAGGGGCGAAAGTTATAAGTTTATGAAATTTTTTTTTGGTTGTATACTTAACTTATATTACATAACATATTTCAGCTTTCTAGCACTTCAGGAAGTAGCCAAACATTTTGATGATCATCAGTGTGTCAGTGACGAAATCGGTGTATTTTAGATATCAATAAAATGTAAAGTATTAGAGATTTTCAATTGAGACTTTGTATGTTTAATTAGTCTATTATTGACATCATATGCTGAGAATATGAGCTATCTGGTACATCGGAAACCAACTTTATGAGGGTTCAAAAAAACGACGAAACACTTCGAGAAAAGGTAGGTAGTGCCCCTGCGCTTCGCTTGGCTCGTCTTGGCGGGGGCACTAGCGTGCCCCCAGATTATCAAATATGTGGTTTTTCTATACAGATAAAAGTATGTACTTATATGTATGTATGTAAAATTCTTTATTGTACATAAGTAAAACATAACACCACCACCACCACCATAATCAGCTCTAGGACGTCCACTGCAGGACATAGGCCTCCCCCAATTTCATGGGGGGTAAATGCCATAATCGCCACGCTTGGTATGCGGGTTGGCGATCGCAGTATCTCCACCGCACTCTAGGAATGCTGCTAACATAACAATAAAACAGTAATTACAAGAACAGTTGACATATGTACAAAGGCGAACTTGTCCCTATAAGGGATTTCTTCCAGCTAACCTTTGAGAAATTGAGCGGAGATAAAGATTTAAAAAGTTTGTATAATTGAATAAATATGATAAAAACCAGAACTCACTGACGGCCCAGTATATTATAAAGGTGTCAAGATCCCGCCATTCGCTGCCCCCACCGAAAACGACCCCACGAAACACCGCGTTCCCAAGCATAAGCAACCAGGATCCGGTGAAAAAACCGGTTCGCAAGGCGGCGGATGTGATTACCCGCCGGAAGCCCCGCAATGCACCCCCGGTTCCGGCGCCGTATCACCGTTAACCACGGCTCACTAGTCACTAGTTTAATTAAAAGCTTCTTATTTTTGTAAGCGACTTATTCAGCCGAGTGTACTTTCGAGCGAAATGGTTTCATGTTTTAATGAGTGAAACTGTACTGAGCGTGTCTATTTGTGAACGCTTCATTGAAAAATAAGGATGGGAGCAGTTAAAGTACTTATTTAGGGACTTATAAATATTATTAAAGGAAAATCTTACAAAAATCGAACTAGTGGCTATACCCGTAGTAATTTACAGAGAAATTTCCTCCCTCGGTCGCTCCGGTTGTGGAATGAGCTCCCTGCCGAGGTATTCCCGAGGGACCACAGTATGGGGTTCTTCAAGAAAGGAGTGAATACATTTTTAAAGGGCCGGCAAAGCGCATGTGACACCCCTGGAGTTGCAAGCGTCCATAGGCTTATCATTAACCGCTTACCATCAAACTGACCGTACGCGTAACATGGTATAAAAAAAACCTACAGCCCATATCGGTTACAAAATGAAACGAGCAGTCGCTCAAAATCTTCACAAACAAATTCCCTCTACTGCAAACCTTTTACAATTTCAAATTAAAATCCAAAGCAAGTTCATTTCAAAGGCAATTCTACAGTAAAATAGGTAAAATATACAAAGAATTCCAGCACCTGAGAGCGAAGTGTCCTCCCTAGAACAATCCAATTTGGTGCCAGAGTAAAATACAAGCGGAAAAAGTCAGAAATGTCCTCATTTTTCATTTACTTATGTCCTTCTCAATCTCTTAAAATACTCTATCAGTTTAACTGGGTACAGAGGCACTGAGCGGAAGCAACTCGAAGGGTCATATAATTAAATAGTTGTCTGGATCTTAGAACGGCCGGCATAGTTGGGATTCATTTTAAAATTGGAAGGAGTTTGAATTTGCGAGTGATCCGAGTCAAACGGCGTGCAGTGAGCTAGAGGTATGCGTGCGCTGTCAATCGAAATACCTACTTGTAAGACTTTCAATGTTAATTTATGACATTAGACGATATCAGCCCGATGACCTTTGGGGCGGAAAGGTTCTGTAAAGCTTGCGGGAGTCCGCTGGATGCGGGTGGCGCAGGACCGTTCATTGTGGCACTCTTAGGGGGAGGCCTATGTCCAGCTGGACGTCCTCCGGCTGATATGGTGATGATGATGAAATCATTTATCAATTTAAAGAAAAACCCAAATCGTAAAGGTAAATACCAGAATCATTCCCTGGCTCATTTAAGAGCCTTTTCGTTTCTAAAACAATCAACAGGCGTTGCTGCTCTGCCTAAACAGAAACCAACTTTCATAGAACTTTAAAGAATATTTCAATCTAAATACTTTCAAATACAACCGTTCACACGTTTAATATGAAAGGGTCTTAACATAAATAAGATAATCGTAGTTATAAAAAGCGCAGTTAATTATTTTCGCGCAACAATAAATTGAAACTCTAGCTGTAATTTAAATGCATTAAAATACTTGGAGAAACTTGTCTGCCCGCAACACCGTGGGCAGTCGCAGCTGACAAAGGCCGAGGGAGCAAAATATTGCTAATTAAATGAATCTTTTTGCTATAAAATTAATTAAGGCGGCTTCGCAATTTATTGGTCTTTTGTGCGCTCTGCCGATGAGAATGGCTATTCTCTCGTCGCTGAAATCAATTTTAAAGGAAAAGATAGCTTCAGAAACACATTCAGTTTCTAGGTCCGGTTTTCGAATATATCCTTCTCCTATTGCAATATACTGTTACGCATATTAAGCTCAAACAATTATTTAAGTACATTAATTAATTGCTTTTTCAAAACAAAAAAAACACTGTTTCTTTATGGCCCAGAAATGTAGGGATATAGGTAACTTAGTCGTATTAGGGAATTATAATGCTCTATGACTTGATTTATTACGAGTTTTATGTTCAAGCTTTCTATGTGTATATCTTTATCGTTTTTGTTTCTGTTATATATACGTATATATGTATACATCAGTATGTATTGTATTTATCTTATTTGGAAATGAAAAGCTTTACTTTCCCTCTCATATTTGTTTTATTTTTGCGACTGATAAAATTTAATGTCAAGCATTTTCGGATCTTTCTTCCTTTCTTTCTTTCTTTCTTTTTTTTTCTTTTTATTTCTAGTAGTTATTCCTTTTGTTTGCACCACCCACTTATCATGTTTGTTTACTTTTTTCTCCGCTACCCAAAGGTTGTCTGGAAGAAATCGCTCATTTAGCGATAAGACCGCCTGTTGTTTACCTCTGCTTGTATCTTTATGCTGTTTCTATCTGTAATTCTTTTTTGAGGTGTGCAATAAAGCATATTGTATTGTATTGTATCTTTGAGAGTCACACTCATGTACTTAGTAAGCACTAGGTATTATCTCTTCAGTGTTATTAACTGACCAAACTTAGTACCTAAAATACTTCGAAGTCCGTTTCCTGAATGGCTGAATGTAAAAGCTGCATTGTAAATTTGCTTCTCATTAGTTAGGCAACTATTAAAACAGAACAGGTCCTCTATTTTAAGAAAGTTTTATGCAAGAACATTCGTTGCCAACCTAGTGATGATACAATTTGAACTTTTTTGAGAAAGGTAAGGCACAGCGGAATGTCGTTACACTTATATTTGGAGCAGTCCAACTGGGGAAGTACCTCCTTTTCCACCTACTTTTTCCTTTTTTTGGGTAAAACGCATCAAAAATAACACCACTACACTGCCGCCTTAAGGAGAAAAACCATAACTGATAATTTTTGCATAATTGAGTTATTGACACCCTGGGAATCAGGAAAAAAAATGTGTTTTTTCTATCTAGCAGTTATTTCTGTATCTTATGTAACAGGTCACGATTTAGACAAGCATAATTACACGCCATTTCGGTAAAATTACTTCCTTTTTGAGGAATAAAAAACATAGAAAAGTACTTAAGTGACGACTTGTGGAATTTGAGCACAACAATTATTTCACAAGAAGAAAAAACATATTTTGGAATCATATAAATTTTCTATGTAAAAAAACCACAAGTTTACAGAAATGTTCATTCTTGTTAGTATACAATTATTATTAGTCATGACTCTCAGAAACTGAAAAAACATAACTTGCACTTTGTGTTTTTAGGGTTCCGTACCCAAAAAGATAAGAACGGGACCCTATTACTAAGACTTATCTCAAAAATCGTAATAGCTAGACAGTTGAAATTTGCAAAGATTATGTATTTTTATTATGGCTACAACAACGAATACTAAAATCAAAATAATAATAATAATTAAGGGGGCTCCCATACAACAGAGTAGTTGCCGCTAAAACAAAAAATACAAAAAAAAACTCAATAAAACGAGTGTTTAATGGCACCAGCTTTTAGCCTTTTTTTCTGGTACGGAACCCTTCGTGCGCGAGGTCGACTCGCACTTGGCCGGTTTTTTCTATCTTGTATGACTCTTCCTAGTGCTTACTAAGCAAAAAAACACAAAAGTACCCAGTTGTGCCTTTTCAGCTTCTAGATCGATTAGTAACATAAGTACAACTGTGTACATGTGTTTTTATTTCATCACAAAAACCACAAGTACACAGTTATGTCATTTCATGTTAGTTAAGATATTTTTATTTATTTATTTTACGAGAAAGCAACTTTTTTTTTTAAATAACTTATTTAAATAAATATATGGTTGGTGCATAAGTTCTTGGACACTTGGTTTTCATTAAAAAATTTCTAGGTATTAATTCGGTTACACGCTAGAATAACCTATCATTCTCCAGAATGTTCGAGGAGCTTTAAGCCAAGCGGTATAAAAGGACGCGCGCGTTCCGAGTTGTTCAGTCAAAAAAGCCGCCAAAAAGGGCCCCCTGCCCTGAAATGGCCTCCCCCTCACTCGCCCCTTCGGGGCGAGCGAGTAAGATGACAGACGACGAGTTGTTCAGTTCAGTTCAAAATGGAACCGCGTCAACTACGAGCGATCATGCTTTACGAGCATAATCTAGGAACGAGTGCAAGACAAACGGCCGAGAAAATTAACACTGCGTTTGGACAAGGCACTACTGCTCATTCCACAGTGAGCTATTGGTTTAAGTCTTTCGATAAGGGGGATACGAGTTGTGAAGACAAACCTCGCTCCGGTCGGCCAGTTGTCTTCGACAAAGACCTTCTACGCTCACATTTGGAAAGACATCCGGATGCGACTACCAGGGACTTGGAGAAAGAACTTGGATACGACCATTCCACTATATTTCGGCACATGCATGCAATGGACTACCACAGAATAATGAGTCAGTGGAGACCCCACGCTCTAACAGACAGCGAGCGTGCAGCACGTGTGACCATATGCGAAAGCCTCCTCCTGCAACCACACAGACAAGACTTTCTCAGGTCCATTGTCACTGTCGACGAAACCTGGGTTGACTATAACAACAAAACGCGGCAGGCCTATTGGGTCCCACGCGGAGAAAAGGCGCCAACATAACCAAAACCAGATCGTCATGGACGAAAGATAATGCTATCAGTTTTCTGGGATTGGCAGGACATTCTCTATTGGGAACTGTTGGACGAGAAGCAGACTATTAACGCTACTATTTATAGAGAGCAACTGCAAAAGTTAGCCTCAGAAATAGCGACTAAGCGTCCAAAAAGGCTGTCTGTATCACTCCTTCAGGACAACGCTCGACCACATATTGCGAAGTCTGTCCGCCACATTTTGGAAAAGCTGAACTGGACAGTGGTACCTCACCCGCCATACAGCCCTGATATTGCACCGTCGGACTATTGTCTGTTTCGGGCTCTAAAGTTACGTCTAAGAAAGAAGAAGTTTGAAAATTATGAAAAAATCCGAGACGACATCGCCGAGTTTCTTGACCACCAGCCTCCTGCTTTTTGGGAACACGGTATAATGTCTTTGCCAGAGAGATGGTTACATGTCGTTGAACATGACAGTCATTATATTGTGGATTAATATTTCTTGAGTAATAGATAAAATTATTTTTAATATATATGTTTGAGTGTCCAAGAACTTATGCACCAACTATCGAATAATTTACAATGCTAAAAAATCTACACTATTACGTCAAGCAGGCTAGTATCACACGTGTGTTCCTAACAAATTTTGAATTTCGAACCTAGATTTGTTATAGTTATAGGCGAAATTACGATACATTTTAATTGACATTTCGTTCCACGGGTTAACCTATATGAACAGAAGTGCAAAGTTTTTTGGCTTTTTCACGAAATTTACTTTTTTTTAGTTATGGTTTTTTTACTTCCTCTTTAGTTTGTGACTTTGTGTTCCTGGTGGTGAGTTAGGTCGCCAGAGCTCCAGAAGAACGGGGAAAACCGCGGAGGTGCTGGCTAGACGTTGTGATGACATGCGTACCAATGGTCTCACAAAAGAGGATGCCGAAGAACGCGTGGCAAGGGGAGTAGAAAAAGCAGGAAAGCGGACCCTGGGCTCCGAAGCAGCAGCTGAGGATGCAACCGGGATAAACGCTCAGATGAGAGAGAGAGAGCTCCAGAAGATGCGCTGTGTTGAGAGTAAGAGACCTCTTAGTCTCCAGCTGTCAATGCAAGGAATCCTTAAGAGTCCCCCGCACGCTTGGCTGAACTCGGTTCTCCATACAAACGTAGTTTCGCTCTCATTTTAAAACGCCGTGCTGAAATAACATGAAACTTTGTACACAAAATGGGGTGCGCCATATCTAGGCCGGAAATTAGTTTCTGTTGCTAGAAATTTTAATAGAAAAAAAATACAGCGAGTTTTCAAGTTTTTAGGTCTTGTATGAAAACCTTAATAATCGCTGTATTTTTCGGCATTATAATTTTAAGCAACAGAAAAAGATATGCTAGATCATTGTGTATACAAACATTCATGTTATTCCAGCATGCCGTTTTAAAATGAGAGCAAAACTACGTTTGTATGGAGAACCGAGCTTTCTGCGGACTCTTAAATACATTATTATTACTTAAAGTCCCATTCCATCATTACATAACACATGCAATTTATTAATTTCCTCTAGCATCCAACTGTAAATAAAATTGCAAATATTAGTATTTCATTTTACAACAGACGCACAGAAATAAATGCATTTCAATATTGCAATCCGCTTCGAGTGTTATTATTTATCTTGCCGGCGTCCCACTTCCCTATTTGCAGAATTATTAAATCTTGGGAAACATTTGCGTTCATTTGCATTTAAAGATTTATTACGGCCGGTTTTTGTCTTCAAGTTTTTTTATGAATACAAAGTGGCGTTTTAATGAAATATGGACAATATGGTCGGCAGTAAGTCTTCTGTTGCAGTCTTTGTCTATTACATTGGCTATTATATTATATGATGAGGAAGTGCATGTGAATAATTGAAATAATATAATAGGTTATCTGTATGTGCGCCCTGTAGCCCGTTGTAGAAGGCGACTGGGTCCTTGGGGGCAGTCACAGTTGGGGGCTGTGATTGCCTATGAAAGCAGATGGTGGGACCCACAGACTCTAGGGCGGCACTGGGGCGTTCCGAAGGAGATCCCAGAGCCGGCCGAAATGAGTTGAGGAGGATGAGCGGGGGGTTTTTGGTCGGTGCAAGTCCGACATAACGGATTATAACGGGTTTCCCCCCGGAAAAAAAAAAGTTATCTGTCTGTGTGTCATTTCCACCTACTTAATTGATCCACCAGACAGAGTCATCCTTTATTCGAGTATATTTGATTGGTTTTTCTCTAATTTCATGTATTTGTAAACAGAGCCCTATTGCAGGCACTCGCGTGTCCATCTGTCATCTGTCACACATTTTGTTCCGAAGATTTTTTAACTTCCCGTTGCCCTATGAACTTGAAATTCGGTGATAATGTTTACTATTACGTATTTTTTACCAAGAAATGCCAAAATATATTGATAAATATTTTTTATTTATTTTTAAATACCATTTGTTTTTTAGTTGTACGAAATCCTCGGTGCGCTAGTCCGACTTGCACTTGGCCAGTTTTTATTTACAAGTCGATTCAATATACACATATTTTTAAAGTTTTTTTATCTGACATTAAAATAACTGTCATTGCGGCCCATTTGATTGCATTATGGACCCAAAAAGGAAATGTAAAAACGTTAAGTATAAATTATTTTTCTTCAGTCAATAACTCATTTTTACGATCGTCAAGTTCGAATTTATGCACAACATTAAATTTTTACAACTTTTATCTATCCGATCTCTCAGCGAACTAAAAATTCATATAAAAATCAGTTTCTTCCACTTCTGCATAATCCAAACTTTAAATGTGGCTGCGACACCAATTGAAATAATATATTCTTGGCCGCATTTAAATTCGCAAAGTAAAGGTCATTAAAAACTCTGAGCGCGAATCAATTAACTTCTTAAAACTCTGTCTTAATGCATTTGCTGTATAAAATTAAAATATTTTATGCAAGCGGCGTGCAGATAATCCTGCTGATGATTAAAAAAGATCCTAGGATCTTTTTTAGCTGATAAGCGCAATTTTTATTCCTAGCGATAGAAATTCCGCGTATCAGCTTAAGCAACAAAATATTTATAATACCTTTGGTATTGGTTAGTTTGACTTAAAGTATTCATTTGGACTCGCTTTGTTATTGGTTATAAAAGAAAAATTACTGCGTATCATGAATTGATATACCGCATATGGAAAATTTATGTGTATTGAGCTTGTAAGGCACTGAGCGCGGCGCAGGAGGTTTCACGGTAAAACGAACGCAGTCCGGGCGACGTCGCACCAAAAAACCGCGCGGCATAGCGGAGCGGAGGCGACATGTGTGACATATGAAGCAGTAATCGACACAATAGACAATGGACAGTTTCCGAAAGATCAAAAATTCAAAACCGCTCCGCACCGCGCCGCGCCTGCTCTGTGTGTTTCGAGCTTTAATGGTAGTAAGTAGAAATCATTACAAACCATGAAACGATAAGAAGAACATCGCTTAGCGACTAATTACTTAATCATCAATTTATGGTTACCACCGCAATAAGTGAACCCAATTTGGAACAGCACATTCTCAGTCCCGAATTATGTTATGAACAATAAGTACCGAAAATTAATAAAATGGCATTTGCGCACTCGAAAAATACCTAAATATACGTACCTAAATGAAAACCAGTTTTTGGTACAAGCTTTTATTGCCGACTGTACTTTATTCCACAATCATATTGCATTGTCATCCGATTTATACATGCATGCAAAGTTTCAGCTCAATCGGAAACCGCGAAGTGGATCACATTTAACTTGCAAGATTTGATTACAGACCGACAGACAACGGGACAGGTGGAAGTAAACAAAAGCTTGTAAAAACCGGTTGTATTGGTTGATTGTTATGGCACGAGTATTTAATGTTAAAGTATGTTTTATACCCAAGTGTTTTATTTATGATATCCCTTTGGTTTGCTCGTATACTTAATTGTTTCATATTTTATAAAAAAAATATAAATATTGGGGGACAATCTTACACAAATCGACCTAGTCCCAAACTAAGCAAAGCTTGTACTAGGGGTATTAGACGACGATATACATACTTATATAGATAAATACATAGAAAACATCCAAGATCCAAGAACGAATACCCGTACTAAATGCACAAATAATGCCCTGGCCGGGATTCGAACCCGGGACCTCTAGTTTCGGAGGCAAAGTCCGAGAGAGAGAGGTCAGAGTATTTGTTCCTGGGTCTTGGATGTTTTCTATGTATTTATCTATATAAGTATGTATATCGTCGTCTAGTACCCATAGTACAAGCTTTGCTTAGTTTAGGGACTAGGTCGATTTGTGTAAGATTGTCCCCCCAATATTTATACTGTCCCAAAAATTTGGAAATCGTATCTAGTATTACATGCTTAAAGAAAACCTATCCTTTAACTTTGTTCGCATACCACACAAAACATTCTCCAAATCAATGATTCGCCATCTTTTAAACCCTATAATTATATAGCTAGCATATTGTCAGCGCGGCGGCGGGTCGCTTATCTTTCCGGGACATTTGTCGGCGCCGCTGACGCGACAAAAATGGCCGACTAACGCGACTAAACGCGGTTGAACGGGTTAAATAATGTCGTTAATTGATAGTTGATGGCTGCTGTTTGTTGCGATAATGGCGGTTTTGTTAAATGTGTTAGAGAACACATTATGGATTATGGTTCTGATTTGAGTATGTGAGAACTGTTCATTTTTGACGTGGACACGACTTTCTATACAAGTTGTTCGACAAATGTACCGTCATTTTTTGTCTGGGTGTTGGTAGGGTGTTGCTACCTTTCCACCCTTGGAACCTTGGTCCATGGTCATGGAGGTACGATTTTTTATTTGTTTTCCTTAATTACCCAAAAATCTGACTAAGGAGTTTGGACCTGGGGTTCAAGAGTGGAAAGGCAACAAAATGACCGAAAAATTTTGATGGTCCGTGTGCCGACCAACCTGTATAGTTACAGTTTTGTAACCATAAATGACTTTACTATCATCATTAGCCTAAAGGTATACGTCCCACTGTCTCTCTCTGGCCGTTGGGGCGGAAAGGTCGAGGGGCGACCACGTACTGGACGGCGCAGCGTGGGTAAGCCCCCCACAAGGTGGAATGATGACCCTGATGGTAAAGGTCGCGGGAGTCTGGCAATCATTAGAGGAAGCCTATGTCCAGCAGTGGATGTCCATCGGCTGATATGATGATGATGACTACCCGATATTGTGTGTGGCACTGGGTACATCAGGCCAGGACTACTTTGGCGTTCGCCAAGTAGTTTTTAAAATATTTTTTATACCGCGTCATAGGCAGACAAGCATTTAATTTGATTTAATTTGACCGGTACTCAAACCGACTAATGTACTATAAACAATCTTAGTCGGGACAGAAACAGGGTCAAATGCGACCAAAAAAGCATGCCATATTTAATGATGCAGATTGAAGGTGTTACTGGATAAGGTTCATTTTTTTCCAAATAACTAACACAATTAAAATAACGAAAGGCCATGAAAACTAACAATTACCTTTTAATTTATTTTTCACCCGTAAGACAAGCGATTTTTCATAAATCCATAAATGCAGAATATATTGTTTTTAAAAATAAAGGGAATTCTCCTTTAGACAGAATGTGCTATTTCCCATATTTAAGGTAGTTGCCATTCATATGGCATTCTATCTTTCCACCCTGTATACAATCTCTAAGCGTCAAAGTAAAATAAAAGTAACAAAGTACATAAATAAATACTACTCTCAATTATCCTGACGGGTGTACGAGTATATTGTATAGGATCTCCAAGCCGATAGAATAATAAAATCAAATGTCTTCGGAAACATACTAGGTTTAATAACTAGGTAAATAATAAAAACAAATGAGAACAGAGTGGAGTCTGACCTGTATTATATAACCTATATACCAACTATGTTTATAGGAAACTGTTAGGTGTTGATGAAGAGAAACAACTTGTCTTATTACTCGTTAAATTACATTTTATAAAAACAGTTCAGAGCACAAACTTATGTTACCTATCAGTTGCGTCATTGGAATAAGAGAGAGAAGGCAGTGTTGCCACCTCGCTTTATATACATAATAGTGATGGGGTCAATATTTAGTGATGTCATCATCCTCCTAGCGTTATTCCCAGTACAGTTGCATCCTGAAGAATGCCTGGGGTCCGCTACCTAATCCCAAGAATTGGCGTAGGCACTAGTTTTACGGAAGCGACTGCCATCTGACCTTCCAACACGAGGGGAAACTAGACCTTAAATTGGGATTAGGCTTGTCAAGTGAGTGGGCAACTTGACTGTTAGAAGTTCTCAAGCCGCCCGGAGGCCTCTAACTTGGCTTAACGACTGCTATCAAAGACAGCAACCGGGATCAACGGCTTAACGTGCCTTCCAAAGCACGGGAGCGCTCAGTTAGTAACCACTCAAAGCGGTCACCCATCCAAGGACTGACCTCGCCCGACATTGCTTAACCTCGCATACCGCACGCAGTGATGTACCAAACCAAAATACCAAAAAAAAAACTCTATTGATTTTGTGTTTCTTCTCCTGTGTATGTTTGCTATTTTAATTTAATATTATTTTTGTCATATTTTTTTGTTTACTTACTTTTTTATTTATTTTTTTGTTTGGGCGCTGCCTGCCGTGGTTCACTCGTTGTCCCAACGGAAGACCAGCGCTGGCGGTCACGCAGCTACATGCTGAGTTGGGACATTTCGTGACATGTCTTTCTTTTTTGTTGTTATTTTATGCTTCTTCCTATTTGTAATTGTCACGAATAAATGATTTTCTATTTCTATTTCTGAACAGAAACAAGTGGTAATAATAGTGTTATTAGCTTAGCAAGACCAACAGCAGAGTTTAGTGGGCACTGGGGACGCAAGTTCGACAAGTTGAGAGCTCCGGGGAGCCTCGATATCGGAACTGGAAGGTATAGACGATACGATCATACAATACTGCATGAAGTTTCTCCATAAACATATACTTGTTTGTAGTATTATAAATGTAGGAGTAACTGTGTTTGTTTCTTTTTCCAAGCTTTTATTTAACTTTCACTGCTCGTATGTAAGTACCTATGTAAGCGGTCACCAAAATTTGCAATACTTTTTTCAGCCACTTGCCGGTATCCGATTGAGCTGAAATTTGGCACAGTTATGTAGCTTCGGTAACAATCATCATCATCATCATGTCAGCCGAAAGACGTCCACTGCTGGACATAGGCCTCCCCCAAAGACTTCCACAATGACCGGTCCTGCGCCACCCGCATCCAGCGGACACCCGCGACCTTCACCAGGTCATCAGTCCACCGTGTGGGGGGCCTGCCCACGCTACCAATAGTCGGTAACAATAGTCGTACAATATTATGGTACCACAGAGCTGATTTGAGGATGGAGACATAAGGGGGCCATAGCAATTCCTAAACTACACAACATAAACCCATTGTGATAAGGAGGGCGCAGTACGTGGCAGTACGCTAGGTTCTCCAAACAAACGTATTTATGCTCTCATTTTAAAACGCCATGCTAGAATAACATGAAACTTTGTATACACAATGAGATCCGGCATATCTAGGTCGGAAATTAGTTTCTGTTGCTAGAAAATGTAAAAGAAAAAAAATACAGCGGTTTTTTCAGTTTTTTACGGCTTGTATGAAAACCTTAATAATCGTTGTATTTTTTGTCCATTATAATTTCAAGCAACAGAAACTAATTTCCGACCTACATATGCCGGATCCCATTGTGTATACAAAGTTTAATGTTATTCTAGCACGGCGTTTCGAAATGAGAGCGTAAATACGTTTGTATGGAGAACCGAACGTATGTCTACGAACGTACGTCGTCTACGTCGTCGTACGTGTGTCTACGTGTGTGTATGTGAACGTGTGTCTGTGAACGTATGTTGTATATCTGCCATATAAAATGTCCTCTCAGTTACTCAAAGGTTAGCTGGAAGAGACCCCTTAAAGGGATAAGTTCGCCTTTGTACAAAAGTCTAAAATTAAGTTTATTTTTCTTTTATGTACTTGTTTTGTGCAATAAAGAGTTTAAACAAACAAACAAACAAACGTACTGCGCACTCTTAAGCACATTCGTACCGTTTAATCGGGTAGTTGGTGGTCATTTAATCGGGTAGTTGGTGGTCATTTAATCGGGTAGTTGGTGGTCATTTAATCGGGTAGTTGGTGGTCATTTAATCGGGTAGTTGGTGGTCATTTAAGCTCAGGGAGCTGTGGAGTCGTTGTTACAAAGTTGCCTCTTGTGATTGAATGAGTAAATTATATTTTCTGCAGTTAATTATTTATTTTAAATTTATCGCAAAGAGGCAGACTAAATGCCATAAAGCATTCTTCAAGTTATAGCAAATACATTTTAAATATTAAAATCGACCAAGAGCATGTCGGGCCATGCTCAGCGTAGGGTTTCGTAGTTGCCCAATGAACTTGATTAAAAAAAACAATAACAAGCAAAAGGGAACACCTTCGCAGCGTTTCACGCGTCTTTCACTAAGAAGGGACATGTATGGGGTGCCCCCCCCCCCCTTTTTTTTTAGTATTTGTTGTTGTAGCCACAATAAAAATACATAATCTGTGCAAATTTCAACTGTCTAGCTATTACGGTTCTTGAGATCTAGCTCGGCGAGTGGCAGCCATGAATAAGGGCTAAATTTGTTTTTAGTATTTGTTGTTATAGCGGCAACAGAAATACACAATCTGTGAAAATTTCAACTGTCTAACTATTACGGTTCTTGAGATACAGCCTGGTAACAGACGGACGGACGGACCGACAGCGAAGTCTTAGTAATAGGGTCTCGTTTTTACCCTTTGGGTACGGAACCCTAAAAATATAAGTCAATAAAACTCCAATCCACTGTCCATTGTAAGATAAAATCTAACTTTTTACGATCAGCGAAACTATCCACAAACGTACGACACAAAATGAAATAAATCATGAAACTAAATCAAACGTACGGAAAACGGTTAATTTATTTAATCGAAATGTTATCGAGATTTATAAATCTAAGACGGACGCTGAGAAATCATTTCCCGCGATGAAATATTTATTAGACTCATTCGTTCCACGTTTTATTTCGTATTTTTCGTAATGTTTAACAAATACCCACTCTGTTTTAGAAGTACGAGTAGAACCAGTACTCGACAAGATTTTATTTGGGTCTGATTTAAACAATCAGCCGCCATTTACCCTAATTTGATCAACAAACATTTCAAAAATAAACAATAGGGTCTAAACCAAAGTAACTTAACTTACTTTTCTGGTAGTACTTGGGTTCTGTAAGGGTCGCAGTTCTAACCTAACCTGACCTTTCTACTAGTAGTTTGATAATGCAAGTATTGTAGTTCTAGCCTAAACTCACTTACTTTTCTAGTTTGTCGACTCTCGTTAATTTGAAACTCAAAAGACGATTAAAATATTACGAATTATCGAGAGTTTGAAACATCACATGGTTCGAAATTTTTGAGAGAACAAATATTAAAGTTCGAATTATTGAGTAACTAGCTTTTGCCCGGTGACAAGCGTGGAACTCATATTCTTTATTAACTGCAATTTTTTTAACAATATCAAAAGGTTAGAGGTACTTGCATAATGTGAATTAATTATTAGTCTTTTCGTCAAGCATTTATACTTATTAGGACGCATAACTAACACAAACATTTAATCTGTATACATAACCAACGAAAGTGTGACTGAAACTAAACTGACCAAACAAATTAGTGCGAAAGTGTGTGGCAAACTAATCAGTACAATAACGCCAATAACAAATGCTCGTTCGTACAAAGATGAATTTGAACTTGTCTCAAAATGTAGGATACTTACTTATCTTTGCAATCTGATAACTTTGAATCGTCGAGTGTTTGACGCCTATGAGTTCGAATTAACGCGTCGTTTTGTTACAAAGCGATGATATTTTTGTTCGAATTACCAAGTGTTTAAAAATGTATTGTTTTTTTTCGAAATATAAAGAGATGTTCTATAGGGAACTCGTGATCACTTCGAATTATGGAGAGGTTCGAATTATCGCTGGTTTGAATTGATGAGAGTTCAGTTTGATAATGTAATTTTCGCAGTTCTAACTTAACCTAATTTACTTTTCTAGTAGATGTAAGTCTCGCAATTCTAATCTAACCTAAGCTACGTTTTTGTTAGCAGTTTGGTTCTATAAGGGTCGCACTTCTAGCCTAACCTACTTTTCTGTAAGCAGGTAGTTCCTGGTGATTGTAAAATCTTACTCAACAGCCTTTTCATTTACGTTCGAGACCTTTTGACGTTTCCCCTCTGCCACTACGCGCCGTACACGAACTGTCTGTTGTAGACAGTATTCTTATACTTTCATATATTGAGGACATTGAGGTGAGGAATAAAGAATAAGTATTAGTATTGTTCCTGTGGCACCTGTAGCTACGGTGGCCTAGTAGTTGAAGCATGCGGTTGTCAAGCCGCGATCGTGGGTTTTGTATCCTGGCTCGTAGGTACCATTGAATTCCAAACTTGCGTACGGTTATCATTACACATTTACTGTTGTCTTTTCATATAAGGAAAACATCGTGAAACATGTATACCTGCGAAGAAACTCAAAGGTGATGTGAAGTCACTAATCCGCACTTGGCCAGCGTGGGGAATAAAGTCCACCACCACCACCGTACCACCATATCAGCCCAAGGACGCGTCCGCTGCTGGAATAGGCCTAGCACGATTTCATGGGGGGTAAACGCCATAAACGCCACGCTTGGCATGCGGTTTAGCGGACGCAGTATCTCCACCGCACTCCAGGGATGCTGCTGCCCATCCCACGGTGGTCTTGGTCGTGGTTTTAGGACATACCCGGCTCCCGGGGACTAATGTCCATTGTCCATTCCTGCTCATCTATGGGAAAAGGCCCGTGCTCTGCAGTGGAGCGTACAATGGCTGATGATTAAAAATGTATTGTAGTCATGGAATGTAAGCTGCAAGTTTTGGTCCTTCGGGCCGGATACCAAAAGTGAGTTTCTACTATGCAAGGTGCATAAACCTTGTTTAAATAATACATCAACATTACGACCCTGCAGGCCGTAAAGCTAAGTACAGTGGCCCGCAACAATGTGGCGTTGTTGTGCTACTATTGTGCAATGTACAGTCAGCAACGGATGTCGCACAAATATCAAGAGGTACGAAGTTTCTATTATAAGGGATTAAGAGTCTTTGACTTTTCAATATGCGTAGTGATTTGATTCTGACTGTACTAGACAAAGGGCGTTTTAAGACAAGTACTTCCAGATTAAATTCAAGGTATGGAAAACGTATTTATTGGTTTTGGACTAAATTGCATAACGGAAATTGAACTATTTTAGGTAGATAATGTGGAAATCTCTTTTATTGCAAGTTTCTATTTATCATGCAATATTTCTATGTAGGTGTATGCTGGGGTCAAATCTTGCAACTGAATTTTAAAGTATTTCTCCTCAACAGATTGAGCTTTTGGCATACTTATGTAAATTTATAAATTATCAAAGTGACCGATATAGCCCTTAGAAATGCTAAGATTAAACTGCAGTGAGTGGGGCACTTAGCAGGTAGAACCGGTGGCCGTTGGGGCGGAAAGGTTCTCAAGTGGCGACCATGTACCGGAAGGCGTAGCGTGGGCAGGCCCCCCACACGGTGGACTGATGACCTGGTAAGAGTCGCGGGTATCCGCTGGATGCGGGTGGCGCAGGACCGGTCATTGTGGAAGTCTTTGGGGGAGGCCTATGTCTAGCAGTGGGCGTCCTTCGGCTGACATGATGATGATGTAAATTTGGTGACAATACAATATTACTTAACCACCGAGCTGAGCCGATCATGGAAGTCGAAACTGGCCATAGCAACTACTAAAACACCCAAGATACATAGAAAAAGAAGAAGAAGTTATGGAATACTTTGCCGTCTCCACTTAGGCAGTGCAAAGCTGCTACCGCGAAATGAAAACGAACGAAGTTCGTGTACCTCTCTCTCCGTCTCTCGAATATGCAAGTGCCTCAGAAAGGACGATACACGTTAGCAGCTCAGGTTAGTAGTGTGTGAGTTATATAACTAAATCAAACCGATAGCTGGTGGGGCCAGCGAGTTCTCGAGTGGCGACCACGTACCGGATCATGCAGCGTTGGAAGGCGACCACGAGGGCTGATGACCTGGTTAAGGTCGCGGGCGGGAGTCCGCTGAATGCGGGCAGCCCGTGATCGGTTGTTGTAGCAGTCTCTGGGGGAGGCCTTTGTCCAGCAGTGGACCTCTTACGGCTGAAGTTCATGATGATGGTGATGATGAAATGTGAATGCAAAACACTGGGGTCTGTTCAGTTTAAAAAATGTTTTAATCTAACAGTAGGTGTCCCACACTGATAATCTAGACAAATAAAATTAGGCAGCTTTTCTTGTTTCGACCATTTTCATATGTTATGTCTTCGGTTTGGTATCATTTATTTTATTTTATTTTATTTTATTAGGTACACTAAACAGACTTCGCACAATATCATGTATAACAAACATATGCATATTATCGCTTATAAACTAGCACGAGATCCAAAACAAGTGTACACAGCATGTTTTACAATTAAGCGCAAATGTTAAAATAATAAAACAATAACGTAGCTACAGTGATAAATATGGAACTAAACCATTTAAACATTACAATATAAAGGAGTGATAAACGTTACATTTAGTAAGAGACAAGCTTTAAGTGCCCAAGTGAAACAAACTTGAACAAAGATCGAAGCATCTGCTGACATCTGTGTCAGCACTTAATTTCCAACCCTATATGTTTTTTTTTTATATGAAGTCGTTATTAGACCATATACACCAATCTGCAGAATGTCTGATTTATTCTTAAGCTTTGTATAAATTCTATCCCATTTATTACGTTTTTCAAAAACTAGTCTTTTACTACAGTCACAGCGCAATATTTTACATAAGCCAGTTATGATAATGATACTCAAGTTAAACGCTAACCAGAAGATGAACAGGGCTGTGTACCCGCGTTAATATACCGCCGGCCGGCCAATGAATTATTTATACACGTCGACAACCCTACTCGCAACACTGCTGCGCGAACATCGACCTTATCCAGTCGCAATACGGGCGCACCTAGCGACAATGCACGGGTATATTTGCAAGGAAAATATTAAGTGAGGTTGCGCCGGGATATATATCTTTTTAGACGCAATAAATGTAAAGCTAAATCTGTAGATTTTGTGTAAGCCTTTTGCTTACTTAAGGTGAATTATTTATTTATTTAAACCTCACTACACAAAATACATAACAAGAGAAGTAGACATGACTGAATTAATTCCTTGAAGCATAAACAAGAAGAACGCCCTTTGGAGTTTGACAACTTTTAATTTTAATCATTTTTGAACGTGCAAAAATCTGTTTATAATAAATAATAATAAATTTGGTGATAACACTTCAAGAATATTTAGCACTTAAAAGTTTAATATCACGAACTTTTTGTAATCCCCCGCCACGAAGAAAACTCACATTATATAATAATATATAAAATAAAATAAAAAGCCTTTTTATTCCATAATCACTTCAAGACAAAATACAATTTTTGGTTTATGATTTTTTTTTCAATGTTTTCTTACTTACTAAAGTGTTTAGGACCCCTTCTGGGTATAGGCCTCCTCCAAACTTTTCCACCTTTCACGATCTTGTGCCTCTGTGAGCCAGTCTTTAGAAACTTTTTCAAGGTAATCTGCCTAACGGGCGCGTGGTCGCCCTGGTCTGCGTTTGCCACTTGGTCCTTTCCAAGTAGTCAATCTTTTTGCCCATTTCGAATTTTGCATCCTAGCAATGTGTCCCGCCCATTTCCATTTGAGTTTTAATGAGTGTTCGAGAGCATCTATCAATTTGGATTTTTCCCTAAGATATTTGTGATTTATTTTATCAATTAATCTCACATTACATATAAAAAAAGCTATCCTACGATACCACACACTATGGGTTTTGCAAAAAAAAGCATCTCTACTTTATTCCTTGTTTTGCTACGGAACCCTAATACAACACATTAAATATCTAACTCCCACGCAGATCCGGCCACTATTCCATCTTTCATCATGTCCAATATATCACTTGACATTGCCAAAACATTCCCATGCTGCCGATATTGTATATCTAATCGTTTCACTACCCACTTTACAGAACATACACTCAAGTTGATTAAAATAGACTGACAGCAAAACCATAGCTCACCAATCAACTAGAGGCGGGCATAAAGTCGGATAGTTTTTATTTCCCAGATAGACCGGGGCAACCGCAAACAGCCACCATAAAGCATGCACCGATTTTAGAGAAATACTGGCGGTCAATGTGTAACGTGCTTTTCACGTTGCAATTAGGGTTCAATACGAGTGTTTGCCTCCACTTTTTTATACCATGACCAACCGAAAACGAAATATCTGCCGCGGTAGCAGTTCTGATTGTATTTTGCAAACCAGGCACGCAGTCATTGCGCCCTACAGGGCTATGGCATCCCCAGCCTGTCGTACAAGGCGACTAAATGGGGGTCCTTGGGTTCGAAGACGGTCGCAATTGGGGGCTGCGACCGTCCATGAAAGCAGATGTTGGGACGGTGTGACTCTAGGGCGGCACTGGTGCGTTCAGAAGGAGATCCCAGAGTATTCACTCTCCATTCGGAGGAGGATTATTGGGGGTTTTTAGTTGGTGGAAGTCCGACATAAACATAACCTCCGCACTGTCCCCGCGGTGCGGTGGTATCCATAACGGGTTTTTCCCTCGGAAAAAAAGGTACCCAGTCATTGCAAATGACTGGGTTATGTGGTATTTCTATCCACTAAAATCTCCACGGTGACCGCCATCTGCGCTGTAATACGGAGGACTCCAGGATCTCAATACGCACTGGATACCCCCTCACGCTTTAGATACCGTAGCCTATCGACTATCAGTGGACGTCCTGCGGCTGATATGATGATGATGATGATCGTAACCTAAGAACGCCTACGGCTTCAAAGGCATAAGCGCAACTTCGCATGTTTTATCTGTCCCCTGAATTTTTTCTCATTCAACATTTATGCCTTCCTAAGCTCTTGTTGCCTAAAGCAGGTTCTCCACCTTAATCCGCTCTACCGTAATCTCGAACACATTGAAATCACATTGAACTGCGAAATGTAACTCTGAGATTGTACCTGGGAGCGTTCGGTTTATCGCTTCCATATCGCTTCGTGGGGCCTTATCGTATCGCGCGGCCCGCGTGTGCATTCTGTGCATTCAGTGCAGGGGTCCCGTTCATTCTGTTTCACGATTCGAATATCTGGATTGGGTAAAACAAAATGGGTAATTGTAATAATTTCTAAGGGGTGGTAAGTTTTCACCTGTTTTCTTTAATAATTTCAAAACAATTATCCTAAAATTAAAAAAAAATACATACGGTAGTCATTTCTCTACAGATTACAGGAAAGCAGTAACGGAATATGAGAGTTCAATAGCAACTCATGGTAGGGCTAATTTGTCGGTGCGGCGCTTAGTTTAATAAATAAATAAAAATAAAATAAAATGCATTTATTTCGGACAACTTTTGACAACATATGGAGTTGTTAATACTACAGAAGACTTATAAAAAGTTTGTTAGTGCGTAAACTTTAATGTAGGGAGGACCAGTGTCTTAGGAGGCTGCCGTCCCATCTGTCTGCCACTACGTTTAGAAGACTTAATAATAGCAACAGATCCGTAGTGTTAAGCAATATTATTTTTCATATAGTTGTCTCTTTGAATCTTTATGGTTAACCAAGATGAGTTAGAACGGGACAGAGAGTACGATAATTTTCGGCTGCTAACGAGTTGTCCGTCCACGACTGGACAATGGACATAGGTCTCCCCCAAATTCATGGGGGGTAAATGCCATAATCGCCACGCTTGGCATGCGGATTGGCGATCGCAGTATCTTCACCGCACTCCAGGAATGCTGCTGCCCATCTCCCGGTATTCTTGGTCGTAGTTTTAGGACATACCCGGGTCCCATTTAAAAGCACACCAAAATTTAAAATCCCATACAACCCAAAATGTCACAAACGTCAGTTCAGTACCATTTGCAGTTATGAAAGTGGAGACACTGACAGGTGAAGACCTGTCAAATATCACTTATCTGTCTCTCTCAAACCTACTGTGTTTGAGACTGAGAAACTTATTTGTGCATTAGTGAGAATAGATCAGAGGTACAGCAATCGTTCAACTTAAATGAGAGGATCTGCTTTACTCTGATATCTGTGGTCATCATCATCATCATGTCAGCCGAATGACGTCCACTGCTGGACATAGGCCTCCCCTAAAGACTTCCACAATGACCGGTCCTGCGCCACCCGCATCCAGCGGACACCCGCGACCCTTATCAGGTCCGCGACCCTTACCATAGATATCTGTGGTACGATACGAGAAAGCTGTCAGTGCCAACTGTCGGTCGAGTCAGAGTAAAGCAGATACTTAATAATTCTAAACTAATTTCAACTCAACACATGCAGTTGCATAGATCCTTAGATATTTCACGGCTACATGTGGCTGCCACAAACACTTAAAGTTAGAGTAATACACTCAGCGGGATCCGCACGTGGAAGTAAAACTATTTAGTGTCAATACAACTTATATGGGAAGGGTTTCGTTTAGTATACTAGTTGGGCAGTGTTTAGGTTTATAGAGCTAACATCAGTTTAAATAAATGTTATTTTTGGTGAACGGGGTTTATAAAGCACGGATAGAGTATTTTTTAACTAAATGAGCGAGCAAAGGGAGCAAAATTTATCAAACTTCTAACGTTTATTCGTGACAACACAAAATAATACAATTTATTTACAGACAATAAAGAATAACAGTTTTCGAGTCTATTGCAACAATTCGGCTGTTGTATGGCATGTATGAATCTTTGTTAGAATTATAGTTCGAACATCGTTGTGAAAAGCGAATTCATGACACAAAACCAATCATTAAGGATGATTCACAGTAGGCCGTTCCGTGTCTGGGCCGGCCCGTTTTCTTCTAGAGAAATACGCCGGCCGGTGCGTTTGCTGTCATAGAAAACGGGCCGGCCCGGACACGGAACGGTCTACTGTGAATCATCCTTTAAGGGTTGTAAGAGGGGATTGAAAAAATGTATTTTTTTTATAACGAGTAGGTACAGTCACCGATTTTAATATCAGCCAAACCAAATGCAGCAAAAATATTTGACACGTCCGAACGACCCTACAAATACAGTTGCATACTGCCTGCCTGGTGGTATCTGCTTTTTTATACTTCGATGTTAGCGAACAACCATATAGACACACTAATCTATGCACCTGCACATCCAGAATAATCCCAATCTTTTTCGATTGGGTTTTTTTGGATTGGAGGATTGGATCTTTTTGTATTGACATTCAGAGCATCCTCGGGAGCTCTTGCGACCTTACTCAACGTGTACACAACACCATAAACCTATAGAATAAGCAGTGGTGTTATTATGTTATGACTGTTGCCTCCGTCTGGACCCGGGTATGTCCTAAAACTACGACCAAGACCACCGGAGAATGGGCAGCAGCATTCCTAGAGTGCGGTGGAGATACTGCGATCGCCAACCCGCATGCCAAGCGTGGCGATTATGGCATTTACCCCCCATGAAATTGGGGGAGGCCTATGTCCAGCAGTGGACGTCCTAGGGCTGATATGGTGGTTGCCTCCGTCATAGGTGCATACTAATAATAGTAATAATCGTATTACATTTATTTTTCGAACGATGAGATCTTGGGGAAGACAGTACAGTTGCCAGTTTGTTGCACTTTTAGCACCCAGGGGTCTAGGGTACCGGTGGGTACTCCCTACGGACGTGGTGCAACTTCGACCCCACTTGTCAAGTGAGTGGGCAACTTGACCGTTAGAAGTTCTCAAGCCGCCCGGTAGGCCTCTAACTTGGCTTAACGACTGCTGTCATAGACAACCACAACGGCTTAACGTGCCTTCCAAAGCACGGGAATGCATAGGTGCATACTCGTATCCATCCACCACCACCATATCAGCCCAAGGACGTCCACTGCGATCGCAGTATCTCCACCGCACTCCAAGGATGCTAGTGCTCACCCCACGGTGGTCTTGTTCGTAGTTTTAGGACATACCCGAGTCCCCGGGACATACTCGTATAATATGCCTTAAATGAAAAATAACTTCGACTCTTGACTTTGATCATCCAGTTTGTAGGAGAGCAGCTTGGAGTAAGTATAAAAGAGGGGGCAATTGCACAAAAGATCACATTGGGTCGTAGCGCATCCGCATTGACATACTCGGGATGCAATAAAACTAACGCCAAGACCACCGTGGGATGATACTGCCCGCATGCCAAGCGTGGCGATTATGGCATTGACACCCCATGAAATTGGGGGAGGCCTATATCCAGCAGTAGACGTCCTTCACTTCAGCTGATATGGTGGTGGTGGTGGCGGGGCATCCGCAAGGCTCCTCATCTACATAAGATAAGATGGCTGTGGTCTCCAGTAAGGTGGAGGCACTTACCAAGTTGTCGACCTGTTTAGCCCAGTTGGTAGTGACACTGCCTCCGAAGCTAGAGGTCCCGGGTTTGAATAGTTAAGAGCATTTGTTTCTGTGATGAGCAGAAACATTTGTTCCTGAACCTTGGATGTTTTCCTCAGCCCTATTGAGCTTATTATGGGTGATTATGCCGTATAAAGGATGATTCACAGTAGGCCGTTCCGTGTCCGGGCCGGCCCGTTTTTTTTCTAGAGAAATACGCCGGCCGTTGCGTTTGCTGTCATAGAAAACGGGCCGGCCCGGACACGGAACGGTCTACTGTGAATCATCCTTAAATAGGCAATTTTATTCTACGGCTTAAAACAGTTAGGTATCGAAAATATCACCGATTGTATACTGTTACATTGTGCCTTAAAAAAGGTTGACATTCAAACTGTACAATCATTTGAGTTATCTGTTCGTAACACAGAAATTCCATCGTGCAGTGAATTCATTGCATTTGTGCAAGATCAATTAAAAATATTAGAAAGATCGAGTAGTAATAATTATACATATACTCCGCGCAATCACACGAACCATTCGCAAAGGTTAGAACCTACATCGCGTGCCTACAAAACTTTTTTTACCAGTGAAAATGTTACCTATTGCTTGATGTGCCACAGTGCAGATCATATAATTTTTAATTGCAACCAGTTCGACGAGGAGGATTAAGGATGATTCACAGTAGACCGTTCCGTGTCCGGGCCGGCCCGTTTTCTATGACAACAAACGCAACGGCCGGCGTATTTCTCTAGAAGAAAACGGGCCGGCCCGGGCATGGAACGGCTTACTGTGAATCATCCTTTATGCCGTAGAAGCGAGGCGAGGAACAGGTTACGCCGCAGTAAAAATAATCGTGATGTAAATAAACCGAGAGAAATAAATTTGGGGCTACGTAGATCACTTACCAGGGGTTATTTTAAGCAGCAACACGGCGAGAGCGATAAAGGCAAGCGGCGACACAAATTATAAAATTATGCAGGAATTATTTTTCAAAGCGGATGACAACTGACACATAGGCATTTTTTCTTCACCGGTTGTAGGTGCGGCGACCATAGAGGAAACAACCTCCGTAGCGTCTTTAGTAAAAGAAGGCCAACCAAAGGGAATTTAGGATTCAATATAATACAGCGTAACCAACGAGACTAGTTCGGTTTTTGTAAAAAATAGTCCCCTAATTGTTTATTTTAAGTTGGGTGGCCCAGAATATGAGTGCGATGATATGTCGGTGTGCCCTACCTCTCTAACCTATCTGCTTGCCTGATGGTAAGCCTATATGCCATCATCATCATCATTTCGCTATCCCAGTACAGTTGCATTCTGAAGGATGCCTCCACTATCGTCGTGGGAATAAGACTTATGTACGTTAAAATAAATAAAAATTGTGAACTAGAAACTAGAACCGACCCCACGGATAAAACGAATGCTCATAACTAAAGTTTAACAAGACACGCGGAATATATCGGCCGTTCGATGGCGGCTGCTGTTGAAGCGCGTCGTGTTTATCGCCCCCACTATAAAACTGCTCGCGGCAGGTTTTTACGATGATTTGCGTCCACACCAACTTAGAGCGGAAACTATATCACGGACTATTTTGCTGCGTGTATAGCAAACGTGGAGAATTCTCAGAAAGTTTACCCGACGGACTACAGTATGGCCAGTATGGGTTTGTTCAAGAACTCCTTTCTTGAAGAACCCCATCATACAGCAGTGTATTGTAGATATAAATTAAAGAATCGGCGACGCGCATATTACATCCCTGAAGTAGCAGGCATGTATAGGCTGCGGTGACCGATCACTATGCGATATAAAAAAGTACAAAGTCAAACGTGGAATTAGATAGTTTATTATTCGTAGACTATCAAACGAAGTAGCCTTCAAATTTAGTCTCGAAAGCACTGACTAAGGTGACCTCACGACTTGGCCGGGCGGGAGCTATAGGCAGGTATTTTGTTCTTTAACCTGAGTTTATTGATGTGAGATTTCCTCACTTGACGAAATACTACTGTCAGTATTGCGTTTGCGCAGAAGTAATACTATGCACAGAAGTGGGGCAGTACTGAATTCATACCCTTTGGCACTGACAGCAGACAGTTTTTGCATATCGTACCGCCTCCGCATCGACAAATCAGGAAGGCACCTTAAGGATGATTCACAGTAGGCCGTTCCGTGTCCGGGCCGGCCCGTTTTCTTCTAGAGAAATACGCCGGCCGTTGCGTTTGCTGTCATAGAAAACGGGCCGGCCCGGACACGGAACGGTCTACTGTGAATCATCCTTTACTGTTCAGATTGGATAGGAAATGAATGGTTGTTTGATTTAAAACTTTATTTAACACTTCCACGTTTGCCGATACGGAGGCGGTACGATATCGGTAAGCAGTCAGTGTCAACTTTCATTCGAATCAGTACCGATTCTTTACTAGGCGATACTAGCGATACTTCCTGACTGGCGCGGGATGCGCATAAGTGAGGCGGTAATAATGCAGTGCTGTCCCGCTTCCGCGCATGATATTACCACTGCGCAAAGTACGCAAATGTAATACTGACCGCATACCGACAAATAAGGAAATCTGTGCGACGTAAGTAAGCTCAAGTCAAAGTAAAAAATATCGCATACGAACCCATCAAACCCGCCCCGCTGAGTTAGGTAAAGTCATAATCGGATTGATTTGGATTAAATATGGATTGAGTCTTACTTCTGTAAGTTAAACTGAGGAACTAAAAAATATCGTATAGTTTGATAGCGATCCTATAATCTTGACTTGTTCTAGGGCTATCTTTTTCATCAACTCATTACTCAAAGAGTTCATCTGAACGTTTTACCATCGTTTTACGATTTACGACTTACGATTAAAGGATGATTCACAGTAGACCGTTCCGTGTCCGGGCCGGCCCGTTTTCTATGACAGCAAACGCAACGGCCGGCGTATTTCTCTAGAAGAAAACGGGCCGGCCCGGACACGGAACGGCCTACTGTGAATCATCCTTAAACAAACAGCGACTAACAAAGTTTTTATATGTAAGCAGTTTACCATTATCTCACATGATGATAAGTGATGATGAGGTGAAGGGTACAAACGTACCTAGATAGTGACTTTAAGTTGAAGATAAAATAGGTTTTACCAATAACTCAGTAATATATTGGGCCGAGAACAATTCTCTTCCGATATACCCGAGGGAGTTCACAGACGGGCGTTATGCTTGGGGACTGAAGTGTGGTTGGAGTTGATTTGCTGGACTTTAGAAACTTCGTACTTGGGTATGTGAGATTCTAACAGTATTTTCAAAAGTATCTTGGATAAAAGCAAGTTTAAGGTATCACGGCCACTCATGTCAATTATTGCCAACCTTTAACAGCCCAAATCACCTTGATTATGCCATTATAGGCAATTTTTACTAAGCGAAAATTATGGGAAGTATAATAAACATGATAAATACGTGTCAGGGCTATAATGTGTTGCGATGGAAGGCAATGTTACGCCTTATTATAATTGTTGGAGAAAACAAACCAAACTGATTTTATTTTTATTGTTTCAAATAAAATAGGTAAGCATTTGACCACTAACTCACTTGATCGTAAGTGATGATGAGGTCGAAGGTTTTTCATGCGTGCCTAGATAGTACCTATTCACTCCCGTCTTGAAAAGATCCACAAAGGTTTTCCGCGGAAGAGAATTCCACTCCTTAGCTGTCTTCGCAAGAAAACTAGAAACAAAGCGCTTCGAGCGAATCAGTGGCATGTCAACAACATAAGGGTGGAACCCATGCCCGCGCCTTGTACCACGATGGCGAAATGGTGAGGGAGGGATTAGTTCGTGTAATCCTAGCGTACATTCTCCGAAATGTATCCTGTAGAACACCGATATGCAGGCAACATTCCTACGATGTTCAAGGCGTTGCTGCTTCACTGCATCTATGCAACCAAACTGAATAAATTTAGGGTTACCGAGATCACTTACCCGTTGTTGTTCTGCTACAGCTTGGAGAATTCACGTACAAAAATTATCTCGGGCACGGAATTTATTATGGTGGGACCACACTTTTGGGAGACGCTATTCGCCTTATTTGCGAAAATATTTGCATTAAATGAAAATCTTCTCTAGACATAGGCCACCCCCAAAGACTTCCACAATGACCAGTAATGGTCGCGGTTGTCCGCAGGATGCGGGTGGCGCAGGACCGGTCATTCATTATGGAAATAATGAAATAAGGCGCTGTTGCAAGCACCATTTTCAAGGATAGACTGAACAACACGCCAACAACAGCGCCAAAATATAGGAAACTCAGTAATCATAATATACATAATAAATATCACGTTTTTAACATTAATTCTAATTTCAATGACCATGTTAGCTTGAAATCTTAGATGAACTTTATTCTGCAAGTACGCCGAAATGCCACATTTACAAGTCAAAATCTACGAGTGTTTCTAAAAATGAAGACTGCTGCCGAGAATTTATGTGAGCGAAAAACAAACATGGCCGTCCACACTTCGTGCCGGTATGCCCATTCGACTTATGCGTTTCCTTTGATGTGTGCAAAAAACAGAAGTCGACGGATACGCGTATTCGCTATTTGCGCTTATGCGTTTTGCGTGCAAATAAAGCAAACATAGACGAATAAAGTCTCCACACTTCGACTAATGCACGCGCATAAGCCGAATAACTTATCCGGCGCATACCGAAGTGTCGTTCCGCCATATGATGTGAAGCCGGATGAAAGCCGATCACAGTACGGCGATAAGCAAGCGGAAATGTACGCTGCGACAAATAATTAGGAAATTAAGCAGTAATTATTTCTTCATGCGATTGATCAAATTATTTTTACGTACAATGACTTTTTTGTGTGACGTATTTATTTACTTCACCAGATGGAGGAGAAGCCGCCATGAAGAAACAAACCTTCGAAACGTTTTTAATAATTTGAAAAAACAGGGTATTTAGGATTTAAAACGGTGTACTCCTCTTCAATGGAATTATAAATTAAAACAAATCAAACTTTACTCTAATTCATATTTCAGTAGTTTAAAAAATCTATGCCAATTTTTCTTGAATGGTGTTTGGGTCAGACGATAAGACAAGGCATTATTATATTCGTTGCTGTGACTTATTTTATGTCGCTTGAACACAGGTGAATTACACAACAGAGTATCAAGGTACCTCACTTGAAATACTTTGATTAATCAAAGTCTTTCAGCAATTAGGCGCCTTTTGTGGGCTCGGTAAACCTTCACATGTTTCATTAAAACACCCGATGTATTGGTGCAACCATCCGTTATGGAGGCACACTTTAATTAGCGTCCAAAAAGCCGATGAAACTGTTGAACGTGTTCATCTGCTCTTTGGCACAAAGTAGCACAACGGGCGACGAGTATGAGCCTGGGAGATAAAGTGGACGCGAACATTCGGGAAAGGATCGAACTCATCTGGATTCTGTAAATGCCTACGTAGACAAAACGTTAATGAACCAGTCACACATGCCACAGAAAGGCGACTAATAGACGCAATAGATACATACAGATCATGGGTAACAGTAATGTGAAAGCGCTAGTGACATGCTTGAACTAAATTACGAAGACCAAAGGCGTAATTGCGTATGTATGTGAACGAGCGTTAGGACAAATATTAAATGAACTACAACAAATATTAATATATTTGTTGTAGTTCATTTAATATTTATATTTATCTTTAATATCCATCTACTTAACGTACGTAAGGTAAAGTAGGCTGTGCAATCGACATTGTGGCATAAAACTACTGTTGTAACCAAATTCAATATCAGACGTTGAGATCATGAATATCGATTGAGAGAATATTTTAACGATTTTTGAATGAAGAATAAAGAGATCAAATTGAACAAGGTCTTCGAGTACATAAAAGAATAAGAAAATACAAGATATTATATTGTCTTGTCTTACTTTTTCACACATATAATCGTAGTCTTCCGTATTTTTGCGCCAACTCTTTTCCCTAGATCCGTGACTGCGCCAATTTTGGCCGCGAGCGCCATCTATTGTCTCCGAGCGTCACTACAGACCGCGGAAGCCATATTTTTGCCGGTCGACGTTTATTTGTGGTTTTTCGGATTACGGTGTAGGAGTAGTGGTATAATAAATGTCTGGTCGCATTTGGTTCTGTACTAATGTTCAGCAACGTCTATACAACCCGAGCTGAATTGAATTTGAAATCGTATTCAGACTCGTAAAGAATGGTTTTATGTTAAAAGTAAAATAGTAAAAAGTAAAAGTAGTTTATTCTTCAAATTAGGCATATTACGTGCACCTATGAACGTCAATAAACTGCCACCGGTTCGGAAAAATATACCTCTGCCACGAGAAGAACCGGCGTAAGAAACTCGGCGAGGTGTATTTTTTTTCAAAACAATATACATTGTATAGTTAAATATAAAATTACAGTGTCAGCTACTACAAAATAATTTAAATAACAATGCTACAGTAGAAAACATATTTTCGCGATAGATTACCCGTGCAGGACGCTGTCACTGCCAAACATCCCTATCCGTGATGTACTTGTTTTTTCTCAAACATGCAATGAAATATTGATGTTATTTTCCTTATAATAGGCTGCGAAGTATGACGTTTCAGGTGCGGCTAGGACAAGAGGTGGTTAATGCAATTTCATACAAATGTTGCAGGCCTAGGCCGGCAAAGTCCTCTTTTTTAATTTCCATTCTACAATTTGTGGCACAGGCGTCATGACATTCTGCCACTATGCGTATTAAAAATAAAACTTTGATTTCTTTTGTTGTTTATTTCATTGCATGTTTGAGAAAAGCACTATACATACCTCGGCGGGAAATATGGGGTTGCCCGCCTGAGACCTATCCGACCTCGCTCCCTCGGCCGTCTATATGTCTTCGGCCGGCAACCCCTTTGGTCCCGGCCTCTGTAGTAATGTACTAATCTTATAATATGCTCTTGAAATAGGTAAGTGTTTTATTTTACTACAGATTTGAATTTAGAATTGCTAAGTTCAGTAATGTGTTTAGGAATTTTATCATAGAATTTGATACAATTTCCCAAGAACGACTTTTTCGCCTTTACTAGTCTATAGAAGGTTATTTTGAGTTGTGGTGTTGTAGCGAAACTTTCAAATATTGATCAGCTTAATGCCTAATAGTTGTCACCTATTTACAGGGTGTTTTTATTCATTTCTGTTCCTAATATATAGCCGTGCATACTCATAGAAAAGATGTAACATACAAAATACAAAAACAAAATACGTAACATATGTAGTTTTTCCCCTCACTAGCTCGGAAAGCCGTCTTTTATCCTTTGAACAAAAGCGGGTAAAAACGCATTTTATCCACAAGTGGGGAAAGTAGTTTGACCTTGGAGCGTGTTTGGGTAGCTTCTGACAGATAACAAAACATAAAACGCTCATAATAATAGTTCGTTTGATATGAATTATCATTAAATAAATGGTTTGAGAATTTAATAAAAAATACCAAATTAAGCTTTATTTAATGATTTAAGTCGTAAACCTTCAAATTCTATAAGTAACATTTATTTTATAGTGATATTGAGTATAATTGTAAACGCACAAGTTGAGTCGATGCAATTTCAAAACGCGTTTGTCAATATCAACTAAAATATACACATTACACAACTTGTCACCGACTCCGACTCACGTGGATATTATACACAACTTCCAGTGTTTTCTGTTATAATATCGTAAAAAAAATCAGTGATTCCAGTGATGAAAATCATGCCTGTGGAACTGTTTTTTTTTGCATGTTGCACTTTCCTCGCTATAGTGAGGAGAAAAGTTTTGTGTTATACACGGGTGCAAAGTTGTATTTTACTTCTCGTGTGTTGAAACACTCGCGGGTTAAATACAACTTTGCACCCGTGTATAACAAATAACTATTTCAAAATTCACACATTTTGTGCACATTTCAGCCTTGTGAGTGAATAGAATAACTTAGAAACATTGCTTTAGCTAAATCAGAGATCTCACCCCGTAATTAGATACGTCCCCAAATATGTTTTGCAATGTCTTCGAGTTATTTCCCCACATTTTCTGAGAAAATCATTATATTTACCTTGGCGGAAATCTGGATTGCCTGTCTCGGTCTCTTGATCAGGCCTCGGCAAGCCTGACAAGCGCCTCGTCATGCAATCCCTTGACTTCTGAATCTCGGCAATAATGTCCTATTAGTTACCTTATGCCATGCATGCCAGAAAATTTTACGTAATCGAAAACAACTGAACAACATTGACTTTCCTATCCTGTAAGTGTTTCTTTCATAACTCATCTGTAAATTATACCTTATTAACTAAATAGTAAGGTTGTTATTGCAGGAAATTGTTTACATAGTTTGAGTATTTGCTGAGTCAATTTGTCTGAATTTGCTTAGGACTGTTGTATTATTTTATGCGAAAACAAGTGACGATCGAGGGAGAGATTTAATAGCGTAGACGGAACGAATAAATCCATATTAGGCTCGCCACGTACAGGCTGTATGCCGCCGGGCTGATTCCACCCGCAGGCTGTTCCGTATAAAATGTGTAGTCGGTGAGTCTGCCCCAGATTTGAAGGTTGACGTCACGACACGTCAGACAATATGAATCTGGCTTTTGTGCCTTCTGAGTTCTGACGCGTCGAACACAAAAGCAAGCGTGTAACATCTTAATCAAATCAAATTCATTTCACATGAGCACAAACGAACGGGTCTCAATTATTCCTACTGCTGGACAGTCAAAAATATATGCGAATAGGTTGTTAATTAGGCATATTACTTCGGGCTAAGATATAAATAAATATATTCACATCTATTTGAAACTGACTCCCTGAAGACTCCACGAAGATTAGGCCAAGGCATTCTCCATACAAAGTTTGTGAATAATTGATTCGTTATTTTTGGCACTACGGCATTTGATACTTGTACATATTGGATATACGCAGAACTTGAAGATGAAATTTTGCTTTATTAAAAAAAAAAGAACTCGCTAACAGAAAAATAAGCATATTGACAAAAAATAATAACTCGAGCGCAAACAAAAACGAATAAAACGTACACAAAGTTTGTTTGGAAAGAGCTTGCCTACCCCTTCGTCTTAACAACTTATAAAAAACGGAATAGAGAACCTCATTCTCTAGAAATCGGTTAAAAAGGCAAGAAATCATTTAAGTGCACAATAGCCTTCTCTATTACGGATCCTATGTTGAATCTCGCCCTTGTTTGCTTAGGGCGTCCGCAAACATTATTCCCCGATTGTGCGATAATAGTTCCGTAAGAATATTGGCTTTATTTGTTTATATGGTCCGTTTATATGCTATTGACCGAATCGTAATGCCGTGAATAATGAAGTTGTTGATATTTTGGACCTCCAAATGGCGAACGGTTTCTCTTAGGGATCGTATTTAGAACGAAGTTATTCGTCAGAAAACCAAAGTTACCGTTATCGTTAGTTAGTACCTATCTTATTTAGTGTATATTGATATAACGAAATCACTATGACAGTTCAAAAATGCCACCAAAACTTCCGGTCTCTAACTACTACCTTCTACACACAACGTTACCTCTTAGACATCGCTCTAAAAACTCAGTCTTAAATACAGACAGAAAATGTCCCAACACGTCACCGCAACTAAGTCAGAAAAAGTCACTGAAACTTCGTAACTATAAAGTACTTGAGCAAAGAAAACGAATTCGTCCCCCACACGACCGAAAGCAGAAAGTTTCTTAAAATCTTGAATTATTTTTCCTTCTGCCATTAACTTACTTTACTTGCATGGCGCTAGGAGCAAAGATGCCTCCACTGTTAGATGTGGGACTGCATATTAATTATTTATTTTTATTACAACTACATTTGCAACTTACAGTTAGCAGCATAACATCACAGACTTAAGACTATATAAGTATTATATTAAATCCTTCTCTATCATTCTCTTACATTCGTCGCTCAATTTTGCCACCCCAGAAGCGAATAAGTCACAATGTGGAGCCGCGCTAAGCATGGAGTTGTGCATAAGGAGCGCGCGCTGGAGCGGCGAGTTACGGTAGAGGCCGGTGCGCGGGCCCGCCGGCGCCAGCAGCCGTGGTGCGCGGAGACTCCGCAAGTTGAGTGCCTCGTGTCATTACACGACTTACTTACTGATTGTTTTGTCTGGTACTTTATTATTGCATACACATGTAAAGAAATGGTTATATCATTTCTTTAGTTTGAATTTTGCCGTGACTCGTTCTGTCAGTAAAGCAGCGCGATTTCTTTGGTAAAGCAGTGTGGTCAAGTGTCAATGTAAGGTGGACTTTTGGAGGTTATGAAAAGGTTGGGTGTATGAAAGTTAACCAGATTAAATTGATTTACTCAGATTGTTGTAATACTACATTACTACAGAGGCCGGGACGAAAGGGGTTGCCGGCCGAAGACATATATACGGCCGAGCGGAGCGAGGTCGGATAGGTCTGAGGCGGGCAACCCCTAATTTCCCGCCGAGGTATGTTTAGTGCTTTTCTCAAACATGCAATGAAATAAACAACAAAAAAAACAAAGTTTTATTTTTAATGCGCATAGTGGCAGAATGTCATGATGCCTGTGCCTCAAATTTATGTGGAATAGAAATTAAAAAAGAGGACTTTGCCGGCCTAGGCCTGCATCAAGATTTGTATGAAATTCCATTAACGACCTCTTGTCCTAGCCGCACCTGAAACGTCATACTTCGCAGCCTATTATAAGGAACATACCATCAATATTTCATTGCATGTTTGAGAAAAAGGATTTACAAAGGAATTGACACAGTGAATAATAAACGTTAAATGTAGTTTCTTTGTTCACAGAGCAACACATCGTTTAATTCATAGTCAAGGAAAAAAATAACATTATACACATATATACACAAGATAGACGCTGTCGAAAAATACTGTATCGGTCATATTATTCGCTAACAACTGTAATATCGAGAACTCATGATAAGGGTACTAAAGGGTATAGCATGTGTGTGCTTATGCCGCGAAACGACTATAACTAGGTGTTATATTATGCACGCAGGATGCAACATTGAAAACACTCGTGTTAACAATATAAGCTATGCAGATGACATGGTGCAGCTGAGCCCGTCTATAGGAGCCCTAAGGCATTTAGTGGCCAAGTGTAAAGAGTACGCTGCTGCACGTTGCCTTGTATATAAAGCCACCAAGAGTAAAGTAAAGGTGTTTAAAACAGATAAACCCCCGCGACTCGTGGTGAAAATGTACTAAAAGTAGTGGATCGCTTTAAATACTTGGGCCACATTATATCGAATGATTTGTCCGGTGATAGTGACATCGAGAGACAGCGTAGGGCGTTGTCAGTGAGGAGTTATATGCTGGCTTGCAAATTTTATTCGCTAGATAGTCATTTGAAGTAAAAATAATGCTATCCAAAGCATACAGCCAATTTTTTTACTCTAGCGGTCTGTGGGTTCGGTATACCAAACGAGCTTACGAAGCCCTACGCGTTCAATATAACAATGCCTTCAGAATGCTGTTGAGACTTCCAAAATGGCGCAGCGCATCGGAAATATTACAAAGGCGCACACTGATGATTTTCATGAGATAATGCGCAAGAAAATCACATCGCTGATGAGTCGCGTCAGGGAAAGTCAAAACAGCATTCTGAAGGTGATTGCCGGCAGATTTAACTGCGCCATATTGTGGCATTGGATTAAGTTTGCCAGGACTATGTACGTTGACATACGTCAAGTAGGACCTCAATTAGTTTTGTTATTATTAAATACCAACATTTGCTTTTTATATTACGCAAACGGTTAGAACTCACGTATAAATTGTCACTCCGGGCTACATGTTTCGAACTCTTCGGGAGTTCTTCCTCAGGACGAGTGCACCTGCGACGAGCGCGCCTCGCACACTGACAGTCTCCCCGCCCGTCGCCCGGAGTGACAATTTATACGTGAGTTCTAACCGTTTGCGTAATATAATTTTGAAATGACTCACAAAAGTTTAAATTCAAGTATTTGCTTTTTAGTTCTCTTTTTGTTATTAACCACATATGGATCGTTTGTCTGAAATAAATATTTTTGATTTGATTTGATTATAATATAACGTACGTAGTCAAAGTTACCTTCGTGCTTTACACTAAGGTTCATATTATATTAAAAAAAGTAAAAGTTATTTATTCTTCAATTTAGGCATATTATTGCACCTATGAATGTCAATAAACTACCACCGGTTCGGAAAAATAAACCTCTGCCACGAGAAGAACCAGCGTTAGAAACTTGGCGAGGTGTCATTTTTAGGGTTCCGTAGTCAACTAGGAACCCTTATAGTTTCGCCATGTCTGTCCGTCCGTCTGTCCGTCCGTCCGCGGATAATCTCAGTGACCGTTAGCACTAGAAAGCTGAAATTTGGTACTAATATGTATATCAATTACGCCGACAAAGTGGTAAAATAAAAAGTGGAAAAAAAATATTTTAGTAGGGTACCTCCCCTATACGTAAAGTGGGGAGTGATTTTTTTTTTTCATTTTAACCCTAACGTGTGATATATTGTTAGATAGGTATTTAAAAATAAATAGGGGTTTACTAAAATCATTTTTTGATAATGTTAATATTTTCGGAAATAATCGCTCCAGAAGTAAAAAAAAATGTGTCCCCCCCCTCTAACTTTTGAACCATAAGTTTTAAAAATATGAAAAAAATCTCAAAAGTAGAACTTTATAAAAACTTTGTAGGAAAATTATTTTGAACTTGATAGGTTGAATAGTTTTTGTAATTTTTTCAAAAAAAAAAAAATGTGACGGACGGAAAACTACGGAACCCTACACTGAGCGTGGCCCGACACGCTCTTGGCCGGTTTTTATTTTCTATACAATATACATCGTATAGTTCCATTTAATAATATCTTATGAAAAATTAGTTGACGTGTAATTATCACTGCCGTTCATGAATAATGGCGTTGAAAAGGTTAAGTGACGCATCTAAAACACAATTAAATCTATCGTCGAAAGTAAAAACGCTAAGAAAGTGGGTAGGTATGTTATGAAATGTAGATGATATTAAAATGCCGCGATGGGGGGAAATATGTAAATCCTATCGCCTGTGAGGGAGGCAGGTTATCCGACTTCCCTAATATTCATCCCGAGTTTAATATAGTTACGGATTTTCAAATTGTATGTGTGGATTGAGTGGATTTGCATACGGTAAGAATTTTGGTACATTAAAAGTTAGTAAGCGGTTGATGTAAACGATGTACCATTCAAAGAATTGTTTTAATGGATTGGAGTTGTACTAATCCTTATGATTTTGTAAAATTATTTCTCTAAGCCGAGCTGAATTTTTTGGTCCGCATTTTTCTTTTGTGAAATAATAATCCATATCTTTAAACGAACAATTATTTATTTATTTTGGGTATCTCGGAAACAGCTTTAACAAAACCGATGAAATTTACAATTCAGGGGTTTATGGGCGTTAATAATTGATCTAGCATCTTCGGGAAGACTAGTTTTTTTCCGGGAAAACATGAAAGGTGCTGAGCAAAACTTGGTCGTCCAGGTACAGCCAGTACCTGGACGACCAAGTTTTGCTTTTTTTTTTTAAAGCTAAGAGGAAAATAGTACTGCCCCGCTTCTGCGCATGGTATTACTACTGCGCAATCGCAATACTGACAGTATTTCGTCAAGTGAGGAAATCGCACATCAGTAACCTCACGTCAAATTACAAATTACCTACCATATATATTCATCCGACACCGACTAGTGTCCGACCGAAGTTTCGGTTTCGGCAGGTTCCGGCTTAAAAATCATGTTTCGGCGGAAGGTTCGATTTCGGCCAAAAAAAGTGCCGAACCTTTCGGCCGTGCCGGAAAATACAACATTGTACTTACTTATTCGGATCGTAAATTCTAATTTGTCTTTCGAGGCTGGCTGATTGTGATCTGTTAAAATTGAAGATCAAAATATTATTTTAGTTAATTTTATATCTAGTTTAGAAGCTGTTCGATTTAGTCATTCTCAAAGGCATGGGAATGGAGTTTGGTTGTTCTTCTTCAATACTGACACCATGGAGAACTTAAGTACTTTGCTCGATGATCTAAGGTGGGCCTCTGAAGAAGTTGGTCTTAAAATGAACATGTACCAAACGAAGATCATAACAGTTATGGTACATTGACGTTAGTTACTAACGTCCATGTACCTAGTACATACTCCAGTTAAGATCAGATACTCTTCGCTCAAAGTTGGCGACAAATTTGTGTACTGTCCCTGAGCCTAGGACAAACGGTTCAGTTGGGCAGGTGCAACTTCCAGAAGGAGATCAATTGTCAAAAATGATTTGGCTGGGTGGCGTTCGGGAGACGCAATATCTTTTCGTCGTGTATCGATTATCCTCTCGTCAATACTTAAATTCTTTGACCTGTGCGTGTTACCATTGATGACCTATGGCTCCGGTACAAGGAGGGTCAAAGTCACTCAAAGACGGAGAGGGCTATGGCCTATGCTCGAAGTTACTCTGTGAGATCTAATAAAAAATGATGATACCCGCAGAAGAATTAAAGTAACCGGCTTGCCAACTAAAGTGGCAGGTGCGGGCCATACTGCCTGAAGAACCGATGGTCGGTGGGGCAAGCGAGTTCTCGAGTGGCGACCACGTCCCGGATGACGTAGAATGCCCCCACAAGGTTAATGAGGCTTGAGGGGGGCTGATGACCTGATTAAGGTCGCGTGGGTCCGCTGGATACGGGTAGCTCCTAATTGATTGTTTTGGCATTCTCTTAGGGGAGGCATATGTATGACATGATGCCCGCGGCTACGTTTCATCATCGCACCTCTCGCCATCAAGCTCATCCCCACACCTTGGAGCCATTGCGTTCTCATACAGTCAGTTTCAATAGGTACTTTATACCCAGAACACTTAGGTTGTGGAATGAGCTCCCTGCTGAGGTATTACCAATGGGCTACAACATGGGAAAAAAGGCGTGAATAAGAGCCAGGATAATCTGGTCCAGTTCAACCCCACCAAGACACTAGTATACGCGTTCACTGCTAAAAAACCCCATTCACTGTTGCCCCACGGTTCCAAGACACAGCCCTCTCCATCTCAGAGAGTTATTGGAATCCTTGGTGTCGACATTTCCAGCGAACTCTAGTTTCGGAGCCACTTAGAAGGCAAAGCCAGGCTGGCATCCAAAAAGCTGTGCTCAATAGAGCAAAGCGATCCCCTGGACCTCTGTCCTTCTATGATATAAGTCACAAGTCCGTCCACACTGAGTTTGCTGTCACCTCTGGGCGGGAGCACCTGGATACCAGCTTGGGCCTTTTGAATTGCTTCAGAGACGTGCTGTGCGAATCGTGGACGATTCCAAACTCACGAGCGATATTGAACCCATAAGTTTAAGGAGAAACTTTGTGTCCTTGTGCGCGTCCTATAGCTAGTATAATGGGTTGTGCTCCAAAGAACTGTTCTATATGATGTCCACGGACCTTTTCTTCCATCGCACCGCTCGCCGTCCGCAGGGCATTCATCCTCACACCTTAGAACCTAAATGGTCGCATACGATACGGTTTTAGAGGAATTTCCTCCCTCGGACGCTCCGGTTGTGGAATGAGCTTCCTGTCGAAGTTTCCCCGAAGGACTACAGTATGGGGTTCTTCAAGAAAGGAGTGTATAAAATTTTAAATCTCGCGAGACCGTAAATACTCGTGTAAATATAAATATAATAAAAGTATCCTAAAGTAAAGTAACCTAAGTACTTAAGCCTATACCTACACGCTAAATATCAATGAAAATACATTATACTAATTTATTTATTTACTTAATCCTTATTGCACAATATAATAATAATTATTGTTTATTTATTTATTTAATTGTTATTACACATTACATTACACAGATAATCAGCTACACCAGCCACACCCTTAATTTTACTTCATACAATATTTATACTTAAACACAGCGCATCTAATAGTAATCATATCTCACCAGAAGATCCTCAAAAAAGGGGCCAAACTGAAAATCAGCGCTGGACCCCAGGCCCAGCATATGCTGAGGATGGTACCCATTGCCAAAATCAGACACTTAACACTTACTTAGCAATGATGTAGTGTAAGTTAATTAGGTTAAGAATTTTGTTTATCTTGCCCTAGTTCACATATTATGTAGTTTTTTTTTGCTATGTGATTTGCTAACTGTATAATCATTGTAATAAGGCAATAAAGTTAATTTGAAAGTTTGAAAGAAAGTTTTAAAGGGTCGGCAACGTCACCCCTAAAGTTGCAGACGTCTATAGGCTGCGGTGACCACTTACCATCAGTCGGGCCGTAAGCATGTTTGCCACCGACGAGGTATTTAAAAAAAACTTGTTAAAAGTAACGGCCTACAGTGGTCGGCGGTTAAGAAATCAATCCTGACATCTGTCATTTCCATACAGTTTATAACCTAAAGGTCACTTTGAGGTTATAAAATGTATGAATGTGTGTATGTGTTGTAATGTGTGTATTGTTTCGGTTTCGGCAAAAAAACATGTTTCGGTCGGACACTACTTATTATAGGTAAAATGTCGTAAACATTTGTTTGACTTTATCTATTTTTAACCGGCTTAAAAAAAGGAGGAGGTTCTCAATTCTACGGAATATTTTTTTTTCACTACATTTGTATTTGTGAGAAAGGGACAATACGAATACTCACATTTTTTAGTTAAACAAGTTTTGTTAACTTATGAACAAGATACTCAGGCCTGTAGTAGTAGAAAACTACTGTATTGTCTTCTATTATTAATATTTAAGCAACCTACTTCGATCGCCGCACTATAACCTAAATTCAAAGTCTAGTCGTGGCGAGCCGTATTTTCCTCCCGGGAATCACAATGGCTATGCTATACTACAAAGTTAAAACGTCACATTCACCATTGAACTTCAATCAAAAGGATTCAAGAAGGACTTCAAGAAAGGATTTAGAAACAATATCACAATAAATATGGCAATTTACGATTTCCTTAGTGTCATACTGGGAAATGTTGACATGAGAAATCCGGTGTGCGCACTTTTCACGGACATGACCAAAGCATTCGACTACGTAAATCACAATAAACTCCTAAGTAAACTCAGTCGATATGGTATTAGGGGAAATGCATTAGATCTTGTAAAATCCTATCTGAGTCAAAGACAACAATACACAGAAATATCAGCGGTATGCCCTAAAATAAAAAAGGAACGCAAATACAAGTCACACAAACAGCATATACACTTTGGTGTCCCACAAGGAAGTGTGCTAGGTCCACTCCTATTTCTTGTATACATCAATGACCTTCCTAAGGTAACTTGTCATCCTATGGTGCTCTTCGCCGATGACAGCACTTCAGTTATTCCATGTAATAATGTTAATGATTATGAACAAGAGATAAATAATGTATTAGATAATATAATTACATGGTTAAATAATAATGACCTATTAATAAACTTTTCAAAAACTAATTTAATGCACTTTCGACAACGGACACAAGCTATTAACATGGATGTAAACTACCAGGGCACACAAATAGACAAAGTAGAGGTCACTAAATTCTTAGGGTTAATGATAGATAGCCAGCTTAACTGGAAATGTCATATTGAATATCTGAGTAAAAAACTGTGTAAAACGGCCTACGCACTTTTTAGACTGTCAACGACTGTAAATCGAGAAGCTATTTTAATGGCCTATCATGGTCTTGTATCCTCGGTATTGAGGTATGGAATTATATTCTGGGGTAACTCAGTTCATAAAGAAATAGCCTTCAAAATGCAGAGACGTTGTGTAAGAGCAATGTGTGGGCTGAAATTTAGAGATGATTGTGCTCCCTTCTTTAAATCGCTAAAAATATTAACGCTGCCGTCTTTATACATACTTGAAGTTGCCATCTTTGTCAAAACGAACCCCAAATTATTCATTAGCGTCTCACAAACCCGGCGGCTTCCGACACGGCAACAATACAAACATAAAATAAAAACTCTGGAATGTTGCAATACGGCACTGATGAGAAAAAGTGTCGTGGGTATGGCACCGAAAATATTTAATAAAATTCCTGACGCAATTATATCGCTTGACATAGATAATTTAAAAAAACAGCTTACTTTATTCCTTATAGACAAATGTTACTTTTCAATAAATGATTTTTTAAATGATAGTGATAGCATAGTTTTGTATTAATTGTAGTTATAATTATTTTATTGCTTATTGTTACATTAAATTATTGTTGTTTTAGTTGTATTAGTGGATGACATGTTTACTTTTATTATAACCGCACGAAACGAATTTTGTACACCTGCATTGCGGGTAAAACATAGTGCTCAAACCTATTTGTTTATTTACCATCTTTCATTGTAACCTATGTTTAAACAAAATAAATATTCTGATTCTGATTCTGATTCTGATTCTGATTCAATTGGCGGACTTGCCTCCAACAAGTTATACACTGCTCAGCCCAAAGGGAACAAGCGTTCTATTTTACACAATATATTATCCAAAACTCTCGATTCATTAATTCGAATCGCCTCGCGTGGGTTTCTACAAAACATTCTACCAGACTAACTCTAACCTCAAAACTAAGTGTCAGTTGATACTTGACAGTTACAATGTCATTTTAATGGCAGGGGCGTGTTCAGAAAACGGCATGGTGTTTACACAACGCGACATTGGGACGCAACAATCCTATTGAATCTTGTCAAACTTTCCATCCCATCGGATTTTAAGGAACACCGCTTACACTAGACAAATAGTACAGTCAGCATCAAAAGTAACGCCTTTGAAAAGTTCAAAAGTCTTTATTATATTCATAAGTCTACTCATACTGAATCATAAGTCTACTCATACTGAATCATAAGTCTACTCATATTGAATCATAAGTCTACTCATATTGAATCATAAATCTACTCATATTGAATCATAAGTCTACTCATACTGAATCATAAGTTTACTCATACTGCATCATAAGTCTACTCATATTGAATCATAAGTCTACTCATACTGAATCATAAGTCTACTCATACTGAATCATAAGCCTACTCATATTGAATCATAAGTCTACTCATACTGAATCATAAGCCTACTCATATTGAATCATAATTCTACTCATATTGAATCATAAGTCTACTCATACTGAATCATACGTCTACTCATACTGCATCATAAGTCTACTCATATTGAATCATAAGTCTACTCATACTGAATCATAAGTCTACTCATACTGAATCATAAGTCTACTCATACTGCATCATAAGTCTACTCATATTGAATCATAAGTCTACTCATACTGAATCATAAGCCTACTCATATTGAATCATAAGTCTACTCATACTGAATCATAAGCCTACTCATATTGAATCATAAGCCTACTCATATTGAATCGTAAGTCCACTCATACTGAATCATAAGCCTACTCATATTGAATCATAAGTCTACTCATACTGAATCATACGTCTACTCATACTGCATCATAAGTCTACTCATATTGAATCATAAGTCTACTCATACTGAATCATAAGTCTACTCATACTGAATCATAAGTCTACTCATACTGAATCATAAGCCTACTCATATTGAATCATAAGTCTACTTATACTGAATCATAAGCCTACTCATATTGAATCATAAGCCTACTCATATTGAATCGTAAGTCCACTCATACTGAATCATAAGCCTACTCATATTGAATCATAAGTCTACTCATACTGAATCATAAGCCTACTCATATTGAATCATAAGTCTACTCATATTGAATCATAAGTCTACTCATACTGAATCATAAGTCTACTCATACTGAATACTTGTAAAACATTTAAACTGGAAAATGCGCTGGTGTATTCTAATTGTAATTAACTTTTGTTATTTTTTCTTTTCTCCACATTTTTTTAATTCTTTATAATTTTTTACCATAGGATCAAAGGATATGTTATTTGTGTTTCCTGGATCGTTTGTACTCAGAGCAAAAATGTAATAACCCTTGGTGGAAACTGTTTTGGCTAATATGTAAACTATGTTGTTTTCTATACATGTGTGTAATATATGCTGTTTGTTTCCTATTACAATAAAATAAAATTGAAATTACAGGGGAATAAGAACCTTTCATCCCTTCATATGCTAGCTACTTTTGATGCTGACTGTACAACCTACAATAAGGGGTAGATAAAAAAAAAAAAAAAAAAAATTAACTGTTTATTTCATAAGTATTTCATAAATTACACAATGATCACACTTGGTTTGTCGTATCTCTTTGTATCAAATATCTCTATTTAGAACTGAATTGTGGCCCCAGTGCATATGTTCTGGCGGCGTGCCGAATACACTCCTACTGAACTAAGTATGTATGATATTCAGTCGCTTATAACCATTTTGTGAACTATGAATTTCTATCAGTTCCCCCTGGACGCTGAAGTTAGGTCTTATTATGGGTTTCGATGTTTTTTAAGTGCATTTTGGCTCAGTTTCGTGAGTATATAAGTTTATATTTGTTGGTACAATGGTGAACTAGAAAACATGGTTAACTAAACATAATAATAGTTATGTAGTAACTAAAACGATAGTAACGATAAATAATGCTAGATGGTCAGATTTGAAACACTAAGGTTTCTAAATGAGACAGAAAATAATTCTGAACACAATATACATTTTAACTAGATGTAAGAATAAGAATTATATACTATTTGAAGGTTAGAATTTCTTGTAAAACGTTAAATACTTTATCAAAAAATGTGCGAAAAAAGTTATTTTCAACTTAAAAGTTTTTACTACTTCTAAACCACAAGTAATACCTTTTTTTTTACCTGGGGAAATGCATTTACGCATCCCGCCTAGCCGGGGAACTAGGACAGGTATGACGGACTCCCGGGAACCGCCCGGACTACCGTCTAAAACCACCAGGGTATGCCCGTCACACAGCATTAGTGGCGGTGACACGGGATCGCCAAGGCACACAACCGCGAACACCGCCTGCTGCGACAGCCGAAGCTGTCCCCTCTCGGTAGAGGCTTGCGCCCCCCACCCGACGGCAAGCGTTCAGGGCGACACCACACACTTGCCGCCCAAAGGACCTCCACGCCAGGAGAGAGTGAAAAACCCCGGATTCACTCCCTCAGGTCCCCTTGTAACTTTTTATATAGGTTTTCTCCCTCGCAGCCACCACCCGGCCCCGGCCTGACGGTGGCAGCCCCCGCTCCCGACTATAGCGGCCCTCTGCCGAAGTCAGGGTTACGGGTCCGTACTTCTTTAAACAGGCATACGGCATGGCCTGTCCCTCTCGCCACACCTGGGGTGTCATGCGACTACCTGATGCGGAACGCCCAATCCCCCCATTTGTCGCATTTGACATTACGAATGTTTATTCACGCAAGTTGGCGCGGTTGAAGAGCACAGCATATCAAAGCAAATAAGAGAAAAAAAACCGGGAGTTGCAGCCAACTTAGCTGATGAGCTAACCGGGGATGCCGGTAGATAGACTTCATGTGTATTACTTAGGAGATAATCAACTGATATTTAAGTATTGTATAACAATAACATAACTTAAAACATAAAGTGACAGAATACTAAAAAAAAACTAAAACAAAACCTAAAATTAAAATTAAACTAAACTATTTCTAAAAAGGGCCCCCGTGGCATCGTACCATAGACGATGGCAGCATTTCCTCGCTGTATGGCTATACTTAAGCGCTGTGCGAGGAAGCTGCCAGCTCTTTGCTCCCCAGTGGTGTCGACGAGTCTTTTGCTGAGCTCTTTAAAAAGTTCCCGAGCGCTTGGACCCCACGGCCCGAGGGTCTCGACACTGAAAGCCATGAAATGGTATTGAGTGCTGAGACCCCGGTATTTTGTGGCCTTTTTTGTTTCGGCTGCCTCCGCTGCCCCGCCAGCCCTGGACGAAGTTCGTGGTAGATGGGACGGTGCTAGCGTATCAACGCATGTGGCATCCCACACCAGCTCTCGTCCCATCTTCCACGGGACCAGGGTCATACCATCCGGCCTCTTGCCATCATCAGTTCATGTTAAGTAGGTATTCAGTTAAGTAACGATCGTATCACCAGCGGTGTATTTACGTAACTTTTCGGACATATCAACTGTCACTTCAGCCTCCAATAATGACAGTAGATACATATCTAACATATCCTCATCGTCTTCACGCGATTATCCCGCTGATTGCGATTCCAGTCGTCTTAATTGCCACGAGGTGATATCCCTAGTATATCGCTTACATTACGTCTGCCATTTAATCCAACTTTAAAAACAAACATGAATATGCCTATAGAATTAAGTACGTCAAGTTTTTGTCATCACGGATTGAAGGAGCCCTATCCGTTTAGTGAGTTCACTTTACTTATTGCCCATGTAGTCGCAGGTATACAAGTTATTAATTAACTAATTATGCACGATCCTAGGGACCCGCGGTGATATAACTTTCTCTCTAGAACGCTCGAAGGCTGACGTGAAGTCATTCAACGCTGATTAGCACACTGATGAACCTGTATATAGCCCCGTAGGACTTCCTTGCGTGAGTCGGCAGGCTAACGTCCGCGGACTTTGAGCAGGTAGCCTACTATAGGTGTGTACAGTCAGCTACAGAAACTACGCAGGCCTAGTGCTGAAAATGAGCTACATGTGAATGCGAACTCTAATGTCTTGAGAATAAGGCTCTGTGTGCTTTCTGAAAGTGTTATTCTGCTTGTCTACTTACTACATTTTTGTTGTAGAACGCTCACAAAGGTTGTCATATTCTTGTGTATTAAGCAAAATGCCGATTACGAGTAAAATCTGTTGTGTCTTATTTTATTCCTGAAAGTCTATTTAAGATTCGTCACGATTCGTTAAAACTACGCCGATCTATAAAAGACACGAGATGCAACGCTTTTTAACGCGAACGAAACGCCTGAAATCGTAAATAAGATCACTCAGAGAGTGTAATCGATCAAAATATAAACATGCTGAGCTTCCCTAGGATGTTATAAATTCTACGAAGAAAACCCACACGTTATATTTAAAAGGCTGCAATATTTGCTGTATTTTAAGACGACATCATTTATTTATACAACCATATTAACAGCAAAGAAACAGCGCAGCTCAAAGAGAATATATTATTACACAGAAAACTTGTATACAGAGGGGGTCTGAAACAGACAAAGCACTTACTAAGTAAATCGATAGGATATTCTATAATATATATTTTTATTTTTCTTAACCAACAATCTGGTTAGTTGGTGATCTATTTTTTGATTGACTACCTAGTTAGAAACAAAGCGAGTTCTTCTGGGCGGTTTGCCCTTCTGGCATATGAAGCTACCTCACGAACCTAAGCTATGTACCTACTTATTGACTTAGTGTTAGATCCCTCCTAGTAAAAAAAATAGGTAGAGTAGGTTCATTAGGTAGTTTCAGATGCCTGAAGGGCAAACTACCCATAAATACAAGCCCCGCGTAGCAGGGCTCCGTCGACTCTGATAAGGAATTGTTTTGGTATTGGCAGTGTATAACTATGCATGTAATAATAGCAGTTGGTCGGCTAATGCTAAAAGTCCTTATTACCAAGTTAGTAACACTAACCAACCAACACACTGAAAAAAAGGATAGCTCAACTAGTTTGGCTACTTGAGAAATAGCCAAATTGTGCTTATTAGTAACCAAAATTATGCTAATTTTCAACAACTAATTTGGTTACTAGTAAACTCTCAGTTTGCCAGTCCTCCGATTTAGTTACTAGCAGCTAGCATTTGGGCTACTGTTACTCGTAACAAATCTTTTTTTTTTCAGTGCAGCGCTGGTCGTTGGTTAAGAAAAAAAAATACTAACCGTCCAACAATGGACATGGTGGTTTGTCGGTTAGTAATAGACGGTAGCTTATGTGGCTTACAGCCATTCGTAGTATATAAACTACACAAAAATGAGCTTGCCGCATTCAAAACCCCGGCCACGATCCTAAGCCGCATAGTTTATTTGTTTAGACAACGTATCACGGCAGGAAACATAAAGATAATTTATACCCGTGCGGCACTGGACTCGACGCGGCGATATCTACCCCGTTTTATAACTTACTCCACACTGGCACGGAATCGTTATGGAACTAATATAAAAACCCCGGCTGTGGCAAACAAACATACGGCCCACGGCCCGATCCTTAGGCGACAAGAGATAAACTACATGGCCCACCCCTCCAAATAACTATTTCAATGTATTTAGAAGAGCGCTCGTGGCCCAACGGCGCCCGCGTACCATATGCGGTATGCGAGGTTAAGCAATGTAGGGCGAGGTCAGTCCTTGGATGGGTGACCGCTTTAAGTGGTTACTAACTGAGCGCTCCCGTGCTTTGGAAGGCACGCTAAGCCGTTGATCCCGGTTACTGTCTATGATAGCAGTCGTTAAGCCAAGTTAGAGGCCTCCGGGTGGCTTGAGAACTTCTAACAGTCAAGTTGCCCACTCACTTGACAAGCCTAATCGCAATAAGGTCTAGTTTCCCCCTCGAGTTGGAAGGTCAGATGGCAGTCGCTTCCGTAAAAACTAGTGCCTACGCCAATTCTTGGGATTAGACAGGCATCCTGCAGGATGCAACTGTACTAAGAATAACGTCAGGAGGATGATGAATGTATTTAGATAGAAGATAAAAAAAATATTTATTGACAAACCAACATGCAGCACCATAAAAGACAAAAAATAAATAAACTTAAAGCAATAAGGAAAAAAGGGGGATAGTGTGTTTGTCGACGACCTGGTTAGCCTAGTTGGTACACTGCTTCCGAAGCTAGGTCCCGGGTTGGAATCCCGGCCAGGGCATTATTTGTACATTTATCAGGGATTTTGTTCTTGGGTCTTGGATGTTCTCTATGTATTTAACTATGTATTTATCTATGTAAATATGTATATCGTCGTCTAGTATCCATAGTACAAGCTTTGCTTAGTTTGGGACTAGGTCGATTTGTGTAAGATTGTCCCCCAATATTTATTTATTTGTTTGATTGACGGCTGTCTCAGAGTGTTGGTGGTGCTTAATAAATACTTTCACAAATACATTGAAGCGTTTTGAATTTTGAAGGGGTGGGCCATGTTATCGTAGTTTATCTCTACCTGATTCGTCGGTGCGGAGGCGGCACGGTATGAGAAAACTGTCAGTAGTCAATGTCAAGTTTCAGTCGAGTCAGTACCGCTTTTCACTACGTCTCTAAATTAAAGATACCGGTGCAGTATTGTACCGCTCCTGCGCATGTTATTACAACTACGCAAACGTAATACTGGCAGTATCTCGTCAAGTCGGGAAATCACTGCGACATCAGTAAGCTCACGTCAAAGAACGAAATACCACATATTGATCCCGCTCCGCCAAGTCATGAAGCAGCTTTAGAAGAAGCCGGTAGCCTTTCAATTGGGAGGTATTCTGTTCATCATGAAGGAGAACATCGTGAGGAAACCAGTCTAATCCCAACCAAGGTCTAGTTTAGGAAAAGGTCTTCGCTGAAAGGTCAGATGGGAGTCACTTTAGTAATACTGGTGTCTACGTCAAATCTTGCGATCATTGCACGACCTTGCTGACCATCAGCAAGGTCGGCACATATGTACGGAGTAAGATAGTGATGTTGTTATACAGACTTATGGTGGGGTTATTCCGCCTGCATCCATTTTTTTATATACCACGTCGGTGGCAAACGAGCGTACGGCCCGCCTGATAGTAAGCGGTCACCGCAGCCTATGGATGCCTGCAACTTCTAGCCCATAGGGGTGTCACATGCGCGTACTCCTTTCTTGAAGAACCCCATACTGTAGTCCGTCGGGAAAACCTCGGCAGAGAGCTCATTCCACAATCGGAGCGTTCGAGGGAGGAAATTTCTGTGTAACTGTACCGTACGCGACCATTTAGGTTCCAAGTGTGAGGATGAATGCCCTGCCGACGGCGAGCGGTATTTATTTATTAAGGTTCGCCAACAGATACAATACTATGTGTTGCAAGCGACGGCGACGGTAGCCACTTATTACCATCAGATGGGCCGTTAGCTCGTTTGCCACCGACGTGGTGTAAAAAACGAATAAACAGGACATGGAGTGTCATCCCAATTACAGGCAAACACAACTTGCTTTGAAATAACACGCTTACATTTTGCTAGTAAGTAACCTAGCTACCACACGCAGCAGGTCTAAAAATCTACCATGGCAGAATGGACTTGTGTAGTAGTTAAAAGATTCAAATTAATTTAAGTATATCAAAGAAATATCAATGAAATAGTAGGACTATGAACGAAAGAACATTCCGGGTTCCTCTTGGATGGTTCGAATCGTTTCATAATTCATTCTTATATTTAGACTAAGGAAAATCGTGACAAAAATCAAGATTAATAATCTTGATCGTCACCACATTAGTCGCGCATTTTCCCATAAAATCTGGTGTTTCGTCCACAGATATCCATAAGTGATTGGTGTTATTTACCTCTGAATAGTATTTTTGTATACAACTTTTAAATATATTTTGCGTAATAATGATTCGTCCGGCAGACTCTTTAGTGAGCAGTTGCAGCACAAATATTTTTTTTCTTTAATACGAAAGTTATTGTTGTTGACTGTTGTCCATGGTATGTTAGATCGGCAGGAAATAAGAAATATTATTAAATCAAAATAAAATTGGTATTTGGAATTTGGTACTTCAGTACGGCTTTTGCGTCGGTCGCTTTAAAGATGAATATCAATGTTACATTTCTTTAGTTTTAGATTTACATCACACATGGAGCAGGCCTGCTACCGCCAACTTCGAAAATCGAACTTCGTATCGTACCGTCCCTTTCCGTCATATAGTGTATAACACGAGAGTGAAAGGGACGGCACGCTAGCACCCCAGTATATAGTGGATGTCACTTCGTTGTAGACTAGTTCAGGGTGATTGGTTATCCACATACGATCTTGCACATTACTCATTTAAAATTTACTTATAAATGAAAACTATATTAAATCAACCAATGGATTTATATATCAACCACGTCCGTTTCAAGCCGTTTTAAGGTACAAATAATTATTATCTATAGAGACACAACTTATATTTTATCGCTGTCATACATGAAATGACAATAATGACATTCAATGTCTTATGGAATACTAATTTTCTGAAGTATTTATTATTTTCAATGAGGTTGATTACCTCTTCGTCTCCCGACTGTGATGATATATATGAAATATAAGTAATGTTGATAATATAAGTTACGTTGCGTTTTAGATGGAATAACACATATAAAAACAAACCCTGAACTTACCACTTCTTTTGCGTTTGGCGTGAATGATTATAAAATAATGTACCTATCTAAACATATCGGAATGATTTTTTTAGACAAATCTTACTCGATATCGATAAAAAAATGTTTCTAATCTAACACTAGTTTGATTCCGACTGCCTTTTGTTTTGCTATGGATTTTCCGGGCTCTGAAGATTATATTCACGCTTAATGGACCCACGCATGCATCGGACCTCTCCTCAATTACGAATCGCGGAAATTTAATTCTTATACAATAAAAATGCGATTCACTGCTCGCTAAATTAACTTGCAGAAAGATCTCCCATACCAATAAGAAAATAGCTAACTCTAAATACAAACACACCGAACACAATCACCGAATCCATTTATTTCCGGCACATTTGTCCCAAAGGCCAAAACAGAAACACCGGCCCTAGTTTTTATCTGTCCCATAAAATTTCATTAAGACCCAAACCCAATTACATACGTACCCATTACACCCTTTGAAAGCGTAATACGCATTTAAATTGAGTGTCCCGCACAATGGAGGTGAACAAAGGTTACATTAGCGGCGTGTCAGGTAACGCATAGCCGTGCGCAGGCGGCGAGAGATGGAGCTTTAGGGATGGCCATTTTGACGTTAACAAATAGTTATTTACCAGCTTTTGCCTGCGACTAGTCCGCGTAAGCTCGTACTGCCCTCTTAATCAGGGGTTGTAACCGGTTAATCTCAAAAACCCCGATATAGCCAAATAATTTGAATTAGTTTATGCTCTTTATCTAGGTCTGTGTAATGTATTTAGGTTATGACTGTGTATTTTTAGATTGCCTGATTAAACATGAAATAGTAAACGGAAGAACGAAATTCCTAACCGGTTTTTTGTACGGACAAATTAACCGGTTACAAGCCCTGCTCTTAATCGCGAACCGCCTCGTCCTCGCCTGTCACTTCAAGGAGTGCTGTTTTCATTACATTGCAGGTTTTGATCGAACTTATACATTCCCTTGAAACTGCACAGCCCGCAATGTAATGAAAATCACACAGTATCCGCTTGCATCATGTACATGGGCCGTTAAAGAGAGAAATTTCAAAACTGGTTTCGATTTCAGTTTTAGCAGAATGAAACCGGTTAAACTTACTTTAGGGTTTTCTTGTAAAAAAAAAGACAACGTAGGATAATTCCTTAGGTATTGGGAAATAGCTAATAGAAAAAAGTCAGTCAGTCAGTGTAAATGAAACTAGTTTAGTTCGATTTCTCACTAACCAACTTTCATTAAATTGTACTTAACAGTACTTGACATGACATATATTAGAAATGTAATCTATTGTGCCAGCGCTAGCAATGATAAACATACAATATTCCGTTTTTGAAATATTATTATATTACCAAAAGACGCTCAGCAAAATCACTAGACGTAAACACCTACACGCGCAAAAAATCCCAAAATAGTTTCGCCATCCCTACCTAATGAGCATATTATAAGGGGTTCCATTCATGGGAATAAATTAGAGTTCCCCGGACAAAGGCGTCGGACCCGTCGTAATTATTGTGTCGGGAGCATTCGGATTTTCTGATGATTGAACGACTATTGTGAACTATAATGAGAATATTTACTATTCGTTTGAGCTGAAGTAGTTCATCTGTTGTTTAGGTAGGTTCTGTTGAGGACAGTTGAGGTGGGTTTGTAGCTATTTGTTACAAGTATTGTACTTATTTTAACTTGCTTTATTCTCTCGATTTCTTGGAATTTATTCACAACATCCTATTTGCGTATGCGCTCGTGGCCCAGTGGCACCCGCGTACTGCGTGCGGTATGCGAGGTTAAGCAATGTCGGGCGAGGTCAGTCCTTGGATGGGTGACCGCTTTGAGTAGTTACTAACTGAGCGCTCCCGTGCTTTGGAAGGCACGTTAAGTCGTTGATCCCGGTTGCTGTCTTTGATAGCAGTCGTTAAGCCAAGTTAGAGGCCTCCGGGCGGCTTGAGAACTTCTAACAGTCAAGTTGCCCACTCACTTGACAAGCCTATTCCCAATAAGGTCGGTTTCCCCCTCGGGTTGGAAGGTCAGATGGCAGTCGCTTCCGTAAAAACTAGTGCCTACGCCAATTCTTGGGATTAGGTAGCGGACCCCAGGCATTCTTCAGGATGCAACTGTACTGGGAATAACGCTAGGAGGATGATGATCCTATTTGCGTATGAAATAATTCGTCGGCCTGTTTAGCTTCCTTGGTAGTGACATGAGCAAAAATATTTGTTCCTAAGACTTGGATGTTTTCTATGTATTTAAAATGATGATACATTTGCGTGCCCTTTTCCCGTCGCAGCATGTTTTTTATTCCATACCTCTATATCGCCCGTCATTTCTTTTATATGTATTTAAGTATCTATAAAATATCCTCGCCTACCCATAACACAAGCCTTATTGAGCTTACTATGAGACTAGTTCGATTTGTGTAAAAATTGTGTCCAAATATTTATTTAATTAATAATATTACCATTTCTCGAAAACGGTCGTGCCACGCTCTATTAAGATCGATCTGACATCACGTGAGCAGTACACGTCGAATATACCAGCCCCCATGACGAGAACCTTGTGAAAGCCGAGAAGGACAAAGCTTGCAAGTACCCAGACCTGGCACACGAGGTAACCGCCATGTGGGATGTTGATTCGACGATCACTGTCCCGATATTCGTCTCTGCATCTCTAATGAAGAGTCTCGACTAACGTATGAAGAGACTCTCGCTAGATGGCTGGGTCAAGGGTCAGATACTCCTGGACACGGTGCGGAAAGCCAGCAAGAGGTGCCCTCTGTCGCCTGACAACACCGATAGCGGCGGCCTCGCCTTGCTGCCGGCGGCACTCTGGGTTAGGTTTCTTTTGTTTTTTTTTTGTGTATTTTACCGGACGTTCACACGTGGTGAGCGGTTACATCCTTACGTTGTCAAGTACCATTTATTCGCACGAAGCGATTTGCTTCTTCTTTCCTAATGCAAACAGCTAAGGACTGGAATTTTCTGCCGTCGTCTGTATTTCCTGATACATACAATCTGGGTCTCTTCAAGACAAGACTAAATTGGCTATTACTGAACCAGTGAGCAACATCTTAGGCCTTGTCATCGCTTTCCATCAGGTGAAACCTTAGGGCCAATCGCTGGTCAGTCAATCATGAAAACAAATACACTTTTTGTTTTTGATGCCACTGTTAGTGATCTTAGATATAGATAAATATATGCACGTGACGTCAGATAAAAATGAAGAATTTAGAAACAAAATTGTACAAGCTTCAAAGCTTAATTCAAAAGTCTTTTCCGTCCTCCAAATACTTTCACGCAAATCACCTTATTATCAAATTAATAATTTTCCCCATTAATCACGGCGGAAAGTCCCGGAAATATTTTGTCAAATTCTCTTGTCCATTAAATAATCTGTTGTCACGTCAGTTGATTGATTTCCAGGAAAGATGGATAGGGCATGATAACAGCCGATTAATATTTGTCTGGAAGACATTACTTCGTGGTGATAAGATTGATTTTAGAAGCGTAAGTTGGAATGTTTTTTTATTCCACGTCGGTGGCGACCAAGCGTACGGCCCGCCTGAGAGTAGGCGGTCACCGAAGACTGGACGCCTACAACTCCAGGGGAATCACATGAGCCTTGCTGAGCCAAAATTATAAACTCCTTTCTTGAAGAAGTAGAAGGTGTAGTTCCTCGGAAAAACCTCGGCAGGGAGCTCATTCTGCAGCCCGAGCGTCCGAAGGACGAAATTCCTCTGAAACCATACCGTACGCGACCATTTAGGGTCTAAGGAGTGAGGATGAATGCCGCGCCCACGGCGAGCGGTCCGATGATAAAAGCGGCCGTGGGCATCATGACGAATAGTTCTTCGGAACACAACCCATTATACAAGCGGTAGAACACGCACAAGGAGTTAAGCACAAGGTTTAGTATTATTTTAATTTTAAACTTTCAGGTAGAAACTGGTGTTAAGTTTGTTATGTCGACAATAATTTGTGGATGAGGCAACACCAATTTTTTCTCATCATATCAAATAGCAACGCACGTGTAATACTTTCTCAATTATTATTTTCTAGACACGTGGCAGCGTGTCCAGCCAAGTTCACCCCAGGAACTGGCGGACAGCAGCCGTGTGTTATATGACACGAACCGTTTGGAGCCACTTTTGACACCCCAATAACTCCAAATCTATCTAAAATAAGAACATGAAATTTGGTACATATATTAAGATCCGTTAGAACAACTAGAACCCCAAATTTCATAAATATAGGTTTAATAGTTATTGAGATAATAAGTTCCAAAAAACGGCATTTTTACCACTGACTGACTGACTGACTGACTAGTAATCAAAAACCTAACCCACTTCCAGATGACCTAGAAAGCTGAAATTTGGCATGCAGCTTGGTAATTACTATTAGTTTTATTATTATTATTATTTATGCTAGTTACTCGTACCTCAGAACTCCGACATTTATTATCCGATTTGGAAAATTCTTTTTTTTTTTGAAGCCGTATACTTTCAGGGTGGTCCCATTGTCATCGAAAAGTTGCCAAGTTTGGCACTAGATTGTTTACAGTAAAACTAATTTACTGCGGCTTAATGCATTTTTAACCGACTTCAAGACTTCAAAAGAGGAGGTTATCAATTCGGTTGTATGTTTTTTTTTTTTTGTTTTTTTTTTTTTTTTTTTTTTTAATGTTTGTTACTCCATAACTCCGTCATTTCTTAACCGATTTGAAAAATTCTTTTTTTGATTGTATGTATATATATCCAAGTTGGTCCCGTTTTTGTCAAAAGGCAGTTCTGATGATGGGATCCATGAGGAATTGAAGGAACTCCTCAAATGTTTAAGGCAAACATATAGTAATTTTTGTGTTTTTATCAACAAGTCAAGCATTTGCATCCAAAAATGTGACATTGGATGAAGTGGAACTGCTGATGATGATCAGAACAGAACTCTTCAACGACGAAAAGTTCACGTTTGGCGATTTGTCCTCCTAGCTGTGTTTGTTAAGCAAGTTCTATTTTCACGATTAATTTTTGTCATGCTCGAGTTCTGATGATGGGATCCATGAGGAATTGAGGGAACTCCTCAAATCTTAAAGGCAAACATATAGTGATTTTTGTGTTTTTATCAACAATTCGAGCATTATCATACAAAAATGTGACATTTGATGAAGTGGAACTGCTGATGATGATCAGAACAGAACTCTTCAACGACGAAAAGTTCACGTTTGGCGATTTGTCCTTCTAGCTGTGTTTGTTAAGCAAGTTCTATTTTCACAATTGATTTTTGTCATGCTCGAGTTCTGATGATGGGATCCATTAGGAATCGAGGAAACTCCTCTAATGTGAAAGGCACACAAATAGTGATTTTAGTATTTTCATGAACTAATCAAGCATTTTCATTCATAAAAGTGACATTTGATGAAGTGGAACTGCTGATGATGATCAGAACGGAACTCTTCAACGACGCGTAGTTCACGTTTGGCGATTTGTTCTCTTCGTTTTGTTTGTCAAGCAAGCAAGGTTTTTCCATGATTTCATGAGGAATTGAGGGTACTTAGTCTTCTACCATTATAAACATACTTATAGCCATTTTTGTATTTTATTGTATGGAATCTAAGAGTGCACCATCTAAGATTAATAATCTTTCACCGGACTCCCCCATTGAAGTCGGTTTTTTTTTGTTAAAAATTATGAGCTTTAACTTGGCAGTTTTCTTAAATATCCAACAGCTTTTATGGTATTACTAGCATTTGCCCGCGGCTTTGCCCGCGTACTAAGCGTAATTTTTAACCGTCTACAAAAAAGAGGTTCTCTGTTTGACCCGTATGTATGTATGTATGTTTGTCCACGATTATCTCGTGTTTGGCTGAACCGATTTAGATGCGGTTTCCAGAAAAGTAGTTGTTACATTCTGGGGGTTTCGGTATACGAAGTTTGGTGATTGTGATTCATTAACAGATGAACAGATGAAAAGTCAGTATACATTCTGAGAACCGGCAAACTGTTGAATTTCATTTGATTTTTGGCAAAAATAAGGATCAAAAACTATTATCATACATTTCCGAGAGGCCGGAGGGGAAAGGGCCGATGAAATAAAAGCATGTCTTAAATGGCCCTTAGTGAAAGTATCTGTGTACCACAGTAACACCAATAGGTCTGACAACGACCAAGCAGCGCGCAGCGGTCATAAACTCTGATCCTTTGAAGTACAGAAATACGGCTAATTCAATATCACTTGTAACCTTTATTTTTCCAAAATTAAATTGATTAGGTAGGTTTTGCCAGTTCCCATTGGAACACCCAAAAAGAAAATTTGTTCTCAATTCCTTTCGCACTTACTGTCAGTATATTTTTTTAATATATGTATATTATTAAAAATATAGTACAAAAATTGTTGTAATTATTAGTAGGTTTCATAAATTGTTTCTGCACCACCTACTGCGAATTGTAATTATTTGCTTTTATTTCCGCTACCCAAAGGTTGTCTGGTAGAGATCGCTCTTTAGCGATAAGACCGCCTTTTGTTTGCCTCTACTTATTGTTATTACGTACTGTACTGTGTCCTTTAATTGAGGTGTGCAATAAAGAGAGAGACTGTATTGTATTGTACTTATATTGTGCGCATCACTATCTTGTAACACCTGAACCGATATATATATATATATAGTTAGCCACAAAGTCTAAAGCCGCCTCAGAGCACTCGTTAAAGTCACTAAGCTCCTTGATGCCACCAGAAAAACGTCGGTTGGGACACGGTACTCCTCCACAATGTGGGAAACTGTGAAAAATGGATAATTTGGACGGCCTGTTTAGCCTAGTTGGTAGTGACTCTGCCTCCGAAGCTAGAGTTCTCCGGTTTCGAATCCCGGCCAGGGCATTTATTTGTGCATTTATCACGGATATTTGTTCTTGGGTCTTGGATGTTTTCTATGTATTTAAGTATGTATTTATCTATATAAGTATGTATATCGTCGTCTAGTATCCATAGTACAAGCTTTGCTTAGTTTGAGACTAGGTCGATTTGTGTAAGATTGTCCCCCAATATTTATTATATTATTATTATTAATAATAATTAAAAAAAATTACTAGATGCTTATTTATTAAGTAATTTTAAAATATTGTAGGGAATTTGATTAGAAATGTATATAAGCCTTCTTTTTGTCTTTCCTATACTCGGGTAAAATGACGTATGCGACCAGTAATTACTAGCCTAATGCCAAATGGCACTCTACCAGTCAGCCATAGATCAAACAGAGTCACTTAAGCCTGGCGCAAAGTAAACATCCAAACGTTCTTTGGTAGCGAATCTAAATAAAAGCTTGTAAAGAGAAACAAAAACTAGCTGTACCCAAAAACACAGTAACTCCAGTTTATTGAGGATCCCCGACCTAGCGTCTAAAAGCATGCTTCGATTATGAACCATAGGTCTGCGGGTTAAGGTTCAAAGTTTAATTCCAGTCCAGACATAGACACGTCTAAAAATATGTGTCGATTTTGAACTTTAGGCCTGTGGGTTAAAGTTGAAAATTGTGTATAGTTTCGGAGTTAGCACTAGTGGACAAATAAACTAGCCCCGAAAAGATTCCGAACGCAATCAGCATGGGAAGCCCGAATTAACACGGGTTACCGTTTCTATGCTAATTTTAACATTCGTGCCAACTTAGAAAGTGCAGACAGTTCTCTAGGTCAGAAAACCGCTACAAGCGCTCCTCGGATATGAAAAAATGAAAATGAAAATGAAAAATGTTTATTTTGGTTAACAATAGGCTTTCAGATCACATAGGTTGGAATCTCCTAGTAAGTATTGAAATACCTGTGACAGGAGATCCCGCTTTTCCATACTTAACATTAGTTACACAAAATAAAATCATGAATGTCATATTCTTAACTCATCTAAAAACTAAACTAAAACAAACTTAATGAGTACACTCTATTTGAGATCAATTGACCGAATTAAAATAATAAAATGAGTTGTATGTTTGTGTGTGTGTGTGTGTGTGTGTGTGTGTGTGTGTGTGTACGTGCGCGCGCGCGTGTTGTATGTATGTGTGTGTGTGTGTGTTTGTGTTTGTGTGTGTGCGAAATTGTGTGTTTTACATAATACTTATGTAGTTATATAGTATTTAGAGTAAACGAACTAGTATTTATGTAGTTATTTTCTTATTTATGAGTATCCTCGTACTTTACGCTGTGCTGCAAATGAGTGCTTCAATTTCATAATAGTTCAGATTTCCTAACCAGTTTTTAACGGCTTTTTTACATTTATATAGTGGTAGAACAAAAATATTTAAAGATTTATTAATTTTATTGTAAACACGAGCAGATATATTACAGTATTGGTACATTGCAAATTGAGAATTACAAGCCGGTACTGGGGCAACGTTGTATTTGCGCCTCCCAGTTAACAACAGCGGATCATATGTCAAGGACTTATGTACTTTAAGTGTAGATAGTAGAATGAATAATTTTCTCATAGAAAGAAGTTCAGAGGTGTCATAAAGTTGACTTGTTGGATATCTATGCGGTTTAAAATACATAACTTTAATAAGACTTCTTTGGCCCCTCTCTGCTTCAATAAATTTTGTTTTTGCTGCCCCGCCCCATATAGTGATACAATAACACATGATGGATTGAGCCAAAGTAGAGTATAGTTGGTTTAGTAATGATTTTGAAGCGACATGTCTTAAGGTTTTAAAGATCCAGATAAGTTTCCGAATTCTATTATTGACATATTCTATATGTGTGTACCATGAGAGGCGTTGATCAATCATGACACCGAGATATTTTGTTGAAGATACTTTTTCGATTTGGTCACAGTTGCAAATAGAGGAATTACTTGGGCTACATGTATGAATTTGGAGATTGAAGTTACTAGACGGTTGGGTACTTATGTTTTTAGTAAAGCAGATATAATTAGTTTTGGAAGTATTAAGTGTTAGAAGATTAGATTCGAGCCATTTATTTACTCTTCTAAGACCATCTTCAGCAGAATTATATACATTTTGCCAACTTTTCCCGTTAAATACAATAACCGTATCATCCGCATATGAAAATAAACATCCGTTATTAATGCTCATATCAGTCAAATCATTGATATATATCAGAAACAAAGTGGGTCCTAACACACTGCCTTGAGGGACGCCATAAGAGATGCTGGAACTTTGGCTTACGTAATCATCAACCCTCACGCATTGACTTCGACCATTTAGGTAGTCATTCAGCAAGTCGAGAGGCTTACCCCTGATACCAATGCATTCCAGTTTATGTACAAGAGTGGGAAGAGAAACAGTATCGAAGGCTTTCTTAAGGTCCAAGAAGACTGCCATATATTTGTCACCTTTATCTACATGCTCAGTTATTAAGGATGTGAGTGCATGTACAGCGTCTTCTGTAGACCTCCCTTGTCTGAAACCGAACTGTGTTTTGGACAAAATTTTAAATTTGTTTATGTATGAAATTAGTCTATTGTTGATAAGTTTTTCGATAATTTTGGAAATTGCAGGTAGCACGGAAATAGGTCTGTAATTGTTAGCGTCCTCTTTTTTCCCACTCTTGTACACTGGTGTTATTATGGATTGTTTAAGTAAAGAGGGAAAAACTCCATTTGTGAAACATAGATTGGCTAGGTGAGCAATCACAGGAACGACGAAGGGTCTCACTTGCTTAAGAAATTCGGTTGGGATGTTGTCAGGTCCTGAGGCACTCCTCGTTTTTAGGCTCATTAATATTTTATCCACTTCGAGAGGGTCGGTTTCTGTAAGGACAAAAGACGTGGCGTTTGTTTTTATCGGTTGTATAAATCTACTTAATGCGCAACTGGAATCATTTTTAATGATATTTTCGGCTAAACTTTTACCAATATTTGCAAAGAAGTGGTTAACATGATTGACTGATTCATACGGCGTTGATTTACTGTTTAATAATTCAGTATTGCTTGTCCTAACCATTTTGTAGTTCGTAATTGATTTGATTGTGTTCCAAAGAGCTTTAGGGTTGTTCACCGAGTTAGCTAATTTTTCTCTTTCGTATTTTCTTTTTAATCTTTTTATAAGGTTATTACAGTAGTTTCGGTATCTGACAAACGTAATTTTTAGGATCTCATTTTGTGGGTCGGAGCGAAGGTTCAATTGCATTTTATTCCTATTTTTGATACAGCGTAGTATTCCAGGTGTAATCCAGGGTTTAATTATTCTATGGCTTTTTGGTGTATGTTTTATTTGCTTACTTACTAGTAATGCACTTTGAAGTTTATTTATTAATTGTTCGATTACAAAGTGGGGATCAATACTAGATAACAGGTTTCCTATATTTTTATTTTGTATTTCGGTAATAGCTTTGTTATAGTCATATGTTACACGATATTTTGGGCGCTTCTCAGTCACGTTACATCCCGATAAGGATAGAAAGATGGTATCGTGATCCGTTAATGTCGTGTTTAGAACAGCCACAAAAGCAGAAAGTTTGTTATTATCAATTTTTATAATGAAGTGGTCTAAGCAGCTGTTAATCCTTGTTGGTAGTGTATGAGCCGGAAGTAATCCATATGTAGAGAGCATTGTTAAGTATTGGTGTCTGTTTAAATACTCATGTGATGGTTCCTGCGAACGGGGAATAAGATTAATGTTGATATCACCTGTTAATATGATATTTTTGTATGATTTGATGGTGTGTAGGTAATTACTGAGAGAATCTATGAACGTGGATGCATTGGAATTTGAGGGGGATCGGTAAATACCAATTATTATCAAGTTATCAAGTTTGACATGTATGGCTGATGCATGATCAATTTTAACTTCTTCCACGTGGGCTCTTAAAAAGTTATTTACATAGACCACAACACCATCATTTTGATTGAGGTTATGTGTAGTATATAACGAGGTGTAGTTAGGAATACATGGGATAGGTTTTATACCATTTAGTCTACATTCCGTTAGTACTATAACATCTATTTGGAACTTTATATCTGAGAGTGTAGTTATAAAGTTATCGAAGTTATGATAAATGCTCCTGATATTTTGAGATATTATTGTTAGTTTTTTATCGGTACTGGGCATTAGATTTGTGAGGTCCTGAAAATCACATTTTACAGAGTGTGCGAGCTCAATTGCATCAATTTCATTTATACTATTTACATCACTAGCCATTTTGCGTATGTAAATATAATAACGGGTTATTTATGGAAGGTGTGCATTTATGAATTACTTGCGAAGGTGAGAAAATAGGTAGGCTGGCTTTGGGATTAATTTTGTTGAAATATGTGTTTTCATTGTAAATATATGTAAGTGCTCTTTTATTTAAATTTAAATTAGGATTTGCTAATACATTGCGTAATTTTGATTTTAACAGGTAGTTGTGTGAGTTGTTATATTCAATGTTATAAACGTGTCTATAGTAACATACGGGTAAATTCATTGTGAGTATGTGTGTGTGTTTTCGGTATTTGAGATCTATTTGAAGGTTATAAGCTTGAGTGTGTGTGTATAAAATTATAAAAAAATTATGTAATGGGGTATTCTTACCGATCTTAAGATTAAATAATAGTGGTAAAACAATAACTGTTTGAAACATATTTTGAACTCTATTAAATACAGATGATGTGACAGATAGATATAGTCATACTTCTTGAAGTAACCTGTGTATTTGAGCTTCATTGCTTATGTGGATAGCGGGGGAATTTTCGTTTTTCCTGACGAACACTTTGCCGAGATACGTCCAGCAGAAGGAGTAACCTTTGGATTTCGTCAGATCACTGGCTAGGAATCGCAGGCGGGCTGCTTTTGCAGTCAATTGTTCCGAGACGTAGATCGGTGTATTTTCGCTTTTCTTATGGCCCAAATGCTTAGCGCTGAGTTTATTGTCGCGGTTTTTTATGTTATGGTCTTTGCATTTTCTTAGAAATTTGTCTTTCAGAAGCGTGGATGACATCTCAACGATAATAGGTGTATTATCTTCGTTTTTTTTCCCACGTACCCTGAATATGTCCATGACGCTTGTGTCGGCTATTTTGCAATCAATCGTGTCAGAAAGCTGCGTAACCATTTTCAACAATTCCTGTTTGGTTTCTTTGTCTACTCGGGGGACATTTTTTATCTCTATGTTTCTTTTGCGGCTCTCTCGTTGCGTGTTCTCCAGTTTCTCTTCAAGTAGCACGATGTAGTCTTTGTCCTTCTTGTTATTCATTTCAAGCAGCTCGACTTTCTTTTTAAGCTCTTCATTTTGCTCGGCAAGAAAGGCAATAGATTTCTCGATACTGCTATTTGTTTCTTTGATCTTCTGAAGCGTGGGGTTGATCTTTAGTTCACTGTTCTGTGATAATAGCATGGTTTGGATCATATCTTTTATTTCCTGTTTGAATGTTTCAAAATCAGAACATGTCTCATTCTGTCTTACATTCTTGTCGGAAGACTCTTTTGAAGGTCTTGTATTGTGTGGCATTTGCTTACCAGGCGCCATAACTATACTTATTATTAGGTAAGTTGTTGCAAAATTTGGCGAATGAAAGTGATAATAACAGCTAAGTTCATCGGAGTTCACGGAGTAATTCCTGGAAATTTCGCTCGGTCCTTGAGGAGCTCGCACCGGGTGAGTTCGCGCCCAAAAAGTCGTAAGAGCGGCTGGTTTCGAAGGCGCTTACCCGTTTCACTGAGACCGGGTGTCGATTTCGTTTGTATTTTAGTTACTTTAAGTGTTTTCGGTGATTTACGGTAAAACGCAGTTTATAATTAAACTCACTATAACTTCCACATATCCACTGACTTTTGAGGATTATATTCATATAAAATTGAAGTCTAAAAACACAGTTTGAACTGTACTAACTAATTATTAAAACGGAGCATTATAAAAGCACTGTTTACGCGCGTAACGCGCGATTGAATAGGACCTATATATTCGAGAATGAATAGGACCTATAATTTCGGGACCTATATATTCGAGACTTAAAAGTGACTGCGATCAGGGGCCTATTGCATGATGACTTGTAATTTATATTACAAGTGGAAGTCTCTTTTCAACCCCTTCCATTAGAGAGAGACTTCCGCGTGTAATATATGTCACAAGTCATTATGCAATAGGCCCCTGGCCTTCCAACCCAAATGGAAAACTAGGCCTTTTTGGGATTAGACCGTGACATGTGAAATGAAATGAACTTTAAATATCGTTAATATAGATATTGGAGATGTCAAATGTTGTAGATATGGCACAGGTATATTGTGCCTTATGGCATACGAAAGTGTGGTTGCTAGGTATATTACGTTTTCAGTGTCTCTGACATATAAAAGGGCACTTGAGGCCCACTTGTAGAATTTAATATTTGAAATTTGATTATAGAATTTTGTTTGCGCAGGTAATACCTTAGTTTGTAATGACTGCGACGGTTGGTCCTCGGAAGGAAGAAAGCTTTGAAGGAAAGGCAAACCACAAAAAGCACTGATTATGTATGCATACTAATGAATACACGTTTGTATATTATTAAATACTATTCGTTTTGTGAAATTTTTATTTTTATCAAATTTTAAAATGTATTAAATCCGACTCGGCAAGAAAACCTTCAAACCTTCAAGAAAAGAGCGTACTCCCATCTTAAAGGCCGGCAACGCACTTACAACCCCTCTGGTGTTGCGAGTGTCCATGGGCGGCGCTAATCGCTTACCATCAGGCGATTCGTCTGCTCGTTTGCCACTATGTCATAAAAAAATTGTATAATGATAATGATCGCACCTGCTCACAAAATTTCACGAGAGTTGGTTGAGAAATGCGACCTATAGAGGAGAACAGCCTGATGGACATTCGAAAATCCGCCGGACGGTTTGTACTCGCTTCGCCCCCTCGGTCAATAAATACACGAATACTTATAATCGAAATTATTACGTAGAGACCGGCAGCATCTGGCTTATAATTATTACAATATAGCAAGGCGGTTTTTTTGTCAAGTGGACTTACTTATTGTCATATCTGTGTAAGAGATTCCAGTCTAGTCAAACAGCAGTGATGCGCAAAGACCTCAGCCCGGGTTTTTCATGGCGGGGTTTATTTTCTTTTTCGGGGGTATTCAGCCACGCGTGCCCTAGTTCAGTGAGCAAAGCTTTAACAATCTTGTTTACTGTTGTGTTCTGAAATAGGTAAGCGCAGTACTGTACTGCAGATTCATAGGAATTTAGAAGTGTAGAATGAGCTGATCTTATTGTTCAAAATATCAATCAATTAAAAAAATATAAAATATATTCTTCAAATAGGCCACAAGGACACTGAAATACATCTCAAAATTAAAAATGAGCCAAGATCATGCTCGTTATAGGATTCTGAAAGTTAGAGGGGGTGACACAATTTTTTTTTCTGTTGGAGTGATTATTTCCGAAAATATTCACTTTATTTAAAAATGTTTCATAAAAACCCTTATTCATTTTGAAAGACCTATCCAACAACACGATACACCATAGGGTTGAAGCAAAAAAAATCAACCTCCTTCAAAAAAATATTTTATTTTTACCACTTAGTTAGATTTTTTGCTGATGAAATTGCAGCTTTCTGAAACTTACAATCACAGAGCAAATCCTCGCTCAGACAGATGGGCATGGCGAACTATAAAGGTTCCTATTTGACTACGGAACCCTAAAAATCGTTGATGTCAAACGCTTGTTACAGGGTTCAGGACTATCTAGCTGACAGAAATGCATGGCCCAAACCATAGAACTAAATAGCATTGATATTAAGAGTCCGCAGTAAGCTCGGTTCTCCATATAAATTTAGTTTCGCTCTCATTTTAAAATGGCATGCTGGAATCATTTGAAACTTTGTATACACAAGGGGATCCGGTGTAGTGGTTCCGGTAGGTCGGAAATTAGTTTCTGTTGCTTGAAATTAACATAAAGAAAAAATACAGCGATCATTAAGGTTTTATTAAGATATATAAGACCTAAAAAATTCAAGAACTCGCTGTATTTTTTTTTTCAATTACGTCTGACCGTTTTGTTGTTTATTTATTTAATTTATCTCTATTTTAGTATTATTTCTCATTTCAGCGACCGAAACAATTGACAGTATGCAATAATATCTTCGTATTGGAATACCTTACCTATAATTTATTGGATACGTCAACCTAGCACTCAACTTTAATAAAACGGGTACAGTCGCCAACAACATGTCGAAACAACAAAATTCGAGATAGACAATAATGGAAGTATCATAAAAAAAACTTCCATGAACATCATCATATCAGCCGAAGGACGTCCACTGCTGGACATAGGCCTTCCCAAAAGAAGGCCACAATGACTGGTCTGCGCCACCCGCATCCAGCCGTCTCCCGCGACCTTTATCAGGTCATTAGTCCACCTTATGGGGGGCCTGCCCACGCTGCGCCTTCTGGTACGTACTGGAAATTACTTTCACTAGACTAAGTATAAATTAAATCGTTTGATATGTTTTCTTGCAAGAAGCGAAGAAGCGTGTCATCTAATTTCCTAGACGTAATTCCTACAATGAAAATATACATAAATATACATAAATATATGAATCTTAATGCTATTTAAGTCTCTTTCTTACGATCTAGGAGGCAAATGAGCAGACGAATCGCCTGATGGTAAGCGATTAGCGTCGCCCATGGACATTCGCAACACCAGAGGGGTTGTAAGTGCGTTGCCGGCCTTTAAGAGTGCGCAGTACGTTCGGTTCTCCATACAAACGTATTTACACTCTCATTTCAAAACGCCGTACTAGAATAACATGAAACTTTGTATACACAATGGGATCCGGCATATCTAGGTAGGAAATTAGTTTCTGTTGCTTGAAATTATAATGGAGAAAAAATACAACGATTATTAAGGTTTTCATACAAGCCGTAAAAAACTGAAAAAACCCGCTGTATTTTTTTTTCTTTTACATTTTCTAGCAACAGAAACTAATTTTCGACCTAGATATGCCGGATTTCATTGTATATATAAAGTTTCATGTTATTCTAGCATGGCGTTTTAAAATGAGAGCATAAATACGTTTGTATGGAGAACCGAGCTTCCTGCCGCGTACTACCACGTACTGCGCCCTCTTAAGATGGGAGTGTACTCTTTTCCTGAAGGTCTCTGGTTTCGTCCATATATTTCTGTCTATTAGATAGTCGTCAAGCCTATAATAAAGTCAAAGTCAAAAGTCAAAAGTCAAAATATTCTTTATTCAAATAGGCCTAGCAACAAGCACTTTCGAATCGTCAGTTATAACATGTTATTACATTAATTAATTATTTAGAGCAATTTATTGATGATATTATTATTCTTTTCTCAAACATGCAATGAAATATTGATGTTATGTTCCTTATAACAGGCTGCGAAGTATGACGTTTCAGGTGCGGCTAGGACAAGAGGTCGTTAATGGAATTTCATACAAATCTTGCAGGCCTAGGCCGGCAAAGTCCTCTTTTTTAATTTCCATTCCACATAAATTGTGGCACAGGCACCATGACATTCTGCCACTAAAAATAAAACTTTGATTTTTTTGTTGTTTATTTCATTGCATGTTTGAGAAAAGCACAATACATACCTCGGCGGGAAATATGGGGTTGCCCGCCTCAGACCTATCCGACCTCGCTCCGTTCGGCCGTCTATATATGTCTTCGGCCGGCAACCCCTTACGTCCCGGCCTCTGTAGTAATGTACTATTAAAATAAATATTCAATTGTTGTAGACAGGTCAATAAGCCTTTGATTGGCTTATGGACGCCTGTAACGCCAATATTGAGGTTTTACATTTCAATATGTTCGGGCCCTTTTTTTCTCTCACGCTAGCACAACACACGTGGAAGCGAGTGCGTCACACACATTGCAATTCGATATAGTAGGGAACTGAAAAGTGAAGCGTGGTTATAGTCCACAAACGCTAAGCATACTGGCCGGCTCTTCGGTCTTCTATATAACCTGCCGCAGCATATGGTTCTAGTCTGGTGGTGCTGAAGGCTGAAATCGGCTTTTTCGGGAGGCTGGAAGTTGCCAAACTTGCGTGAGAGACAATTCGTAATGACTCCGAAAATAGCATGTAGACATGGCTCATGGCTTGTACTCATAGAGTACATTATAAAGGGTTTTATTGCCCTTCCTATAGAAGAGCAGACACCGTTGCCTATGGACGCCTGCAACTCCAGACCCACAAGCGCCTTGACGCATCGTTGTTGACAGCAAGTCTCTCAAAATTCATTTTGTGCCGGGATTCGAACCCACGACCGCCGTTTGACAGCCACATTCATAAAGCACAAGCTACCGCAGCCAGCTAATATTAACCCAGTACATTTTTTGCGTAATATTTCTTATCAAAATCAAAATCAAATATTTATTCTGCAAATAGGCCACAAGGGCACTTTTACAAGTCAAAGCATGAATTTATACAATTTAAAAAAAAAACTGACAATCTTACTTAATAATAATGATTAAAAAAATATACTGATTAACAATTATATAAAAATAAATTTACAAATATTAAGGACGTATTGAATTATTTGCATACATTTGAATATTGGCAGCACTTGTGCGCACGTCTGTCCGCGTAATACCGTTAACTCAATATATTGGAACCGTCAATTCTCCATTCGACTCCGCCGGGGTGTTTTTGTTACTGACGAGTATTTTCTGCGGGCGCCAGTCTTTGTGATTTTAAACGTACATACTTACAACTGAAGTTACAGGGAGAATTTTTCGAGGGCTTCTTTATTCATGTATGGTGATATCATGTTTTCTATTTTCGGGTTCATTGCACGGTTCCATTAATTCTCAATCTGAAGATCGTGATTGAACTTCGGTTGGTACAGTTAGTTACAAACTTTAATTTGGCACAATTTGGGACTTTGAAATGCACAGAAGCGGGCCAGCGTCGCTGTTGGGTGGAGGCGGTTTTGCGGCAAAGCGAAAGCGGTCCCGGGCACGTCACACCAAAAAACCACGCGGTATTCAGAGTGGAGGCAGCGTGGGTCACATATCAAAAGGCCTACAAGCAAAACTACGTACCATGTGTTGCTATCTAAAACTTACTGTCGGCCTGCGGGCCTATATTATGACGACGACGACGATATACATACTTATATAGATAAATACATACTTAAATACATAGAAAACATCCAAGACCCCAGAACAAATATCCGTGATAAATCCACAAATAAATGCCCTGGCCGGGATTCGAACCCGGGACCTCTAGCGGGCCTATGATGGTTGCCATTTTATATCATTTATCGTCGTGAATGTCTAGAAATAAAGACATTGACACAGAGTGTTTCGTTTTCTGGTAAGCTAGACATTTGATACTGTAAGAAGGTTAAAACAGGCAAAGGATAAAATTTATGGAAAGATCACATTTTTTGTTTCCCAAAATTATTAAAGCCTACGCAAATTAGTTTGTCTTCTTGAAGATCTCACCGTTCGAAAATAAATGCCATACGATTATAATATAATTAGCGAGGTTAAGCAATGTCGGGCGAGGTCAGTCCTTGGATGGGTGACCGCTTTGAGTGGTTACTAACTGAGCGCTCCCGTGCTTTGGAAGGCACGTTAAGCCGTTGATCCCGGTTGCTGTCTATGATAGCAATCGTTAAGCCAAGTTAGAGGCCTCAGGGCGGCTTGAGAACTTCTAACAGTCAAGTTGCCCACTCACTTGACAAGCCTAATCCCAATGAGGTCGGTTTCCCCCTCGGGTTGGAAGGTCAGATGGCAGTCGCTTCCGTAAAAACTAGTGCCTACGCCAATTCTTGGGATCAGGTAGCGGACCCCAGGCATTCTTCAGGATGCAACTGTACTGGGAATAACGCTGGGAGGATGATGATTATAATATAATTAGTAATATGTAACACCATATCGTATATTTCGCCTATTACGAATTTGTGTAAGTATACTAGTAGAATAGATGGCCCTCGTTGGATAATTATTTAATAAATTTAAGGTAAGTGTCCCACTACACGGAACCTTAACTTTTTCAACGCTCTTCAAATACAAAATCTGTCACGAATACGCCATAACATCGGAATCTCAAAAAGAAGTTGAACCCAATAGAAATACGGAAACGTAGGTTGATATCGCACTGCACGCTGCGATGGAAATATCCGTCGTTGGCGTTAAACCGATGAGAGATTGAGATATTTATTGATAAAATTATACCTAACTAATTTTACATGTCATTTTTACATTTAGATAGGTATATTATATCACATTGTTTCTGCTTGTTGTTGATTGTTTTACATTTTTTAATGTGTAGTCAATTATGAATCGTTAAGGATGATTCACAGTAGACCGTTCCGTGTCCGGGCCGGCCCGTTTTCTATGACAGCGAACGCAACGGCCGGCGTATTTCTCTAGAAGAAAACGGGCCGGCCCGGACACGGAACGGCCTACTGTGAATCATCCTTTAGTCGGCCTCAACGTAAACTCGCTTATATTGTAACAAACTAATCCAGTTAGCAGTTTTTTTAGTTTGCTTGCGAATATTGCGTCACTTGCCGAATCAAGGATGTCCTTCGGAAGGGTGTTGTACAACTTTACACCAATGACACTGAGTGACTTGAGTGATGGTGTGGGTATATGCGTCGTTGGCGTCCAAAAGGTTGATGCGCAATAGTTGGCGCGTACTTCATCTCTATATGATGACCTGTTTAGCCTAGTTGGTAGTGACTCTGCCTCCGAAGCTAGAGGTCCCGGGTTCGAATCCCGGCCAGGGCATTTATTTGTGCATTTTTCACGGATATTTGTTCTTGGGTCTTGGATGTTCTCTATGTATGTAAGTATGTATTTATCTATATAAGTATGTATATCGTCGTCTAGTACCCATAGTACAAGCTTTGCTTAGTTTGGGACTAGGTCGATTTGAGTAAAATATATATATATATATATATATATATATATATATATATATATATCCATGAATTCATTGAGTTTCAAGTATCCTTTAAACTTAAAACGTACAGAGCGCGTCGTTGCGGGGCGGCGGCGGTTTCGTGGTGAAGCAAACGCAGTCCGGGGGACGTAGCATCAAAAAACCGCGCGGTATTCGTAGAGTGGGGGCGGCGTGTGGGACATATGAAGCAGTAATGAGTCAACAGTCTCGGAAAGATCAGAAAAGGCATAACCGCCCCCGCCCCGCACCGCGCCCACTCTCTGCGTTTCGAGCTTTAGTTAATTTTAATTTTACTATCAGTTTTTTTTTAATCATATTATGGTGCACAAATATGATAAGTAATTTAAAATGAAACCAAAGGTGTCCTCGGTAAGTTTAACCATTGCAGCCGGCATTAAGCATATTTAAGGAGTCTGGAGAGCAAACAAAGAAACGCCATTACTGAATGAAGCTAGCGGTGGAAACACCACTATACCAGGGTTGCCAATATTTTCTAAACTAAATTTATTATACTACTAAATTCAAAAACACATAGACAATTAATTACATGATTGGTGAGAGAATTATAATGGATTTCCATGAGTTTATTATACAACAGTTTTTTTTTCGATTATTAAAAGACGCACGCGTCAATGCTGTCACCATTTCGATTTTTAATCAAGTTATTTTGCTGTCGAGTTATACATATTGTATGCAACGTTACATACTTAGCTCTTAAAACTAGAGAGTCACTGTAAAAAAACGAGCGTAGTGAGTCCAGTTTATTTTTTGATTTTTAAATGTAAATTGTACCCAATTGTTATTCAGTTTTTAAAAATTAAACTTACACTCACATAAAAGTGAGTTCACATGCTAAATACCCCGTTTTACCAATAATATTAAACTGTTTATTTCTTAAAAACAATTGGGTACATTCTACAAAACTTAACTAAAATTGTCAATATTTCTATGGAAAATTCTACAATTTTGGCAAATTGTAGAACTGTAAGGTCTTGTGGTATAGGGTCCTGATCTAAATTATAAAAGATAATAACAAATATATAACATAAAAATATCCCTGAACGGAACCACTACAAACCTAACTCAAACTAAATGTGCCCCAAAACATGCTTACTTATAAACTGCTTTATACTTATTTTTAAAAGTATCAAAGTAGATATTAAAATCCATTACATTTGACCCTTTTCCTAAGCTTTAAATTCTTTCATCTCCCCTTACCTAATCACCTCAAGACTTAGGCACCTGTCGTTTAATGTCTGTCATCCAGACATCAGCCTAATCGCCCGAGTTCCGGAAAAAACCCGAACCCTTTCAATCCTTCCGGACACCGGTCTAATGGCGGTATTTATCAAAATTGTCAACAGAAAATACGTTTTTATTACATAATTAATTTTAATGACGTTATCGTGAATTCTGTCCCTGGTGACGCATTGTTAGGTTGGAGCAGCTCAGCTCAGACGCGATTTAGAAAATGGTATATATTTCACGTTCCTAATGTTAAAGTATTTTTTCAACACATTTGTTCGTTACGTGGCTCTAACTACTTAGCATTTAGGCTCATAATACAGGATATCATAATATAGGCTCATATTACAAAGGCGGCCTTTATTTTATTACAACACTTTAAAAAAAAACTTTCACAGCTAACTAGGCATACCACTAGAACGGTTAAAACTCACGTATCAGTTGTCACTCTGGGTGACGTGTTTCAAACTCTACGAGAGTTAATAAATAAATATTGGGGGACAATCTTACACAAATCGACCTAGTCCCAAACTAAGCAAAGCTTGTACTATGGGTACTAGATGACGATATACATACTTATATAGATAAATACATACTTAAATACATAGAAAACATCCAAGACCCAGGAACAAATATCCGTGCTAAGAGCACAAATAATGCTCTGGCCGGGATTCGAACCCGGGACCTCTAGCTTCGGAGGCAGTGTCACTACCAACTACGCTATACAGTTCTTCCTCAGGATGAATGCATTAGCGGCGAAAGTGCACTGTACACACCACATTGCAATTGTTTTCACCGTTTTAGTGGTCTGTGTGTTGTACAATTTAAGTGGGATAAAAATATTCTTGCTTGAAATTTTTCGATTAATCAAAATGAAAAAGTACATGTAAAATTTATAATAGTAACAAAGTGAAATTGTCAAGATAGTAGACGTACATGTGCACAGAAAATTGCCTAAATAGGTGAGTAATTTTAACTGAAAAGGACCCGTAAGTCTAAAAAATAATCAGCACTTGGATTTAAACTATATTAAGGTATTTTTGTTTACAAGCAAACTACAAGTCACTGTTATCTTATCAGACAATAAAAAATTACCCGTATTTCATAAAACTCATAAAATCTCTGTCCGCTACAATGTGTTTTGTCTTTATTTCACAATCACAAATGTCAAAGACAACAGGTCTTTAGCTTAGAACTGAAGCTAAGGTTTAAGGAACGTTTACTAATGCGGCCAATTTTATTTATTGTGCTAGTGACACCCCTAGCGCTGGAAAGGACGCAAAATGGCGGTTGTCTAAATAATTTCCCTTTGAGCCAAGGCAGTTAGCACAGCACCCGTGTACCCGTTCGTTCCTCGCTGTATAGTCTGTCACAGTATCAAATCCAAGTGGAAGCTAATAACTAAGTTTGTGTACCCAAAATACGCCACAAGGGCACTTTAACATGAAGCACGTTAGGTTAAAATTAAAAAAAAAAGTGTTCAACTTGACTGTTAGAAGTTTTCAAGCCGCCCGAAGGCTTCTAGCTTACCTTAATAACTGCTGTCATAGAGAGTGATATATAATAAGCGAAATACCAAACATAACTTGGCTTTAATCAGCTAAAGAAATTAAGATAAGTATTTAACATTGACATTGACGAACATACGCGTAGTCAAGAACCAATAGACAATCCAATGAAATAAGGAGATCATATATCAGAGAGCATCCGGGATTAACGGCTTAACCTGCCTTCCAGCGGTCAGTTAATAACCACTCAAAGCGGTCCAAAATCAAAATCAAAAATTTTATTCTGCAAATAGGCCACAAGGGCACATTAACAAGTCAACACATGAATTATACAATTAAATAAATTGACAATGATAATTATAATGTTTTCAAAACAGAATTGCAGAACTAAAAAAAGTAGACAATAATAATAATGATTTTAAAACTATAGTGATTAACAAACTCACAATATTCAATTAAAATTAACTTATAATACATTATATAAAAAAAAATTTGTGACCTATATATACGGTCTCTGTCCGAATACACAAAAGTATATACAATAAATTTAATATCTCAGAGATGTATATGGTCTCTGAGCGTCCATTATTCCTAAGTCCTTAGAGATGTACATGGTCTCTAAGCGTCTAAATTAAAATAAGTAGTAAATGAAAATAGCACTTAAGTAATTTAATATTCTCAGAGATGTATAAGGTCTCTAAGCGTCAATAACAATAAAATTAATCCAAAACAGGATGATGTCTCTCGTCAATCTCCAATAAAATAACACTAGTATTAAGGTATTAATCATGCCCTTGCAAGCATGAACAGACCGGACTCCATAAACAGCACCCGATCACGAGTATGTCCCTTAGTAAACTCCATTATGCTTGTGTTATGGCTACAATGTATTTAATAGATATATACTCACATAAGTGCATACAAAACATCCAAGTCTCAGGAACAAATGTCTTTGCTCACCACAAAAACAAATTCCCTTACCAGGATTCGAAGCCGGCACCTCTAGTCTTGCAGGCAGTATCACTACCATCAACTAGGCTAAACAGGCCGATATTAGCGCATACTAATAAAAATAATGTAAATGAGAGTTAACCTAGCGTAAATTCGAAATGGGTGTCTTGAACTGAGCGCGATAATTTGACATAATTAGATCTAGATTGCGAAACCTGTTGTATTTTTATCAACAAATCGAGCATTGTGGTTACTAAGTCTGTAAATAGGAACGCAAACCTATTGCGTGTTTGCCGTGTTTTAAGTACTTGGTAGTTACTATAAACTGCAGAGATTGATCTGATCTTAATCTTGTTGTTTCCTCTTTAATGAATAATTAAAAATAAATAAATGATGCAACAGATTATAATTTCAAAACACAACAAAAAGTCACAGCATGTCACCAAACTTCTTTTCAATCAGAAAAATTCCAGTGTAAACATTTTTGTAATTAGTTTCCGTTTTGACTGATTTACTTTTAATCTTTCGGTACAGGGGAGTTGATTATAAAATTAAATTTCGGACCGGAAGACATCGCGGCAATATGGCGGGCGGTTTTTCAATAAAGTCTTTTTATACGTAGGAAATTTATAGTAGGTAAGTTATGCAAAATGCTATTGAAAAACCATTGTTTTTAGGGTTCCGTAGTAAACAAGGAACCCTTAGTGTTCCGACCGTTCGCGGCTTAGTTCTGTAACCGTTAAGTACTAGATAGCCGCTACATATAATAATAATCGTATGGCATTTATTTTCGAACCGTGAGGTCTTCGAGAAGACAATTTTGTTGCTAGTTTTTGTTACCACCCAGGGGTCACGTGTAGGGTAACGGTGGGTACTCCCTACGAACGTAGTGCAACTTCGACCCCCCTTGTCAAGTGAGTGGGCAACTTGACTGTTAGATTCAGATTCAGATTCAGATTCAAAAATTTATTCGTAACAAGCACAATATTAACATTAGATAACACACAAACAAAGGCGTAGTTACGAAAGGGAACCTACTCAGCATATATGCAGGCTTTGCAGCCGGCGCTGATCTTCCGTAGGGCCCATAGGGGCCTGTTACACGGTGATTAATATCACGCGATACATTAGAAGTTCGCATGTCGCCCGAAGGCCTCTAACCTGGCTTAACGACTGCTGTTGTAGACAGCAACCGGGATCAACGGCTTAACGTGCCTTCCAAAGCACGGCAGCGCTAAGTTAGTAACCACTCAAAACGGTCACCCATCCAAGAACTGACCTGCGCCGGCGCCGTTGGGCCACGAGCGTTCACCTATAGATATCAATCACGCCGATTAAACGGTAGAATAATATCTTATAAAATTTTTTTTAGGATCCAGCCCTACACGTAAAGTGATGGGGTATCACTGGATTACTTTATTCGCCAACAAACTGTTCCGCAGTTTGGTGAAACTTTGTACTAGATTAAGTTTTTTTAATACATGGACAAAACAATTTAAAAAAGCAGGTTTGAATTTTCAATTTTATTTCTATTTTGTTTCTTGATAAAAATATTTGTAAATATTTTTATCAAGAAACCATCTGAATCTGAGTTACTAACTGGTACTAATTAATTAAGAAATAATGAGCAAAAAGACTTAAATAAAATCAACCTAATAAAAAAATAAAGTAGAAATAAAATTGAAAATTCAAACCTGCTTTTTGTATAAATACAAGTCAAAATTTACAGGAGAAAGCAAAAATAAAACTATACAAATAATTGTCACAAAAATGTCAGAACAATAGATTTCACAAGCATTAGTTCTAATAATTGATAGTTAAATTCGATGTCTTGTAACAATTGTTAGACTCACATTTAAAAAGGACATTATCTGTTGCTAAACATACGAACAAATCGTGGTATTGATGCATCGGTATCGCCAGAAGCCTTAATTCATATAATTGAAGGGATGTTCACAAAAACAACATAACTGACTACACTGGTCGTCTCCTGAGCCCATTATAAATGTTCCTCCAGAAGTGTCAACCGGTCTAAGCAGATATGTTGTTTTTGTAAACATCCCTTCAATTGCTGTGTTTACACTATGGCGATACCGATGACGTAGATAGTGGCGCCACGGTGGCCGGCAGTTTGGGTAACTAATCCATTTCCCGCCTTTTCGGCTGCCGCCCTTGGTAGATGTGAAAATTAAGAATTTTTAAGAAAAAAAAACCGACTTCAGTGGGGGAGGCCGGTGAAAGATATTAATTATACTTAGATGGTGCACTCTTAGATTCCATACAATAAAATAAAAATGGTTATAAGTATGATTATAATGGTAGAAGACTAAGTACCCTCATATCCTCATGGAATCATGGAAAAACCTTGCTTGCTTGACAAACAAAACGAAGAGAACAAATCGCCAAACTTGAACTACGCGTCGTTGAAGAGTTCCGTTCTGATCATCATCAGCAGTTCCACCTCAAATGTCACTTTTATGAATGAAAATGCTTGATTAGTTCATGAAAATACTAAAATTACTATTTGTGTGCCTTTCACATTTGAGGAGTTCCCTCGATTCCTAATGGATCCCATCAGCAGAACTCGAGCATGACAAAAATCAATCATGAAAATAGAACTTGCTTAACAAACACAGCTAGAAGGGCAAATCGCCAAACGTAAACTTTTCGTCGTTGAAGAGTTCTGTTCTGATCATCATCAGCAGTTCCACTTCATCCAATGTCACATTTTTGGATGCAAATGCTTGAGTTGTTGATAAAAACACAAAAATCACTATATGTTTGCCTTAAAGATTTGAGGAGTTCCCTCAATTCCTCGTGGATCCCATCATCAGAACTGCGTTTTCACAAAAACGGGACCAACTTGGAAATATATACTTACAATAAAAAAAGAATTTTCTAAATCGGTTAAGAAATGACGGAGTTATGGAGTAACAAACATAAAAAAAAAAACACAACCGAATTGATAACCTCCTCTTTTGAAATCTTGAAGTCGGTTAAAAAGTTAGCAAGCATGTTTGCTGCTTACGAGATTATTGTTCAGATGATTATTAACGTTGTGAAGGAATACAATTTAGAATTTGATTACTTATTATATAAGAGTATTTCAGATGATATAATACACGTTTTGTAAAGAATAGAGGAGTTTCAATTACTTCAACACAATTATACACACTAAAATTCATATATTTGCAAACAACAAAAAAATAATACTTCAATGTCATTAGGATTTTTAATTCGTAATATAATAATCTGTTATCAACTACGCGTACTTTATTTCAGTCATACTCTAGATCAACAAGTTAACGCTTGATTAATTATTTCCCAGCAGATACTCGTCAACACTGTACCATGCTTTTTGTGCAAGCAATATTTTCAGGTTTTTTTTCAATAACGATCTCCCTTTCGACTGATTTTATGTCATCTGGGATCTTGTTGTACAATTTAGGCCAAATGACACTAGGAGACTTACGGAACTTGGCAAGCCGCTTTACAAACCATCAAAAGCCTGACACAGGTTTGTCTACAAAGTATAAGTCAGACTTTACTGTAAGTAGTGGGATCGTGCATCGTGAGTCCCGAGGAGGTGGTAGAAGAAATCCATCCTCTCTACTGAAATTAGGATATTTCGTAGAAGTAATCAGTTTGTGACATTTAAAGTCCGCATATGTCACGGGTGGACAGCTACGGAACCTTACATCGCCTATCGACCGAGGCACTCGGCTGCTTTTCTGAATTTCGATAAGGAAGTCCCTGCTCTTACGCTTTGATATTAAATAGCTAATGTTTATAGTCAATGTGATGAAGGCAAAGCCAAGCTGGCATCTAAAAAGCTAGGCGTGCTCAATAGAGCGAAGCTATACTTCAACCCAGTACAGAGACTTCTAATATATAAGTCACAAGTCCGTCCCCACATGGAGTATTGCTGTCACCTCTAGACGGGAGCACCTGGAAACCAGCCTTTTGACTCGCTTGAGAGACGTGCTGTGCGAATCGTGGACAATCCCAAACTTACGAGCGATATTGAACCGTTAAGTTTAAGGAGAAGCTTTGCCTCCTTGTGCGTGTTCTATCGCCTGTATAACGGATAATAATACTCCGAAGAACTGTACGACATGATGCCCACGGCCGCTTTCTAGCATCGCACCGCTCGCCGTCGGCAGGGCATTCGTCCTCACACCTTAGACCCTAATTGGTCGCGTACGGTACGGTTTCAAAGGAATTTCCTCCCTCGAACTCTCCGGTTATGGAATGAGCTCCCTGCCGAGGTTTTCCCGAGGGACTACAGTACTCGTATGTTATTCATCAAGAAAGGAGTGTATAATTTATAAAGGGTTGGCGCATGTGACACCCCTGGAGTTGCAGGTGCCCATAGGCTGCGGTGACCACTTACTATTAGGCTGGCCGTACGCTTGTTTGCCTTCGACGTGGTATTAAAAAAAACCGGCCAAGTGCGAGTCGGGCTCACGCACGAAGGGTGCCTTACCAGAAAAAAGGCTAAAAGCTCCTTGCTGTTACGGTTCATGAGATACAGCAAAAAATGCCAACTACTCTGTTGTATGGGAGCCCCCCTTAATTATTATTATTATTTTGATTTTAGTATTTATTGTTGTAGCCACAATAAAAATATATAATCTGTGCAAATTTCAACTGTCTAGCTAACGGTTCTTGAGATCTAGCTCGGCGAGTGGTAGCCATGAAAAAGGGCTAAAATATCACGTTTTTTGTATGGGGGCGCCCCTTGATTATTATTATTATTTTGTTTTTAGTATTTGTTGTTATAGCGGTAACAGAAATACACAATCTGTGAAAATTTCAACTATTACGGTTCTTGACATACAGCCTGGTGACAGCCGGACGGACAGCGAAGTCTTAGTAATAGGGTCCCGTTTTTACACTTTGGGTACGGAACCCTAAAAAGGCGACGTACATGTGACACCTCCGAAATTGCAAGCATCCATATGCCCCGGCGACCGCTTACCACCAAGTGGCCAGTACGCTTGTCTGCGACCGCCTTGCATTTGATAAAGTATGTATGGAGAAGGTTTTTCACTATACCCAATGCCAATCTCTCCAATCTTCTACTTGAATATGTTTGTTAGCGTGTGACCTAAACTTCTAGAGCAAGTCACATGGAAATAACACAGCCCTTGCCAAAGCTCAATCCAATATTTCGTCTCGCACAGAGTCCCAGAACTATAATTACGGAAGGTCAACGCGGCCCGAGTATTTGGGTGCAGAGGTGTGTGAAATCAGACAGGGTCCTTCGTACAGTCGGCTTTGGAGGTGGACGGTGTTTTATCAGAATAAATTCGAAACGGAATTATGTGAGCCATTTTTGGATAGTTGACAACAATAAAAACAAATTATTATTACATAAGCGATAAACAAAACTCTCGAAATTATTCGGCAATATCAAGCTTCAGCTTTTGACGACCTGTTTAGCGTAGTTGGTAGTGGCGCTGCCTCCGAACCTAGAGGTCCCGGGTTCTAATCCCGGCCAGGGCATTATTTGTGCATTTAGCACGAATATTTGTTCTTGGGTCTTGGATGATTTCTATGTATTTAAGTATGTATTTATCTATATAAGTACCCATAGTACAAGCTTTGCTTAGTTTGGGACTGGGTCGATTTGTGTAAGATTGTCCCCCAATATTTATTATTATTATTTCAACAAGTATTTGTTTAGTATTGTTTTAATAGGTACATTCAGCTGCAGAGAAATCTGACCCCCTTACATACAAACTTCAATAATATCATGTACTTTTAAAGAACTCCTAAGTGATTATCCGCTTGGATGATTATCATTTTCACCCTGTAATCGCCCACTGCTGAGCATAGGCCTCTCTTTAAGCTAATCTTACCTAGAAGTGGCGCTTCTTAATGTCATTTATACACCTAGATATTTTTCTAGCACGAACGACTTGATGTAAGTGATTGACAAAATAAAAACATCCATAGTCCTGTTATCGATAAGTACCACTTCAACGTCATAGATAAATGTTCGAAAATTACTGGGGTTGTTTAGTTGGTAGGTACCATGGCACATTGCAATTGATCATAAACTTTGTTAGGTAAAGATGAAATCGATTTTTGTCTTCCCGAATATTCTTAAGCTTCTCTGTGTTAATGTGACATGTGATGTTATGTTTCTTTGGGACGATGTTTACTTCGCATTTGGTGCAAAATAATGCAATATGCAATGCTTAATATGCAATGTGAATAAATGTCACATTGTATGTCAATTATTTACTTTTTTAATGAATAACGTCTAAGAATATAAAAAGTTTGTTTACTTTTTGACGTTGGTAATAAGTAGAGGAAGTAAATGAAATGTGTATTACGATTTTGCCACTTTAGCATTACTTCGATGAATTGGATGACATGTGAATATTTTTAAATAGCTATACCGCATGCTTTCCTAACAGACTTATAATGAAGTACATGCCGCAAGTACAGTAATTTGTACGTCAGCGAACATGCCCAACTATGAAGAAATAAAACGTGACTTCAGTAGAATGTTTTTGAAGTAGACAGTGTAGACACAGAACATTGACTTGATAACCTTAAATATTTTTGTAACTCTTTTTTCATACTACAATCAAGATAAACAAAAAAGACAATACACCCTGAAAATTTCGTGTAGGCTGCTCTATATAAAGAACTATTCATTGCAAATTATAAAAATAAATTGGATCGAAAGTGTACGAATTACGTTCAATTTGTACAAGATCGGTGCACGCGGCGTCTAGGTAGGTAGCCGATATAAGTCTGTGATTTTATGTACGTCTTGTCGATGAAGAAGTATGTACTTATCGATAACAGGATTGTCAACATTTTATTGTGGCTAGCACTAAACAAATGTTGTTCCTGCTAGAAAAATATCTAGGTATAGTCATTTAACTCGAACACTAGTAGATGACCGACGCTTCTTTTCCACAGAAGTGGCCACCAGTCCGTTGAAATTTGGTCCAGCTGCCCTCACTTCAATACAATAATACAATACAATACAATATTTATTCCATTGACACACAATATGCACTAGAATATGCCTTATAACTATGTTCAGGGTTATATTTTGTCAATTCGAGCTTAGTAAAGATAATATTTTATGTATGGATTAAAACATTAAATTGCATAACAATATTTGAGTATAACTTAACATAATTTAAATTGTATGTCATAAAACTCTTTTACAGTACATATGGTGTTATTACAGATTACGTGCATATGTCGAAACTTTAAAGAGCCATATGTACTGTAAAATGTTGTACGATACACGTGCGAACAGGTTATTCGCAACTCGTGTCGATTTAAAACACTCCCTTCGGTCGTATTTCAATTTATCACCACTCGTTGCGAATTTCCTGTTCTCTGCACTTGTATCGTAATGTACTATTATATTATACAGTGCATTGTCAGTCAGAGTTTGTTTAAGGTATAATTTATACTGCATGTAATTAAGTGTGGTAACAGCCTCAGGTAAATGGTTGTACCATTTAATGCTCTGATAAATATAAAACTTTTTTTAGTTTTCGCGAAGCGTACTTTTCGAAGGCAGAGTTTATGCCTGTTGCGTGTGGGGTATTTATAAATATCGCTTGTTATCTTGCGGCCACTTAGATGTCTACGAGCATATAACAAATTTTTATAAACAATCAAAGAGTAAAATGTCATTATGCCACTTTGTCTAAAGATGATTCGACAGGTCTCTCGCGCAGGAACTTTGTAAATATTTCTGAGTGCCCTTTTCTGTAATACGAAAACTCTAGAGGCCGTCGCTGCATGTCCCCATATAAGTGCTCCTTTACCTAGCAACGTATCCTGCTCAAATCCAGTCTTTGATGATGACTTCCCAATGTCACCAACAGTCAACCAATTTGACCGTACCCTCGTACGACGTCAGATTTCGACATTCCTTACTCGGTTTTCTAGTTTAATTTCGAGCATGGAGCGCACAATCACTCTCTGTGCAACGCATATTTTAAGCACAGCCCCATTCGGCTGGATGTATAGGACGCAAACTCAGCCATCTCCCAATGAACGTGTATGTAGAGACGTCTATAATTTATACAAAAAAAATCGACTCCAATCTTGTACTTCGCTATGCCACAATTTGTGGTTTCCGTGAGCCAATGCTTGGTTACCTACAGAAAATACCGAAATCGGCATGCGTGCCTATCAAATTCGAAGAGTTCCCTTGATTCCTCCTAGATCCCATCATCAGACCTTCACCAAAATATGGGACCAAATATAAAAAAAGTATTATCAAAATCAGCTAACGTGGTCAAGACTTATCGGGGAACATACATACATAAAGAAAAAAAAAGCAAGCAAACATGCGGACGAACTTAGTACCTCCTTCCTTCTATTGAAGTCGTTAATAAAATCAGAGCAAGTACACAGCTTTCCGTCCTACAAAATCAACGCTAATCCTATTAATCGACCCCAATTAGCCTATTCCGATCGGCGCGGGCCCCTAAGCCGCTTAATAGAGATGATAATAAGGTTTCCTACAAATTGAATTACCCTACCGAATTAATTAGTTACTATATACGATACTACTTACTACTTCAGTTACGAATCGCCCCAACCGATACAAGGCAAACCGTGAAAATAAGGACTACTAACGCCATCCCGTATCGAGCGGCGACACTAATTTACTTTCAGTTTTGTCGGAATAGCACTTTGCGCTGTTAAGATCTTTTCTCAAACATGCAATGAAATATTGATGTTATGTTCCTTATAATAGGCTGCGAAGTATGACGTTTCAGGTGCGGCTAGGACAAGAGGTCATTAATGCAATTTCATACAAATGTTGCAGGCCTAGGCCGGTAAAGTCCTCTTTTTTAATTTCCATTCCACTTAAATTTGTGGCACAGGCATCATGACATTCTGCCACTATGCGTATTAAAAATAAATCTTTGATTTTTTTGTTGTTCATTTCATTGCATGTTTGAGAAAAGCACTATACATACCTCGGCGGGAAATATGGGTTTGCCCGCCTGAGACCTATCCGACCTCGCTTCGCTCGGCCGTCTATATGTCTTTGGCCGGCAACCCCTTTCGTCCCGGCCTCTGCAGTAATGTACTATTCCTGTTTTAATGAGGTCAGAGCCCAAGCCGAGATTTGTCAGTTCAAAACCAGATCTACTGACTGTGTAAGTGCGACACTGTGGTCAAGACGGGCATTTTTTTTTATTACTTATTAATAATCACAACGGTAGGGACTTAAACTTATTACATTGCCCCAAAAACTGTAACAACAGTTTGACTGTGGGATCGGCAGTTTCATAATAAGGCATTATTAATCATATTTAAGTTATTACAGTAGATAAGTATATAATGATAATCGATAACACATATCAAAGTGACTTCCCAATACACTTACTTGAAATAACCTTTTATGGAATCCATTTGACTCAACTTAATATTGGGTCGAGATAAGTTTCACTACATATAACTACTTCCAATCTATAACTTTACGTCGAAAACATTCTCTTAACAAAAGTAGTAATAACGGGGCTTACATTGTATGCTATAGTGGTCAGCGGTTAAGAAGTCAAAACCTAACCTAAACCACCCAACTAAATATAACTTAAAAGTCACTTTTAGGTTATAAACTGTATGGAAATTTAAACTGCATTGACTTCTTAACCGTCGACTACTATACGTAGTGATTATTAGTGTTCAAGATTACAACTTACTACGCCTCACATTGCTTACACCGTAACGTGACCTACTTAAGGATGATTCACAGTAGACCGTTCCGTGTCCGGGCCGGCCCGTTTTCTATACCAGTAAACGCAACGGCCGGCGTATTTCTGTAGAAGAAAACGGGCCGGCCCGGACACGGAACGGTCTACTGTGAATCATCCTTTAATCTCACACCTTGACCGTACATACAGTGAAGTGACTGTTCGTTTGATGTCAACGGTCAGTGTGTCAGAAAACTATTAAAATGTCGTCTATTCAACTGAGTGTTGTATTCACTGTCGCCTATGGACGCTTGCAACACCAGAGGCGTCACTCGCGCGTTGCCGACCCGTAAGAAACCTTTTCACGCCTTTTTTAAAGAGTCCCATACTGTAGCCCATTGGGAATACCTCGGCAGGGAGCTCATTCCACAACCTAACGTATAAAAAGTAATGGAACCGTGAGGTTTTACTCTCAATAACTAACATTTAGTTAGTACGCTTGCTCGATGATCCAAAGAGGATCTTGGCCTCGACAGGAGAGAACGCCACTCTTCTCTATTCTGCGCCACCACACGCCGTTGGGTAGTACAAGGTTAGCTAGGTCTTTGACTTCTTTGAGAGCTTCGTCATTCCAGTATATGAGACGACAAACTGGAAGTTACCCATTGGGCTGACTCACATACACTCTCTTCATTAAACGATCGTCTCCCATCCTCTACAAGTCTCAATAACGAATAGGGCAGAATAAATAATAAATAATACGCTTACGACCAGAAAGTTTCCTGTCCAATAAAACCAATGATTGAGAGCATTCAAAACGTGGCATCCTGGTCAATCGCGCTCGGCTCATAGCACGCAGCATTTCGTTCCTAGCGCGATCCTCTTTATCTACACCCCGGGGGTGTCAGAGAACACACGAACAGACCTGTTAATAGTAGTAGAAGTAGTATACGAGTAGACCCAGCAGCACAACTTCAAAAATAAACATCTATCCTTAATCCACTCGATTTCAGCAGAAAATCATTTAGTTTTTAGGTGTCTACATTTACATAATTCACGTCGATATGAAATTGAGACTCGTCCCCGCGCGGCCCGGATGCGTACACCGGATTAGCATATCTAATCTGATTCGGCCCAGCTTCTTTGATGATGTCGATCGCATCTCGATCGACGAATCTAAATCACTTCTTAATATTCAACGTCCGACTGCAAAGATGTTGACGCGAAATGAAACTCCCGATTCAACTTTGATTAGACAAGTTGGCCAACACATAAAATTAGCCTCAAATAACTTGGCCACTAAGATCGCAGATAACTGTGTTGGTATAATTAAATGTAATGCAGCAAAGTTTAAACGATCGGCGGATAAAACAACAATCAAACTCAATTAGCTTTCTTTGTTGAATCCAGCCGTTACCCGTATCGCGACATCGGAGTTACAATGGCTGGTTATAAAGGGAAACGCCTATCAGTACAAGTTAAAAGATAATGCGAGCGTAGTCTCCTAATAACATTTGCATATCTTAATGCCACTCCCGCGCCGACTTGCGATATATAGCTCGAAACACCGATACCAGCTAATATTGGCTCAATAAACAAGGAACATGGCAAGGCAAACAAAGCGGAGCACCAGCGAATCGTAATTATGGATTAATAATAATGGATACGTTACTTAATTGTTGAAATATGGAAATTAGAGCGGCTTAACTAGTGTTTGCCAAGTTTAAGTACACATTCTTCGCTGATATCGTGCTTAATATGCTCAATGTTGCTCGCACGGGCGTGTCTTTTCGTATTTGTGGAATACAGTGCGTATAGAACGTGGTCTCATTCAGGGGAGCACAAAGGAGCGGCATGAAAGGAGCACGGCACTGCGCTGTGGATTCAAAAATGGAATTGTGGAACGGAGCGGACGTATTTTGGCGGGAACCGAGCGTTTTGTGCGGGCCACAATGCCGACATTTTGTATGGGGACTTATTTCAGTTTATTACACAAAGCCTCTATACTGTGCCGGGGGAAATATGTGAACGAAAACTATGAAAATGTTTTTAATTAATTTGCGCGCGGTCGGCCACTTATTGTTCTTGCTTGAGGGTTCCGTACTAAAATAAAAGGATGCAAATATTACCCTATTATTAATTTTGCATGTAAAGCCTGGACCCCAGGTATGTCCTAAAACTACGACCAAGACCACCGGAGAATGGGCAGCAGCATCCCCGGAGTGCGGTGGAGATACTGCGATCGCTAATCCGCATACCAAGCGTGGCGATTATGGCATTTACCCCCATGAAATTGGAGGAGACCTATGTCACTGCCTCCGAAGCTTGAGGTCCCGGGTTCGAATGAACGAAGGGTATTTGTTTCTGTGGACAGCAGCAACATTTGTTCCTGAGACATGGATGTTTTCTATGTGTTTAAGTATATATCTATTACATATATCTTCGTCTAGTACCCATAACACTTATTGAACTTACCATGGGACTAGTTCGATTTGTGTAAAAAATTATCGCCTAATACTTATTTATTACAGTTCAGACAAATTAGGGGTATTTCCTATTATGTCAGTCCATTATATTACATTTATTTATTTTTGGTTTTGAATTAAAATAAGGACGGACGGGACATACGTTTACCGACACCTCTCGAACTAGCTAGGCTGGTCCTATAAGCTTAACACAATAAGATTTTAGTGGTGAACGACTCTAAAGTTCAAAATCAAAGTCAAAGTGAAAATCATTTATTCAAATAAATTCATGCCAAACACTTTTTGAATGTCAATCGTTTACATTATCATTGATATTTTATTGATGGTCCTTCTGCTTCTTCTAGCCGGATGAAACTATTATTTAGGAGTGATTTCGCAGATGAATGGGCATATCATGTAGCAGGTAGCATCGTTGAGAAGCCCGTTGCGTTTTATGGAGCCACAAGATTCGGTCGGCCCCCAAAGCCCTTTAGTGGGCTCACCGGCGTCCCAGTCCGCGAAGCCGGCTTCGGAGAGCGAGGCACCTGGAAGTGGTGGAGATTAAATCATCAAAAAAAACCGGCCAAGTGCGTGGCGGGTCACGCACAGAGAAGGGTTCCGTACCGACACCTCCTAATCTAAGTACATTTGAAACCACTATACAATACAGTAAATCAAAAAACGTCGTATCTTCATAGGGAAGTCACGGCACTTACGCCCTTTTTTCAGCAATAACTCAAAAACCGTTAAACCTGTCTTGTTCAAACTAAAAAACGTTGAAAGTGTTTATAATTGTGCATTACCTTGATTTTTTTTAGAATTTTAAACTTCATAGATTGGAAATTAGAGTGGGGGACACACTTTTTACGACTTTGACAGCTAATATCTCACTAACGGTTGACATAAACGGAAAAGTTTTTAGAAACCTTTACGCCATTTCTGGAGGCCTATCCATTGATACCCCACACGCCTATGTACATTGAAAAAAAAATTGACCCCCCTTTTACATGTATGGGGTGCCCCCCACTTTTTTTTTTTTCATAATTTCACATCATATTTCTGTAGCGGTTCATAGCATACACCTTCCTACCAAATTTCATAATTGTAGTGCTCATAGTCTCCGAGTAAATCGGCTGTGACATACGGACGGACGGACGGACAGACACGACGAATCTATAAGGGATCCGTTTTAGCCATTTTGGCTACGGAACCCTAAAAAAGATCGAAAAGTCTAACACAATGGTACATGTATGGGGTGCCCCCCACTTTTTTTTTTTCATAATTTCACATCATATTTCTGTAGCGGTTCATAGCATACACCTTCCTACCAAATTTCATAATTGTAGTGCTCATAGTCTCCGAGTAAATCGGCTGTGACATACGGACGGACGGACGGACAGACACGACGAATCTATAAGGGATCCGTTTTAGCCATTTTGGCTACGGAACCCTAAAAAAGATCGAAAAGTCTAACACAATGGTAGAGCACAAGCTGTGCAAGATGTGAAAAATAAAAATATGACGAGTTTTATTTTCATTATTTTTTTATAGTTTCTAAAGTTATATTCCGTTCGAAGACTAGAGTTAAGATTAAACTGATATGGGGTGCCCCCCACTTTTTTTTTTTCATAATTTCACATCATATTTCTGTAGCGGTTCATAGCATACACCTTCCTACCAAATTTCATAATTGTAGTGCTCATAGTCTCCGAGTAAATCGGCTGTGACATACGGACGGACGGACGGACAGACACGACGAATCTATAAGGGATCCGTTTTAGCCATTTTGGCTACGGAACCCTAAAAAAGATCGAAAAGTCTAACACAATGGTAGAGCACAAGCTGTGCAAGATGTGAAAAATAAAAATATGACGAGTTTTATTTTCATTATTTTTTTATAGTTTCTAAAGTTATATTCCGTTCGAAGACTAGAGTTAAGATTAAACTGATGTTTAATGCCTAAGACTTTAGACTGATGTGTTGTGCCTGTATTAGAATAGTACGGAATAAAAATACAAATTAAATTTGATATATAGATATATATAGATTTCAAGGAAGTACGTACCTGCCTAATGTATGCTAGTGTTTTCTTAATTTAACATTTTTCTGACATATATTATTTTAGTAAATAAATAAATAAATATTAGGGGTCATTTAATTTTTACACAAATCGATCTATTCCCAAAGTAAGCTCAATAAGGCTTGTGTTATGGGTACTAGACGACTATATATTTAATAGATATATACTTAAGACGGCGCAGTACGATCGGTGTGGATCGGTTCTCCATACAAACGTATTTAGGCTCTCATTTTAAAACGCCATGCTAGAATAACATGAAATTTGTATGCGGGATACCTAGGTCGGAAATTAGTTTCTGTTGCTATAAATTGAAAAAGAAAATAAATACAGCGGTTTTTTAAGTTTTTTACGGCTTGTATGAAAACCTTAATAATCGCTGTATTTTTTCGCCATTACAATTTCAAGCAACAGAAACTAATTTCCGCCCTAGACAAGCTGGATCCCATTGTGTATACAAAGTTTCATGTTATTCTAACATGGCGTTTTAAAATGAGATCATAAATACGTTTGTATGGAGAACCAAACGTACTGCGCCCTCTTAAATACATAGAAAACATCCAAGTCTCAGGAACAAATGTTTCTGCTCACAGAAACAAATGTCCATTATTTTATACCTTGTTTTTATTTTATTATGTTTTATAATGGTTAAAAATGCCATAATTCAATTAATACAAAAAGATGTGTAGACGCACACACAATAAAATCAAGAGTTAAGTTCGAGACTAAACAAATAGACCCTCACCATATATAGTGGCCCATTGATCAATCTGATCATCCTTCCATTTCCTGAACCCAACGAACGCATGATTCTTTTCATCAGCTCCAATAATCGTGCTTTCCGGGTTCTTAGCGAATATCTCCTTGAGTACAGTGGACTCCGTGGCGTCGTTTATAATGGCCAGATGACCGCCCTCGGCGTGGCATGCTGCAACAGCTGGACGCCAGCTCTTCGCGAGCCGGTGGAACTTGTAGAAGCTGCCGGTTCGCGGCTCATACTGGTACTCTGGGGGAATCACTCATTTTAAAACTGCGTGAGGTTGAGGTCACCCAGTGGGTGGTAAGAAGATTCAAGGACTCGGGATCTTAGGCTGGGTGTGCAACCTCCTGTAATCGTAAGCGGTGTTCGTTAAAATCTGACTGACTGGAAAATTTTACAAATTTCTATGGGATGACAGCTGTCGAAGCCATATTTAACGTTAATCGGTCTGTGATCGTAAGTTGGTGCCACTCAGCCTTAGAGTATACTTGCGGTTCCCGCTGTGCTAACTATAGAGGTTATTTGGAGATACATTCTTAGGCAAAATAGTGTAAGTATTATCTATTTCCCTATATATTATGTTACTAACATTCCATCTAAATAAATATATAAATATTTGCGGACAATCTTACACAAATCAACCTAATCCCAAACTAAGCAAAGCTTGATGTGCTATGACTTTTGTTGTATATTGTACAAAGAACTATGCTGGTACTGCCGAGGTTTCTTGAACAATATTTCTTTGCTATTCCGCTAAAAAACGTGTAGGGCTAATAGTGTTGCTGTATCCACTTGCGTATTTTTGCACGCGGTTAATGCTTCCACCCTCCCTCCGCTCGCACAAACATGCAAATAAATACAAAAAACACCACACAGAAAACACAAAACCTCGACACGTGTTTCGCCTCTACGAGGCATCATCTGGAGATGCTGGCAGATGTTGCTTGCGCCGCGTCCACCGAGCAAATGCATTATATGCGCAAAATACGCAAGTGGATACATTAACACTAATAGACCTACACGTTTTTAGCGGAATAGCAAAGAAATATTGTTCAAGAAGCTTGTCATGGGTTTCCGCAAAGTAACGCCTGACTCTATCAATTACTGCGGAGGTATTAATAGGGTAATCATAGGGGTTTTGTAGCTGAAAATAACAGGCAGCGGGTACTTAATAACAGACGTAACTCCGATCGAGTCCAGATGAGGAATCATATAGAAACCAACTGTTTCCTCAGGAATACATTCAAAATATGTATATTCGTATATAAATAAATAAATATTGGGGGACAATCTTACACAAATCGACCTATGTAGTCCCAAACTAAGCAAAGCTTGTAGTATGGGTAGTGTTTGGGTACTAGACGACGATATACATAATTTATAAACTACTACTACTACTTATTACTTATTAAATAAATACTTAAATACATAGAAAACAAACATCCAAGACAAATATTCGTCAGGAACAAAATATTCGTGCTCACCACACAAAAAATGCCCTGACCTTGTTTCTTGACCACCACCACCACCATATCAGCCCTAGGACGTCCACTGCTGGACATAGGCCTCCCCCAATTTCATGGGGGGTAAATGCCATAATCGCCGCGCTTGGCATGCGGGTTGGCGATCGCAGTATCTCCACCGCACTCGCGTTTCTTGACCATGTACATTAATTTCGGATCACGACCCCAAAATGACAATGTCGTATCGCAGCCAAAGATCGCTGACACATGTCCCACGTATGCCGGTTAACCAGTGCATTTGCTGTCGCCGCTCGAAGTCCATCGATCCACCATCGACATCGCTCGCCATCAGCAGGGCATTCATCCTCACACCTTAGAACTAAATGGTCACGTTCGGTACGGTTTCAGAGGAATTTCCTACCTCGGACGCTCCGGTTGTGAAATGAGCTGCCAAGGTTTTCCCGTGGGCATAGTAGAGTATGGGGTTCCTCAACAAAGAAGTGAAGTCTCATTATAAGGGTCGGCAAGGCTGGAGTTGCAGGCATCCATAGGTTGCGGTAACCGCTTAGCATCAGACGAGACGGGCCGTACGCTTGTTTGCCACCGATGTGTATATAAGTCTTGGCAGAGCTCTGGTAGTCGCCCTTGGACCCGCACTTTGTGTCCTTACAGCAGTATATATTATTATACGTTAATTTTAATGGGGATTTTAGACGGATAGACCTCTCTGCAATGGAGCGTTCGTGGCCCAGCGACGCCCGCGTACCGCGTGCGTTATGCGCGGTTAACCAGTGTCGGGCGAGGTCGGTCCTTGGATCCCCCTCGAGGGTGCCCGCCTTGTCGGGGCGGGGGGCTTAGTAACCGTGGACTGGTCATCCACGGTGAAGCTAAGAGGCACCCAGGGCCGGCCTGTTTGGGCTGCCAGCTGGCCCGAGGAGGGCGCTCCCAGCGGGCTTAGGATGCGTTGAGGAGGGGCCGCAGAAGAAGAGGAGTGCTGGTATTGCGGTTCGCCGTATCTTCTGTGGCCGAGGCGGGATCGCAGGGGGAGAGGCGTGTTGGTATTTCGGTGCGCCACTCTCCCTACCCCCTGCGAACTTGGCGGGGCCGTTCCGCGGAAACGGTGTTGGTGGGGCCGCAGAGGAACAGAAATGCTTTCCCTATCCTCTGCGGCCGAGATGTGGTTTGTGGCGGAACCACCGACCTGCTTCGCCACCGGGTGCCGGAAGTTTTTTTTCGGCACCCATGACCTCCTCGTAGCGGACTCAGGGGGGTCCGCTACTGTACAAGATGGAGGTCGAGGAGGAAGGCACGCAAAACATCTGGCGTGCCTGACGTGGAGGGCCTCCGGGCATCCGCGATGGAGCCGCTTGGGGTCGCGGATGTGTGCGCAAGCGTTCCCGTGACCTCGCCACAAGGCGACGAGGCGGCAGATGGGGGGGTTTTTAGTGGGTATACCGTGGGTCTCATCAGCCTAAACGGGAGTCCCACATAACCACTCGGGTCACCCCCTGCACCCGGGTGGTATGCGTAAAGCACTTTCCCCTCCTAAAAAAAAAAAGGTCGGTCCTTGGATGGGTGACCGCTTTGAGTGGTTACTAACTGAGCGCTCCCGTGCTTTGGAAGGCACGTTAAGACGTTGATCCCGGTTGCTGTCTATGATAGCAGTCTTTAAGCCAAGTTAGAGGCCTCCGGGCGGCTTGAGAACTTCTGACAGTCAAGTTGCCCACTCACTTGACAAGCCTAATTCCAATAAGGTCTAGTTTCCCCCTCGGGTTGGAAGGTCAGATGGCAGTCGCTTCCGTAAAAAGTAGTGCCTACGCCAATTCTTGGGATTAGGTAGCGGACCCCAGGCATCCTTCAGGATGCAACTGTACTGGGAATAACGCTAGGAGGATGATGATGAGACCTCTCTGCAATGCTAGCAGTAGGATTTAAACGCATCCTGAAAAGCCCTTCTTCAAGACGATCTCGGTAAAAAATGTAGTCAAGTATCACCATTATCCTTAGTCCCGCACGTGTTGGCGAGCTCCTTGCGACAGAAGTACGGCAGCGTGCTGCCGCAGCTGACGTCGGCCAGTGCGCCCGCGCCGTCCATCGCGAGACAATCTTCATCCTTAGCGGCGTTGTCCGGTTGGCCGGCGGCCCATTTCAGCTGCATATCATAGAGGGGCACACCTGTCAAATACGATTTAGTCTAATTATACCGAGCAGCATCTTTACAGTTCTCGCTGTTAGTTGAGGCCGATTTACATTTGAATTACATTGCAGATTGCAGAGTTTTATCGTAGTCGTCTTAACTTGGTAGCCGGCAGCTCCACAAAAACCAAGGTACCTATTAGGAATCAGACAGCATGTGTTGTATTTTATACTAAAAGATAACAAAGCCACAATCAGATTTTTAGAAACCTGTTAACGCGCCATCCGTGTGTGCGCTCACACACACAAGCGCGTCACCTACACGGCGCCGCGGGCCGGCGGCTCGCCGCCATTACTCCATCTGCCACGACGCCGACATCACGCTGCACGCTATTCGGTCGCGCGTCCATACAAACATTTCTACCACAGTATTTTTGTAATTTAATCGCTCCGTAAAATAAATCGACTACAATCCAAAACTCAGTTGTCGGCTACTTCATTTTCTCAAGAACCTGCGCCAACAAACCTGTCCCGTTGTCTGTAATCAAATCTTGTAAGTTAAATTTTATCCACTTCCCGGTTTCCGATTGGGCTGAAATTTTGCATGCATGTATAAATTGGATAACAATGCAATATTATTATGACACAGAGCTGATCTGATGATGGAGACAGAAGCTGGTCACTGGTCATAGCAATTTCTAAACTACACAAGATAAACCCATCGTGTTTGGGCTCATTCGAACCGACTCAACAAGTAGATTATGATTGTGGAAAAAATACAGTCGGCAATAAAAGCTTGTACCAAGAATGAAATTTTTGACCAAAAACTTATTCACTTTTATCATGTGTAAGTATAGTATTTGCATTCTGACACAGCTGTCATCCCGGTACAATAAACGTCAATGATGACATAATTTGTACTGGGAAGACGGCTGAGCTGCGTCAGAATGCAAATACTATAGTTTTTACTTTTTAGCTTTAAATAAATCCACTTGAAGTAATCTTTGTAACTATGTAGCTCAATGAAATACAAAACCGACATAAAAAGATATTGTTTTGGATGGCAATAGTTAGTCATAATTAGGGTTAGGATGCTGGCAGTTAAGCACAAGTAATGCAGTGGAGTCGCCATTGTATATTTTTTATTCGAATAAATGAATAACTGAACAATAAATTTATATTACCACCCTTGCGTTTTATTGTATTGAACAAGTATAGAGTAAACAATTATTTTACTAGTTACATATTTTACATAAATTTTTGAAGACAACTGCAATGAAATACTGTAAATTACAATGATGATTTTATAATATAACATTCAATTAAATTTCACTTGTTTGCTAAAATGTTTATGTATTCAAGAGCTTGAACAACTTGCAACTGGAATTAAAGTTTCAAAATCTTGCATTTTATCTTACTTATATGAAACCAATAAAGTTAATTTTACATAATTGGTTCATCAATCATTATTCATTCATTCATTCAATCAAAAAAATATATAACAACGACTCCATCGCTGTTTTTTCATCCAATGCCACCAAACATCCCAACTCTAGTCATAATAGTAATATTTAGCCGGAATAGACAAACGTTTTTGAATATGTGTAGACTATTTGGCAATTGATTATTTGAGAAAAAATATTTGGCAATTGGACACTCGTCAAGAACAATTTGGCAATGCATTAGTAACCCTGTATTTTCACTATCTAATATTTGGGAGTTATATGGCTACTAGTCAAACCTACCTTCAAGGGAGGTGAAGTTTTCCTTGGCTAGGATGGAATTTATCCCAGTGAACACGCTGCGAGTCAGCTGGTTCTCGGCCATCATCGCCACCATGACCTGGGACATGGCACTGTTCGTGGGAGATGCCAGGACTCCGCCTGGAAAAACATCAATAAAAAACTTTATTATCTTAAGACTGCGCAGTACGTTCGGTTCTCCATACAAACGTATTTATGCTCTCATTTTAAAACGCCAGGCTAGAATAACATGAAACTTTGTATACACAATGGGATCCGGCGTATCTAGGTCGGACCATAGTTTCTGTTGCTTGAAATTATAATGGGAAAAAAAATACAGCGATTATTAAGGTTTTCATACAAGCCGTAAAAAAGTCAAAAAGCCGCTGTATTGTTTTTTCTTTTACAATTTCTAGCAACAGAAACTATGATCCGACCTAGATATGCCGGATCCCATTATGTATACAAAGCTTCATGTTATTCTAGCCTGGCGTTGTAAAATAAGAGCATAAATACGGTTGTATGGAGAACCGAGCCAGACCGAGCGTACTGCGCCCTCTTAAAGCGACGTTGGCGCGAAGCATTAAATCTTAAAAACATTTGGTTTCTTTGGGTATACCTAAGGCTATAGATATCGGTAACAGAGTTGAAGTCACGCACTCAACAACATGTTATTATTTTATGTCACACCGGGATTTTGAAATTCCTACGCCCCCCGCGGACTTCCGCAACCTAACCAAGGTCTACCTTCACTGTGCCTTCCAGTACGTCGTCGCCACTCGAGAACCTTTTCGCCCCAACGACCATCAGTTTAACCAAGTCTGTTCGGCCACGGGTTTAACTACCCATATAAGATAACAGGATTTTTGTGAGATGGCGTATTATCACAACGAGATAAGGCCTACCAATGATCAGTTGACTGGGGTGCTGATAGTAATGTGTTCGTGATATACCTTCAAGGTAGCATCGCATGCCTGCTTCGGCCCAGGAGGCGGGCACCATGTGCAGGCGCAGCGTCGTGTCCACCTCGCGGCTGTACACGTAGCCATTGTCTCCGGCGGCATACTCTGCTCCTGCAAAGCCATCATCATTTATATAAAATATTGACCCTGACATGTACTGGAGATTTGTTTATTTGTTAAAAAACACGATAATATATTTAAAAAGAAATGTGACTCTAAAAAAATATACGATCACAATACAGAAAGGACCTATGCACGTTCCCTCCTTCTAGTTTTATACTAAAAACCGGCCAAGAGCGTGTCGGGCCACGCTCAGTGTAGGGTTCCGTAGTATTCCGTCCGTCACATTTTTTTTTTTGAAAAAATTACAAAAACTATTCAACCTATCAAGTTCAAAATAATTTTCCTACAAAGTTTTTATAAAGTTCTACTATTGAGATTTTTTTCATATTTTTAAAACTTATGGTTCAAAAGTTAGAGGGGGGGGACACATTTTTTTTTACTTCTGGAGCGATTATTTCCGAAAATATTAACATTATCAAAAAATGATTTTAGTAAACCCCTATTTATTTTTAAATACCTATCTAACAATATATCACATGTTAGGGTTAAAATGAAAAAAAAAAACACTCCCCACTTAACGTATAGGGGAGGTACCCTAATAAAATATTTTTTTCCACTTTTTATTTTACCACTTTGTCGGCGTAATTGATATACATATTAGTACCAAATTTCAGCTTTCTAGTGCTAACGGTCACTGAAATTATCCGCGGACGGACGGACAGACGGACGGACAGACATGGCGAAACTATAAGGGTTCCTAGTTGACTACGGAACCCTAAAAAGAGCATCTATATTTCTGGAGTTAATATATATATAATCATTTGCCAGACAGTATTAAGGCGTTGGAGGGGATGCAATTCAAACGCAAACTAAAAGACTGGCTTGTATCTAAATGTTTTTACAGCATCAATGAGTATTTTTTGTGATTTGCTTTGTTTTGATAATATTTTTTACTTTTTAATTAATTTTGTCTTAAATTTTGACCAACATGCATGAGTGTATTTTTTATTTCATTTTATTTAATAATTTGATGATGGTAGTGATCTTTTTTAATTTACTTCAGTTTTAATTATATTTTAATATAAATTGCTAGTAGTAATACATACCTATCTAATCTGCATGATATTGTAAGTTTCTGAATGCTGCAATGATTATAACTTTATTGTTATTGTGATTTTTGAATATTGAATTCTCAATGTTAGACTCAAACTTAACCCATTATTGTTCGCTCGAAATGGGCAAATTGTTGACAACTACCTATATTGTATATATATGACATGCTATACCTTTTGTACACAGTTTATTGTAATAAAATTATCTTTATCTATCTTTATCTTTATTACTTCAGCCACAATATACTCCTGGCGCTGCTCATCGCTCTGCTCCTCGCACCGCCTCTGCCCACACACTGCTTTACTCACACAATTGTAGCAAATTATTAAAGTTTATCAAAATCCTAAAAAGATATCCACCACCACCATATCAGCCCAAGAACATCCACTGCTGTACATCCAATTTCTTGGGGGGTAAATGCCACAATCGCCACGCTTGGTATGCGGGTTGGCGATCGCAGTATCAATTCAATTATTTATTCGTGTACAATATAAATTGTGTTTGAAATATTTTATAAATAATGTCATAATTTGAGGCAATTTGTTTTCATTATAACTATTCTAGCATTACCTTAACATTAATGTAAAAATAATAAAAATTACAAACTACTACAACACAATGTCCTCTCTGTTAATTATACAATTTTAAATGTCAACATGAATGCATAATAACAAGAATTAATTTAAATTATGAAAATATCTCCTGAACACTATAATAACATCGGGCTAACAAAAAGCTTTTCAATTTGCGTTTAAAAAGGGACAAATTCGTAATGACTTTTATGTCTCCAACTCACTCCAGGGATGCTGCGGCCCATCCCACGGTGGTCTTGGCCGTAGTTTTAGGACATACCCGAGTCCAATAATACGTAAAGAGATAAGACTTAGCCTGGCCTAATATAACTTCTTGCCTAATTTCAGTTTGTGTGACAACTTTTACTATAATTTACTTTTTCTAAAATCAATTTGTATATTCGATTTTCATAATAATTATGTTTTCAAAATATGTTTATCCAAAATTACCATTTTCATAAACTCTTGTTTTGTCGAACATTATTTCGGTTAAAAATCACTTTGTCGATTCTCAATTTAACTAACCAGTAAACACCATATAGCCGAATATCGTTTTTACTAAGTTTTTACTTAGATTTCACCGTCTAATCTGAAATAAAAAGTACTAATCGTACAAAAAAGCAAAAACCTACCAAATTTCGCCGAATGATGTTCAGAATGCTCGTGAGCATGTATTTGCTATATGTGAAGGGTCAAATAAGTAGGTTAAACATTATCATATCATTATTTAGATTGCTCGTCATTATTTCAGTAAGTCATGACTTGCTGGCGGGTTACCTTTGCCTAATATGATACACAACACTGAATATAATGTTTTGACGTCCCTCAGAGCGGTAAGAAGGAACCCCGCCAAAGCGGGGCTCCATTAACTTGCTAGCGGGTCACTTTTGCCTTATATGATACACAACACAGAAAAGAATCTTTGGACGGCGAGGAAATGGAATCCTTTATTTGCGAAACTAATTAAGGATTAGAAATTGTTGGGATTAAAAGTGATTGGAATAAACAAAATTTTGCGACATGTATGTTAGACGAAATTTAATTATGTCAGTAAAACAGAAAACGAAATAAGATTATCCGAACTAACAACTAGGTTTATTAAAATTATGAGAAATAAGGAAATACAATTTCTCAAACATGCAATGAAATAAACAACAAAAAAAAACAAAATTTAATTTTAATACGCATAGTGGCAGAATGTCATGATGCCTATGCCACGAATTTATGTGGAATGGAATTAAAAAAGAGGACTTTGCCGGCCTAGGCCTGCAAGATTTGTATGAAATTCCATTAACGACCTCTTGTCCTAGCCGCACCTGAAACGTCATACTTCGCAGCCTATTATAAGGAACATAACATCAATATTTCATTGCATGTTTGAGAAAATACAATTATGTGAATTAAGGAAATACAAAATGATTTTCTCTCAAATAAAATGTTGATAAATTGAGCAATTATGCAAAATAATTTTAGTATAACTAAAATTAGGCAGCCGGGATATCCCCACCTTGACGTCTGTCTTTCAAAATCAAAATGAAACTAAAACAATATCCTAGAGACGTCCCCTTCATTTCCAACCGCGATGAAAAATTGTCACCTAGACCACCACCCCAGAGCAGATTGTTCCAGAGGTCGAGAGTTCAAATCCAGCCCGGATGCAATTTCTCACTCCGGTTGGATATTATAATATCGCAAAGCGGACAATCCCGCTTGTAAAAATATTTACGTCCCCTTCAGTCAATTAAGAAATATGTAATTGCGGCTTTGGATCAGTTCTAGAGTCGAAAGACAAAAAACTTACCCATATATAAAATAAGATACAACAAAGCAATCTTCATTCTCACTTCATCTATTTAAAAATTACTTATTACTTATATTTTTATCAACTAATGTTGTCTAAACAACTGCTGATGTGCGTGGGTACTATCGCAATAATATGACCGATAAGCCGCCCGCAGACTCCTTAAATACTCTTAAGCTAATGAGATAAGAGGAATTCCGGGAATTACGAATGCTTGGGCCCGCGCCACACTTCAGGATTTCCCTTTTCTCATCATAAAATTAATTTTAAAAACCGTAATTTTATGACCTTAACATATACATACTCGTATTAACGTTTCCTCAATTTAATGGGAAAGTCGTCTCTGCGCCGTAGGCCTCACCCATTTTCATACACAGCCATGGCAACTTGCATCCAACCGAAAATTAAAAATTGAAACATTTATCACCACGGGTGGGACTTGAACCCGCGACCTCTGGCATCCGTCTGGTTTCATCGTGGGTTTTTAAAATCACAGAAAAAATTACGTAGTAACACGGTTCGTCGCGTTCAAGACCGCGGCGCGCGGCAGCTGATCAAAAAACGACGCGCACGTACACCCTCGGGCGGCGACGGCCCGCGACAGACAGCTAGCGTCGGAGTTTTCGAGCGTTAGGTTATTAACGCGACGCGCTCCACCCATTGCAAGCCCCTTGCCGAGGTGACGAATCTTTCCATCAGTTCACTCTTTTTAATTAAGCCTTAGGGAGACTAACTACTACTAGACTTCCAGAGGTTGCGGGTTCCTGTCTCGCCCGGGTAATTAATTTTTCATTTTCGGTTAAAAATAATAATTCCTCTAAGTGGACGTTTTCGCCTGTAAAAATATTTACAATCTTGTATCCAGTCTGGCCCAGCTCTTTCAGAAAACATATCGCGTCATCTTTTCTTTTGTCTCTTTTTCCTTCTGTTACATTTTTCCATCCAGTTGGATCCATTCTGTCACGCTACGCGTATACGGAAAAAGCCGCTTTCTGGTCAAGTGTAGTTAATATAATTTATACCAAACAATCCGACTCCAATTTTGTACTTGCTATGCCACAATTTGTGGTTTCCGTGAGCCAATGCTTGGTTACCTACAGAAAATACCGAAATCGGCATATGCGTGCCTATCAAATTCGAGGTGTTCCCTCGATTCCTCCTAGATCCCATCATCAGATCTTCACCAAATTTATTTAGGACCAATGTCGGGGTATCTGATTTGAAACAAAAAAAGAATTATCAAAATCGGCCAACGTGGTCAAGAGTTATCGGGGAACATACAAACATAGAAAAATAAGTATAATTTTTAATGAAAAAAAACAGACTTCAAAGTGGGAGGCCGGTGAAAGATTATGACTTAGATGGTGCACTCTTAGATTCCATGCAATAAAATAAAAATGGCTATAAGTATGTTTATAATGGAAGAAGACTAAGTACCCTCAATTCCTCATGGAATCACGGAAAAACCTTGCTTGCTTGACAGACGAAACGAAGAGAACAAATCGCCAAACTTAAACTACGCGTCGTTGAAGAGTTCCGTTCTGATCATCATCAGCAGTTCCACTTCATCAAATGTCACTTTTATGAATGAAAATGCTTGATTAGTTCATGAAAATACTAAAATTACTATTTGTGTGCTTTTCACATTTGAGGAGTTCCCTCGATTCTTAATAGATCCCATCATCAGAACTCAAGCATGACAAAAATCAATCGTGGAAAATAGAACTTGCTTAACAAACACAGCTAGAAGGACAAACCGCCAAACGTGAACTTTTCGTCGTTGAAGAGATCTGTTCTGATCACCATCAGCAGTTCCACTTCATCAAATGTCACATTTTTGTATGATAATGCTCGATTTGTTGATAAAAACACAAAAATCACTATATGTTTGCTTTTAAGATTTGAGGAGTTCCCTCAATTCCTCGTGGATCACATCATCAGAAATCGAGCATGACAAAAATTTATCGTGAAGATAGAACTTGCTTACACAGCTAGGAGGACAAATTGCCAAACGTGAACTTTTCGTCGTTGAAGAGTTCTGTTCTGATTATCATCAGCAGTTCCACTTCAGCAAATGTCACATTTTTGGATTAAAATGCTCGATTTGTTGATAAAAACACAAAAATCACTATATGTTTGCCTTTAAGATTTGAGGAGTTCCCTCAATTTCTCATAAATCCCATCATCAGAACTGCGTTTTGACAAGAACGGGACCAACTTGGATATATATACTTACAATCAAAAAAAAAATTTAAAATCGGGTAAGAAATGACGGAGTTATGGAGTAACAAACATTAAAAAAAAAAACAACAACCGAATTGATAACCTCCTCTTTTGAAATCTTGAAGTCGGTTAAAAAAGAAAACAAACAAAAAAACAAGCAAACATGCAGACGACCTGAGTACCTCCTTCCTTCTATTGAAGTCGGTAAAAAATTATGAACACAACACGGGAGGTAATAAATAAAGCACTCGATCGCATATATATATATATATATATATATGCGAGAGAGGGCTTTCTGTTTTACGACACGTGTTTTGTTGGGTTTTTCCAGACGCGCAGCGTGCGGAAAAACGCGCTGTTTGGCAAGGTGTGGTTTAGGTAAATGTTATAAAACATAGTGTAACAAGGATAAGGCTATTGTAGCACTAAGATTCTGAAGAAAGTCACAAGCAAGTTCTAAAGAAATAATCGTTGTGCAATAGACTTGTCAAATGTCAACTCTTGACCTGCCCGTCACCAATATCTTTTTTGATTGATTCACGGAAATTCTCTCATATCATCAAATAGTATTATCTTTACCACAACTAATCTATCACATGTTTATTTCACATAATACTTAATAACCTTCCCGTCGCAATCAGTGTTATCAAAGTCAGGTCACTTGAAAATATGTTAGAAACTTTTATCATTACAATAACATTCAATGGCCAAGTAATTTTATGTATTGGCTATGTGCGAAGTAGGTGGTGGGGGTAAGCTAGGCGATCGTAGCGTACACCATGGCAGAAATGTGTACTTACCGGGGGCCACTGTCAAATTTACTTTCACGTTTTCTATTGGTTTCTTAACGGTTTCCTACGATTCGTTTCGTTTGTATTTATTTATTTATTCTCTTATTTATTTCAGTAAAATTTCCAATACGGGGTCTTTCTCGTTTACTAAAGTAAATAAAATATTCATGTGTCATTATTTGACATCTCTGAAATTTGGACATTGTCTCGGGACCTTTGACGGTTGACGTTTCAGACGTGCACATAGCCAATAGTCATTGGCTTGGTTTGGTTCGGTTTGGTTTAGGTTCTTTTTTAGGATCCCGTGGTCAACCAGGAACCCTTATAGTTTCGCCATGTCCGTCTGTCTGTCTGTCCGTTTGTCCGTCCAAGGGTTTACTCTGAGATTACTAGTGCTAGAAATCTGGAATTTGGTATGGATATATAAATCAATAAAACAGGCAGAAGTAAAATAAAATCTAAAAATAATAATAATATTGTAATTCTTCTTCTTCTCGTGTCGAAGGTTTCTACTACTTGTTCAGATCGAACGGGACCAGAAGCTGGCGACAGCCAAAGCCCTGTCTGTCGCGTCACGAAGGTCTTGTTCGGTTCACGAAGGTCTCATAGTTTGTGGAGCCGTCCCGCACACACACCGAGCGTCCGACCCGCTTAGGATGCCCCATTTAATAAGGTTCTCCTTACTGCGGCCGACCTGGGAGCGCAGTCTGTTTAAGGATCTCCAGGTAGGCCACGGTTGTTTGTGCCCAGCGGGAAGCTCTTCAGCGGGACGGACAAAGTTATCAGGAGGAGCGCGTGTGTTTTGCCACTTCGTGAGTCTGTTCCTCGAGGGGGGAACCTTGACGGCGGTAGTAAACCTCATGAAACTCTTACGGCTCTTGAGACGGGGCGGTGGCAACGCATGCCCGAAAAGGGGGTGTCTGGTGTCTTCTTCCTGCTTTTGTTTCTCGACGCTACAAGCTACCTCTCTGCGGGTCTCCGGGGGTGCAATCCCTGCTAGCGGATACAGCCTGTTGAGTGGAGTGGGCTTGAGGCATCCAGTGATTATACGGCAGGTATCATTGAGTGCTGTGTTTACTTGTCCTGTGTGGGTGGACCGGTGCCACACCGGGCACGCATATTCACCCGCCGAATAGCACAGCGCCAGACCAGTGACTCGAAGGGTGTGTGCAGAAGCACCCCAGTGAGTTGAGGTGAGTCTTCGGAGCAGGCTGTTGCGTGAGTTAACTTTTTGGCGTGTCTTAACGCAGTGGCTTTTGAAGGATAACGTCCTGTCGAGGGTAATTCCCAGGTACTTCGGGCTTGAGCAGTGTTCTATGGCAGCGCCATTCCAAGAGACGTTAAGCTGTCTGTTGGCGTCCCGGTTTCGCAGGTGGAATGCACATGACTGGGTTTTTGAGGGATTTGGTTTCAGACAGTTCCCCTCATAGTATTTTGTGAGGACATCCAAAGCTGTCGATAGTGTCCTCTCCGTTTCCTCAAAGTTATCACTTTGTGCTCCGAGTGCTAGATCGTCGGCATATAAGAACCTCTGGGTTTTGGGCATGATTGGCTGGTCGTTGGTGTAGATATTAAATAGGATAGGTGCAAGCACACTGCCCTGCGGAAGTCCATTCTTCTGAGAGCGCCAGCGACTTTTTCCGGATTGCATATGGACTTGAAATCTGCGGTTATGGAGTAGCTCACGGAGAATATTTATGAACCCTGTGTCCCCGGTCATCCTACCAACTTTTGAAATCAGTCGCTGTATGTTCACCGTGTCATACGCTGCCGTTAGGTCTACGAATACTACTCCTGTTACCATGCCCGGTTCGTAGCCGTCTTCTATGTACTGCGTTAGCTTCAGGGTTTGGCTCGTGCATGACTTTCCTGGTCGGAATCCCGCTTGTTCTGGGATTAGATATGGTTCAGCTATGGGAGCAAGGCGATTTAGGAGTAGTCGCTCTAGTAACTTGTATGTGTGGCACAACAAGGATATTGGACGATAGCTTTTCGCATTTGAGGGGTCTTTGCCAGGCTTGAGGAGGGCGATTATCTTGGACTTTCGCCACAGTTTGGGTATTTTGAGAGACGATAGGCAGTTGTTGTATAGCTGCAGCAGCCAGTTTTTGGCTTCCGGTCCAAGGTGTTTGATCTGCTCCACAGTCAGGTCGTCCACACCGGCGGCCTTGCCATTTTTCAAGGACGTAATGGCAGTCTCGAGTTCGTAGTGAGTGAAAGGCTTGCTGAGGTTGGTAGAATCTTGTTGGTAGGTGGGCCTCGGTGGCATATTAGACATGCGGCTCGTAGGCTTTCCGTTAAGTAGGAGCTGGGTTGCTACCTGATTTGCAGATATCTGTGCTTGGTTTGTAGGTAGGGGTGGGTCGCCTGTAAGTTTACGTAAGTTGGACCATGCTTTCTTGCTATTATGGGTCATGTCGGTATTGGACACAGTTTCGCACCATTTTTCCCGTCGGGTTGCCGCTATTTCCCTCATCAACTCCTCTCCAGTCTGTATAGTTTCCTTGGAGAAGGGGTCGTTACAATACTGCAACTCGTAGGTTTTTAGTAGCTCTGTGGTGATCGGATTGAGTCCAGAAATGTAGCTCCTACGACATCCTAGCGGTATGCACCGACACGACACCGTCCGTACGATCTCAATGAATTTTTCGTATTCCGATGCCTGTGGCAGCAGTCCATCTAGGTTCCTATCGATGTCGTTTGTGTACTTAGTCCAGTCAGCCTTTTGGAAGTTAAAACGGCGTCGAAAAGGGGTTTTGACGGGTTGGATTACCGCCTGGATCCGGCACATGAGTGGTCTATGCTGTGTTCTAGGTATAGGTTTACAGACGGTCTTAACACATTGCGAGCTTATTGTTTCGGATGCAAAGATTAGATCAGGGTTGTAACCACGCTTCCAGCGTCCGCTGTTGAAAGAGGGCGGTAGTTTAGGTTTGTGCAGGAGCGATAGATTATTAGCTTCCGCCCATGCCTCGACTTTTTCACCATCTGGGTTGGACTCTCGGTAGCCCCATGAGGTACTGTGGCTATTGAAGTCACCCACCACAATTTGAGGTCGTTGGTCGTCAGTTGGGGATACCTCCCAGGACAGGAAAGATTGTAGGGGGGGCTTATAGACTGATGTGACCGTACACTCTCCAATGTCTAGGGCTATCAGCTCCATGGTTTCCCGCGAAACACAAGAAGAGGAAGTCACATGGATTTCAGGTCTTGTGAAGATTGCGCTGCCGTGCTTTGCGTGGGGAATTTCGGCAACGAGTGTAAGTCCGGGTATTTGCGGCCGTTGGTGGCCTTTGTCACGGTGGGTTTCCTGGACGCATAATACGTCGCAATGCGTCTCGCGGCACATTTCGGAAAGAAGTTGTGCTTTGTCTTCCGAGAAGCCCTCTATGTTGATGGAGATGACGGTCAGGGCTGGCGCTGAAAAGTGCCGTTTTTGATAGCATGAATTTTTCGCAGGAGAAACCATCGTGGTGGAAGGATCGTGGCCCAGGGTGCGCCAGACGCTCGGATATCCTTTGCTCAGAATGCGTCGTGCGGGGAGGCTCCTTCCATGCACACCCAATATTGTAATAATATTGGGGGACAATCTTACACAAATCGACCTAGTCCCAAACTAAGCAAAGCTTGTACTAAGGGCACTAGACGACGATATACATACTTATATAGATAAATACATACTTAAATAGATAGAAAACATCCAAGACCCAAGAAAAATGCACAAATAAATGCCCTGGCCGGGATTCGAACCCGGGACCTCTAGCTTCGGAGGCAGAGTCACTACCAACTAGGCTAAACAGGTCGTCAAAAGCTGAAGCTTGATATTGCCGAATAATTTAGAGAGAACAAAAACATCCCCACTTTGCGTGTAGGGGAGGTACCCCAAAAAAATGTTTTTAAGGGTACCTCCCCTACACGCAAAGTGGGGATGTTTTTGTTTTTTTTTGCTTCAACCCTATGGTGTGGGGTGTTGTTGGATAGGTCTTTCAAAATGAATACATGTCTTCAACAAACATTATTTTATATAGTGAATATATTCACTCCAAAAGAAAATGGGGCCCCCTAACTTTTGAACTATGGGTCCAAACAATATAAAAAAACATAAAAGTAAAGCTTAATAAAGACTTCCAATAAAAACTATAGCGAGCAAGATCAGTTAAAGAATGATTCACAGTAGGCCGTTCCGTGTCTGGGCCTGCCCGTTTTCTTCTAGAGAAATACGCCAGCCGTTCCGTTTGCTGTCATAGAAAACGGGCCGGCCCGTACACGGAACGGTCTACTGTGAATTATCCCTAAACCGTTTTTGAGTTATCGTATAAAGTCTTCCCCTATTAGTAAAAGACGTATGAAACGCTGCGAGGCTGCTGGTTTGCTGCTGCTGGTGCTGCTGATTCCCTTTGCTTGTTATTGTTTTTTTTTAAGTGAGTTCATGGGACAACTACGGAACCCTACACTGAGCATGGCATGACATGCTCTTGTCCGATTTTATTGTTATACACGGCCTTCTTATCATGGTTAGTAGCAGTGGCGGTACGGTCTTAAAAGCCCAAAAGCCTAGCTTGCGTTACTAAAATTAGCAAATACCAAATATATGTACAACTATTTTTATTTCCATTTCAAACTAACTTAAAATCTGCGCGGCCGCGCCTGATCTGTATATTCTAATCATCTTGGTCGGGGTAGTAGTACAAAATTCGACCGTAGCAGTGGCGCTACCGCCGCGCGAAATGAGCGGTCTACGATATAGTTGAGACACGGGCTAGTCATCTCGCTCGCACGCGCGGGCTTGCAAGCGGGCTTTAATGCTGATATCTTTTTTCTCTTTCTTATCTATAAAAACTGCTACAAAACGAGAGATACGTATCTATAGCCAGATCTAGCAAATAGTTTGTGACTAGAAGCCCGGCTTTCGACGTGAAGTTATCAACAGATGTTAGTCAAAAGCGAATTTCGCGCGTGCGTGTTCATTACTGGATGGATTGTGATGCTAACTTCATTGATTACAATTATGTACATTACTTGAAACTGAACAATTTGTTTGAGCGAATAGTGTTTTGTATTAAAAAGTTTATTAAAGATGAAAGTGACGATGGATGAAGTCGTTCCGTGTGACGATTTAAAATGTGCACAAGTTATCGGCGCAGAAAAGGTAGGCACGCTAAACTTTGCACAAAAAAGCAACTTATTTTTTCACCGAAACCTACGCCTGACTTGAGTATTTCTCAAATAAGCAAGTCACATAAACGACAATTTCAAAGATCGATGCGATTGCTGATATGTCTGTACAATTTTATCCAGTAATAACATGCCTTCAGTGTGTTTTGTTGTTCTGTCCTGTCTACGCCACACCAGTTCGTGATAATGAAGAGTGAAGATTTACTAGTATGGTAATATGGCAAGGTATCAAGGTAGAAGATAGATTTATTGATATTGTGTGTGAAAAGAATACAAAAATGTATTCCTCGGCTTGCCCTTCTCTGCAACCCTAGGCACGCCACTGGTTAGTAGAGCTTAGGTCAGGGAGAGGAGTTTGGGGCGCTAGTGGGCCCTCGTGGGCCCCTAGCGCCCCAAGGAGGGAAGGGCTCTGACCGGTCCGCCCAGGCAACGGTAAGTGATTCATCTTCGGAGGGATCGCTTATCGGTGCTACAATAACCCGGAGACGGGCTCTAGGTGTTCCTCTGTTTTAGCAGGACTCGCAAGAAACCCCAGGTGCGCCGAGAGGGACAGGCCATACCGTATGCCTTTATAAATAGCTACGGACCTGTAACCCTGACTGCGGCCGAGGGCCGCTATAGTCGGGAGCGGGGGCTGACACCGCCAGGCCGGGGCCGGGTACGGTGGCTGCAAGGGAGAAAACCTCTATAAAAAGTTACAAGGGGACCTGTGGGGGTGAATCCGGGGTTTTTCACTCTCTCCCGGTGTGAAGGACCTTTTTTTTATTTATTTATTCACCATTGTCAGCACTATGGGTATGTCCTTAAACTACGACCAAGACCACCGGGGAATGGGCAGCAGCATTCCTAGAGTGCGGTGGAGATACTGCGATCGCCAACCCGCATGCCAAGCGTGGCGATTATGGCATTTACCCCCCATGAAATTGGGGGAGGCCTATGTCCAGCAGTGGACGTCCTAGGGCTGATATGGTGGTCAGCACTAACAGCTTGATGCTAGACCTTACGTGCTAATTGGTTTTACATGCATTTCTTATTCATTATTATTTAATACAAAAATCTGATAAAAAACAATTACGTCAGTCAATTAATACATTAGAATTACAGTAATTTCTAAAGAAAATTATTATTTAATATTTAACATGTCATTAATTTTATTAGGCAAGGCTGAATAGACATTGTTTCGGGAATTTTCATTGGACAAAACATAACACAAAATCCTAAAATATTTCAATAATAAAACAATAAGCAGTCTGGGAATTATGGGGTTATGGAGCTGGCGCTAACGACTGTTTCCAAATAACGAGTAGAGGCAGTTATAAATCTGGATTCAGGGGTTAGGAAGATATCCAGTTGGCTGTCGTCGTGCAGAATACTATTTAATAGCTTCAGAGCGTGATGTAAAGGGGAAGAAGCAAGCGCACGAGTCCTAGCTGGGGGGATAGCGAAGAGGTCGCTGCGCCGCGGACGCAGCAACCTTGCTGACAGACGGGGATCTCGGAGACCTACCTGAGCAAGCAGTTGGGGATTGGGAACGGTCCCCCTAATTAGACGGAAAAAATATTTTATTAAATAAATATTTCTCCGGGCTTCAAGTGATTTGTAATCGACCATACCGAGTACGAAAAGGGTAGGGTAAAGGTAAGGGTAATAGCCGTGTGACTTTTTGTACAGGAATCTAACAAATGTCTTTTGGACTCTTTCAATGAGAAGCGTATATTATTGTTCATGAGGATTCCAAATGATAGCATTTGACTCAAGTTTACTACGTACGAAAGCGTTGTAATAATAATAATCGTATGGCATTTATGGCATTTATTTTCGAACCGTGAGATCTTCGCGAAGACAAGTACGGTTGCCAGTTTTGTTGCACTTTTAGCACCACCCAGGGGTCACGTGTAGGGTAACGGTGGGTACTCCGTCCGTAGGGACGTGGTGCAGCTTCGACCCCCCTTTGTCAAGTGAGTGGGCAACTTGACTGTTAGAAGTTTTAAGCCGCCCGAAGCTTAACTTGGCTTAACGACTGCTGTCATAGACAACAGCCGGGATCAACGGCTTAACGTGCCTTCCAAAGCACGGGAGCGCTCAGTTAGTAACCACTCAAAGCGGTCACCCATCCAAGAACTGACCTGCGCCCACATTGTTTAACCTCGCTTAAATAACTCGGCAGGTAAATCGGATTGAAAGTGAGTTGCATATCGAACAATGTTCCGAGATCTTTAACGTCATTAGTACGCGTCATAGGTTTGCCATCGATTGTATAAGGATAGTTTATAGGGAGTCGAATACGTGCATATATTGTTAAGCAGCATTTCTCTTCGTTGAGTGTGAGACGGTTGTTTTTAGCCCAGGTACATACATTATCTATGTCTAATTGGAATAAAGAAAAATCATTATCATTATTAATAGGCAATGCCAATTTTAAGTCGTCAGCAAATAAAAGGCAGGTTGAGTGGTTGAGTGCTGCTGGCAAATCTTTTATAAGAATAAGAAATAGCAAGGGACCAGGATTGCTGCCTTGCCCAATCCCTGAAGCTACCAGGAACGAAGCAGATCGAGAGCCGTCGTACTGTAAACACTGATGTCTATCCGAGAGGTAGTTGGCCATGAACTCAAGTAGATAGTAATTAAAGCCAGCCATAGATAGCTTTTTAAGCTTTGGTTGGCCAGTGTGTGGTGTCGCCCTGCACGCTTGCCATTGGGTGTTCGTGGTTGTATGCCGGCGATCCCGTGTCTCCGCCATTTATATATGCTGCGTGTCTGGCATACCCTGGTGGTTTTAGATGGTAGTCAAGGTGTTTCCCGGGAGTCCGATATACCCGTCCTAGTTCCCCGGCTAAGCGGGATGCGTAAATGCATTTCGCGAGGTAAAAAGAGGGGAAGGGGGGTTTAAAAATAAAACACACTGCTACTTTTATTTATTTTATTAGTAAGATGCACATTGCATAGCTTATGATCTAAAAATAATCAATACCACTGACCTTTGCAATATTTATTCAGGCATAATTCCAGATCAGAAACGTATGCCCCAGATGAGAACTAAACTCTAATACAGGGTGCCTGATACAATGTGGTATAATGATACAATGAACGGAAGTCCTATCACAAATAACTATAGTCTAATCAAAATAGGCGAGTGGAAACATCCCTAGTTTATAATATAATACGTCAATAATTATTCTATCGTTAGTTTACCTATTTAATCATTATAATTATTAATAATTGAGACATTAGCGTGGCAGGGTTTAGATCTAGCCTGTTTTCAGTGCCATCTATCGTTGACTCCAGGTACTCCAACGTTGGCGAAATTTTACACCAAGTCGTTAAAACTTACGCCACTAGATGGCGCCGGCAATAGCCAAATGATTTAGACCGTGTCCACACTAACCAACATACGCCCAAATCCAACGAGTATGTCGCTTCTAAAATTAAGTACTCTAAAGAAAAACGAACAATGCAAAACGAATTGAACATTTAAAAATTCAAATGGTGTCAACCTAAAATACTTCATTTATAAACACTACATAATGATGAGGTCTTTTAGGTCGACGGGAACATATCTTGTTAAATATTTCGCCCCTGCTTTTGAACATGACATTCGAAATATTTGAACTCTTGTTCCATCATAAATCTGAACACACTCTAAAACACCTCCCAGTGGCCAAGTACTAGGTTATATTAAAATGGTGTTCAGGCAAAGGAAATAACGCAAATGTAAAAGGAACATTTTACATGGGAGACTTCGTGGGCGAAAACTACCACGACAACTTTGTGTTCCTAGAAATAAAAGGATTAATCCAAGAACATGATATTGTAACCCGCGTGGCGCGTGATGTTAATGTGCGGAACAATTACTTCTCATGTTCTAAGATAGAAAAACTTTGTCTATGGTTCAAGTTCTTCACAAGATGGTTTCAACGATCGTTGGTATTTGAGGTATATAGACAAAAAAACAGTGATAATAAGAACACTGAAGTATACGTGGTGGTAAGTATACCTGGTAGTTCTAAAAGGACCACTAAGCATCCAACGTTTGTTCCAAATAAATGTTCCCACACAGAACACAGACACCGGTACCTCGCAGCCCGAGACAAGAACCGGGAAATACGAAGTGTGTGTTCCGAACACTGGACGTGCGTTTGGCATATTTCTTCTTCGCAAAACCGCGAGATCTTACCATGTCCTCCTGGTGAACAATCTACAGTTGTCACAAAATACATCTCTGCATTTCAGCGCATTAAAAAAACATTTGAACACTTTGACAATGGAGTCGTGTTTAAATATTTATAAACACCTTGTTCGCTTCGATATTTGTGTTGGCAACTGTACAAGAACTCGCAGTCGTTTGTTGAAATATCGCGAAACTTGGCGCCCAACTTGGGGCAAGCGATCGTGATTCAACCGTTCGACTGGATTGATTTGTGTCAGGGTAAGTACTTGCCTTGGAACGTATAAACCACGGGCGCGAACTTAAATATCGAACCTAAACCAGCACAGATACAATATGAAATTCTCCGAAAGATCCATCTCACTGCCGTGTGATCTGTATCTTAGCAGGTTTAGAATCTTCCCTGAATTTTTGTCAAATTTAAACTCGCTTTGGGGCCCGAATTCCTCGAGAGTCCGTAATGCTAGAAGCGTCAGCACTCATTGGATTTCAACTTGAATACAATTACCGTGCTTGTAACACTATGGCACATTTACCATGAACTTATTTAATCTTATAACTATTGCATTATATATTGTTTATCTTTATATCTCGACTATACTGTGAGAGCTATGAGATGTATATCTATCACACAAATTATGATTTTTGGCTATATTGTGATGTGATCTTAAAACTAAAGTCGTGTCGAAGTACTTTGGAAATATAAGTGCTTATCGATTTTATAATTCAAATTGGACTATTTCTAAATAATTCATTTTATTCGCATTAGAGTATGGTTTGAGGACAAAAAATCGGAATGTTGATCCTCAAAAGAGGAAAAATAATTCTTTAATCTCCAATCCATGCTCTAGCGTTATCTTACATGGCTATAACATTGGAATGTAGCGTCAATGGCGTCCAACACGACTCGTCTGACCATATACTTCAACCCTTCCACAGGGTATCTTCGGATACCACTCTATACGACCTGTTTACAATATCGATCAGAACCTTAAATCACCTTCAAAATACAAAACTGCACACTATGCAAGTTTGTACATATATTAAAGCAACCACTTTAGCGGTCTAAATTCTCTGGGTCTTTCTAGGCTGGTAACAATTTCTACATTACCTACATTATTAATATTTTCATTTTCCCTAGCCTAATTTTTATGAGTAATCTGTATTCCTTTCTTAACCTTCCCAAACTCTCAGATCTTAACATTGAAACTTAATTTCACAATATTAAACGATTATAAACTACTTCAAACTACATAAAATCCGAGTATCTTTTTTATGCGTTAAATAGACCAGTGTTGTATGTTAAAAGTATTAAAACCACATAAAAATTGCACCCGGATCTAAACACCACAACTATCCTCACAGTTACTCAGAAACCAATTAATATTTTCCTTCCCTCAATACCCAAAGCTGAATATCATATAAAAATTCGAATGCAATGTTGCAATTACTTCCCCATTAGCGGTACTATGTCACATACTCGTAGACGGAGATTGTAGACCGTATTAAGTCTTAGCAGTTTTTCAAATTCTGACTGATAGAAACTAGACGTACTATTCTGTAGATGTTAGCCAAGTCTGATTTTAGGAATGGCACATCTAGTTCCCTTAGCATCAACCAGCCAGTAGCATTGACAATGTTCTTCACGTGGTATTCCAGAGATGTTAGCCACGTTATTCGGGAATACCATGTAAAGTCCTTTCATTGGCCATATTCTGGGCGTACTAACATGATTAATACATGTTACAATATTATTGCTCAACCGCTTTATTTAAAAATAATTGTTATGGCATGAGTATAACCGTATATAATAAGATACCAGAAGAGCTGCGTAAGCAACAAGACAGAGTATTAGTAATAAAATTAAGAAAATGGCTGACAAATAAATGTTTTTATACACTTAGAGAATTTTTGAACGGATAAAATGTATCATATTATAACTGTATCATTTAATTTGGAAAAAAAAATGTAAAATAATTTGTAATGTAATTTTTCTTTCTATTGATAATGGAAATCTAATGTATCGGTAAAAAAAAAGTTTAGTGTCAATGTATATAATGTTTATACCTGAATAACTACTATTGTTTATTTTAAGCACAATATTTGCATGCCTGCTGTTGGCTAAACATGTGAAACTTAATAATACCTATGTCACCTTCAAAGCTACCATGTTTAAGCAAATAAATCATTCATTCATTCATTCATTCATATTGAACAGCGATCCCAAAATGTTTTGTTCTTTGGGCTCGATTGATAACCATCAGGCTTAAATGAAAGTACAAGAAACTTCGCCAGTTATTCTGTAATGAGTATTATTTCATCATCTCCGTCTAATTACCGATAATTGTAGATTGGATTAAGTGACTTTTATTTTCAGTTTCGCCATTTTTAATTGCCTATTCTCAAAAAAACATTTCTCTGTTAAACTCACCGAGCTTTAAACCAGGTGTATCATCCTTTAACTGAGACCCCTCTTTTAGGTATCTGAATTTTCCTTCCCACAGGACATGCTGGTTTGAAAATGGGAATGACAACCAAACCAGCAACGTCCTCCAAGTGAGATCCGACTATTGTGAGTTGCACCAGCTTATGATTACAGCCCGATCGACGTTAAATATAGCGCCAGGAGCTGTCGTCCTTTAGAAAATTATCGAACTTGCTATACAATCAGATTTTAAAGAAATCAGCTGACCAACGATTTGAAACAACCGACCTATCTTTCACATGTTTTTGTACTAATTCGATTTTGACACTTCAACTTTATCTGCTGTGGTTTTGGAGTTACCTGAAAAAATGTACTTCCCTGTGAATGTAGCCTTATTCTAAGCCCTGTCGGACCCCCCTGACGCCGCGGGAGTACTTAATTCTTCTCGTTTTCCTTGTTGACGAGTTCTTCCAGGTTCTCGATCTCGATCTCGTGGATATGGCGACCGGAGAACTGCATGTAGTCGGCGGGTTGCTCAACGGAACGCTTGCGGACTGGAATATATAATGATTGACTTGATTATTATTATTATTTATTTATTATTATAAAAAGATACAATTTTACAATTGATGTATGTCCCACAAGACGGTTTACACAGTGAGTTATTTTAAACGTTTCATGTCTTTAACAATGTGAGGATAGGTAATTTATTACCAAAATCTATTTATTTTCCAATTGATGACCATACTAGGTTAAGTTGGATATAGGTCGATTCACAAGAGCTGGCGCGGAAAATGTATGAAACTGTCAATAATTTCATAGACATTCCGCGCCAGCTCTTGTGAATCGACCTATACGTGAAACATACAATCTCAATTTTGTAATGAACGGCAAGCACTTGTTATAAGTCTTCGGACGATCTATAAAGGCAGGATTTTGGACCAACTTATTGGTACACTCAATACGCTCAATATGCTTCAATAACGAAAAATGCATAGAAATTAATGTGCATAACTCGAAGGAGTCGAAAGGCCAAATGGAAGTTTGTGGGAGATTCACCACCACCACCATATCTGTTGACATAGGCCTCTCCCAATTTCATGGGGGGTAAATGCCATAGTGGAAGATCCAAAAGAAAGAATTACTAAGAGATTCAACACACCGCAGACAGGCTTAGGTAGTACAGTAAGAAATAAAAAAAGAGACGAAAAAGAAAGAAGAATATAAAAAATTTACTCTATTATTCGTTCATTAAGGTTTAAAAGTAGAAAATCACCTACTTGGCTGATGACGTGTATCTCTATGGTCCGTTACCATGGGATGCTTAATGTTATTACTCTATCGCTGTCAATGTATATATTATGCAGTATTTTTAGCTGAATAAAGCCATGTTTACTGATGTTTCTGTCTGATTCCGTATCAATTTATTCAGCTAATTCTTATCGACACGAATAAAATAAATAATGCTACATGGGAAGCGGAAATAAAATCGAACAAGCAAGTATCGCAAATATGTCACGATATCTTCGCCCCAAGCGATTTGACGAAGAACCAAGCGCCGCCGGATCTGATTTTAAAGTGGACGCACTGGTATTTCACTTTTAACAATTTTCTAACCGAAGAATGTGCCCCGGACGCAAAAGATTCCATGAAATTGAATCTTTTAGTTAATCATATCTCTCCTACTATATTTTCATATATACGGGCATGCAAAAGCTATGAGGAAGCTATCACCGTCCTAGAGAAAATATACGTAAAACCCAAAAACGAAATACTTACCCGACACATGCTGGCAACACGTAAACAGAGAGCTGATGAAACAGTGAAGGAGTACATTCAGGCACTAAAGCTACTCGCCCTTGAATGTCATTTTACTCAAGTTACTGGGGAGGAAAATCAAAACGAATCTATGCGTGGGACGTTCATCGCTAGCATTAATACTCAAAAGATAAGGGAGAGACTACTAGAAAACTTAAACATCAGTTTAGAAGAAGCTGTTAACCTGGCAATTTCTCTTGAAGATGCTGGAATAAATGCGCAAACATTGTGCAATACTACGTCAATGAATCTCAACGCTTTACTCGAACCTAACAGTAACAACGCCAATAACGTAGCAGCTGCAACGATCACACGTCTGCCTTTTCCGAGCTCAAAGCGACGCTGCTTCTTTTGTGGCGGAAATGTACACCAGCGCATCAAAAATGCCCTGCGGCTAACGAAACTTGCCAACTTTGTTCGAAAAAGGGCCACTTTGCTAATGTTTGCCGATCAAACCAGCCACCTAGAGCCAATGCTGTCACAGACGAAAACACTCAGCCCGATGGCGCAATGTCTGCAATTTCTGCTGCTTCTCCGAGTAGTCTGAGGAAGGCTACTTCCCCAATAACAGCAACGTATTCAAAGCGGAGGCCTTAATAGACACTGGAAGCTCTGTAAGTTTCATAGACAAGAGTTTGGCCGAGATACTGAAACTAAAGGTAAAACCTAGCCACCAAACTATCACTCTAGCTTCCCTAAACCACGTATCCTACGTACAAGGTCACTGCTATGTAAATATCCAACTTGAAAATCATAATTACAAACATCAACCTCTTCTCATTGTCAACAATCTATGGCAACAAGCTATGTCAATGATCTAGGCGACATAGTACTGAAGACGAACGCTTCATAAACGCCGAAGTATCTAAGCTGCTTGAAGCTAGAATCATTGACCCCAGCATTTCACCCTGGCGAGCGCAAGTCCTTGTCGCAGGTGGAGGTCTACACAAGAAGAGGATGGTAATAGATTATTCTCAAACTATAAACAAATTCACGGAATTGGATGCTTTTCCATTACCAAGTAGAGAATCGATTGTCGCAAAAGCAGCCAAATATAACTATTTTAGCCAAATCGATTTAAAAAGTGCTTATCACCAAGTTCCTATCGTACGAAAAGAACGCATTTTTACCGCTTTTGAAGCCAACGGAGAACTCTATCAATTTACAAGAATCCCGTTCGGAGTGACCAATGGTGTCGCGGCCTTCCAGCGCACCCTGAGCAATATCATAGAAGAAGAACACTTTTACGTACGTTTACCTATGTAGACGACGTCATTGTATGTGGAAAAACTAACGAAGAACATGACGTTAATTTATCTAAGTTCAAGGAGGCTGTCGCTAAGTACATTCTTACATTAAACGAAAACAAATGTATATTTAATAAAGAAACGATCAACCTTCTTGGCTATACCATAAAAGATAACACAATCTATCCAGACGAAAACCGGCTGAAACCACTGTTCGACTTACCCGCACCCGAAAATGCGGCTGCGTTTAAACGAGCGTTAGGGCTTTTTGCTCACTACTCAAGATGGATACAAAACTTCTCAAAAAAATCAAACCATTACTTTCAATTAGTACTTTCCCTCTCTCTGACACAGCAATCACTACATTTAATGAAATGAAAGGCGATATTGTAAAAGCGTCACTGTCTGCTATTAACGAAAATGCAAGGTTTACTGTTAAAACTGACGCTTCGGAACACGCCCTTGCCGCTTCTCTTTCTCAGGATGGCAGGCCTGTTGCCTATTTTTCACGGTCCTTGAACGAATCAGAAAAACGGCAATCTGATCGGCAGGCACTTTGTCCTAATAACAGACCAACAGTAAGTAGCTTTCATGTTTAATCAAATCCATTCAAGCAAGATTAAAAATGAGAAGATTGAACTTGGAGACTAGAGTTGTCCTATTTTAAGTACGACATCATTTATCGTCCCGGCAAAGAAAATTTCGTCGCTGACGCATTAACCAGGGTTTCTGCGCATATGAACATGAATAATCTAAAAATCCTACATGACAACCTCTGTCATCCCGGAATCGTTCGAATGAATCACTGGGTCCGATTGAAAAACCTTCCGTATTCAATTAATGACATTCGACAAATGACTGCCAATTGTAAAATATGCGCCGAAATTAAGCCCCGGTATGCGAATACAAAGGGACAACTTATTAAAGCTACGGCTCCTTTGGAGCGGCTCAGTATTGATTTTAAGGGACCACTCCCATCAAAGTCGAGAAACAAATATATACTGACTGTCATTGACGAATATAGCCGTTTCTCTTATGCTTTTGCATGCAAAGATATGACGTCAAGCATAGTTATTAACTGCTTGAATGAAATATTTTACATATTTGGCACACCTATGTATATTCACTCGGACAGAGGAACGTCGTTCATGTCTCAAGGACTTGCCCAATACCTTGTATCTCTTGGAATAGCCTGTAGTCGCACCACTCCGTATAACCCAGAAGGGAACGGACAAGTGGAACACTTGAATTTTACTTTGTGGAGAACTATTCAATTGAGTCTGAAATCCAAGGGTCTAGAGATAGCAGAATGGGAAAAAGTTCTGTCTTTAGGCTTACATTCGATACAGTCTTTGCTGTGCACATCTACAAATGCCACTCCTCATGAAAGGATGTTCAGCCACCCTCGAAGAAGTCCAAACGGGGTATCCTTACCTACTTGGCTGACTACTCCGGGACCCATTTTAATCTAAAGAAGTGTACGTAATTCAAAATATGAACCTATTGTCGAAGAAGGACATCTCCTACAAAGTAACCCAAGTTATTCTCACGTCAGATATTCTGATGGAAGAGAAGGGACAATATCGAATAGACGTCTGACACCAATTCTCTCGGATGATGAGTATATCTCCATATCCTCTGACGACGACGATGATCCGCCTGAGGCTGTAGTCGAAGACCCGCCTGCGCCTGTAAATGACCCTGAAGCAACAATGGCAGAGGAACCAAGGTCTTCAGGTACTCCTCAACCCGGGGTTCGGTGCTCGACGCGCGCTAGGCATCCACCTGCCTACCTGGTGGACTACCAGACATCCTAGGAGGGGTGAATGACGTGTATCTCTATGGTCCGTTACCATGGGATGCTTAATGTTATTACTCTATCGCTGTCAATGTATATATTATGCAGTATTTTTAGCTGAATAAAGCCATGTTTACTGATGGTTCTGTCTGATTCCGTATCAGCTGACAATACGAAACAACAATGAAGAAAATAATCATAGAAACGTGTATTCTTCTAAAGAATCTAAAGATGAAATGGAAGTCTGTGTAAAACATATACTCGTAAGGGCAGAATTTGTGTAATAATTTACGGGGAGATTCGGTAGCCAGCAGACGGGAGTCAAGCTTGGCATAATATACAATATCAATGAAGAAGAAACTCACAGACACGTGTATTACACGAAGGTTCTGCAATAACTTACTGGTAGACTCGCTACGTTGCAGATGTTAGTCAATTTTGAATGACACAATATCAATGTAGAAGAAAATCATAGAAACATGCATTCTTCGAAAGAGTCGATAGGTCAAAAGGAGATCTGAGGGATCCATTATAAAGGTAGGGTTCCAAAAAAACTTACTGGGGGACTCGGTGCGCAGGAGACGGTAGACGGGCTTGGCGTGGCACAGCTCCGTCAGCATGCGGCGCGGCGGCAGCGCGGGCAGTAGCGCCCGCAGTGTAGTACGTACACGCGTCACGTCGAAGTCCTCACCCTGCTGGATGCTGAGCACGAAGGCTTGCGGCGCGAGCACTACTGACGTGTCCAGCTCCATGGTGAAGCAGCGGTCAGAGTCCACGATGCCTGCAGAACAAACAGGACTAATATCAGGCTTCATTCCCATTGTTTTATTATGGAGCTCATAAGGCTCAATGTCACCCAAAGAGCAATCTGTGTAACTCTTTATATTTACCCAGGGGAAATCCGTTATGGATTGTATCCGGCTCGGGAGAAGGCGAGTGAGTATGTCCGACTTGCACGGACTAAAAAACATCTGGGGTGTTTCACGGCTTGCATTTGGACAGAGCCCCGGGAACGCTATTGTGTACATCAGGAACATCGTCTGTGTAACCTATCCTACATCACTTACCAGTATAGTTGTTGCCAAAGTCATGAATGAAGCTGGTCTGCCTCCCGTTCTCGAACACCGTGATCTTCTCGATCTCGTCGCCGATATCGAGCTCCTCGCGCAGGAAGTTGACGACGTCGTCGGGCGACGGGTCGTCGGCGAACACCTGCAGCGGCAGCTCGGGGTCCATGGTCGTTGTCCAGCGGAGCGGCAGCATGCGGTAGTTCTGCTCCATCATGGCGGATTCCTGCAACTGTTGGTGTTGTGTTAGATGCATCAGCACCAACATGTTTAGTTGGCATTTTTATATCTCATCAGCCACTGTAGCAAAGCCCGATTCGTACCGGATTTGTAAATAAAAGTTACGCAATAAATATCTTGCATCTTGTTGGGTAATCCCTGGTCTAATGACCAGCCCTGTCGATATCAAATGATATTCCATACATAAGTTTCGAAAGAATTCATTGCGACGAGCTGGGATTCGAACCCACGATGTAGGTGTTTAAACTACAAAATCTGCTTTCTGTTTACAACGGCAAAGATAAAATAAAATATTATAAGTATATTTTGTAATATAAATTTCTTATACTACAAACTATACTTATATTTATCTCTATTCTTTGTTTTCTAAGTTTTTATTTAATTTATATTCAATTTTATGCCTCAATTACTAATTACCATTAGTTAAATTTATTATGTTTCAATTGTGTTGTGTTCTAACGATAATGTGACTATGCACCCATGTTTTCTGGAAATAAATAATAATAATAATTACTAAATTGATGCGCTATAACGATAAAGAAAAAAAACACAGGGTTACATCGGGGATACTCTTATAACCGTAAATAAAATGTGTTAAGTGTTAAGTGGATACTTCTTTTCCATCCCTTCTTCAATTCAGAAAAACAAAGATTTTTTATTTTATTTTCTTTCAGAGAAATATATTATTGTTGACAGTAGTGGTCATCGTCTTCGCTCTAGCGCTAACCTGCTGACGTATAATCGTTGTCATTTTATCACTTATCGTCGTGGATACGATGTATGTCACGTTCTGACAAGTATGCTAGTGCGAGAGTGACGCGCGTCTTATCCACGACGATAAGTGATAAAATCGCAACCATCATGTACCCGCTGACGCTTTCTATACCTCCCCACAAATCTTACGCATACGACAAATCTTTTGCATCGCGCTTCGTAAAGTTACGGAATTAGTTGCCTACTTCTTTGAAACAGTCGCAGTCGGTTGAGTCGCTCAAGGGGAAATTCAAAAAGCTGTGGCTATCTGACTAGGAAATAATACTTTGTCCTCTATAATTTAATTTATTTGTCTTTCCTTTTCCTGTAGTTACGATTTCGCATATCTTTTCACATTTTAAAGTTATGTTTTCCTGTAATATAATAAAATAAATATTGAGGGACAATCTTACACAAATCTACCAAACTACAAAGCTTGTACGAGACCTATGCTTGTATTGTATATGATGTCTATTTGGTTTTTTTTTTTTAATTATCCTGTGCCTTTTGTACATGTTGCTGCATTTGCCTACCTTTATTCATTTTACTCCCATGTACTCAAAGGTTAACTTGAAGAGATTTCTTTGTACTTGAGTTTTTACATTTTGTATTTTTTATCTGTTCTGTATTTTTGTACAGTAAAGAGTTTTACTATTAACTACCACTTCTTACGTTGGCTATGTATTTATTTTGGTAACTAAATAGAATTAACTATGTTTTAAACAAACCCAAACCTATTATGCTCTAGAATTTGTTTGATAACTTAATTTAAACTTATACTTTATTTGCCATCCATTTTCGCAAATAATCACCGATACCATCACTTTTATTTTATTGCCATCTAGCGATAGTGACGGAACTAAAATGTAGGGTAACAGTACAATCTGCCGACAAAGAAGTATCCACTTCAATCACTTTAAGTAGTGACTTGATCATTTTTTAAATTACGATAATTTGGACCCGGGTATGTCCTGAAACTACGTCCAGGTTCTCCGGTAGATGGGCAGCAGCATCCCGTTATGACGGTGCAAATTACTGCGATCGCCAACCCGCATGCCAAGCCTGGCGATTACGACATTTCCCCCCATGGAAGGTAAGAAATCCTTGGGGTAGGCCTTTGTCTAGCAGTGGACCACAGACTAGTAAGGGTTCAGACCGCCAACTCACGAACCAAAAATATAGACCGTAAGCAACTATATTTAATCTGTACCAGCTCGTAGATTTTTGACGTTTATTATTTTTGATTATTTAATGGCACTGTGGCAATGGAACTTATGTGAACATCCAACGATAAATATATATAGCTCATTTAAATTTAACTTTGTGTAGAAGCTCACGGCAATTCCAATTGAACACCAACGTACGATGTAAAATGAAAATGGTGTTCAATTGAAATACCGTGAACTATGTTATGCCGTATCTTATTTAAATGAAATTAAAAAAAACATTTTAGTTGTCAACAGTTTTTTTTTTAAATGTATATCATCTCTCGGCTGATATGATTACAACCCACTGATTGAAATTACAGTTTAAATATTTGGACACAGACTAGAAGGTATGTTCCTGAAATAATTATATATTTTATTCATAAAGCTCTTTATAGACAGGTTAGCTTTTTTTTCATTTATTAAATCGAACATGTAATCATTACAAAAGACATTATATACTTAGCCACTATCGGAAACCTTGGTAGATTTATGTAATAGCTGAAATTTCAAATGGCAATTTATTGATTATTTTGATCTTTAAGTAAACGCCCTGTTTTTGACATATCTTAAGCCGCAGCATTGAATAATGTAAAGCAATTTTTTCACATACTTCTTAACGAAAATTTCTGCGTTGTTAATAAAACAAACATCTTTCTGGAATTCCGGCAAAAACATGTTTACATTGCTCAGCTGTAGCCTATTAATTCGTTATCATGTGTTTAGTTTCCCCGTAGTTATAATTTGGTCGGTGTAATGACGTCAATAACTCTAATCAAAGTTGCTGTTTCATTACTAATTAATAACTTTATTTGTTGCTTTACACAAGTATTTTAAGTGTTAACATGTTTTTTAGATACGAAAACATTACGATGCCCTTGTGGCATAATTTGTTAATTTTTCCTTGTGAAGAATTGACTATTGGGAACCTTAGACGATCAAGCACATGTCGATATTATTGCAGTTTTCAAAATTGTTTGAAATTTGCTTCACTATACATCAGCGTGATACTTACGTATCGTGATATTAGTGTATCACGTCGCGTGATAATCACCATGTCAAAAGCCCCATTGACTTGATACTCATAAGACCATTCTTTGCAAGGAAAAATTGATTATGGTGATGAAGATTGAAATGAATATCAGAAATTAGTATTATGCATGTTTATTAATCGTAAACTATGGTGCTATCAATTTTTATGTATACATCGTAGGATGCTTACGACGCTTTCGGATTGAAATACTTCTAATCAGGCTTATACAGCTTGACCATGGTTTAACCTTATGTCTGGCAGAATACATAGATACTTTGTAAAGTATCCAAATCTCTTATATAATGTTAATAACTCGCTCGTAAAATAGCCATAATAGTTAGGCAATCTTGTGTGGTACAGTCACTGGGGTGACGCCACCAGTGTTGGACACTTTAAGCTGACAAGCATAAGTAATGGACACTTCATTCCTAATTCAATGATCATACGGTTTTAAATTGATTGTTGTATAAAAAATGAATAACTCTTATTTTCTTTTTATTATTTCCTTGTCCATTACTGATGCGGTCACCCTAGTTGTTTGCATTATTGAAAAATGAAAATATTTCTTTCATTCTTCATGGGGCAGATACAAGGTCGGTTGAGACTTCCTTTTAAGTAATAAAATATACTTGTATCAGGAAATCCCGCTCTTTTACTTCAATTTTGGGAACAGTATACGTTTAGAAATAAATGTATTTTAAGTTACAATATTTGGTTAAATAATGAAACCGTATATTAACAACAAGAATGGTTTTCAAGTGAATATTATTTTAAACCACACCTTGCCAAAAAGCGCGTTTTTCCGCACACTGCGCGTCCGGGAGAACCCACTTTTTGGCCAAGTGGTGACGTAAAATTGTGTACAAAACACGGGTCGTAAAACAGAAAGCCCTCTCTCGCATATTTATGACCCTCGCCTATTCAATCTATCTCGCACATTCAACAGTGGACTTCTTTCGGTGCATATGATGATGATAATTGGACCCGGGTATGTCCTTAAACTACAACCAAGACCACCGGGGAATGGGCAGCAGCATTTCTAGAGTGCGGTGGAGATACTGCGATCGCCAACCCGCATGCCAAGCGTGGCGATTATGGCATTTACCGCCCATGAAATTGGGGGAGGCCTATGTCCAGCAGTGGACGTCCTAGGGCTGATATAGGGCTAGGGTGGTGGTGGTGGATGATGATAATCTACTGAAGCCTACCTGCTTGGCGTCGATGGGGATGGAGCAGAAGCCCTGGTAGCGGGGCTGGTGCTGCAGGCAGCGGCGGAACAGATACATCCCGGAGTAGATGCCCACCACCGACAGCAGGATCACCATCAGGGCCAGGCTCAGCCCGCTGCACGAGTGCGGCTTGGGGGTGTAGGTCTCAAACTTCTCCGGTTCCTGGAATAATTCATTCAAGTCTGTCAATTGAGAGTTTCCTGTCATTGCGCTTTGCTCTAGCTCTTCGAGTGAGTCGTTTTCCTATAGCCTTTGGAATGCCGTTTTTAGCCCGGTTATTGTCTACAACAGCAGCAGTTAGAGGCCTCTACTTAGAGATTAGAACTGTTGCAAGCCATCTGCCACCAGCCTATTGCATAATGACTGATAACTTATATAATTAGTTTAATTGAAAACTTCTTACGATCAAGTTGCTGATTCACTCGACAAAAGCCACCAATAAGGCTTATTGCAATTTATCTGCTTTTCCCAAACGTTCACTGGTAGATATAGTGTAGCATTAAGTCCGTAGTTAGCTTATAGTTGGAAGAACTCTTTCTTTGGGTCGGTGAGCTATTGTAGATAGTCAGTTGTGCGTTTGCGGCAAGCGTACTTTATACAAATCGGCCGGTCTGTCCGATCTCCTTATGTTCTGTGGATGAACCAAACTTAACGCCCCCCGTATATCCGACGTTTGGCAATATCAAGATAGGTAAAAACTGACTGAAAATGTAAGCCCAGATGTAGAAAACTCAGGGTTGGGTGAAGCTTCCAAATTCATCATCATAATATCAGCCGATGGACGCCCACTGCTGGACATAGGCCTCCCCTAAAGAGTGCCAAATGACCGGTCCTGCGCCATCCGCATCCAGCGGACTCCCGCGACCTTTACCAGGTCATCAGTCCACCTTGACGGGGCCCTACCCAGTCTACCCACGCTGCGCCTTCCAGTACGTGGTCGCCACTCGAGAACCTTTCCGCCCCAACGCCCATCGGCTCTACGTGGAATTAAGGCTATGCAACCAAATAAAATGATATAAATCACAGCCCTAAACGACTTTGTTGGGTTGGTCCAGGATGCTGACCTGCATGCGGATAGATGGGCATGCTTATAATAATAATAATAATAATAATATTGGGGGACAATCTTACACAAATCGACCTAGTCCCAAACTAAGCAAAGCTTGTACTATGGGTACTAGACGACGATATACATACTTATATAGATAAATACATACTTAAATACATAGAAAAGATCCAAGACCCAAGAACAAATATCCGTGAAAAATGCACAAATAAATGCCCTGGCCGGGATTCGAACCCGGGACCTCTAGCTTCGGAGGCAGAGTAACTACCAACTAGGCTAAACAGGTCGTCTTATGCATCAAGTAATATAAATACTTCGATACTGCTTTCAGGCTTAGCTATAGGAAGAGAAGTATGCCAATGTAGTTATATATTCTACAGTCACATTGAATGGAACTTAACATACAAAAGAACTGTTAATACATAACTCGTTTTTAGTTTGTATTCTGTTTTGTAAGACTTGCTGTGTATTTTGCCTATATTATTTTCCATTTGTTTAATTTTTTTCCCGTGTCCCGGCGTTTGGTACCCACAGTAAGGCGAACTTGTATTAGTTAATTAATTAATTAAAAACGCAAACTGCAACCCAATCCCACATACATAAACACATAGTTTAATTTCATATATAAATATTTGTTTACATTACAATAATGGGTTATGTAAGCTTGGAAGCGCTATTTGATGTTGTGATGTGAAACACTACTGATCAAACACATACAAGTTTAGTATGACCAACACATTGACATCAGATGAGACGTAAGACATATGCCTTTGAGAACTCCATTAATTACTACTACTGCAGATACAGTACAATGATGACGCCGTAAAGGCGGTTTTACTGACCAATGGCTGCGTCAGGCGCTAGACTATCACTGTAATTGGATCTATTCACTTCAACATATATTTACAGGGCGCCAGAACCTGCCAGCGCTGGTGTGCAGTACCCTACCAGAAACTGGATTCGTCTAAATGTGCCTCAAGTGCACGATAGCTGCACAACCGAAAACATTTGCCAAACTTGCCAAGGTTGTCTAAACAAACTGTGATCTTTAGCTATAATAAGACTTGTTTACTCCGACTTTTTTGTTTTATTATCCAGTCAGCTCTGAAATTAACAATGTTATTCCCTAAACACAAGTTTCGAAAAGCACTTGTAAATCAAATTTCACGCGCGCTGCCTGCCCATTTTGAGAATACTGGCGCGAGCTTACATATGTACTTGTTGCATAACAAAAACAAATCCAAGCATTCTGCATTCCCTAGGCAATGAAATGCGAAAGGTCGTGACCTAGATCCCGCGCGTTGCCCCGGCCCGGGACTCGGGCCCTTACTACAGGTGCTAAATTATTGGTTAATATTTAAATACCCTCCCTATACACGGTATACACTGGTCATTTATCAAAGAAAATGGAACTGGCAACGCAGCAGCCGTGTGTAATATTACACGAAGAATTTTAAGGTACTTTTGACCTTTTCATCTTGGAAACCTATTTAACCTTCACACATGAAATTTGGCACATTTATTAAAACCCCTGTCTAGAATCCAAAATTTCATAAATATGGCTATATCAGTTATTGTTATAACGTTTAATTAGTTTATGGTCAAAAATTTCATTTTTGGTACAAGCTTTTATTGACGACTGTACTTTTTTCCACAATCATAAACTACTTGTTGAGTCGGTTCGAATGAGCCCAAACACGATAGGTTTAGGTGTAGTTTAGGAATTGCTGTGAACACCTTCTGCCTCCATCATCAGATCAGCTCTATGTCATAATAATATTGCATTGTCATCCAATTTATACATGCATGCAAAATTTCAGCTGAATCGGAAACCGGGAAGTGGATCAAATTTAACTTGCAAGATTTGATTACAGACAACGGGACTGGTGAAACTAAATAAAACCCGGCATTTTTATGACTGACTCACTAATTTATAAATATCAAAAACCTAACCCACTTCCAGATGAACTAGAAAGAACGAACGTCAATTGTGTATGTGCACTATGTACAAAGGAAAAAATAGAAATATATAAAAAATTGGGTAAAGTTCGTATAAAAAGAAATTTTACAAAAATATGTTTATAGTACATGTGTGTAAGTGTGTTTTAATTGTTTTTATTATCTCAAACTAAGTATTTTAAAGATAATGTATAAGTAATTAGTGCTCCTTATTTATGTTTGCGGCGTATAGAAGTGATCTCCTAGAATGGTATCCACGATAAACAAGCGTCAAGGTACTCATAATCACAAGCTTTCTTGACATTAAGCTGAGTGGAGACCCTTTCAGTGACGGATTAATACTGAGTTATAAGTACTTTAAATTTTAAACCGTGGGCCAGTAACAGTTTTCCATGACCAAGTTCCTCTCGCATGATAATTTGTACAATGCTTCAGAAAGTTATAGGTACTATGAAGCCCCGTGAAAGTCAGCTGCGATTCCGCTGGTGGGTTGAACAGCAGTACCTACATATCTCTCAAGTGCAAGAATAAAAAATAGTCATTTCCTCACGATTTAAAAGTTTATTCAATGATAGCTAACCCAATATCGTAAGAAAAAAACATCGTCAGCTTGCTAAGCATATAGTGGTGGATTATCCGTCAGCTGTTCACATGAAATAATAAATACATATATATATATTATTTCATGCATTGCATTTTTTTTATCAGCTTAATGTCAGCTTAATGAGAAGAGAAGAGAGAGGTGTCTGTGTGTGTTATATATATATATATATATATATATATATATATTAGGGGTAATTTTTTTACACAAGTCGAACTAGTCCCATAGTAATGGCTTATGTTATGGGTACTAGTAGACGACGATAGGTATATTTAATAGATAATATACTCGATTTTTGTTCTACAAAAATGAGCAATACGCGCCATATACTGCTTAAAAAGCCGTGATTCGCTCAGAGATGTGTTTGCAAAAATTGGAATATTGACTGTTCCAAGTCAATATATTTACGAAAATATAATGTACGTAAGAAGAAACCAGGCGTTATTTAGTAGAAGATGTGACATTCATGATAGAAATACTAGGAATAAATTCAAATTAATATCAGTTAGAACTAGATTAAGTAGAGTCCAAAAGTCATTTGTGGGTCTCTGTACACGCTACAACAATAAATTACCTGATCAGATTTTGAATATTTCGGAAAATAAATTTAAGGCTATTGTAAAACTAACGTTGCAAAAGAGAGCGTATTATAAACTCAGCCAATACTTAGATGATAAAGACATATGGTTAAATGCAATCACTGTACCTAAACTGATTGTAAATAATTAAATATATAATATTGTATACCTAATGTACGTACAACCTCTGACGTTCAAAAAGTGTTCTGCATGAATCTATTTTGAATAAATAAATTTTGATTTGATTTATTTGATTCCTTAAATAGATAGAAAACAACCCCTCTGGTGTTGCGAGTGTCCATGGGCGGCGCTAATCGCTTACCATCAGGCGATTCGTCAGTTCGTTTGCCTCCTGTCATAAAAAAAAAACATCCAAGTCTCAAATGCAATTTTTTCTGCTCACCATAGAAACAAATTACTACTTTTGTCGTAGAACCAACAGTTAAAGTGATATTTACATAATACTAAAAATTGCTCTTCAAGTGACGATCGTGGTTAACATACAGATGGTCTAAGCTCGGAAACTTGTTTTTTGTGACCACATTTTCAACCAATATAAATGAAAACATTTTCCTCTCCCGCTTTTGAAAGACAATGTATTACACAAAGTGACCTAATGGAGCTTGATGTCGATAAAATGTCATTTCCTCTCATATTTAAATGCGTAAACTGATACTTATTATGATCCTGTAAGTAATAAAAACAGTTACTAATAAGCCGAGGAAAAACTCGCCTGTTAACATATTTAAATAGAGGATATATGTTCCCGTCCGGATCCTGTATTACAAACTTTAGGGCATGAGCTGACGGGGTTTTCACCGCCATACAACCAGGCGACCTGTTTATTTATTCACAATAGCATATAAACTGTCATCTGACAAAGTTTCATTTAAGAGGAAAAAAACTGAAAAAAAACATGTTTATGTGACCAGCTGATGGATAATCGACCACTCTATAGCTTTAAGATATGGATATGGGGTAAAGAAGCTACCATTTGATAAAACTTCGATTCGAGAGGAAATGACTAAAATTATTATTTTTGCGCACTTAGGACTACTGCTGCTCACACACCAACGGAACGCCAGCTGACGTCCACGGGACTTCATAATACAACTCTCTTAAGCATCTTACAAGTTATTGGCCGAGAAGAAATGACTGACGATATTTGCTCCTGGCCCGGGACCTATTTGTTATAATAGTCTGGCAAAAAAATGAGTAGAAATTAAAAAGTGGCAACACTGTAGTGTCATCCCTTTCAAATCAATCTAGGAAAAAAGGGACGATACTACAGTGTTGCCACTTTTTAATTTCTACTCTTTTTTTGCCAGACTGTACGTAGATACGTTTTATGTTCTATTCTAAGTTTAAAACGTCCTGAATAAATATATTTTCTGTCTTTCTATTCGAAACCTGAGAACGAAATGAAGCTGAGCGTCGTCACCACCATAAATCGCTTCAGTCTGTAATGCTCTTCAAACAGACCGATTTTCTGCTTTCCTCAAAGATCCTTGGACCTACAGTACCTACTAAATCTTATTGGCAATATTTTTTCCTAATAAGTTCGCAAACAGCGGATATTTTCTAGTAACTAAATAATTATTTAAGGATAGGTACTTACCTATATCCTCAATTAAAATTGAACGCAAAGAGATTATACAAGGAAGAAAACCTCATTTTTACAAGGACGCATTAACTATTTGTCTCTTTCTACCATAACCTCACGAGTCCGACAGAGACAGAGAGATAAAACATCACACTGTAAATATGCTTGAACTACGTTTCAATTAAGGAAGGAGTTAGTCTCGGCCAATGTGCCTTGCGTGCTTGAGCCTTCAGGCCTAAGCCGGACTGATGGCAAGAGGCCTGATGGTTTGACTTTGATGCCATGGCAGAAGGGTAAGTGCCTGCTGTGGGACGCCACTTGCGTGAGCACTTTTGCTGCCTCGCACCTTGGTCGCACCGTCGGCGCTGCGGGAGCTGCTGCCGAGGCAGCTGCCTGCAGAAAGCGGGACAAATTCTCGGCTTTGGCAAATTATATATTTGTCCCGCTTGCGGTGGAGACTATGGGTTGTTGGTGCTCAGAGGTCAGAACTTTTTTGATGGAGGTCGGGCGCCGTTTGCGAGAGAGAGGTCATGACCCCCGTTCCGGGTCATTCCTGTTGTAAAGGTTGTCTATTGCGATTCAACGCGGTAATGCGGCCAGCGTGGTGGGCACCTTTGCACCCGGAATGACACGGGGCGGGCTATTTGACTAAAAACTTTAAACTTGACTTGTACAATGAAAATATGTATGTTATTGTTCATTTTAATATTATACTAAACATTCAAATACAATAAATAAATATGAAGGAAATTAAATAACGAATTTAATAACGAAATGTAACAATGTTTCAAAAAAACATTTACGTCATTTAAGTTAAAAGCTATTTTTTTAACATATGTCGCGATATTGGCTTTTCGATGTTATTGATACGAGTATTAGATCGTGTGAGATTATTTAGTTGGCAAGTCGGGCAAAGTATTTGACAGAAGCTCGCATCTATTGTCTGTAGTATGCGTGTGATTGGCGTCTGGCGTCGTTGACTGGCGCAGTGTTACGTTGCCTAGCAGCGCGCACGGACGCCCGCTAAAGTTACCTCGCTAACTTTGCCTTGTAAATAAATGATAGAACGTTGAGTGCTGAAGTTTTTTCGTGTAACTGGAGATTACTGGAGTTACGCTGCTCGTCTATATGAAAGCTAAGTATAATGATCCTTAGCATATATAAGACCGATACAGGCTCTGTCAGATTTGTATGTATATTAAGATGTTTCATATTAGTACTCAAGACCCTATGTAATATTTGCCAGTATTTGATACGATTCGAGATGTCCCACAAGTCGATAAGTTTATAGTAACTAATTACACAGTATCATTATTCTATCTTCACCAGAGAAGGTAATGATCGACAATTAGACATGGTCATGAGAAACCCCTTAGAGTGAGTAATTATATATGAAGTACCACTTGCTTGTTCCTCTCTATCCCAATACGAGTCAGTCAACAGTGTGTAGTGGCACAGTAATGCCACCAGTAAAGGTACTCAGCTGCCTCCAGCGAGTCCTTGGCCCAGCAAGGCCATGAGCTGTACCAGAGAGAGCACAGTATGCATTGGCACAGTATGCCACCAGTAAGGGTACCCAGCTGCTTGCAGCTAGTCTTTATGGCCCAGTAAGGCCGTCAGTGTGAGGCGCAGTATGCCATTGGTCGTGTATCGACCTGAATGATGTGTTATCTACTTAGACAGATTATGTGGATAACATGGCATTCTCCAGGACGTCCCCAGCAAGGGAGCTCGTAGACCATGACATACAAACCTGACTCATATATGACCACAGTTAAAGTATCCATAGATACAAGTGACAGGCCTTTATGGCACTCAAGACAGATTAAGTATCCATAGATACATGTAACCAGCCTTGGTGGCATTCAGTACAGAGGAAGGATAACACTTGCCAAGCCGGCAGTGTATTAGTATAACTATATATATACGAGTATGTTACATTGACCGAGGTACGGTCAAGTTGTTAACCGATTGGTTAATATGAGAAGTTGTGTTGACCACCATAGTGGGAATAAGAGAAGATATATAAGAGCTAGAGAAAACCATTATAGCTATTTGAAATATACATGATAGTGTTTGTTTACCTCTTAGAGATTTTGGGCTCGATAAGGAGAATATATAGTTTAGATAGTTTGATCTAATTTTTGCTAAGGTAGTTGTATTTAGTGTTTGAGGTTATCACATAATCCTCCCCCCCACAGATAGTGCAGGCAAGTGGAGTATATAAGAGCGAAGCAGATTTCATGGACTGCATAGAGAACCAGGTATTTCGGTATTGTCTACTTTCTCGTTACGTCCTCAAACTTAGAGCAGTCTATATAGATTCATATGAAATTATAACATACATAATTATATATTATATGATCAACAATGAGTTACATTCCAATTATTGAGGCGTGGCGATAGTACCTACTAAATCTTATTGGCAATATTTTTTCCTAATTAGTTCGCAAACAGCGGATATTTTCTAGTAACTAAATAATTATTTAAGGATAGGTACTTAGCTATATCCTCAATTAAAATTGAACGCAAAGAGATTATACAAGGAAGAAAGCTGCATTTTTACAAGGACGCATTAACTATTTGTCTCTTTTCTACCATAACCTCACGAGTCCGACAGCGACAGAGAGATAACATCACACTGTAAATATCCACTCAAGTGCTCGCGTTAAAAAAAAAGGTGGTCTAAAGTGCTCAAGATTCACTGGGCATTAGCAGCGCATTGTCTTGTGTTGTTAATAAATCGATTGCCTGGCTTCGTCTAAACTTTTTGCTATGATTTTTTTTATGTTATAAAGTTAAAGAAACAGGCAATTTGTTTATATAATTAATTACATAGGTCACCGTAGTAAAATATTTTCAAAAACAGTCACAAACTTAACATACCGTTTCGAATGAGATCTTTTTCAATAAATATATTTTTATTTTATAATCTAAATCGATAACATATGTAAATTTTATGTTTATTTAAAACTGTAATAGTTTACGCTTCGATTGATACCAAATAAAGTATATGATCCCGGGGAAATATTTTGCATAAAACCTTTTTCATTTGCAATGTTTACATTGTCAGTTTTGCAATTCGCCGCAAAACAGTGTAGTTTGTTTATGATTTTTTTATGAATAATTTAGGCAAACGAGTACAAAAATATTGTCAGACGTAGATAGAGACACTATTAATCTTTAAATAACAAGTGCCAGTTTTGTCAAAATCAGCAATTTCTGTCACAAATTATCAATAACAAAAAATAGCCTTACATACCTAACGTAATGAGTGCCGCTTTTGAAGCCCGATTACAAATAATTCCATACACTTCAAACCACATAAAACACTTAACACATACACTACACATGTTACACTTCACAACTTTATAGATATTCGACCGATTACAACTCGATTTATATTTTTGTTCTCATTTCAAAGGTATACAAAAACCCACGTAAAGGTCCCGACTCAAACTAACGGACATACTCCGGCGGGCCTGCGCTGTCAAAATTTAATCATGGCGGCGATATAGGACGGGATACACTGGTGCGCAACGAAACCACAGTTTATGCAGTGATCGTCAATATTGAAATCACGAAATTTACATTTCTTATTAAATCAATTACGAATAGTTACAGATCCTTAACTTATTACTTATACAATGCTAATACGAAATTAACAGCGGTACACTCATGGTGACTTTAATTATATATTCTTGAAGTAATAATAACGTTTGGAATTTTATTTTAAATATCAGTGGCTGTCGTGATATATAATAACTGACAAAGTAGAAAAGTTGGAAAACCGCCGATATTTTCATTTCAAAGTTATATATCTGAACAATGGCTGAACCGATTTTGATAAAACATGTTTTACTAATATTATCGTTTCCAGAGAGAAAAGTTATGTTATTATCCTATTATAAATTCGAGGAATTAAAAATGCAGTGTTTTTTCACCATAATAGTTACAACTTTTTGGCTCGACATATCAGATATCAAAGACCACGTGTTTACGTGTCTAGGCATTTATAGTTGCTTCAGTCATATTGATCCACTGCTATAAGATACTACTAAATTTCTCTTGGATATCTTGCTCTGAAAAAAAAGACAACCAAATCGGTTCAGTTTAAATAAAAGCTACGATGCCACAGACAGATATACACATTAAACTTATAACCCCCCTCTTTTGCGTTGCGTAGTATAGTAGTAGTAGGTACGGTACCAGAACTGACTATATTGTAATTTCATCATGTCAGCCGAAGGACGTCCACTGCTGGACATAGGACATATATTTATTTGGCACCTCAACAAGTTTTTTTTAACTCTAACAGGTTCTCATTGCTGAGGTGATAAGTTTTATGTGATGTGGTATGTGTGTGGTACACGAGAGCAAAGTTACCTATATGCATATCGTGTATTTGAATCCCTTGATACGCTATAAAATCTATCATAGAATCACTTGCCACGCTCGCTAGTGATTCGATTAAGGCACTAAGGTATCCTTCGCTACCTCAGGATTCGAAATTATCACTCGTCGCAAAAAAACGAATGCTCTCTTATTGCACAAATAATTATTGAATCCTTGCCTGACACATCCCATAACCACTAACGAGGAAAATTGTAATGAAAATTTAAGAAATTAAATTAATATTTGAAAAAAATACATCACAAATAACAACAAAATTCATACACTTAATTTGTAGGGTAAGTATTTTTTTTATTGATACGTGGTTTTCACTGCCGCAATGAAGACATTTTGGGGTGTTAAGTTAAAACGACTATGACAATAGTTTATATGCTAGCTACAAATAACTGAGATAACGGTCAATACGGGTCAGAATCAGAACTGGTTTTTTGAAAAAAAACATACATTCTTATTTGAACCATTACATGGAATATGTGAATTTTATAAATTTATATGATCAGTTAAACAAGTTAAAGTGGACCCTACCTCTACTTCATAGATTCATAAATAAAAGGTAAGCAGTTACATTGGTAATGGGCCGCCACTTAGTATGCGTAAAAGAACCTACCAAAAATGAATAAACTAAATTAAACCATTCTTCGACAATAGCCCAGTGTGCACCACGCCTTATGACATAATACGTGGATCCGACGCGAATCGGCGGAAGTGCCTTGTGCAACCACAGTTGCGTACAATAGTATTTATAGACGTCACAAGTTCATTCACCTAATCCTGCATAGAACATACCTAATTGTTCATTAAAAGTGGATTTATGTTGATTTTAAGAGACGCATTTATCGATTTTAATAGCCTAGTACAGAAATATGGAATAATCACATAATAATGTACGATTTAAAATTAACCTCGCAAAATTTTCATCACTCAACGTACTTTGTTGGAAGAATTTATCACATTCCATTTTAATTAGTATCGAAATATATGCTTTGTCTTATGAAGCAGTAAACCAGGATTAATTTGGTATATAATACCAATTAAAAAATGCGAAATTGATTGCTTACAGCATTTTTTAATCGCGAGCTCTCTCGCTGACGTACCGAACTTCGATGGTCATCAAAACAACTTTTATATTTTATAAAAATTGTTCCGTAGACTGCGGTTTTAATTTTTTTTAATGTTGCCACATTCATACTCTACCTATATAACTCAATTAAAAAGCGTTCTGTGCATGTTCCGCATAGCAACAATTTAAAAACCGTTGGAACTCCAACTCGCAACTAGTGTTGCGAGAGCACTGTACGTTTTCCCAAGTCGCAACCCTAGTTGCGGAGAGCACGTGAGTGGATATGCTTGAACTACGTTTCAATTAAGGAAATTAAATAACGAATTTAATAACGAAATGTAACAATGTTTCAAAAAAACATTTACGTCATTTAAGTTAAAAGCTATTTTTTTAACATAGCTATTTTTTTATTTACATATTTGTCAAAGTCTTAGGCTAAGTATTTAACGCAGGTTTCAACGTCGAAGTTTATATTAAGATGAGTTAGATGACCTAATTGATACCAATCAAGAGATCGCCAATAAAATGACAAGAGATAATGATGACCGAACATACATAAAAAGTGTAGGAAGCAAAGGAATTTACATATTATATCTGCAAAAATAAAATACAGAATGCGCCAGCCCGGGGTAGCTCGCGTGCAATCGATTTTCATCTCTATTGTTGTCCCTTACGGTCCATAACATCCTACCTACACCTATCGAGCACTGAACATTTTATGATGCCCCATAATTGCATTGCAATTAGCTCTTAGTATTGGTAATATGAATAGTAAAACTGCAAAGGAGAGATGAAAAATGAAAAGTATTTTTCAAAATACTTACCTCTTCCACAAGGATAGTCTCATCGGTGATGGGACATTTTTCCATGTCCTTCTTTATTTGAATGAAAGCATTCGGCTTCGTTAATATAGTCATGGTGAAACGCGTTTAGTTCCCGTTAAAATGCAACAAATATTTTTTATTTGCAACTACTTATAACTCAAACCCGTCGCGCACCCAAACTGCGCGGGGAGAAAAAAGAAGGAAAATTCACCCTCCCGCCCACTGCATACATCAATAACTGTAATGTTGCCACAAATGAAAATAGTATCTAAAGCCTGTTCACACGAACCATTTTATAACTAAGTAGCGTAATGTAAACCGGTAAACTCGGGCACGTCACTAGGCAAAAAAACCAAACAGCGAATCCGTTGCGTCTATGACATTAGTCTATCTTGTCTACGCGTTCACAAAGAAAGAAAAAAGAAAAGAAATCCAAGGGACGAGGAGTCGTAAATTTTTCCGTGTTAAATAGGTTAATGAATCACCAACGTATAAAGTGCCGTTAAAACATGTTTGTTTAGTTCACTGTAGCTTTATTTTAAGTTAGTTCTTTATTTCATTGTGTAATATCCACGTTATAAAGCGCTCGGTGTACGAGCACAGTTAAAATGGCGACTGACCCAACGAAAAACCGCATGCAAGTTTTTAAGAACACAGGAAAAGATGTCGACGTAAGTATCTCACTATTCCAATATCCTTTAGAACCTTGCAGGTGAACTTAGAAACTTATTAACACTGTCTAACTCAACTCTCGTGCTTGCAGGAAATGCGCAGGCGGAGAAACGAAGTGACATTCGAGCTAAGGAAGAATAAAAGAGAGGAGACACTACAAAAGCGGCGCAATGTGCCTGTCGGGGACTCGACGGACGAGGACGAGATCGAGAGGACGTTGGCGTCGACAGATCTGAAGGAGTTGGTGATGAACGCGGCAAACGCGGAAAACCCTGAAGTGCAGCTGGCAGCGGTGCAGCAGTGTCGCAAGCTGCTGTCGTCGGACAAGAACCCTCCCATCGACGAGCTCATCGCCACAGGCATCCTGCCCGTGCTCGTGTTGTGCCTCTCCCGCGCCGACAACCCTACCCTCCAATTTGAGGCCGCCTGGGCGCTCACTAACATCGCCTCAGGCACCTCAGCACAAACAAACAAAGTCGTCCACGCGGGCGCCGTCCCCTGCTTCCTGCAACTTCTCATGTCTCCTCACGAGAATGTGTGCGAGCAAGCTGTATGGGCACTCGGTAACATCATTGGTGATGGTCCAGTGCTCCGAGACTTTGTAATTGAACTTGGTATGGTGCAGCCGCTGCTCAGCTTCATCAAGCCTGATATACCTATTACGTTCCTGCGCAACGTCACTTGGGTTATTGTGAACCTGTGTAGAAGTAAGGACCCGCCTCCTCCAGTCAAGACCATCCTGGAGATCCTCCCCGCACTCAACGTACTCATCATGCACAGCGACATTAATGTAAGTATTCATGAAGGTTATTGATACTTCACATCTAGTTATAAAGGATTTACTTCTTATTGTTATCATATTTTGAATCTGGGGGTAGATTGCTAGTAATTATAATGTTGACACATTTGTGGATATGGTTACTATAGCATTTAGGTCATTTTTTGTTTCATTTGGTCTCTGGCATTGACTGTCAGTGATACTTCTAAGACTACCGGGGGATGGGCAGCAGCATCTCTGGAGTGCGGTGGAGATGCTGCGATCGCCAACCCGCATGCCAAGCGTGGCGATTATGGCATTTACCCCCTATGAAATTGGGGGAGGCCTGTGTCCAGCAGTGGACGTCCTCTGGCTGATATGGTGGTGGTGGATCCATGACTAGACAACAGAATAATGTTGAAGAAAGATGTTCAAAACTACCCCTCACTTGAACATACTGCATCTTTTTATTAGTTATGAATTCGAACAGATATATAAAGAAAAGCCCTTATCTATTATTATAAGTAGTAATCTCTCTAGTTGGTGCTGTGCCTGAGACATCAACATCTTCTAGTAAAACTGTTATTTTGACAATATAATTGTATTATTTATTTATTAATCAGGTGGAACCGATGATGCCTGTATCCAGTGATTAATTTGGTATTATTGTCGAGTTGAAATTGAAATGTGCTTGTCTAGTTTGTTTTTGAACTGGTTGTATTGAAATGCCATCCTCTGGGAGTTCATTTCAAACTTTTCCAAATATGCTATGGAACTCTTTCAGATCATATTACTTCGGGTTTCGCATAACTTTCTAGGCTGCAATGTGGCCTGAAGCCATTACCTTACCTGATAATTGATTTAATTGGGTGATGAGTCACATCCTCACATTACATTATTGTTGCCTGAGCAATCAAAACTTTAATTCCTAGAATTGTTTATTATAATCTCATTATTTATTACTTTATTCCACAATACTTGAAATATTCAAATGGCGGACTTAATGCCATAAGGCATTATCTACCATTCAACCATATGTCATGTTGACATGGAATCTAGTCATACTTCATTCATATATATGACCTCAATTGGCAATTGGTTACACTCAAGTGATGTTTGTAGGAATGCAGAGATACTGCAATATTTTTTATTCAAACTTATTAACATGTTATTAAATTGAACAGAAACATTATTGTACTGTTTATTTCCATTATAAATTAACCATAGCTTAGGCTCGCCTTGCTGCCGGCGGCACCCTAGGTTAGGTTTTTTATAATGCTTTTATAATTTGTATTTTTATATTTTACTTGTATAAATTTATTGTTAAAAATCTAACCTAAGAAAAATAAATAAACAAGGTGAATAATAATAATAGATATTAGGGGACAATTTTTACACAAATCGAGTAGACTAGTCCCATAGTAAGCTCAATAAGGCTTGTGTTATGGGTACTAGACGACGATATATTTAATAGATACATACTTAAATACATAGAAAACATCCAAGTCTCAGGAACAAATGTCCGTGCTCACCACAGAAACAAATGCCCTTACCGGGATTCGAACCCGGGACCTCCAGCTTCGGAGGCAGTAGCACTACCAACTAGGCTAAACAGGCCGACAGAATTGAATGTCTATCCTAACAAAGATTCTCATTTACAAATTTTACATAATATATATTTTGGATCTTATATCTATATATATAAGATATTATGTTTAATCTGTCAAACCATTACTGATGAAGAATATATGATTCATGTATTCATAACTGATTTTCAAGTTCATATTGCTGTCAATATAAATTTATCTGTATTCACTAAGATGACTAAGACTTTCATATAAATGTTTTTACCTATTGATCAACATTATTCACACACCAGCCACCAGCTTTATTTCAATGTTCACAAAATATGTTTCAGTGCATTATCCATACAAATGTTATTTAAGTTATTTGACAATAGTTTTGTGTTGTTATTAATTATTCATTTACTGAATCCCAATGTTGCACATAATTATGCAAAAGTGTATAATTATTGCTTAAAGTTTGTCATTTATTTTCACTGAGTGAACATTTTCATTTCATATCACTTAATATGTTATGAAAGGCCTTTTTTTTATGTTACCTTTTAAGTACCTTTGAGCAGCTGGAACACTTCTACTCAAGATGTCCACTTACCTGTCAAAGCTACCCGACACCTTAAGATTAGGAGGCAGGCTTCTCCGAATAATCCTAAGATGGCACAGATATCAGAGTAAAGCAGATCCACTCATTTAAGTTGAATGATTTCTGTTCATCTGATCTAAGTTGAAGAGTTAATTCAAGACTTATTTTAATTTAGACGCTTAGAGACCATGTACATCTCTAAGGACTTAGGAATAATGGACGCTCAGAGACCATATACATCTCTGAGATATTAAATTCATTGTATATACTTTTGTGTATTCGGACAGAGACCGTATATATACGACACAATTTTTTTTTTTTATAGTGTACTGTAAGTTAATTTTAATTGAATATTGTGAGTTTGTTAATCACTATAGTTTTGAAATCATTATTATTATTGTCTACTTTTTTTTTTAGTTCTGCAATTCTGTTTTTAAAACATTATAATTATCATCGTCAATTTATTTAATTGTATAATTCATGTGTTGACTTGTAAAAGTGCCCTTGTGGCCTATTTGCAGAATAAATTTTTTGATTTTGATTTAGAGAGATAGATAAGTGATAACTGACAGGTCTTCTCCGCTTTCATAATCGCATAATGTACTGAACTGAGGTTTGTGACATTTTGGTGTGGTTTTAAATGGAGACGATTCGTTAACAGCCGAAATTTATCGTACTATCTGTCCCATTGTAACTGATTTTCTTTAACCATAAGGATTAACCAAAAAAATTTCTTTAACCAAAAAGAGAACTATGTGACTTCTTGGCCTGTTTAGCCTAGTTGGTAGTGACATTACCTCTGAAGCTAGAGGTCCGGGGTTCGAATCCAGCAAGGGCATTTGGTCCTGCGGTGAGCAGAAACATTTGTTCCCGAGTCTTGGAGGTTTTCTATGTATTTATGTATATCTATTAATAATAATAATAAGACATTTATTCAAAGTTAGCTAGTATACCTATTAAATATATCATCGTCTAGTCCTCATAACACAAGCCTTATTGAGCTCACTATGGGACTAGTTCGATTTGTGTAAAAAAAATGCCTTGTAACAGTGGCACTCGCGTACTGCGTGCGGTATGCGAGGTTAAGCAATGTCGGGCGAGGTCAGTCCTTGGATGGGTGACCGCTTTGAGTGGTTACTAACTGAGCGCTCCCGTGCTTTGGAAGGCACGTTAAGCCGTTGATCCCGGTTGCTGTCTTTGATAGCAGTCGTTAAGCCAAGTTAGAGGCCTCCGGGCGGCTTGAGAACTTCTAACAGTCAAGTTGCCCACTCACTTGACAAGCCTATTCCCAATAAGGTCGGTTTCCCCCTCGTGTTGGAAGGTCAGATGGCAGTCGCTTCCGTAAAAACTAGTGCCTACGCCAATTCTTGGGATTAGGTAGCGGACCCCAGGCATTCTTCAGGATGCAACTGTACTGGGAATAACGCTAGGAGGATGATGATGTAAAAAAGCATCTGGCTTAACGCTATGAATCTGTTGGTATTATTAATGTAAGTGAGACGGTGCCACTTTTCTAAATGTTCCCTCATACTTGTTCCAGGTTTTAGTAGACACAGTATGGGCAATCAGCTACCTAACAGACGGCGGCAACGACCAGATACAGATGGTGATTGAATCCGGCATCGTGCCCAAGCTGATCCCGCTGCTGTCCCACAAGGAGGTGAAGGTGCAGACAGCGGCGCTCCGGGCTGTGGGCAACATCGTGACCGGGACAGACGAGCAGACGCAGGTTGTGCTCAACTGCGACGCGTTGTCACACTTCCCTGCGCTGTTGTCACATCAGGTAAGGGAGAAGATAGTATTTTGATTCTTCCATTAATATCAGAATTTTAACCTTATCTTGCTGGAATTCTATTATTAATTTATTCTAATGGGCGCAGTACGCTCGGTCTGGCTCGGTTCTCCATACAAACGTATTTATTCTCTCATTTTAAAACGCCATGCTAGAATAACATGAAAATTTGTATACACAATGGGATCCGGCATATCTAGGTCGGACCATAGTTTCTGTTGCTAGAAATTGTAAAAGAAAAAAATACAGCGGCTTTTTGAGTTTTTTACGGCTTGTATGAAAACCTTAATAATCGCTGTATTTTTTCTCCATTATAATTTCAAGCAACAGAAACTATGGTCCGACCTAGATATGCCGGATCCCATTGTGTATACAAAGTTTCATGTTATTCTAGCCTGGCGTTTTAAAATGAGAGCATAAATACGTTTGTATGGAGAACCGAGCGTACTGCGCACTCTTAACTAAAACATTGATTAAAAGTCTTACCAATTTCGCCATACCATCAGATTACCATTCCATTTCAGTTGATCCCAAAAAAATTATTTTGTCCGAATTAATTTGCATATTTGCTGAAGTCGATTAGAATTTTACACAATGATGTAATAAAAATGTTAAGTTAAAAATTTGGTACTATAGAAATTGATATCTGCGGAATCTCTTAAATGGATATAGTCTTGAGGAGCCCAGAATGCTAAATGTGGATTTGCTCGAGCGTCTTGGGACGTATTGGTTCTGGAAGATTGGATGGTAGAAATAAAAAAAGCAGGGTTCGCCGATATATATCCGCGGATATATATCGTGATATATATCATGATATATCAATTGATATTTACGTAAATATATATCAATTGATATTTATTATTAAAAGTAGTTTTTTTTCTATCAGATAGTTACACAGGCATTAAAATGTTTCACTTTAATTGCTATTATGAACTTAAATTTATAGGAATCACGTTCGTACTCGAACAGATTTTTATTGAATTCAAACCTTATCACCACGAAATAAGATTTATAATAGAGTTATGTTTCCCCTAAAAATAAAAAAAAGCTTTATCTGGGAATTAGCTCAAGGTCGAAATGAACTTCATTTGGAAAAAAATTGCTAGTGATTGTTTATTTTTGTTATAGGCTTTGATCAGTCAATGTCAAGCTTTGTCAGGTCCAAGCCCCTTGAGCACAGATATCAGAGTAAAGATAGATCCGCTCAATTAATTTGAACGATTTCTATATATCTGATATATTCTCACTAATGCACAAATCAGTAAGTTTGAGACAGACATACAAGTGACATCTGACAGTTACCTGGCAGTGTCTCCGTCTTCATAACTGAAAATAGTACTGAACTGACTTTGTGGTGTGTTAAGTTTATATGGGATTTAACATCCTGGTGTGCTTTCAAATGGAGACAATTCGTTAACAGCCGAAAATGATCGTAGTATCTGTCGCATTCTAACTCATTTTGGTGCACCATAAGGTTCCACGAGACAACTAAAAATCATCTGGCTTAATACTGCGACTCTGCTTTTGTCTGATGTATGTGCCCTAAGCACACACGTGTGCGCCTAACAAATTTTGAATTTGGTAATTGGTACTTAGATTTTTTATAGGTATATTTTGCATTGATATATATCCGATATATATCGGATATATATCAAATATCCGATATTTTGATATTTATAATAAATATCGGATATTTTCGAACCCTGAAAAAAGGTTGTATGATATGGTGTGTTCCTCCGCCGGTGGGGGAGCGTCTACAGGTAAAAACCAATATAAAAAAAACAGTCGCTCAACATCATTTATTGATAGTGTAAATGTCCCATGTGTCTCTGATAACGTATCTAAATCTGCCGGGGTTTGGAAGGGCGCACTGAGGCGATTTTATTTAAATACCCTAGAAGCGATACAGGGCTCATAAGATGATTTAAATACGTAAGATACATAATTCATTAATGTTTTTGTAAAACAAGTACATTGGTTTTATATAGAAAAGTCCCGTGACTTTGAGACATATTAAATATAATGTAACGGGTCACTCACGTCTTTAAGGTCGAATATCGCTCGACATGTTGCAATTGTAAAGAAAACGAGGGTAGATTCTCGCCGCCGCCGCCTCCACCCGCGCCGAGCAACCGAGCGGACAGGGCACGGGCACGCAGTGCTAAGAAAACCGCCGCCGCGATAGGTGCTCATGATTAAGGACCGCGAACCGGTCTGAAACATGTCGAGCGATATTCGACCTTAAAGACGTGAGTGACCCGTTTCATTATATTTAATAAGTACATTGGTGTCAAACATTTGTTGCGTATCACTATGTTCTTGCCATAAAGCGTACAAACGATCTAAACCTCAAAGAAGATTGATCTGGCTATTAAACGCGTACACAGCCTAAGGATTGAATACCTTCAGTTTCTGGAGAAATGTAGGATTCATGGCGAAAGCAGTGGCGATGAGTTTCTGGAAGCACGTCATGTCGCAGTATTTCTCGTGTTTCATAATGTTGTTGAGTAAGAAGGGGCCCTAAGCCAATGACGTTGGCTGAACACAAATTGTAGTTCGTTTCAACTTTTTTTAACAGTAGTAACTCTGTTGAGTTTAGTTAATCGGCTGCGGTCGATTAAATCCCGAAATCCCCTCTCCCCTATTACATGTATTCAGCGCCATTTTCACCCGCAGAAGGAGAAAATCTGCAAGGAAGCAGTGTGGTTCCTATCCAACATCACAGCGGGCAACAAGAAGCAAGTCCAAGCGGTGATCGACGCCGGACTTCTTCCCAAGATCATCGAGAACCTCAGCAAGGGCGAGTTCCAGACACAGAAGGAAGCGGCCTGGGCGGTCTCCAACCTGAGCATCAGCGGGACCAAGGAACAGGTGGCCACGCTCATACAGTGTGGAGTCATACCGCCGTTCTGCAATCTACTTGGGTGCAAGGATACGCAAGTTATTAATGTGAGTTTGGTTGTGTGTGTTTTAGAACATTACGTTTTTGCACTTGCATACTTCTAAGGTATAATACAAATTCAATATGATATGGCTGACTCTGTAAAACTTATAATATGATATTGTACTTTTCAAGTTAATATCATTTTAGCTTGCAGCAACTGCCCACAAGTGTCTGCATTTAGCTTTATGGTTGATAATCCAATATTCCATTATTATGTGCAAAAAAAAATTGAAATAACAAATATTTTTGTTAGTTTATTTTGTCATCAAATGGCTTAGTTTTTTGGGGAAAACTTCCATGACTATATAAAATTATTCCTAGTTTGGTATTGTGTCGAGAAATTCCTTTAGGTATGTGTTTCTGGTGGCAAGGTAGTAGGAGCTCCTGAGAATGTGCTGTGTTGAGAGTGGAGGGACCTGCATAAGTCCAAATATGTCTAGCTGTCAATAAAAGGTTGGCAACGCGCTTGTGATTCTTCTGGTGTCGCAAGCCTGCATAGGCTACAGTGTCTGCTTACCATCAAGCAGGCTGTATACTTGGTTGCGACTGTCTGATGACCTGGTAAAGGTCGCGGGTGTCCGCTGGATGCGGGTGGCGCAGGACCGGTCGTTGTGGCAGTCTTTGGGGGAGGCCTATGTCCAGCAGTTATTGATGAAAACTTATGGAAAATTCTAGGGGAGGCCTTGCTAAAGGGCAAACTTGACACTAATGAAAACATCCTGGATTTTAGAAACACGAACTAAGATATTTATCAATATTTTTTTTTTGTTAAAGAAAGTCAGTAATAAAGGCTTTTATTTTATTATATGTCCATCAGTGGACGTCCTTCAGCTGATGTGATGACGATCAGTGGCGGCTGCTGACTACTAGAACTCAAAAATAACTCAAAAATTGCAATACAACCACGTTTTCCTACTAACAATTTTATTTTTTATGTATTACCTCAATCCGTCGATTTTGGTCTCTGGCAAATAACACATGCATGACCTTGGCGGTCCAGCTATTTTATTTCTAATTTACACCACACCTTGCCAAAAAGCGCGTTTTCCCGCACGCTGCGCGTCCGGAAAAACCCACTTTTTGACCAAGTGGTGACGTAAAATTGTGTACAAAACACGGGTCGTAAAACAGAAAGCCCTCTCTCGCATGTTTATGACCCTCGCCTGCGGCTCGGGCCTCAAACTTCTGCGATATCGGCCTTTCTTTGTTTTACAACCCTTGTATCGTAATGTACTATTATCAATCACTAAAAGTTTTAATATTGTTTTTAATATTCTCGATTTTATTGTTCACACTTATTCTTTCCATTAAACACACAGTTCCTCACTTCACAAAACACAGGCACAGTTACTTTACATACAAAAACAAACAATAAACACGAAACGAATAATGCGCGCTGCACGGACAAGGTCGAAGAAAAGTGCACAGGACATGTTATTAACCAACTAAGCGAACTTGACAATTGGTGCGCAAGAAAAGCTTAATATTTTGAGCGTTAACTTCGCTTGGTCGGGTAATACACGAGTCATCCACTCGGCCGGCCGCCCGGTGTCTAGTCGGCAAATTCTCGGATATCTTCGGCTAAGCGGCAGTACGCGGGCATACGCGAGCTTCGTGCGGCGCACCGAATTCACCTATTTCTTCATAGAGTTTGTACGGAGTATCTTCCGTCTCACGCGCCTGGCGTTCTAACGCGTTTCTCATAGAAAATGTACTGACTAGTGCGTGCGCTCCACGAAGCGCACGGAGAGGTTTTTTGAGTTGAGACTGAGCGAAAAAGAGTATTAAAGACTACGACATAGCGTAGTGGTTGGTTATTTTGCAATATTTTTTAATGTAATATATGTATGTATATTACAGATAATTGAGATTGTTTTATTGATGACGATGGTATTGATGGTGCAAAATTTTTGGTAGTGCAACGCACGAGCGCGCTCAAGGCACAGCCGCCACTGATGACGATTATTCTATGTTTCGGTAGGTGGTGCTGGATGGTCTCAGCAACATGTTGAAGATGGCGGGCGAGGGTGCTGTAGAAGTGGCCAACCTGATCGAGGAGTGCGGAGGCCTGGACCGCATTGAAGCCCTGCAGAGCCACGAAAAGAACGAAATCTACAAGATGGCCTATGACATCATCGAGCAGTACTTTGCTGATGAGGTCAGTATTTATTTAAAGGGTCAACGGAAAGAACATATCTATTTTCTCAAACATGCAATGAAATATTGATGTTATGTTCCTTATAATAGGCTGCGAAGTATGAAGTTTCAGGTGTGGCTAGGACAAGATGTCGTTAATGCAATTTCATACAAATGGTGCAGGCCTAGGCCGGCAAAGTCCTCTTTTTTAATTTCCATTCCACATAAATTTGTGGCACAGGCATCATGACATTCTGCCACTATGCATATTAAAAATAAAACTTTGATTTTTTTGTTGTTTATTTCATTGCATGTTTGAGAAAAGCACTATACATACCTCGGCGGGGAAATATGGGGTTGCCCGCCTTAGACCTATCCTATCTATATGTCTTCGACCGGCAACCCCTTTCGTCCCGGCCTCTGTAGTAATGTACTATTCTTTAAAATTTCAAAGCCTGTTTGCACCTTATGTCTTTATAGGTTAGGTTGCTTTTTGTTCTGAAATTTAAATGGAGTAGACATGTTTTTTCCGTGGACCCTTCATTTATTAGAGCCTTTATTATATAAACCGATTTGTTTTACATAGTTAATTATGAGGTCAGTTATAATATGTGGTCAACAGACGCTGTTATTCTGCCAACCCCGTGGCTTAGAATCTAAACTATACTGTTTTTCACGTAAGAAGAGTCCGGTGACAGCTGTCAACCCAGTACAAATTATGTCATTATACGTCAAAAATGACATAATTTGTACTGGGTTGACAGCTGTCACCGGACTCTTCTTACGTGAAAAACAGTATAAATACGTATGAACCAATACAAAGAGTTACAGAAACTAACAGGCTTATATACTAAAGCTGGGTTGCACCAAACCGCCTGTTATAAGTGTGAGTTGCACCAACTGACGATCATAGACCGATCAACGTTAAATACGGCGCCAACAGCTGTCATCCCATAGAAACTTGTCAAACTTTCCATACATTCAGATTACAGTCGAACACCGCTTACGATTACAGTCGGTTTGGTGCAACCCAGCCTAAGTGGATAACATAATTTGTCACTAAAATTTGTAACACACAAAAACAAATCGTAAATATCTGTGTAATGGTATGTAGGATAGGTGGTGTATGGTCTATTGTTGTTGGCCTCGTTTTTTTTTTAATTTAATCTAAATTAGGCATTTTACATGCACCAATGAACGTCAATAAACTACCACCGGTTAGGAAAAATAAACCTCTGCCACGAGAAGAACCGGCGTAAGAAACTCGGCGAGGTGTCATCTTTTCAAAACAATATACATTGTATAGTTAAATATAAAATTACAGTGTAGTAGAAAACCTATTTTTGCGATAGATTATCTGTGCAGGACGCTATAACTGCCAAACATCACTATCCATTATGTAATCGTTAACCTTATAATATGCTTTTGAAATGTATTTATTTAATCGTATGGCATACATAAACAATGACAATCAGAGTATACCTAGTCTAGCCATAAGTTCTGTTACTGGCAGTTAACAATGATTTTAAGAAAAATAATAATTCGAATTTCGAATGTTGTGTTTTGACGTAAGTACTTGGATGTTTTTGCCACCATTTATATACAATATAATATTAAAATAAGTAAATTAATAATGGAGTGGAGTGTCAAAGAAAATAGAATTGCTGTGATTGCTCTGCATAAGGTAGGAATGGAGCAGTCCCACATTTTTGAGACACTAAAAAAGTTAGAGATCAGTCGAATGTTTGTGTATCGTACCATTCAAAGATACACCAAAACGTCCTCTGTCGATGACAGTAAAAGATCTGGCCGACCACGTACTGTTAGAACAAAACAAGCCGTTAATGCTGTAAGGGCCAGAATTCGCCGAAATCCCATAAGAAAACAGAAGATCCTTTCTAAGGAAATGAAAATACCACCTAGGACACTTTCGCGTATAATCAAAGATGACTTGAGTCTTGCAGCTTACCGACGATATACAGGACATATGTTAAATCAGTCACTAAAGGACAAGAGAGTTGAAAGATCAAAAAGCCTTTTATCTCGATACGCACATGGGAAATATAAAAATATTCTTTTCACGGATGAAAAAATTTTTACTATCGAGCAGCACTACAACAAACAAAATGATAAAGTGTACGCACACAACTCTCGAGAAGCTAAAGAGATAGTTGGAAGGATTCAGCGAGGTCATCATCCCGCTTACGTCATGGTTTGGTGGGGTGTGTCGTATCAAGGCGTCTCTGAGATCCATTTTTGCGAAAAAGGAGTGAAAATTTCAGCTAAAGTGTATCAGGATACGATTTTAGAAACAGTAGTTAAACCACTAAACGACACAATGTTCAAAAATGTACACTGGACCTTTCAGCAGGACTCAGCCCCGGGTCATAAAGCTCGCACCACCCAGATTTGGCTGCAAAGGAATGTTCCGGACTTCATCAAGGCAGATGATTGGCCCTCTTCCAGTCCCGACTTAAATCCCCTGGACTATAAATTGTGGTCAGTGTTAGAGGACATGGTCTGCTCTAAACGCCATGCCAATATCGATTCTCTAAAAAAATCTTTGAAGGTAGCAGTGGCAAATTTCCCAATGGATACAGTGCGTGAATCTATAGACGTGTGGCCGGATCGTTTGAGGGCGTGTATTAAAGCTAAAGGCGGGCATTTTGAATAAAAAATATATTGTTTAGAAACCTTATTAACTTACCTATAAATAAACATTTACTTATGGTAAATTAATTACATCCTTTTAAAAATATGTTTCATTTCATTTGTAACAGAACTTATGGCTAGACTAGGTAGCTTTGAGGTCGCTAAGCCAAGGCCATCAACTCAGGCGTGAATGAGTCCATGTCTTCAGCTGGTCCAGAATACGAGGGAAGGGGACAGCGTTGGAAGATATGATCAGTGCTCTGCTCTTCCTCACCACACTCGCAGAGTGCTTTGAAATAAGTTTGAGCAGTGTTTGAGTTGCGCGTTTGAAACTAGTGTTCGTTTTACTACAGACATGAATTTTGAATTGCTAAGTTAAGAGTGCGCAGTGCGTTCGGTTCTCCATACAAACGTATTTACGCTCTCATTTCAAAACGCCGTGCTAGAATAACATGAAACTTTGTATACACAATGAGATCCGGCATATCTAGGTCGGAAATTAGTTTCTGTTGCTTGAAATTATAATGGAGAAAAAATACAACGATTATTAAAGTTTTCGTACAAGCCGTAAAAAACTGAAAAAACCGCTGTATATTTTTTCTTTTACATTTTCTAGCAATAGAAACTAATTTCCGACCTAGATATGCCAAATCTCATTGTGTATACAAAGTTTCATGTTATTCTAGCATGGCGTTTTAAATTGAGAGCATAAATACGTTTGTATGGAGAACCGAGCGTACTGCCACGTACTGCGCCCTCTTAAGTAATGTGTTGTTATGTGAGGGGCTGCGTGTAACTGATGTGTTGTGTCGCGCAGGAGGAGGACGCGACGCTGGTGCCGGCGGCGGCGGAGGGCGGCTTCACCTTCGACCCCGCCGCGCCCGCCGCGCACGACGGCTTCCACTTCTAGTTGTAACTCGGCAGCCAGCGGGCCCCGCCCACCCGACCCGCAACCGACACTCCAGCGCCAGTCAGTACCCCTCGTCGGCATGCGAAGTAGCGCGGAAAGGCAAACAGTGTGGCCACGTGACTCGTCAGGCCCGCCGCTGTGTCGGCGGTTGTTGGACGCGAGTCTAAGGATCTAGTGCGGTAACAACCCTCAACATTTGTACGCAAGTACCACTTCCCCTGTCACACTCGTCGAATGTCATGGGAAGTGGCGAAGAAAGCAGACGCAGAAGTTTATTACCGCTCATAAGTATAGACTCACATTATTTTGAATTTCAAATTAAAGGGAAAAATTGAAAATTTTTATGCTCCAAGCAGGATTCGAAGCTGCGATATCTGGCTTGCGTGGCCAAACACTAGCCACTGAGCTATCGGAACCACTCAAGCTCAGGTGCGAAATCCTTCAGTAGTTCCCTCTTAATTCATTTAGAATTTTCGTTAGCCTCGTCGTGTCGTTCGTCGTTACAGCTAATACAAAATTAGTTCGCATTATTTTGTCCATATGTTATTACATCTACAAAAAATATATTCAGAATTAGACTGCCAAGTCGGAATCACTTGACAGTTTTTGATGCAGTTTGCATTTTTTATTTAGCAGACTTATAGAGTTTAGGAATGGTATCCGGGATATCCTTAAATATTCTACTAACCAGCAGACTGAATCAAGCTCAGTATGTTTGATAAATAAAAAATGCAACCAGTGTATGAAGCAATCCATGAGCACTGAATCGGCATGGAACTGCTATTTGACTGAACGAAACCTCTGCTTCAGTTTGGACGACAATGCTTTTGTTTCTCCACCGGATTTTCAGATGTTCTGTACAGATCGCATTTCTCAACCGATTCTCGTGAAATATTAAGCAGGTTCAAAAATTATATGAATTTTTAGTCACGATTAGATCAGTCGCAAGGTCTATAGCTCACTAGTAGATAGTGTTTCCAGTTCTTAGCGACATAACAGTCTGTGCCAACCCGCATTAGGCCAGCGTGGGGGCTTCCCGTTCCTTCTCATCCATGTGCCTGTGCCCAGCGGTGGGACGTATATAAGCTGATGATGAACAGTGTGTGAATCACATGTCAAACAATCTAAATCTTGCTTCTAGGGTACTTATAACCATTACTTCTTCTTACTTCTTTGGCTTTACACTCTTGAGTGCTCGTGGCCTCGCCGATGTTTGTGGCCCGCTTCACAATGCGACGCCTTCTCGAACCCTTAGCAGTAGAAACTAGCTGAGATATCAATCTACAGTATGAAATCTAATTAGTAAAACAATGAAATAAGATAAATTTACCTATGATTGTTAATAATTTTTACTATGGGACCAACTTTGTACGTGCCTAAAAATTCTATTTCAATTAACAGACGAAACTATATGACATTGTTTTTTTGTTCATGGACAGGGTTCTATAGTAAAAGTTATTACAAAAGATGGGTAAATTTACCTTATCACGAATTAGATTTCATCCTTTATTATGGCATCACTTTCTACTGTCACTGTTGTCTGACCAAACTACATGTTAAGATGAACGTGTCCCTGAGGATCTACAGATGGCTCACATATGAAATACTAGATGCATCTTGACAAGTGTGATTCACATAAAGGTTGTGATTTTGTAATCGAACAGTGACCTGTGACAATCTATGAAATATTGAGGGAAAAATGATATACAGAAAGTCGTCTTAATATGATGTTTGGATTTGAGCCAAAAAGCTCGCTACATAACATGATTATTGACAAATCTTGCCGCAAATGTAATGCTCTCTTAGTCCAACATATAGTGGCTATCATATCGGTCCTAATCATGTTACTTAGCATAGTAAGCAATAAAGCAATCTTGAATGTATCTATACAATTCTAAATTCAATTATTAACAATTTCCCTGCTAAGTTGTATACTTGTGATTCGCATATTTTTTACGCTGTAAAGTACAGTTGGTTAAGCAGGGAGGTTGTTGGCTAGGTGTAATGCCTACGTCCATTTTCGTTGAGGCAGCCAAGCGCTTACTTGGACGTTGGCATGGAAGTTCGTTTGACACCCTAATATGACTGTTTTTACGACAGGCAAAGAGGCTAATGTAAACAAATCGTATTAGCTCAGATTTTTAGCTCTTTGCTAACGATTAGATTGTACAATGTAATAAAAGATCAAAGATACTGAACGCGAGGTTATTCTTAGTCGTGATAAGTGTTCAGTTATTTTGAGCACTTTTTTGACGACTATTTAACCAAGTCAGTGTCCTGCCATATAATAATATCAACACCAGAAGACTGGCAAGCGTTATGAATACCTTTGGCACCGTTTGGTAACTAAAATTTGTAACCAGCTTCGAAACGGGAAAAATTCCGTGTTGCAACTGGTTACAAAATGGGAATTTTCTATTGCCGATTTGTAACCGGCGTTGGTAAGCGTCTTGGAATCGAGCCTAGGCTCCTAGCACATAGAATTTAGACTGCATAAACCATCCTGTTGAAACTCTCTTAGAAAAATCCTATTCTATGAGAACGGCCCATACAATTTTGTATTTTTTTAAAACTGTTTAAAAACTAAAGCTAGGAATCTCGTGGCGAAAATTGGTCATATAATTTATATGCGTAAGTCAAAGACAAATATTATTTATTCAAATAGGCCTAGCAACAAGCGCTTTCGAATCGTCAGTTAATATACTATTTAATTAATTAGAGCAATTTATTGATGCTATTATTATTATTTGAAATAAATATTGATTTGCTGTAACTTTCGTAACACAATGAAATTATTAATGTAGACATAATTAAGTCCTTAAGACTGCGCAGTACGTTCGGTTCTCCATACAAACGTATTTATGCTCTCATTTTAAAACGCCAGGCTAGAATAACATGTAACTTTGTATACACAATGGGATCCGGCATATCTAGGTCGGATCATAGTTTCTGTTGCTTGAAATTATAATGGAGAAAAAATACAGCGATTATTAAGGTTTTCATACAAGCCGTAAAAAACTCAAAAAGCCGCTGTATATTTTTTTTCTTTTACAATTTCTAGCAACAGAAACTATGATCCGACCTAGATATGCCGGATCCCATCGTGTATACAAATTTTCATGTTATTCTAGCATGGCGTTTTAAAATGAGAGCATAAATACGTTTGTATGGAGAACCGATCCACACCAATCGTACTGCGCCCTCTTAACCATGTAAAAAAATGGGTTGTCTGAGAATTCAGTTGTGATTGTGACACTCCTGTTTTACTTCTACGGAAGTCGCGACTCTTAAAACGTAGTGATTATATTTGGCATAAACTTCTATAGGTGACTCCGGCCACGAAACCAGCTACAAACAGGGAATTTTGTATTCCCATTTTGTAGCCAGTTACGAAACTTAGTTACTAAACAGCACAACGCAGGCCCAATACGTAACCGACTACAAACGGAATTTATGATTCCGATTCTGTAGCCAGTCAAGAAATGTAGTTACTAAACGGTACCAAAGGATTACCTGCGTATACCGCGAAGGTTCAAAATTGTGTGGCAACATGTCCTTGATCTTTGTAATGTTCGGAACTATTTGATAAGTTTTGTGATTCAACGGTCTCAGGCGAGCTTCAAATACAGCTACGCTATATACTGGCCATTGGGTGGGGTTAGGTTAGACTACTATAAGCGACTTCACGACCGGGGCAAGCCGGGCGCAAAAAGGTCCTAGCACCGGAATTCGTTGTATAATTCGCGTTGTAAAGTAATAATTCGGCTGCCTATCGGTGCTAAGGCTTCGTTGTGATATAATAACTCTATTGTGATGTAATTGTTTGAATTTTTCATCTTGTTTTATTATAATATGGACAACACGAGGATAGCTTTAAAGGAGCGTCGTGTTACTAGTGTATGAAGCGACCGCTTTTGATATAACATAGTATTTATGTTTCAATTTTAACTCTGAAGAGCCGTGGCTCTATGAAATTATGTTCAGTATGACATTGAGCCCATTTGTATCTATATCAATAAATTCTGTCCAATTTCATGGTTGTTTTATTTTGAAAGTTACAATATAAAATCAGTCAAGAGTTAGATGGAGGGCAGGGAGGTGGAGTGAGGGCCGTAGGTCTTGTTCAGCTGAAGGACGGTTTTCTGCAACAAAAACACGAGTCGTTTTGACAGGCAATTTTAGAAGTCGGTAGCGCAAAAAGGGTTATTATTATTTAATAAATAACCCAAATGTTTGGTTACGAATATCGTAGCTATGGTCTCATCCCGCAAAGAACAATTTATCTCCAGTGAAATACTCCACATAGATCGTAGCGCCGTTGTGTATTTAGTAAGAACTAACCGCACGACCGCTGCATCTCTGTCACTTCAATATGCAAGTGCGATAGAGATAGCACCCAGTGACATCTGGTACAAACAAGTTAAACTAACATTGCTATAGAAAAATTCATACTTCGAGCTGAAAGGCCCCTGAGTTATCCTATATCTATCGTAGAAATAGATATAAACTTTGTAATTTCTTACTTCAAATATTTGACATTTATGAATTGACGTTTGTAGTGATGCGGCTAAGACGTATTGTCAGTGAAATCAAGTGATGATTATTAATGAATGGTTGATTGCATCGATTTTACAGCCGGGTCAAAAATACGGAAAGAAACTGAATAAGCGCACAGTGATACCGAGAAACTTGGGTTAAACTGGACACTTGACAAGCGATTTTTTTTTCAACATCGTCGTTGTTTCGTTCAGACATCAATTGAACTATTGTAGGAATACATGGCAAAAGTATGTTCACGGTTCGTTCATTATTCAACTTTTTTTTTATGTAGTTTTTCAAGATTTAATTTTATTGATATTTTGGACGACAATCCAAGCGGCAATACTGAATTATTAGAACCTATAGGTCCTACTTGCCGGATGCTAATTTTATTGGGGAAAAGGCCGCAGCTTGTTTCGGTAAGATGGCACGCATCTCCGCGACAAGGTGGGGCGTTTCAGTACCCCCTCGTATGCGGATGTCAAAATTGTCCAATCAAATAATAACCTTGGGATGTAAAACAATAGATTCAAATGTTTGGCACGGAATTTAAACATACGAGGGGGTACTCGGGAACGAGGTGGAGGGAATGTACGTATATTTACCCTCTTGGTGTAGCACGCGAAGCACTTGACGTGTCCCGCGTAGCAGTCGTCGGAGGCCTGCGATAGTACCCGCGCCGCCACGCGCCCGCCCAACGCCTCCGCCGAGTAGAACATGCCCACTTTGTGACGGAAACTGCATATAGCGATCACAAATACATTATTGTCGCTGTCCCCAGAATGTAGGCCTGCAGACCTTTGTGACGCGACGACTCGCCACAGCTTCCAAAGTGAAACTCGTAACCGCCTTGATGCCTGTCTTCGCCTACTTTCAATTCAACAATTTCAACATGACATCGAACGATGAACTTTATCCTGTAAGTAGGCCGCAATGCCACTTTTACAAGTCAAAATCTCCTATTTCTGAAAAAGAAACGCGGAAACAAACTCGGCCGGTCAGATTTGAAGGCACCAAGTAGTAAGCTTTGAATGAAATTGAAACCAGGCGAAGTTACAAGGTTTAACGGAATATATAGGTATGTAGTCAACAGCAAAAGTAGATGATCATTTTAGTAACTTGTCATCACTACTTTAACGCATCCCAACGTCGCAGTATGTTTACTACGTTAGTACTAAAATAAACATTTAAATTTGCTGCTCACTGTACTTTTTACAGCTAAACGTTCCAGTGGACGTCACTGATCCCGTACTTTGACACTTTCATAAGTTATATTATAACTGACTGAGCGAGCGAAGCGTCTCCGTTTCAGCTTTCGACAAAAACTGTTTCGTATGTCCGGATGTTCTCCTCTACAGGTCGCATTTCTCAACCGATGCTCGTGAAATTTGTGAGCAGGTTCGATAATTAATTATATAGATTTTTTTTGTCTAATCTGTTTTTGGAAATTTGAGAAATTAAAAAAATGCAAAGTCTACAGCTCACAGAGAGGCAAAGTCTGAGATAGAATTAGAGATCAAAAATGTAAACAAACTGTAAATCTGACATGACTTTCCTTTTTAAAACCTCTTGTCATTACCAGTAGCATAAATCGTATATCCACATATTTTATTAAAACAACACCAATACGTTATTAACAACGCTACTTAATTCAGAGTGGTTATTTTTTGTATTAATTTAAATTTATTTCGCTTAAACTTTGAACGCGGAAATTTTTTGCAAGTATTCCAATGATTTTCAATTACCCACTTCATACGTTAATTTTTATGGTGGCAACTCACTTGTTTACATTTTTGATCTCTAAATCTATCACCGATCTTAGTATAATAAATTAATAAATGATAATGATAACAATAAGTGTCAACAATTGAATATTAACCCTTAAATGCATAATGATGTATATATGCATCGTATATTTGATGGTCCGTGGCTCAAAATGCAGCTATCCAAAATCACATTTATTACTTTTATACAACATGACACATCGATTTCAATTTATTAAAAAGTTATACAAAAAATCATGCATTTAAGGGTTAAGAGTGCGCAGTACGTTCGGTTCTCCATACAAACGTATTTACGCTCTCATTTCAAAACGCCGTGCTAGAATAACATGAAACTTTGTATACACAATGGGATCCGGCATATCTAGGTCGGAAATTAGTTTCTGTTGCTTTAAATTATAATGGAGAAAAAATACAACAATTATTAAGGTTTTCATACAAGCCGTAAAAAACTGAAAAAACCGCTGTATTTTTTTTCTTTTACATTTTCTAGCAACAGAAACTAATTTCCGACCTAGATATGCCGGATCTCATTGTTATTCTAGCATGGCGTTTTAAAATGAGAGCACAAATACGTTTGTATGGAGAACCGAGCGTACTGCCACGTACTGCGCCCTCTTCCGGTGGCCACTATTGTGACCTTTACCTTACATATCGTAAAGTGCCCAATTGCATATGTTACAGTACTTGTTTTGCGGCGCGAGCCAGTTGTCAAGCCGCTTGCTCCGCATGATAGCAGTCAGCCGCTGCAGCAAACTATAGTTGTCGTTTTGAATCTTGCGCGCGCGGTCCGCCTCGCGTTGGTGCTTCTTGAGTTTGACCGTCACGTGCGCGCGCGGCGGCGGCGCGCGGGCGTCGATCGCCGGTAGGGCTGTGCGGACCTTGAAGATACAACACCGGGCCTGAGGGCCTACTCCGAACTTCGAAAATCGAACTTCGTATCGTTCCGTCCCTTTCTGTTTATTTAATCGTATGGCATTTATTTTCGAACCGTGAGATCTTCGAGAAGACAAGTACGGTTGCCAGTTTTTGTTGCACTTTTAGCACCACCCGGGGGTCACGTGTAGGGTAACGGTGGGTACTCCCTACGGACGTGGTGCAACTTCGACCCCCCTTTGTCAAGTGAGTGGGCAACTTGACTGTTAGAAGTTCTGAAGCCGCCCGAAGGCCTCTAACTTGGCTTACCGACTGCTGTCGTAGACAGCAGCCGGGATCAACGGCTTAACGTGCCTTCCAAAGCACGAGAGCGCTCAGTTAGTAACCACTCAAAGCGGTCACCCATCCAAGAACTGACCTTCGCCCACATTGCTTAACCTCGCATACCGCACGCGGCAGGCGGGTGCCGCTGGGCCACGAACGCGTCCCTTTCTGTCATATAGTGTATAACACGAGAGTGAAAGGGACGGCACGACACGAAGTTCGATTTTCGAAGTTTGGAGTAGGCCCTCTGTTACGTACTGTACGTCGAAACCACTTCGTACCTTGTCACGGTAACAAGAATATCAGATCTCTAGCAGCATTCATATTGATTTTCACTGTGACAAAGTACAGTGGCCCACAAATCAAACTTGAGTAATGACTTTGAAACTAATCACAGGGTAAGGATTCCTATAAAGATACTATACGAGTTCCACCAAGAGAAACACAAAAGCTCTGTACGCAGCTTTTAGAACGTCTGGCGACTTACCATAAAACGACCTCTTTAATTTGGGCGGGTAATCGCTTATTTGCCTCAATGTCATGTCAAATACGTAGTTTGAAGCAAAAAAAAATGCGAAACTAGGTATAACAAAGAAAGAAAAGAAAAAAGGAAGAAAAAACATTTATTAAGAGGGCGCAGTACGATTGGTGTGGATCGGTTCTCCATACAAACGTATTTATGCCCTCATTTTAAAACGCCATGCTAGAATAACATTAAAATTTGTATACACGATGGGATCCGGCATATCTAGGTCGGATCATAGTTTCTGTTGCTAGAAATTGTAAAAGAAAAAAATACAGCGGCTTTTTGAGTTTTTTACGGCTTGTATGAAAACCTTAATAATCGCTGTATTTTTTCTCCATTATAATTTCAAGCAACAGAAACTATGATCCGACCTAGATATGCCGGATCCCATTGTGTATACAAAGTTTCAAGTTATTCTAGCCTGGCGTTTTAAAATGAGAGCATAAATACGTTTGTATGGAGAACCGAACGTACTGCGCAGTCTTAATGACAAACACAGGTAATAGAAGTTTACAAAAAAATAGGAGAACACTGTTTGTCAGGAAAGGGCCACAGCTCAGCATGAGGCTGGCAAAGCCAAAGGACACCAAATGATATAACTCTCTCTCTCTCTCTCTCTCTCTCTCTCTCTGTCGCTCTTACTCAATTTAGTATATGACCATCTTGTTCGCTAGTGGTATTGTTATTTGGGTTTTTTTATTTGATATCTTCTCTAGGGTACTATGTGTATTGTGTAACTCATATTATGAGTGGAAGTCTCATTTCAACCCGTTCCATTAGAAAGAGACTTTAGTCATAATAGAAGTTAAGTACTAATAGTGTATACAACTGTTACAAAATAAGGCATTAAAACACTAGTGTGGTTTAATGAAACGAGCCACAGGCGAGTTCATAATAAATCACACGAGTGATTCTAAGAGTGCCTTCTGACAGACGGAACCCAATACCTTGTAGGATTGTCGTGTGAGTAACTGTAAGTGATATCATACCGTTGAGTTTTTGGTGATGGAAACCTGCATACATCTGCGAAGAAATTCAAAGGCGTATGAGAAATTCCGGACTGGGCCAGCGTGGGAACTATAACGTCTGTTCCGTGACTTCCGTCTCATCTCATCTATGAGGCCTGTACCCAACAGTACGACGTATCTAGTGATCGGCTTTTTTTATACCACGTCGGTGGCAAACAAGCGTACGGCCCGCCTGATGGTAAGCGGTCACCGCAGCCAATGGACGCCTGCAACGCCAGGGGTGTCAAATGCGCGTTGCCGCCCTATAAAAAAATATACACTCCTTTCTTGAAGAATCCCATACTGTAGTTCCTCGGGAAAACCTCGGCAGGGAGCTCATTCCACAACCGGAGCTTCCGAGGGAGGAAGTTCCTCTGAAACCGTACCGTACGCGACTGTTTAGGTTCTAAGATGACGAGGAGGATAAGGTGAGGATGAATTCATCATATCAGCCTGTAACGATCCCCTCCCCTTGTGTAACTTTAATTAAATGTATATTTACGAAGATGTGATTTTATTAAACTAACTACAGCTTAAACTAGGAAATGACCAACGTGAATCGTCTAGGGTACGAGTAGAACTGCATGAATAATGTTATTAACCGTAAAACCCAAATTCTTTTATGTGAATACTTGTCAGGTTCTGGACTTTGTCTTAATATTAATTCAAACCTAGCTTACCCTAATTTAATAATAGAATAAAATTTCTAACAAATCTTGGCTAAAATGTGTATTTACCGAAAGTTAAATTAACCTTTAACTGACGTGGTATACGTCTCACAGACGTCATGTCTATATTTTGAACTCTGTCACCGTGACAGAAAGTGTTACTTTGACAGTACTCTAAACACATCGTCAGTTAAAGGTTAAGATAATAATAATTTAAAATTAAAGGTTAAGAAGTTAAGATAATAATAATTAAATCCGTTACCGCATCGGTAGCAACTCTACTATGTTTGAAATAATCCTAAATACACAAACTTTCAACTTTTAAATATAATAATTTCCTATATGTTTTAAATGAACTCTTAAATAAAAATTCCAGTGTCACACTAATTCAGCCCTAACTAGCTCTTTAGGTGAATTGTTTGTATTATACTTACATACGTACTTTGCTACTGAATACACCTGGGTGAGGATTGATCGTCTAGCTAGCCTACATAATACCTATTCATTCATATCCTATATAAATAGGTATTCCTGACAATACTCTGCCAGTGTATCGGAACCTAGTTTTCTGAAGAGAAGTAACACCAAGAAACTCTTCAGTCTATGTTAACAGTATTTATTATTTAGTAGTCTTCCTAATCATATCCTAAAACTGGTATAATCAGAGAACTGCTCAGCTTGCCTCATAATTGGATTTTATTAATGAAGGCCTCTGTTTGTCATTAATATAATTTAACCCAGAGAACTGCTCAGTTAGTTAGTCTCATTGGAAAGTTAAAGTCAATGAACGGCTCAGCTAGTCATTAAATTAGCTTATTCTGAGTAAATTTTAATCATTTAACTAGAAATCGCAACTCTAAAAGAAATTATCCTTTTTATACCAAAAAATGACAGTTATTTCACAATTAACGACAAACCTAGAATAAACTAGTGGCTCTGTGAGCTGCAGACCTCGAATTTTTTTTTTCAAATTTCCAAAACCTCACTCGATAAAAATTTCTATATAATTATCATTCTATTAAAAGGAGCTCATTCAATCTGGCTCCTACTTTCCAAGGTACAACCGTGTCTGTAGCCAACGATCTCGAGCTGCTTGGCATGACGTTAAGCTCAAACCTTAACTTCGGCACTACCATCGAGTTCAAAGCCGGAACAGCGGCCAAAAAGCTGAGCATCCTAAATAAGGTCAAGCGATACTTCACCCCTGGGCAGCTTCTATCTTTATATAAAGCCCAAGTCCGGTCTTGCATGGAGTATTGTAGTCACCTTTGGGATGGCTCGGCTAAGTACCAACTTGCCGCACTCGACTCGGTGGACCGCAGAGCCAGGAGGCTCATTGGCGGCAGTACGGTAGTGGGAAATAAGCTGCAGAGCTTAGCACATCGACGCAAAGTAGCATATCTGTGCATCTTCTACAAACTGTACTTCGGTGAGTGTGCTCAGGAGCTCCATGAGCTCATACCGCCTTCCCCCTTCTCCCATCGGACATCCAGACGTACGGCTGGCTCCTGCTGCTGGCTGGCTGGTCCTTACCTGGTCGAAATTCCTCTAATTCGAACCAAGCGCTTTGCATCTTCTTTTATAATGCGCACTTCTAAGGTTTGGAATTCTCTGCCGGCGTCTGTATTTCCGAGTTCATATAACCTAGTGAATAGGCATCTTCTGGGTGAGCTCGCTTCATCGTCGGCCTCATCTTTGCCCCCTGGCTAGATGCTGGCCAAGAGCAATCCCATTTTTAATAATAAAACAAAAATCAAACATGCTCACACAAGTTCACGAGAATCGGTTGAGAAATGCGACCTGTAGAGGAGAACACCCGGACAGACAGACAGACAGACATACGAAATAATTTTTGTCGAAACCTGCAACGGAGACGCTTCGCTCGCTCGGTCAAATAATATTTTTGATTACGTTAAAGGCTTTTTCAACCATTGAAGTACTAGGGTTCCATAACTCTCAGCTAGTGGAGTTCGAAATTTAAACTAGGACGGTTCTGTCTTGATCTGTTTTGATCATATTGAACACTTTTCCAACCATGGTAGTACTAGGGTTCCATAACTCTCAACCAGTGAAGTCGAAATTTAAACTAGGACGGTTCTGTCTTGACCTATTTGGTTATATCGAAGACTTTTCCAACCATTGAAGTACTAGGATAACATAACCCTCGGCTGATGGAATTCGAAATTTAAAGTAGGTAGGTTATTTTTAACAAGTAGTTGGAACCATCGACAAGATCTCCAGGGACTTTTCTAAACGTTGAAGTACTAGGATTACATAACTCTTCTACTGTTAGAGTTCGTCAGTTTTGATATTAATCCAAAGTTTGCTAGACCTTTCGTCACCGTGTGTTCCTTGGAAAAATATGTGCGATATTGTTCAATTCTTACGTTTGACATTCGCTAGTACTTTCAAAACTACCTTCTTTTCACGAAGTTTCAAATAACTTCACATCACGTGGTCTAATAGCTTTATTGCGTTCCATTATGCTTATTGGCTATGTGCACGTCTGAAACGTCAAACGTCAAAGGTCCCGAGACAATGTCAAAACTCAGAGATGTCAAATAATGACACATGAATATTTTATTTACTGTAGTAAACGAGAAAGACCCCGTATTGGAAATTTTACTGAAATAAATAAGAGAATAAATAAATACATACAAACGAAACGAATCGTAGGAAACCGTTAAGAAACCAATAGAAAACGTGAAAGTAAATTCGACAGTTGTCCCCGGTAAGTACACATTTCTGCCATGGTGTGCGCTACGATCGCCTAGCTTACCCCCACCACCTACTTCGCACATAGCCAATAGTCCAATTGCGTTCCGTTACAAGCCGAAGGACGTCCACTGCTAAACATAGGCCTACCCCAAAGAGTGGCACAATGACCGATCCTGCGCCACCCGCATCCAGCGGACACCTACAACCTTCACCTTGTGGCATTCAGTCCACCTTGTGGCGGGCCTACGTACCCACGCTGCGCCTTTCGGTACGTACGGTCGCCACTCGAGAACCTTTCCGCCCCAACGGCCATCGGTTCTACTTGCAATGTGACCCTCCCACTGCCACTTAAGTTTAGCGATCCGGGCTATGTCAGTTACTTTGGTTCTACTGCGGATGGCCTCATTTCTGACGCGATCACGCAGATACTCGCAGAAGCCCTCTCCATTGCTTTTTGGGTATCTTTGAGCCTTCTTATGAGGCCCAATAGATGATGATTACTACCTACAAATACAAATAGTTTGAACATCAAACCTACCTTCGACCTATGGTCCTGGAACCTCCTTTCCTCCCAAGGTTGAACGTACAGTTTATCACGCCGAGACAGCATAGCTAAGTCGCGAGTTCAACGCCGAATGTAGTATACTATCCGTTGAATCAATAGTTGCTATGTCAACAGTGACCTGTTTATGTTGGGTTGATTGGATTGACTTGGATTACCATTGTTACGGGCGTACAATGGAAAATATCGCGTTATTAAAAAAGTGTAGGTTTCCTTAGTTGCCCAATGAACTTGATTAAAAATATCAAATAATAACAAGCAAAAGGGAATACCTTCGCAGCGTTTCATAGGTTTTTTGGCATAGGTACTTATGTAAGTACGGTGACAATACAATATTATGGCACCATCGAGCTGTCTGACGGTGGAGACAGAAGGTGGCCATAGCAATACTTAAACTACATAAGATAAACCCGTTGTTTGGGCTCAATGGAACCCTCTTAACGAGTAGTTAAAGACTATGCAAAAAAGTACAGTCGGCAATAAAAGCTTGTACCAATAATCGTGAGTTATTCGTCCATTTGTCGCGCACATACTTAATGCAAATTTAAGACTTATATGGTTTTCTCATGGATGCCATTGTCAGAACTGGACCAAATTTATATTGGACCACACGGGAAGTACCAGCTTTCAAACAAAAAAAGAATCATCAAAATCGGTTCACCCAGTCGAAAGTTTTGAGGTAACATAAAAAAAACGAATTGAACTCCTCCTTTTTTGAATTCGGTTAAAAATGATTTTTTTGACAGAAACTTATTTTCCTCAACCTACTGAAACGATACATTGTTAAAAGATACCACCAAGTTCAAATGACTTTTACCACGTCCAAAACCTCATAATAGGAAATTATTTATGTATAATTTCATTTTCAGATCAGTCATAACAAGCCATCATGGTTTTTGTATTATTTTGATCAAATAGTAGATTGTATGACAAGGGTCTAAAATAAGCCCGACGACCACGGTGGTAATACTAATATGACGCGCTGCTCAAAATATTGGACTTTTTTAAATATTGTGAAATAGGGACTAAAAAACTTGATGTTGTGCCAAATGAATTCAGTTTCCTGATTGGTCGATCTTAGTGGTTGTTAAAGTAGTATGCGTGTGCCAAATGGCTAAACTGTACAGTCAACTGCAAAAATATGGGTGCATACAACTTGCTCAAAAATATGTCCTATAGATCTTATGTCGGCCGATTAACACATTCCCTGTCCGAAGGCCCCCAACTCCCCACGTTGGGGGCAGCTTGATGAAGCTTTTTTCCAGGAGGAGGTTGTTCACGGCTACGAACTACAACTGTCACTTGGACTTGTGACATTGAAGGATAATTTTGTATGGGGACAGGGAACGTTTCAAGGTTGCGGTACGTATTTATAAAAGGATTAAATCGATACGTATTTTTGCAGTTGACCGTACATCATTTGCGATTTTTCTTTGGAATTGGGCTCGTACGCCGTCCACTAATACCCAGCATGGGATCTAAGAAAGGACATTGAAATAAAAACCATCTTGCAAATTAATAAATAAATTATATAGTTAAATATAGACTGCACTTACAATGGTATCATATCATCGTTACGGGGGAATATACATGAAACGTCAAACACATGGTTAAAAATTAACATTATACCTTGAGCAATACAAAAATAAAAAAAAACTCAATCACTCTATTAACTCTAATCTTATTCATTAATACAGTTGTTAGCTTCAATCCGGTGGAGGTACTTTGGTACCAAAAAATCTATACAATTTTGAAAAAAATCACCTTATTCGGCGTGAGGTACAAAATCGTTTAGACATTTACATACAAGTCAATTTAGTGTATTAGGAATGTAAGTTTGCGTAATTCCTCCACTTTTGGCAATGTTTAAAGTAAAGCTTCCCTTTATTAAGGTGATATTCCACGCTTCATTGTGGGCCGCTAGTCGCGCGGTTTGCTTTCGAGTGTGGAATATCACCTTTAAGGTTATGTTAGTGCTATCTAATCGCAAATGTGTTAGTTACATCGAATTTTTTGTTGTATACGCATCTGATTGACACATTGCTTGCATTTTGTGACCCGTAGAAGTGTTTGTGCTAGCCAAATGCAAAGTCGAAGTCGGAAGACTAATGCAGTTTAGAATTTCTTACCACCAGCCTTTTCTACCAACACGCATTCGTCAACACATGATAACTACGAATAGGAAAGCAGCTACCCCATTTCATCAAATAGCTGTGTCCGTTTTCGCTTTGAACACCTGTAACTGCGACTTATGACGACTTAAAGCGTTTTTTGGCGTTAAAAGGTAAGTTTACATGTTTAATAGCTGTTATTACAAATATTACGAGCAATTTTTCTACATAATTTCACGAATAACCCGGTCAGTATCGTAACATATACAATATGTACAGCGATCTTCGTCAATCATAATTCTACTAACCTGACAGATCAGTGTCGGTCATCTACCGAGTATAAAACATTTTAAAACTGTCAAATACATCAAAAACATCTAGTTACACGTTTGACATACAATTTGAGACTCGTCATCCTCATACCGTCATCTCGGAGTTCTCCTTAATTAATCCTACATTTCATGAAATACTAAGACCAAAAATTTTACGGTGTTTTTTAAACATTCCATTTAATTTTGTAAATTTGTGCGCCATGTATATTGACCGCGTTGTGACGCGTGAGCGTTTCGGGAACTTTCAGAGCTGGTTCCCACTTGTCGGATGTCGGGTCCGGATTTTAATCGGAGCGTCCAGTGGCAGAACATTTTATATGAAGCTGTTCACATTTGTCGGACACCAATTTGTATGAGCCGCCGACACCCGATAAAAATCCGGATCCGACATCCGACAAGTGGGAACGAGCTCTCAGTCACGATAAGTGACTTGAGTAGCGTTGTATCCAGTAAATGTTAATATTTTACATCATCCTTTAGAATACAACTGGGACAACGCTTTGAGAATGATAATTATTCTGCGACGAAGCCATCAAATGCTGACCGGCCTCTATATCCATTTATAATGTATCTTGTATAGTTAAAATTATTTAACTCGTCCGAGGCGTATCAAAGCAACCAGTTTAAAGGGCGATTTTATAGTCCAAGCTAAAAGACTCAAATTCCAATAACAATTTTATACTTTATGCTTTCTATATTGCATGCTGTGTTCTGTTCACCTATAATTGGTGGCGCAGTTAAATTTAAACCATATGTTATTTTGTTCCAATGTTAATGATTGTTGTTGCCACTACTGGTGAGCCTAGATATAAATAAATAAATAAACTTTGTCATTTCAAATAACTTCAACTATAACTGTTTTGAACCTGTTAGCTATATGCTTAAATAAAGAAACAATCCTGAAAATTTGCTAAAGCATTTGTAATAAGACAGGCGGACGGTATTTCCTTCTATAATGATGTAATTCTCGTTTAAAACAGGTTGACAATTTAATTTCTATTAGCTCAAATCGTATGCCAAACTCACAATTGTATACCAATTCGACATTTCGTAACGTATTTTCCAATATACGCTCTATGCCGTTACAAAAATGCACTCAAGACTTAAATGCAGTCAATACGGGTCTAAAACTGAATGTATTTCCGTTTAAATAAGTAAGTATACATATTAAATGCGTGTATTAAATAATGAAAACGGGGGAAACGCAATTTGCTCTGCATCTATATTCAACAAGCATCAAAACGGTATGGCGAACCATATATATATACGCAATTACTTTAGCGCTTGTTGAATATAGACTATTCTATACAGTTCTACCTTATACTAGGTCTCATACAAAAACCTACATTGGTGCATTACAAATGTCCGCTGCTAAGCAAAATGGCGTATAAAAATAACAATCGATTTACTTCAATACTCGAATGGAGTGTCGGTAAACGTCACTCGCAATAATATGTATACATTATGCCTTCAAGTTACGATAAAAATACAATGGCAGTTATTAGAAAATCGGTTTTGCTTACCGCGAACATAAAGCTTTCCCTTTCACTCTTAAAGACCATAAAATTATATAGGTGGTATCTGCCATAAACTGCAGCAACGGTTTAATATTGGGGCAATTTTTTGTAAGTGATCCAAATTTATTGCAGCGGAAAGCGTTAGTATACATATTATTGGAGTTAATACTTCGACGAAGCCGGTAGTGGCTTGGAATTAACAAAACAGTGCTGATGTATGTTCCACGGATTGGATTGTATTATATATGTTATGTAATGTTTCTTAGTACAGTTAGATTTTAAGTATAAACGCATGAGAAATATTTATTCATCAACGCTTACAACGTGACTTAGACATACATATATGTCAATAGCGGAAAAATCTAGTATATCGTTACTTGGCGTCGAAAGTATTAAACTTAAAAGCGACGACAATACCGTATACATGAATTGAGGAGTTTTTTTCAAAAGGGGTTATTTTTATCTTGGAAGGACTTCTAAAAAGAACCTTGCTTAAGAAAACTTAAGGTCCAATTTAGAAGTAGAGTTACAGAAAAAATAAACCTCTCCTCAATTGTTCATATTTTGTATAAGTAGGTAACATTACATAACATAGCACACATAGACATACGCACCTGTCAATCCTTTAAAATTAATTATTATTTTAAATAAGTTTAGTCCGAGGTACGGTCAGCTTTCACAACTGTATAAAAACTACAATCACACTACATTTAAAGTAATTAATCAGTTCAAAATTATGGAACACAAATCGTTGATGTGATATATTGCGTTAAAATTAAAATATCTACAAAATTAACATTAATATATATAAAAAAACAACACAACAGGTGCCCGACGTTTATCTCACACAAAATACACAGGAATTGTATATACCTACATTGCTATGCCAGTTTTAAATTCATCCGCTTGTTGTATGCGACTGGACTACTATAGTATTGACGCCCGTCGTCAGTGGCGTACAGCAAACGAATCGATATAAACCTACTCGAAGCTATAAAATTTACTCTCTAAACGTATAAGTATATTAATAAAGCTACGAGAGGCAAAAGTCCCTTAGGAAATATTTAAATCTTAAATTATTATATTATTTGTTCTTCAATTTATGTCCTAGATTTTTCCTAGCCACAATTGTAACACAGTGTGATTCTAGACCTTATTACAAAGTTCCCAAGGTTTATTTCACTTCAATGCAGGTATATAGTATTCCCATGCGGACGTATATTAATTACAAAGTATATTTATGTATAAATCTGACAGTTATAATGTATAAGCGAAGCGCTGGATTGTGATGCCGGCGTTTACTGACTAGTGAGAGCCACATCAGTGGAAATCGGCTGAGATTCCAAACCGACGGTCGCAGTTCAAACGACACTCGTATCAGTGACCTTGATAAACGTATGACGCACACGTGTCGTCATGTTTTTTTGGTTCTTCTATTCTTTATTTTGTGGCAACATACATGAACATAATTATGACTTGTGTTTAGATCGCTCCTAATCAGCATGAGGCGTAAGACGCAGACGCGTCGTCATATAATGTTAGTCAATTTTACAATTATATGCAGTTAGTACCCATAACAAAAGCCTTATTGAGCTTACTTTGGGACTAGTTCGATTTGTGTAAACAATTGTCCCCTAATATTTATTTATTTGTCTTTTAATTACTGACAAGTAAGACACACAGATTATATTTGTTTATATTTCGTAGCGCTTCTTCTCACCAATCTCACCAAACGTCATACTTTTCAAAGCGCTAATAGTCAAGACTTGTAAAAGAGCCCTGAACACCTACTTGCAGAATCGCGACCTGGGGCCTTTTCCGTAACTTATAATAGCGGAAGCCTGTTCGCCTCAATTGATTAAAACAATCAGACACAAAATGTAAGAATGTCAGTTTGAACTGCGTCCGTCACACGCGCACTGGGACCTAATTCGTTGTAAATAGACTAAGTTGTAGCTGAAACAGTCTACGCGTTCCTAATCAGACTTTAAGCTAATTAAAACAGGCCATCAAGACGAGATAACTGATCGAGAATAGCAAGACATGCGAGGACGGATATCTTGTCTGGATGGCCGTGTTTTAGCCGAGACTAGAGTTATAATAATGCTTAGTTAGAAAGAATCGTGAAGTGGCAATCGTTGTCACCTCATGGGACCTGTACCGCCATATTTGTACGGATTGACCAGGCATTCCAAGGTCATCTACAACTTACACAATTTATGATAGGGCGTGGACACGAATACATAGCGGGATTTAATAATGATATAACTCTATCATGAAGTTGTCATATATTGGGGACATTACTAATTTACTAGTCAATAAGACAGCATGTTTTGATAAGGTTATCGTCAAGTTATGGCAAACGCACCAACATACAATATTTTACATATTATATTATTTTTGTGGCAATAAAACATATTATATGATTGTGGACATTATATGAAATTGCTATTCAATTATGTTCTTGGCCTGTAAGATGTGATATTTTATTAATAAAGTTCTCAATCAATATCTGTAGATTGCGAGATAATTTATGACTCCACTGTTGCATTTTCCCCGACTGAACCTACCTAGTTGGTTACCAAGTTCTATCTCGACTCTTGTTAAGCTGGACATAATCAAGACAGTGGCGGAATTAGCCATGAAGGCGGTACGTGCCGCAATCGATGACAAACCTCGTCGGCTGAAGGCCTGCGTTCAAGGCCATTTTGAATATAAATAGCATATTTTCATCCCGTTTTTTTATGACATAGGAAGCAGACGAATCGCCTGATGGTAAGCGACTGGCGTCGCCCATGGACACCTACAACACCAGAGTGGTTGTAAGTGAGTTACCGGCCTTCAAGATCGGAGTACGCTCTTTTCTTGAAGGTTTGAAGGTCGCATCGGTCCGGAAATACCGCAGGCGACAGTTCATTCCACAGTTTATCTGTAGTTTTAAATTAAAAAGGATATTGCAGTAACGGAACTTAGCAACCAACTACACACTATAAAATGTCCCAAGAGTACCAAACCCATGACCCAGCATAAATTGCGAGTGAAACTGCTAAAACACGATTTTTTCATTGATGAATTCTCTAGCCCCTTTCAGGCAACCCCCGGGCTGGCGCCCGATGGTTTTTTTTATATAAAAAAGTACAAAATTCCCACAACTCACGATCTCCATGAATGACTTACATAATAACTTACATGGCCAAACATCACAACGTATATGCGTATTGGTGTGTATAAAATGTGTTTGGATCGCTAATTGCAAAAAGGGAGGCGTCTGGACAGCCGATACGCGGAGTAGGCCCTCAAAATAATCGACACCGCAGTATATATATGCTAGAAACTAAATCTTGCGTAGATCAATTTGAGGACCATGTTTCCGTCAATTCTGCAGCTGACTGATTAACTCTACATAAAATACTGCCTGTACAATTTTAAAGCGTACATACAGTAAGTTAGTTAAAATTGTAACCGCTTTGTCAAAGAAAGCGTAAATGGTATTTTGGTAGACCTTATCATTTATAGAGCAACCTAGATTATCAATAATAATTTATTTACATTGCTTGGCGACTAAACATGCCCTTTTTGCAATTAATAATGTATATATTAGTCATTTGTATGAAGCATTCAAACTAAGGTTCGCCGCAGACATGCCAAAGGCATTTCGTGACGATCTACAAAAGTACTATAAAATTTTATATTAATCTAACGTACATTAACTTACCTAAATAATATGATATAGAAAATGCTCTTATGTTACTAATAGAGATGCAATAAAGAAGCCAATTTTTGGTTTATTATTGTAATTATTAATATTTGGGCGTTGTATCAACGCCTTATTTAACGCTAATATAGTGGCCGGTTTCGCAGCTCCCATCTAAAGACAGACCGGACGTAATCAAATATTATTTTATAAATTTCAAACCTAAAATCATAGACCAAAAGTGTTTTTTTTTTGTCTACAGCTCTCGTACTATTCACGAGAGATTTGCAGCTTCTTGAACCATTTTATAAAATTAGGCCATAAACCATAAGGTTTCTACCAACAATTTAATGACCAATTCTGTCATTTCAAAAACAACTCAAGTAACTATAAAACTAGATGTTACAGTTATCATTTAATGTTACAGTGTAACATAAAAAAAAAACTATACCTTAAGTTGTTTTTAAAATCTAGTATATGGGAGGCGAAATCGTCACTTTAGAGTATATTTCACGTTTCGAGAACATATCTCAATATAAAACCCTATATACTTGTACTATGAAACAAAGAAATGATACTAATGTTGGCCCTGTTTTGAATATATCCAAATGACCAATCAGCTATGCATCTCTTGTTTACGTACGTCAATGGAAAGAGATGCGTATATGTGGCGAATAATACCTAAGTGAATGTTTACTTGGCTTTAAAATGACGGTAACTTTTAGTAAATACCGAAGAAAACAAGAAAACGTCGTCTGAAGTCCAAGTTAACAATTAACCTAACAGGGCCCCGTATATATAGGACTTTCATTATAACAGAAACTATTACATTAGTAAGACAATACATACATATAATCACGCCTGTTTCCCAGAGGGGTAGGCAGAGAGGTATTATCTCTATATAAAAATACCCGTGTGGTGCCAGGTAAGAATAGCACCACCTTTCTTCCCTTGGGTGTCGTAAGAGTCGACTATGGGAACTAGGTTGAAGTGTGTTGTGGGCGATGCGCTAGCAACCTGCCACTGCAATGCATTTTCTCCATCTATAAACCTGCAATTGCTAAGTGGCACTGAAATTAATTTTCGTGTGCCCTGCCTACCCCTTTCGGGAATAGAGGCGTGAGTTTATGTATGCATTTAAGTATTGCTGAAGCCAATATGATGCTACTTTTTTCAACTAGTTCCTAAGCCAGGACCCTGTTACGCTACACTTTATTATGGAATGAATAACCATAACAAATTGACTTTGAAACGTATAATGAGGGTTATTAGTAAGGGAAGTGGGAAGTCAGTAATTTCATTACGGTATCTACTTCTAATTATCGCCGCGTTAGATTCCGCCATTTTAGTTTTCGTCAATTTCGAATGTTGTTTTACATGTGCTGGTTGATTCGGGTGGCGTTTTTTACGTTAAATTCGAAAATAATAATAACTAGTGGCTATGTGAGATATAGACCTCACAAAAAAGTTTTATTTTCAAATTTTATAAAAAAATTCTATACAATTATCGAACCTGCTCACAAAAATTCCCGAGAATCGGTTAAGAAATGCAAACATACGAAAGAATTTTTGTGGAAAGCTGAAACGGAGACGCTTCGCTAGCTCGGTAAATAATTTATAAATTTGTAGTAAAACATTCGTTGCTAAAAAAATATAATCGGAGCTAGTAGCATGAGGTTCTTAAGGTTAAAGCTGAACTTATAATTTGGTTAAAAATTAATTGAAACTGCCATTTGAAATTAGTATTTAAACTTCGGTCTCAGTATAGTTTTTTCACAAGACTGCCCAAAAAAGCAGTGTAACGAATCTAATGTTTTTTTTTCTTTTAAGGAGTGAAATGACATAAAGACTGCCAGGGCGGTATATTGAATCCAGAGTGAAGAGAAAGATTCTAAGGTAGAATCTTAAGCTTAACAAGGGTATCAGGTGTTTACGCTCAAATATATTATAATTTTGCTAATAAGTGGCACATACTGCTTTTGACACTTGATATTGAAAAGGGTAGTAATATAAACTCAGAATATAAACTAACCTAACCTACAAAAACTAAACGTACTGACTGAAATACGAACTGTGCGAATACTCCATGAGCGAATAATTCGGACAGTTGGGATTTTAGTCGCATGTTCAGTTTCTCAGTCTACTTTTTATTATTTTCTTATTCAAAATGGAGACTCTAGAAATAGAAAAGCACAACTTTGATTTACTAATATCCTAAGATATGTAGTACTCTTGATTATTACTACATATGAAATACATGTACATAAATAACGCTATTGATACCAACCCGATTCAGGTAAGTAATGATGTTACAACGAAATGGCGGATTTTGACGTATACACAAAATGGCCGAATCTAACTTTGACGTTTAAATAAAATGGCGGCTACTACGGCGGTCTCGGACCGAGCTCTGTCCGTTTAAGCCTTGTTTACATACAGCCGACACTTAATGCTTATTATCAGGCGATTGTACACTCGGCTTCAAATAGATAGTGGCACAGTGGGAGCCAAATATATCGTAAAATATTTTAAAGTAATTAAAAACAGTCAAGATCAATTTATGCCTATTACTGTAGAAATAAGGGTGATATAATTGGCCTCTTCTGCTACTATTCATATGGTGTTGACTGTACATAGATAAGGCGGCGTCACAATAGAGGCGGAACGGAAATTTGCCGAAATAACCAAACAAATTATTAATTAGTTTAAATGGATTAATTTAATTGGCTAATTCTAGACGTCTCGCTCTGCACCCCCACAGTGAAAACGCACCTTTAGGGGCGGGTTGCACCGACTCACGATCACAGATCGACCAACGTTAACACATTCAACGCCAAGAACCCGATTGTAGAGTCCTCTGTGCGTAGCTACTACGCGCTCCATACTGCGAATACGTAGCTACGGCCTGTGAGCGTAGCCAGAAGCACTAGGCGGCAATGAAAGTGTAAAATATGGCGGTAGCTGCCCATGGAACCTTATCAAATTTCCATCAGATTTGACAGAGGGTGAATCAACTTTTTATTGACCGCATATTTACTATTTGCAGTTTAAAAGGAAATTACGAGAAAACACGATCTTCAACAGTTGTCCAGCCGACGTTAATGTCCCCCGAATTTGTATAAAAACGCGATTTGTCTCCTGGACAGCCATGTTTTCCTCCAGAATTCGTAATTTAGCGAGATGGCTATAAGAATATATAGATTAAACACACATGTCGTGAAAACTGATGAAGAAGAAAAAGCCAAGGGCCAAGAAAAAGTCGATTGACCTGGGGCGCTAACGTGAACCGAAAATGAAGTATCTCTCTCTCTGTCGGCTGAATACGCAAGTATAACCGAGAGGTAGATATTTTGTTTTTGTTTCGCGGTAGCCCTGAACACATCTCATGGCAGTCTGGTGCAACCCCCTAAAGTCCCTAAACCCTAGTGTGGAGTCGTTATTATTGTTCGGTCTTGGTTGTGTCCAATCCATTGTCCTATTGTTCGGTTTCGCTACCTCATTATTGTTTGTCATAAAAGACAAGCATACTTCGCAGATAAAGACTGCATGCATTAACATTTTATCAGATTATCAACTCTATCTGTTAAAGGTTTAAGTTGCTTTATTAGGGAGGTATTTCACTCATCCAATATATTTGATTAAAGAAATTGGATGATTTATGAAACTTGGATGGGACCCCGACATTTGATCAAAGATTCCGATGACAGTTAAATCAATATGGATACGCATGAAAAAAAAACTTGGACAAAGATATTGGTTGAGTGGAATTGGCTATGTGCGAAGATATACAATTTTACGTCACCACTTGGCCAAAAAGTGGGTTTTTCCGGACGCGCAGCGTGTGGAAAAACGCGCTTTTTGGCAAGGTGCGGTGTAAATAAATAAAATAGCCTGGCGCTCAAAACGATAATTTGAGTTAGCATCGGCGGGACCTCAAGCCACCGAGCCAGCGAGCGCCTGCTGGTTGCGCGGACGGGACACAACTAGGAGCCTCGGAGTGCGGGCGGGGAGGGGTGGGAGGCACGGGACGGGGCGGAGTCAGCAGGGCGGGTCGGCGCGCGGCAGCGGGCGCACGAGGTAGAGCTTCTCGCCGGCCTTGTTGGTGTAGATGGGCGCGCGCTGGTAGTGCGCCACGAGCTGCTCCAGCGCGGGGAACTTGCGCTGCCCGATGCAGTAGAGGGAGCCCGACACGTGCACGCGGAAGTGCTTGTTGCGGCCCGGCGCCTTCAGCGACACCGAGAAGTCGCCCACCTGGGTGCGATCATCTCACTTTTAAATATAATCAAATTCTAGATATTCTACCTTAAAACGGGAGAGACCGTCTTTAAGGTAGAATATCTAGAATTAAATCTAGCGTTCGCGGCCCAGCGGCACCCGTGTACCGCTTGCGGTAAGCGAGGTTAAGCAATATCGGGCGAGGTCAGTCCTTGGATGGGTGACCGTTTTGAATGGTTACTAACTGAGCGCTCCCGTGCTTTGGAAGGCACGTTAAGCCATTAATCCCGGTTGATGTCTACGATAGCAGTCGTTAAACCAAGTTAGAGGCCTCCGGGCGACTACAGAACCTCTAACAGTCAAGTTGCCCACTCACTTGACAAGCCTAATCCCAATAAGATCTAATTTCCCCCTCAAGTTGGAAGGTCAGATGGCAGTCGCTTCCGTAAAAACTAGTACCAATGTCAATTCTTGGGATTAGGTAGCGAACCCCAGGCATCCTTCAGGATACGTCTGTACTGGGAATAACGCTAGGAGGATGATGATGATCTAGAATCATATATATATTCAAAATTTCTTGAATGTGTATTATTCACTCTGTTTTTGGTTATTTATTTTTTTCCTAAAATATGTAAGAAAATTATTAGTTAGGCCAGTCTCCGACTCTTTACCTGCCATAATTGACGCTTGTCAATTATTATCACTTTTTTTTTCTACCATGAGTGCTTGTGTCAACAATTTAGTTTCCGTTTTTCTTGTTATTTATATTATTATCGTTAACATTTTGCGTAAAAATAATCCTCCAGGTCTTTTTTTAATATCTGTTTATTACACTACATGTACACATATATATAGTTTGCTTGTGCGACTGTTTGTGTTCTGAATAAATTAAAATATATTTATATTTTTCTATTTAGATATCGATTATGTAAGTCTTAAGCAGTAAATGGCTTTATGAAACATGATGTCTAAAATGAATAAAATGCATTGTTTTCACATACTTTAATTTACATGCCTGAACTTGTTAAATATTGTCACGGTAGTCACTTCGAACACCTACTAAAATAAATTAAAGCATGTGAGAACAATGCATTTTATTCATTTTAGACATCATGTTTCATTTTTGTTTTGTGCTAAATGACTATCTATATAGTGAGTGTGAAGAGAGAATAATTACGTTAGTCTCCGAGTCCCGGATGAGGAAGTCCCCGTCGTGGCCGTGTTGGTTGAGCAGCGTGTCGCACTGCGTGCGCGTGATGGCGCCGTAGTACCACGCGCGCCCCAGAGCCCCCCCGCCACCGCCCCCGCCGCCGCCCGCCGCGCGACCGCCCTCGTTCGCTTCGCTGCAACACAACGTACAGGAGAACCCACTTAATATAGCGCGCGTCAAAGCTCGTAAGTAGTTGAACGAGATTATTGCTTAATCCCCTTATTACTCTGGTGTTGCTATAACTGGGGACGCGAGGAGTCCCCCCCCCGGCCCCGGAGTGCTCGCCCAGTCCCTCCTCACCGAGGACAGCTTCATTCAAGTCATCGCTATCGCTCCGCCGGCCGCTGGCGCCCGGGCCGCGGCCCGCCACGCACACACACACACACACACACACACACACACACACACACACACACACACACACACACACACACACACACACACACACACACACACACACACACACACACACACACACACGCGCGCGTCGGCTTGCTCCGCGCCCCACACTCACTATAACAGCTACCGTTTGCATACGAGTTCGGGTTGAACTTCTTCGTTATTTACACTTGTTCTTTCTTCTAATATATGTATGTTAATCTTTAAGGTATATGCAATATGGGCCTCATATGTCCGAAATAAATATGTATTATTATTATTATTTCTCACCTTTGTCACCGCCTGAATAACTACGAGTCGCTCTTCTTTTTTTGAGAAAAATCTACGATTTCGGGAAAAATCTTCAGACAAATCAAACTAAAATACCTACTACTATTAACACCTGTTCTGGGAACAACAAAAGGAAATGTTCTCAGGATATCACCTTCTTTCGCAATCAGTCAAAAACCTCAACAACCCTGTACCACAAAACCGTACAACTCTACAACTCGACAAAATTGTACAGTTTGCCATTGAAAAAATTGATAATTTATATATTGGCGTAGAACACCTACACCACAGTACAGTTTTGTGGTACAGGGACCATGAAATGACTCATCTCATCAGATATTCATATTAATTTATTCATAATGTTAACTAAAATCATTTCAGTTAAATGCTACTATAATATCTATATCAGTTTTTTTTTTTAAATAGTATATAATAAATAAGTAATGGGGATAATCTTACACAAATAGGTTGGAAATGGTTTGGCTCGTATCTGACTGGGAGACAGCTAAGAGTGGTGAAGGATGGATATTTTTCAAACAGGTACTTGGCAACTTCGGGTGTTCCTCAGGGCTCACATCTTGGCCCTGTTCTATTTATTTGCTTTATAAACGACTTAGTTTCCACTATCAAGCATAGCAAATGTCTGTTATATGCTGATGATATGAAGCTTTATAAAGTGGTCACATCAATACCTGATTCGTTGCTATTACAAGAGGATTTGAATAGCGTAAAGACCTGGTGTCTGGAGAATAATATGACTCTTAACGCTGACAAGTGTCTCTTTATTAAATTTACGCGAAAAAAACTACCTACTAACTCAAAATATTGTCTCAATGACGTTGTGCTTCGAGAAGTTTCCAATGTTAAGGATCTTGGAGTATGCCTGGACTCTAAATTAAACTTTATAAATCATATTGATTCAGTTATTAGTGAAAGCAATAAAATGCTTGGGTTTATAAAACGTATAGGCAAAAATTTCAAACGCGTTGACACATTTCAAACTCTTTTCAATGCTCTAGTGCGTTCTCGTCTTGAATACTGTTGTCAAGTATGGAATCCCAGCTACGCAATTCATATCAATCGGTTGGAAAAAGTCCAACGTTCTTTTACTCGTTTTTTAGTGTATAAGACGAGAACTGAGGGAGTTCGTAAAAAAGTAACATACGAAGAGAGACTCCAACGGTTTGAAATGTGTCCTTTACAGCTCAGGCGGTCTTTCCTTGACATGGCTTTGCTACACAAGTTGGTAAACGGTAAAATCGCGGAACCTTACCTGCTGGGTGGTTTAAACTTTACAGTACCAAAAGCTAACACACGATCTTGTCGTCGCACTATCTTTCGCCCGAGTTCTACCAGGACTAAACTGGGCAAGGCACTTCCAGTCCATAGATTGCAAGTAACATGGAACAATTTGTCACTTGAACAAAACTTCGAAATAGACATATTTAGTGATTCTATACAAAATTTAAAGCGCAGAATGTTCAAACAACCTTCATAAGTAGTGCTTACAGTTTTTATTGCAAGTTTTGATTGGTCAATCGACACAAACAAATCTATTAATATATAATTATAGTTATTAAAGTAGTGTAAAAGCCTCGAACTGTTTGAACGTTGTTGCACACCTGTTATTGGTGCATAAATATTACACGTGTCCACTATACTTATGTAACTTTATTTGCTTTGTTTATGTACTGTTGGTGTGTCTTATAAAATAAATAAATAAATAAATAAAAATCGACCTAGTCCCAAACTAAGCAAAGCTTGTACTATGGATACTAGACGACGATATACATACTTATATAGATAAATACATAGAAAACATCCAAGACCCAAGAACAAATATCCGTGGTAAATGCACAAATAAATGCCCTGGCCGGGATTCGAACCCGGGACCTCTAGCTTCGGAGGCAGAGTCACTACCAACTAGGCTAAACAGGCCGTCTGATACCTCTTTTGTGATACTTGTGATTGTAAATCATTAATAAGAATTGTGCATGGCTGACATTATTAAAATGTAAAATAATTATTAGGCATATATGTAAATAATATGTACAATTTTAGATTAGATAAGTATGTTATGTTGACGTGCCCTAACAGGACGTCACATGAACAGCTTATTTTTAAAAAGATCTGTATCTGCTATGTGATATGCAATAAATGATTTCAATTTCAATTAATATTTAGGTCTACAAATTATTTTACACATTTCTAATATGTTATCCCTAGCTATGTTATTATAGCTGCCCTCACGAGAAACTAACGCTGTCAGATTTCGGCCGATTTCCGGAATAGATTACCAAAAGTTTCTGTTTTTAATAGTATGCCTTGTGAAGTGAATTAATACAGTAATGTTTTACCTATACGGCATGGCGAGGTATTCGGCCAGCTCCTGCAGATAGTTTCTCGGCACGAGCCCCTGGCGACCGCGCGAGTCTCGCGCCCGGTACCACTCCGGGTCGGAGGGCGGTCGCTCCACGATCTCGAGCCGGTCGCCCTTCTCGAACGAAAGCTCCTGCTCGTTGTTCGACGTGAAGGAATATAGCGCCACCTGGTGGACAAAACGAATACTATTTCACTAAAACGATAAACGCACGTGTAAACTCGTCGGCCTGTTTAGCCTAGTTGGCAGTGTCATAGCCTTCGAAGCTAGAGGTCTCGGGTTCGATTCCCGGTAAGGGAATTTGTTTCTGTGGTGAGGAGAGACATTTGTTCCTGAGACTTGGACGTTTTCTATGTATTTAAGTATATATCTATTAAATATATCGTCGTCTAGTACCCATAACACAAGCCTTATTGAGCTTACTGTGGGGCTAGTTCGATTTGTGTAAAAAATGTCCCCTAATATTTAAGCTGTCACTCCGGGGACCATGTTTCGAACTCTTCGGGAGTTCTTCCGCAGGATGAGTGAATTTTTCGAGTTATCGCTGAAAAACGGTTTTGCCCAAACAAAAGGACGTAAATGCCGTGCGAGTTGCCTATGAAGATACGACCTTTTTTGATTCAATTAGTTTTTTTTTTGTAAGTCCATCATAAGGATAACTTGCTACAGTGTCCAGTGCCGCAAACTAGTGGAACAAGTGTCTTTTATTCCTGGACTTAATAGTTTTTTTTTTGTAAGTCCATCATAAGGATAACTTGCTACAGTGTCCAGTGCCGCAAACTAGTGGAACAAGTGTCTTTTATTCCTGGACTTAATAGTTTTTTTTTGTAAGTCCATCATAAGGATAACTTGCTACAGTGTCCAGTGCCGCAAACTAGTGGAACAAGTGTCTTTTATTCCTGGACTTAATAGTTTTTTTTTTGTAAGTCCATCATAAGGATAACTTGCTACAGTGTCCAGTGCCGCAAACTAGTGGAACAAGTGTCTTTTATTCCTAGACTTAATAGTTTTTTTTTTTGTAAGTCCATCATAAGGATAACTTGCTACAGTGTCCAGTGCCGCAAACTAGTGGAACAAGTGTCTTTTATTCCTGGACTTAATAGTTTTTTTTTTGTAAGTCCATCATAAGGATAACTTGCTACAGTGTCCAGTGCCGCAAACTAGTGGAACAAGTGTCTTTTATTCCTGGACTTAATAGTTTTTTTTTGTAAGTCCATCATAAGGATAACTTGCTACAGTGTCCAGTGCCGCAAACTAGTGGAACAAGTGTCTTTTATTCCTAGACTTAATAGTTTTTTTTTTGTAAGTCCATCATAAGGATAACTTGCTACAGTGTCCAGTGCCGCAAACTAGTGGAACAAGTGTCTTTTATTCCTAGACTTAATAAAGAACTCGCCCCAAATGAGTACTCACAACAATGTCTAGAACATTCTCCGCCATAGCGTAAGTGTGGACTGGATCCTCCGCATCGCCTTCTTCGCTGGTGTAGTTCGAAGGAAACCTGGACGAACAACAATCATTAGAGAAATTTCCTTTGTGAGACAGTATTATTGAGAAATAACAAAAAAAAATTAGTGCATGCCAATGTTTTCTCAGAATATAGACTTTTCAAATTCGACTCAGAATCCCAAACGTTACTGATTCTAGAAGAAAGTGTTTCTAAATTTCCATTATAAATTTCCATTATAAATTTCCATTATAAATTTCCATTATAAATTTCCATTATAAATTTCCATTATAAATTTCGATGTCGGATTTGTTACCGCTTATAATAAAATTGTTCTAGGGATACTTTTCTTCTTTGAGGGTCGATAGAGTCGAATGAGCTCAAATAGTCCATAGTCAGAGAAAAATGTGATGTGCCAATTTCTTTGGAATTCCTTATATACTTATTATACGATGAAAAACTGTCTCGTGTTTATGTCATTGCCAATGACATAAACACGAAGTCGATGTATTATTACGTATCTATATTTTATTAAATTTCTGTACTGTTGGTTGCATTTTGCTCATAATCTATACTAATATTATAAAGCTGAAGAGTCTGTTTGTTTGAACGCGCTAATGTCAGGAACTACTGGTTCGTATTTAAAAATTCTTTTTTTCTTTGATAGTCCATTTATTGAAAAAGGCTTTAGGCTATATAACGTCACGCTGCGACCAACAGGAGCGAAGACGCGGACGAAGTCGCAGGCAACAGCTAGTTCCGTATGAAATGTGTATTTTTATTTATAAACTACTATGTATTTTTTTATTTAAGTAATAAGTATAACCACAAGCGTACCTAAACAATTTTATCAGGTAAGTGGCTTGACAAGTTCTGTTGTTATCAGGGATTTGTACCTCAAATGGAAAGGATCCCTTGTAGGATCACTTGTGTGTCTATCTGTGCGTCACTCTGTCACAGCCAATTTGCTCCGATACTAGTGGACTGATTGTTTTATATAATTTGTATACTATGCCAAATTCCTCTAGACGATTTTCTGTAATTCACAAAGAGGACTCACCATCCAGTGTGCCCCTGGTACTGCCCCCGCCACCAGCCATCGTTGCTCTTCTCCAGAATAAGTATCCTCGTTCCCTTGGTAAGGGACAATTCGTCAGGTTGTTGCGCCTGGAAATAGCAATGAACAATTGTTACAAGTACTTTATAGAGTTGACGCACACCTTTTGCTTCTGTTCCGTTTAACACGTTCCCTGTCCCCATACAAAATTATCCTTCAATGTCACAAGTCCAAGTGACAGTTGTAGTTCATAGCCGTGAACAACCCGTGGACCCACAGTTGGGGACACGGACTCCTGAAAAAAAGCTTCATGTCCCCACATTGGGGGCCTTCGGACAGGGAACGTGTTAAAAGCCGTTCAGTTTTTTTTGCATAAAACTCGACACTGTAACTCACTTATCGACTCCGTAACGGCGTCGCCGTAGCTTGGTATAACCCAACAGCAGATGATGATTAACTGCTCTAGCCATGATCCATGGTGCTTGCGTGGTGTCTCCTTCTGGAGCTGTGAATTCTTAGACTGTTGTAGTTACCTGGCAGTGGTATTTGACAACAGTGGTGCAGGCGTCAGTGTCTCAGGGTATTCAGCGTCTTCTAGCCCCACCCTTTTTACAGAGTCAAGCCTACCTTCAGCTAATGTTCGGCCACTCTAGCACTCACCCTAGACGCTTGCATGTCTTTCCCTTCTGCAGCTGTGAAACCTTCGACTGCTGGAGTTACCTGGTAGTTGTACTTGACAACAGCAGGGCCGAGGACCTCAGTGTCTCAGGGTATTCAGCGTCTTCAAGCTCCACCCTTTTTACAGAGTCGAGCCTACCCTTAGCTAATGTTCAGCCACTCTAGCACTCACCCTAGACGCTTGCATGTCTTTCCCTTCTGCAGCTGTGAAACCTTCGACTGCTGGAGTTACCTGGTAGTTGTACTTGACAACAGCAGGGCCGAGGACCTCAGTGTCTCAGGGTATTCAGCGTCTTCAAGCTCCACCCTTTTTACAGAGTCGAGCCTACCCTTAGCTAATGTTCAGCCACTCTAGCACTCACCCTAGACGCTTGCATGTCTTTCCCTTCTGCAGCTGTGAAACCTTCGACTGCTGCAGTTACCTGGTAGTTGTACTTGACGACGGCAGTGCCTCAGTGTCTCAGGGTATTCAGCGTCTTCAAGCCCCACCCTTTTGACAGAGTCGAGCCTACGTTCAGCTAATGTTCAACCTAGCCCCCACCCTTGGCGCATGTCTTTCCCTGCTGCAGTTACCTGGTAGTTGTACTTGTCGACAGCAGTGCCTCAGTGTCTCAGGGTATTAAGCGTCTTCAAGCCCCACCCTTTTGACAGAGTCGAGCCTACGTTCAGCTAATGTTCAACCTAGCCCCCACCCTTGGCGCATGTCTTTCCCTGCTGCAGTTACCTGGTAGTTGTACTTGTCGACAGCAGTGCCTCAGTGTCTCAGGGTATTAAGCGTCTTCAAGCCCCACCCTTTTTACAGAGTCGAGCCTACGTTCAGCTAATGTTCAACCTAGCCCCCACCCTTGGCGCATGTCTTTCCCTGCTGCAGTTACCTGGTAGTTGTACTTGACGACGGCAGTGCCTCAGTGTCTCAGGGTATGCAGCGTCTTCAAGCCCCACCCTTTTTACAGAGTCGAGCCTACGTTCAGCTAATGTTCAACCTAGCCCCCACCCTTGGCGCATGTCTTTCCCTGCTGCAGTTACCTGGTAGTTGTACTTGACGACGGCAGTGCCTCAGTGTCTCAGGGTATTCAGCGTCTTCAAGCCCCACCCTTTTGACAGAGTCGAGCCTACGTTCAGCTAATGTTCAACCTAGCCCCCACCCTTGGCGCATGTCTTTCCCTGCTGCAGTTACCTGGTAGTTGTACTTGACGACGGCAGTGCCTCAGTGTCTCAGGGTATTCAGCGTCTTCAAGCCCCACCCTTTTGACAGAGTCGAGCCTACGTTCAGCTAATGTTCAACCTAGCCCCCACCCTTGGCGCATGTCTTTCCCTGCTGCAGTTACCTGGTAGTTGTACTTGACGACGGCAGTGCCTCAGTGTCTCAGGGTATTCAGCGTCTTCAAGCCCCACCCTTTTGACAGAGTCGAGCCTACGTTCAGCTAATGTTCAACCTAGCCCCCACCCTTGGCGCATGTCTTTCCCTGCTGCAGTTACCTGGTAGTTGTACTTGACGACGGCAGTGCCTCAGTGTCTCAGGGTATTCAGCGTCTTCAAGCCCCACCCTTTTTACAGAGTCGAGCCTACATTCAGCTAATGTTCAACCTAGCCCCCACCCTTGGCGCATGTATTTCCCTGCTGCAGTTACCTGGTAGTTGTACTTGACGACGGCAGTGCCTCAGTGTCTCAGGGTATTCAGCGTCTTCAAGCCCCACCCTTTTTACAGAGTCGAGCCTACATTCAGCTAATGTTCAACCGCTCTGGCCCCCACCCTTGGCGCATGTCTTTACCTGGTAGTTGTACTTGACGACGGCCGTGCCGAGCGCCTCGGCGGGCTCGGGCGGGCGGCGCGCGCCGGGCGACTCGGTGCCGCCGCGGACGGGGGAGCTGTTGGACGGCAGCGTCTTCGAGCCGGACCCTTTTTTCACCTTCTTCTTAATACTGGAACGGAGATGTATGTTAATAATGTTAAGACGGTATTTCACTGATAGTCAAATCAGCAACTTTTTGCGAAACGTTAATAACGGTCGGTTAGTAATTAGTATGAAGTTTGTAGGGAAATGTGCCTAATGACGTCACAATTTTCCAAGGGCAAAATGCGTCCTTTTTTCATGTTTATGGAATTAAAAATCTTTTAAATTGCATAAATAAGCTGAAAATCGATGTTATTCGAGTATTTTCGTAAGATTTGTTTAATGGTAATGTAATAAAGAAAAACATTATCTTGTGTTGTGGAATACCCTATTCAGTGGGTCTATTTCTGAAGGGTTTGCAGAGTAACAATTATAAACTTCAGCCTAGTTGGTAGTGATCCTGCCTACGAAGCTGGTCCTAGGTTCGAATCGCAGTCAGGGCGTTTATTTGTGTGATGAACTGATGAACACGAATAACTGTCGGGAAGTTTTGGATGTTTTCTATGTATTTTTATCTATCTATATAAGTACCTATGTATATCGTCATCTAGTACCCATGGTACAAGCTTTGATTAATTTGGGACTAGGCAGATTTATGTAAGACTGTCCACAAAATATTTGTTGTCCAATTTTTGGAACTCCTATTTATTAGTATATTAAGTATATATTTTGAGCTTAGTCAATAAACATTAACCAATATTTAATGCAGATCTATAATCGAAGTTGCTGTCATGTTTGCTGGATGTTGAAATTGGCGATTAGAAATTACGCAAAGTTTGTACTATGGGTACTAGGCTACAATATCCATACTTATAGATAGATAAAAACATAGAAAACATAAACAATTATTCATACTCATCACACAAATAAATGCCCTGACCGGGATTCGAACCCGGGACCTCCAGCTTCGTAGGCAGGGTCACTACCAATTAGGCTACATCCACATTCGAGGTATTGGATATTGGGGGCCGGAATCAATCTAGTACGCGACTTGGCAGAGTTTTGACTAGTGTTGCTAGAATTCAGTCGAAGACACGTCAGCTAGTATTTAAATGAGAATACTAGTATTTTCTCAATGCACTTAGGTCTATTAATTATTCGAGCAGTGACCAAACAAATAAAGTTAGCGATCCCGATGGAAACGAATCGAAGCTGATGATGCGATTATTTTATATTTCAATCGCATTATTTTTTATTATAAAAGTAATATTTTTAACTTACTGCACCCACTTTAGCATGTTTCTGTGTGGCTCTATGGTTACCTGATAGAGAATAATTCCGCCCTTTGTACTGATTAAATTTATGTATTAAAAAAATTCAACTATACAGAGAAGGTTCCCTAGGCATAACAATTAATTAAGAAAAATATATGAATACCCACATCCCTACAGCGGATAACTAAAGACGCATCGCTTTATCAACACGGATTGACATATCTGGTTGGAGATCGGCTTTCCGTGTAATTAAATAATTCCTATATTTATTTTTCCTCACAGTTCAGCCACATTCTGATTCATGCATTGTTATGATATGATATGAATGTTATGAATGGTTGACGAGTTCAGGCATCTCAGGCGACCAACAGGGCTGGTTCCTTCTTTGCCCAGCGGCTTAGTCTAGCGGTGCAAAAAGGCAATGCCGCCAGCGTCTTAGGGTCGTGAACTGGGTGGGGCTTTCTATATGTACATATATAAGTGGTTTATTTATAAGTCTAGTAAGTCAATCATTTAATCATGCATTACAATAAAATTGTACAGTCAAATACAAAACAATAATAAACTAAAAATTTGTCAAATAACCCGCCCCGTGCCATTCCAGGGGCAAAGGTGCCCATTACGCTCGCCGCGTTCCCGCGTTGAATCGTAATGGACAGCCTCTGCACCAGGAAAGAGCCGGAGCGGGGGTCATGACCCCTCTCTCGCAGACGCTGCCCAACCTCTCTGAGGAAAACTCTAGCCTCTGAGCCCAAACAACCGGTTGTCTCGACCGCCAGAGGGACAAACAAATAATTTGTAAGAGCGGCGTATTTTTCCCGCTTTCTCAAGGCTGCCGCCTCCGCAGCCGCTCCCGCAGCCCTCACCGTGCGACCAAGGTGTGTCTATTAAGTAGTTTTCTTTTATAATATTCTATTTGTATTACTTAGAGCAATTTATGAGTTCAACTGGTCTTATGCGTTTTTCTGTATAACTGTTGAATAAGCAAACTGTAAAAAGCTCTAATAATTTATGGATATAAATAGGGAAAGTACCTCACGCTTTGAACAGTTGAAGAGTGTCTTTTCAAAAGGGTTTATTTCTGTAACTCTACTTCTAAATTGGACCTTAAGTTTTCTTATGAAAGGTTCTCTTTAGAAGTACCGCTAAAATAAAAATAAGCCCATTTGAAAAGACACTCCTCAGTTCGTCTCTTAACTTGACCGACCGTCGAAAACTACATTTTTGTAGTGACATGACAAATACAGAGCCACAGTGATTAGTAGAGCGATATAAAAAAACAAAATTATACAACAGAAAAAACCTCCAGAGTTAAACTTATACATAAATAGCACCCACTTAGAGGAAGTCACAGAATTTAAATTACTAGGAGTAATTATTGATTCCGCTATAAACTGGAAAGCCCACATACATTATACGAAAACAAAATTATCGAAGTATATCTACGCGCTTAACCTGATAAAGTTAAATGCAGATATTGCGGCTGCACTATCCGTCTACTACGCGTACATTTATTCTAGTCTCCGATATGGTGTGGTCTTATGGGGAGCTAGCACAGACGCACATGATCTCTTTGTGTTACAAAAAAAATGCATACGAATTCTGGCCAATATACGTGTTCCTAATAGCTGCCGAACCTTTTTCAAAGAGTATGAGCTACTTACACTACCGGCAATATATATAATGGAGGCCATTATGTTTGCTAGGAAACACCCCGACCTATTTGAAACTAAGCTAGATACATATAAAACCAGGAACCAGTATAGGAACAAACTAAAAATACCCAACTCTAAACTAGCCATCCATAGAAACGGACCCCATTTGGTATGTATCCGAGTTGTAAACAACATACCCGACGAGATCAAACTGGAACCAAATAACAAGCTGTTTCACAAGAAATAGAAAACCTTTCTCATTCAAAAATGTTATTAACAAAATGTTGTAAATTGAAATTGTGTAAGTAAAGTATGTAACTTAGACATCATAAATTATTTCAACTTTGACCCCATATGACACATAAAATATCCCCTGTTAAATTATTTGCTTATATTACTTTATATATATATATATACATATATATACTGAAAATATAGAATTAAGTTAGTTATAAGATCATTTGTGTGCCCTAACAGGGTGTCATGGAAGCCTTTCTGTAAAAATGTATCATCTCATGTACATGACATAACAAATAAACAAATAAATAAATAAATAAATTCAGTTCAGGGTCACTCAAAAGGTGCTTCCAAAATTATTTCCCTGGTTTTTTTTTCTCATTCAGAATTTAGATAGGTAGATGGATTTATTTCGTAATAATAATAAGTTTACATTACAAATTACAATAGTATGTCACTTTACTTTACATGAAGTCATAATTATTATGATCGCCAAAACTAAACAGATATGAGGACCGTCGGCTCGCCACCGTCACCGCCGAGCCACCGGGCGTCGAGTGTCTCATGTTAGAACGCGGGCCCCTCACTGAACTTCTCGGCAACTTAGACGAATTAAAAAATATAAGACAACGCAAATTTCATCAGATATACATAGGGCATGCAATTTCCCGGGAAATCCCGGGAATTCCCGGGATTTTGAATAGAAATCGGTACCGGGACTGCAAATCCTAGATACACATGATACTGTACATGTGTAAACCTTGTTGCTGGGTTAAGACTACTTAAGACCCCTTTTAAGTTGAAATGATTAAAAATGTGTCGGAATGCCAGCAAATTAAGCTTCGAAACTCGTGTTTATACAGGGTGATTCAGGAGACGTGAGCAGGACCAACAATACATACATAGTACATGCCAATGAATCGTTCACCATTGTATTTAAGTGAAACACCCATACCTTTTTCCTGTATTTTAATTTTTGTTAAGTTAAAGTTTAATTCTCTACAATCATGGTCACCCTACAACAACAGGTTTATAAACATTAAACCTCTAACTGTTATGACAGCACTTTAATTACGAAGAAAGTAAATTGTCACATTGAGTGAGATACGATATTTCAAAAGTAATCGGACTCAGATGACATTCCGGTTACTTAAGGCCACTTTCCTTGAACGGCCACTTCACTTGAACGGCCATAATCCTTGAACGGCCACTTCACTTGAACGGCCATAATCGTTGAACGGCTACTTCACTGGAACGGCCATAACCTTTGAACGGCCATTTCACTCGAACTACCATAATTATCGAACGGCCACATCCCTGAACGACCACTTTTCTGTAACGAGCACATTGTCTGTCTGTCCGTCTGTCACCAGGCTGTACCTATCGCATGAACCATTGTAAGGGGATATTATGTAGGCAATGCAATGTCGGCAAACGCGGCTATGCATTGCATACCGCCAGTCCCGCACCGCAACCCACAAGTATCACTCGTGTTAACTCGTTACTGTATTCTGGTATTGTGCATAACGTGTCTTTGAGGAATACAACCGGGAGAACTTACAACCTTGGTATCATTCCGTCGCATCTCATCTTCATCAAAAAGGAAATGGACGAACCAGGAAGTGGACCAACAAGGAAATGGACAAACCTGGAAGTGGACCAAATAGGAAATGGACAAACCAGGAAGTGGAACAACAAGGAAAAGGACGAACCAGGAAGTGGACCAACAAGGAAATGGACGAACCAGGAAGTGGACCAACAAGGAAATGGACGAACCAGGAAGTGGACCAACAAGGAATTCGGACAGTGGCCCTACTGGGAAGTGGCCCTAAATGACCGGAACCCATTCAATTTGACACGTATCACTTGACTGAAGTATTCTGATTGTAGAGTGACCATAAATTTCGTAAATAATGTAAAATATTTTGTTATCAACACCAAAGATAAATGAACGTTAATTTCACTAATAGCGGTACGAAGCTGTAGCTTATGATCTACTGAATCCGTAGTGTTGATCTTGCTCACGTCTCCCGAATCAACCTGTATATAACCTTGAGTTCTGCCCACCGAAGGTTACACGACAAATTACAGAAATAATGGGGTTTCTCAATCTGCAGTCGTAAACGCTTTGAAACGAAAAACAAGGAAAAGGCCTTATGCCAGCCGATTCCGTTCAGGTAGGCCAGGTAGGCAGGTGTTTTTTGCGTTAAAATCAAACGTCAATACGTGTCCTCAAACTGCTCCAGAAAATTGTGAAAAGATCAACGCAGAGATAACGTGAGTAGCTGTTTCGAAAGTGCACCGGCGTCCGTTTTTTTTTTATATAAATGATAAAGCTATGCATGATACCTACACTGAAGGGTGGATGATCTGTTACCTATCTATATCTGGGAACAGAGGCATCTCTAGCCCATGTAGCGCCCGTGTGCAAACATTAACCCTAGCGCCCCCTAGTAAGAGGGGCTCCGTAGCAAGCGGCGCTCGGCGCACCCTATGGACCACTGCGCCCATGTGCAACGCACACCCTGCACCAGTGGCGGCCTTAGGGGGTGGCAAGCAGGGCAACCGCCCGGGACCTCGCTCTTACAGGGGCGCAACCCAGGTGAAGGCCTCGCAAGGATTTGATGCACCGGGGCTGCCCGGAGCCTAGCAATGTCTAAGGCCGCCACTGTCCTGCACCATAGGTAAAGACGCCTCTGCCGGGGAATGCTTTACATGTGATAAAATTGGTAATCTCGTGCTGAGTGAATGGCGTAAATGAACTAAAATAACAGGGTGAACTTTTTGACTGGTACAGTATACTTATAAATAAAATAATAAATAAATAAATAAATATTAGGGGACATTTTTTACACAAATCGAACTAGTCCCACAGTAAGCTCAATAAGGCTTGTGTTATGGGTACTAGACGACGATATATTTAATAGATATATACTTAAATACATAGAAAACATCCAAGTCTCAGGAACAAATGTCTCTGCTCACCACAGAAACAAATGCCCTTACCGGGAATCGAACCCAGGACATCTAGCTTCGGAGGCAATGACACTACCAACTAGGCTAAAGAGGCCGACAAATCAAAGAATAGTTCTCCTTTTTTCCAAATAGTTGTTGGACAACACGAAGCCAACCTGCCTGCGAGTACGAGTGCTCGAGTCGAGGGGCGCTCTATAAAAGGATGATTTAGATGAAGACTATTTTCATCCGCCTAAAAAAAGGCACCGTATAAACACTTTCGGTGCCATTTTTTCGCGGCATGCCAGCGCTGGCACGGAATAGAACACGCGCCTATTTTTTGGCGCCAGTGACCTCCGCCCTGGCGCCAGTGACCTCCGCCCTGGCGCCAGTACCCTCCGCCCTGGCGCCAGTACCCTCCGCCCGCGTCTCTTTATGACTGGTACTGAAAAGGCACCGTGTAAACGACTAAGGCTGAGTTGCACCCACTTACGATTACAGACCAATCAACGTTAAATATGGTGACGGTGGCTGTCACCTCATAAAAACTTGTCAAACTTTCCATACAATCAGATTTTAACGGACACCGCTTAGGTACGATTACAGACGGTTTGGTGCAACCTAAGTGGCGGTTTGCTGGTCACTGGCGGCGAGATTTAAGCGATTGAAAATAGTCATTGCCTAAACGGTCTGAAGATGTGCTGACGGTAGACACTGGCGCCGTAATCTATACTTCTATACTAATCTCGCGCGCTAAAAACGCGCTAATCTCAGGAACTACTGGTTCGAATTGGAGAATTATTTTTGTGTTAGATAGTCCATTTATCGAGGAACGCTTTAGGCTACATACAACATCACGCTGCGACCAATAGGAGCGAAGACGCGGACGAAGCCGCGAGCAACAGCTAGTAATATTATAAAGCTGAAGAGTTTGTTTGTTTGAACGCGCTAATCTCAGGAACTACTGGTTCGAATTGAAAAATTATTTTTGTGTTGGATAGTCCATTTATCGAGGAAGGCTATCACGCTGCGACCAATAGGAGCGAGGACGCGGACGAGGTTGCGGGTTGCGGGTTTAGGTGATACGACCAATAAGTATAGGTACCTGTCAAAGAGCGAGGGTTTCTCCTTCTTCACGTAGTTGCTGGGCACGTAGCCGGACTGCGAGCGCGCGTTCTGCACGCGCCACCAGTGCTTGGAGTCGTCGAGCAGCAGGTAGCGCTCGTTCTTGCGCAGGTCGAGCTCCTGAGCGCCTTGCGCCGCGTAGTCGTACTTCGCCACCACGTAACACACGTCCTCCTGCAAACGATGACATTCATTATCAGAGGTCGGAATTTTCGTAGCACTTTTGAGCTGTCATAGGGACTTCTCATTTATCGACTTACGATCTACATATTATATCGATACATTATAGAACACAACATGTTGATGAAGAATAACATTAGAGGTAATCAATAGGCGGTCTTATCGCTAAAGAGCGATATCTTTCAGATAACTTGAGTAGTTGAAAATGTGAAATAGAGATATGCAATGAAAACAATGAAAAGTTAATAGTTAACAATTTCAAATTTAATTAGTTCAGTTCAGTGTTTGTGTTTGTTTGTTTGCATATGTCTATAAAACTATTAATCAAAGGTCATCAGATTGATGGCCAGTACCTACATAACATGATATCATTAGGTATGATGGCTTCTTGTTTTGAAAAAATGACTAAAATTAATGCCTCGTAATAAGAAATTCACCAATTATTTATAAGAAACAATAAAATATTATTGTAATAATTCCTAATTAAAAATTTCCAAAAAGTTGGCATCCAAAGGTTATCTCGAAGAGATCGCTCATTCGCGATAAGACTGCCTGTTGTTTACTTTACACTTTTAATATTCTGTATTCATCGACATAAATTTGTAAATCGGAAGTCGATAAATGAGAAGTCCCTATGACAGCCACGAGAATTCCGACCCCTGTTCATTATCCTAGTAAATCCCGTCCCCGCGTACTTGTGCAAGTACAAAATAACGATAGTACTTCAGACCCGAAATTTTTTTTATTGTGGGACAATCTCACACAAATCGACCTAGTCCCAAACTAAGCAAAGCTTGTAATATGGGTACTAGACGACGATATACATACTTATATAGATAAATACATAGAAAACATCAAAGAACCAAGAACCTCTAGCTTCGGAGGCCGTCACTACCAACTAGGCTAAACAGGCCGGCAGATTTTAACTGCATAGCATAAATAACTGCCTAATGTACAGTTGAAATTGAAATTGAATTGAAATTGAAATTATTTAATTCGGACCGTGATCCATATCATATGTTAGTTACAATAATAATAATAATACTTAATTCCTATTGTTAGTTTTTTTTATTACAATACACACAAAACGAAACAAGTACATACACAAAACATATTTCTAAGTTAGACTGCCCTTTGTAGGTGGAGTTGCATCCAATGATTCTGAAAAGGGCAGTCCATCCGTGCGGACTTCCGCGAACATGCCTGACGGTCAGCATCAAAAGTAGGTACGCATATGAAGGTGTCAAAAGCTCTTATTCCCTTGTGATAAAGACTTTTGAACTTTTCAAATGCGTAGTTACTTTTGATGCTGAATGTACTTCACCGAGGACAAATTATGGATGCAAACCATAAACATACTGAATAAAACAAATGGCAAGAATTTATAAAAAATCGACGGTCGTCATGAAAGATGATGATTATCAATGATAATTATCCTTTCAAACCATGCATAAAACAAATAAAAAAAATTGCAGTCATGTCGTATAAGGAAATCAAGGAGGTGGCCCTAAATAATCAGATGGAGAAACTATCCATACATATATATAAACTGAGTGAGATCACACGGTACCAAAACTTACGAACCCTGCATATAAAAAAATAATCTAAATGAAAGTTCGCACATAGCTTCAAACTCAGGAACAAATAATTGTGGTCACACAAATAGTGCCCTGACCAGGATTCACTATGTAAGTATGTAGGCAGGGTCACTACCAACTAAGCCAAAGTGGTCGTCATAATAACAACTGATTGGCTATTTTATTAGTAATTAGTCATCCATGCAATTTTCAACAAAATTATCAAAGAGATGTTTGCAAAACAACATGACTTTGCAAACATCCTAGGTTTTAGATCGACTAACACATGCTACATATTAATTCAAAATTAGTAAAAGTTGTTGCACAGCTATATTGCATTTAATTATCAATAACTCACAAGGCCTTAATCCAGTTTTCCTGCTTACAATAAATATTCATGTTTACAGAAGCCAGACATTTAAAATACTAAACTGATTTGATCATTCACTCAATGTAACCAATCTTGATTAGAATGTTCCTAGGTCATAATCATTCTTGGCAAAATGTGTCTACCATGAAACTGCATATGATAACACTAAATAGACTAAAATACCTCCTAAAATAATTATATTATATGCTCCTAAACTGCTAAAATAAACCTATTATACACTCATAAACTAATATTATGGACGATTCACATCGAACGGCCGGAGTCGGCGCGCACCCCACTAGAGTCAAAGGAATTCGAACCCTCCATACAGAAGCTAGACTTCGTATCCAAATGGCAGCCGACCGGCTGCTCGCAACCCATTCAAGTATGAAATCTAACTTCTGTATGGAGGGTTCGAATTCCTTTGACTTTAGTTGGTGCGCGCCGACTCCAGCGTTTGTCGTCCACTATTGTACCCTCCTAAAAATTTCAGCTAGATACAATTATTATCATTTTCTCAATGGTACTATGGCCTGAAGTTGAACTATTAAAAAATAAAATATTATGAATTAGTTTATGCTCTTTATGGTAAGACTCAATAATGTATTTAGGGTATTACTTCGTATTATTAGATTGCCTCATTAATGATAAAACATGAAATAGTAAACGGAAGAACGAATAAATACCTTTCTTTTTTTATGGAGAGAATACCGGTTTCCAAACCCTGGATATAACCATTGTTCTTTTACATTCACTGCATTAGAAATGTGTAAATCAATCGATCTATCATGTTGGTTCTAACATATTCTACAATGGTGGATGGAATGGATTGAAATGGATGGATGGAACTATTAACAATATCTGCTGTTTATTATAAGTGTGGTTTTTAAATAGTCCGTCTAATTGAATGCCATAATTAACTGACTCATATAATTAACAACTTGCCTACATTCCTACCAATGGCAGCAATGTATGTAATGTAGTCCCATTGAAATTTAAATCATCACTAGACCACATTAATTGATATTTTTTATTATACTATATTGTTAGCAAGCCAGTATACGGCCCACCCAGTAATAACCTGTTACCATAGCATATGGACACCTGCAAATCCAGGAGACTCACATAATCTATACCGGCCAATGGCGAGCAGTGATAGATTATTTACTACTTTTAATTTAAAGTCATTGAATTTTAAATGTTAGAATTTTTTTTTTGTACATATATTAATATTGCCATTCTTCTTTAGTATAAAATAGAACAAACTACTCTTAATATTTGATATCATGCTACATGTAATTTCCATATGCGAAGTAGACGGGTGGTAATGATAGTGTAAAGTAATAAATAAATAAATATTATGGGACAATTTTTACACAAATTGAACTAGTCGCATAGTAAGCTCAATAAAGCTTGTGTTATGGGTCCTAGACGACGATATATTTAATAGATATATAGTTAAATACATAGAAAACATCCAAGTCTCAGGAACAAATGTCTCTGCTCACCACAGAAACAAATGCCCTTACTGGGATTTGAACCCGAGACATACATTCTACTTATTACTAATATGCTACTTATGATGAAAAGTATTAGAGTGTGACTGTTAATTTAATGCCACAACTGAATGTAGCATAAGATCTACAATTAAATGTAGTACCTAGGTGACCAGCATCTTATGTTTTCCTGAAGAATATGAGTCTTATTGTGTGAACTAGCTAGATAGATTTTTCACCACCACAACACCCTCTATTGTAAATTTCATCTAAATTGTTACACATGTCTGAGATCCCAGAAATAAATAAATAATTGCTCCCTTAATGATATTAGATAAATATGTACACAATTTTAGATAACTGATATTGGATGAGAATAGTTGATAATAAGAGTGTCTGCTGGATGAGGGTGGCGCAGACCGGTTGTTGTGGAAGTCTTTGGGGGAGGCCAATGTTCACGTTTCACGCCAGTAGACATCCATCGGCTGACATGATGAAGAGAGAGAGAGAGCTGAAAGTGTTGGAAGACGATTCTCATCTATTCTTATCCATAGGCAGAGGAAGAAAAAATAATAAAATTGCTACTACCAAATTAAATTATATCTTGACACAAAATAATTTTGTGATATCTTAGTGTTTATAGCATGGATAGTTTTCCAGGAATATAGGAAGATACTAGTGCAGTGAATGCACAAAAACTGGCATGAATGGATCAAATGAGTGATACAGACAGAGAGTTGTGTATAATTCAGGTTGATAACATGATAGTGACATAATCATGTGCTCAGTTTACATTCACACTTTCTTAAATACTTATACATCATTGTAATAAGGATTTAGCCAAATTATTTTTGGAACTTACAGTTGGTGAAAAATAAGACTTAAATTTTAGTATGACCATAAATAAACAAAACATGCATCAGATTGTTTCTGCAGAAATGCCTGAATATTTACATGTTGAGTTGATTGATTATGACAGAAAAGGGTAAACAGTATCAGCAATGTCACACAAGAAACTAATCCTTATACAACCAATTTATTTAATTGTATGGCATTTATTTACGAACCGTGAGATCTTCGAGAAGACAAGTACGGTTGCCTGTTTTTGTTATACAACCGATTAGAAATTAAATAGAAATGTAATTTAAAGCTTGCAATGTAACACAAGTATTAACATAAATGAAAATAAAAACAAGTATAAACAATAATACTTAAACTACAGAAAACAACCCTACAATAAATACCCACTATACTTAGGGTATAGGTAAAAAAATAGATGAAAAGTGAAATTAGTAGTTTTGTCTTACAAGAATTAATAAGTATTTCCCTCAAAGACGTTGATCATGGGTTTTACCACACTAACATTTTGTTACTATGAATAATAAAAATGCTTGAGTCAAAGGGGACCACAAAAAAACCCAGAATATACAATTAGATTGACTTTTTTGATGAAAGAATGTCCTAAATGAAAACTATCTAAAGCAGTGAATTATATTAGTGCTTAGTGAACCATGATTTAGACTTACCAGCACGAGCTGCCAGTCTAAAATGATATAATAATAATAATAATTTGAGCTAGGATTTAAGCCCTATGATATGAGATGAGAAGATCAACACCCATATTCTAATTGGGCTCCTAATCATTTCAGTAGCAAATACTCTAAAAACACATCTTCCCTTTCTGTGGGGCAACAGTGATCAAACTCTCACCTACTCTTTAGTGACATGAAACATTGGCCAAATTACTTTCTGGGGTAATGTGGAGTCCATGACTCTCCAGTTCCTGACTGCCAGCACATATGCGCACTTCTATGGGTAGATATCCACAGTTGATTGTATTAGGAGTACAGGATACGCTAGTTCCTACCTGGTCTTCTGATTACAGGATGTGATGAGAGTGGTTGTTACCTGTGCATTTTTCCCATGTCTCGGGTTGGCCATGGCGTGCGGCGCCGGCAGCGGCTTGCTCGCCCACACCGAGTCTGCGGCGCGTGCGGTTCGCGTCTCCAACATCGGAGCCCCGGGCGAGCCCTGCTGCTAGCGCTCTGTTCCTATTGATGCATCTCCGCCGCACCCGCGACCACTGCACCAACCATTACCACTGCACGACACCGCACGCAATCGATCGAACGACGAACGCGCCGCAAAAACAAACGATTGTTTATTGTAGGACGTGCGAAACCGATCGAAAGCTGTCGTTCGATGAACGCACAGGTGACATATACGACGACGGTTTCAGCCGTTTTGCGACACGACTCTATGTGTCGGGGAAATTCAACGATTGCCCCGTTATTGTATACGTAAACTCTAAGTAGAATTTTCTTATAAAACGATAAATTAAAAAAAATATCGTAAAAATTTCACATCAGTCGGTGGGGCAACGATGGATGAATCAATAGACAAAAAAACTTTTTTTTTGCAATTTTTTTTTCAATTACCATTGACAAAATGCAGTAGTTTAGTTTTTTAGAAAGTTGTATTTTCTATTAACTTTTTTTCCAATGTTTTAGGATATAAACAATATTTTTTGCTTCGTTTTAAATAATAATTTTAACTATTTTATATAAGTTTAATATCAAAATTAGATATGTTGGATTAAATGTAACGTAATATCATAATACCGGAGTTTTTATTTAAGGCTTGAACAGGTCACTTCCACTGTCATTTAGTGGCATCTACCAATTCTACCATTTTATATTTTATTTCAATTGTCAGTGTTGTGTCGTGAAGGATAGACGCGGAATTTGGAAAATAAAAGTGCAGTGCAGTGAAGTGCCCAAATAATTACATGGCTTAAAATCAGTGAAAGGTCGTGAAATCGAAAATGTCCGATTCGGAGGGCAGTAATTACTCCGGGAGTGGTTCGGAGGCTGGTAGCGTGGTGTCGAATCGGTCCAGACGGAGTGCCGCGTCGAATAGGTCTGCGAGGTCCCGGTCTCGGTCGCGCTCGGGGAGCCGCACGCCGAGCCGGAGCCCTAGTCGCTCGCGCTCCAGGTCACCCTCACGTTCGCGTTCGCGTTCACGCTCTAGGTATGTTCTTACTGCCGGACTGCGGCAGCTTGCCGTTTTCCTAATACATTGCCAGTTGCCTGTGGTCCCAACTAAACGCAGTGAGTTGCGAGCCTCGACCGTGCAATGAACAGATAAAACGGTAGCCGCGCCTCAATTCCCGCAAAGTAGTGGCTACGTAAACGTCAAGTGTAATTGTTTACTCGTTTTATTTGTTGCTATGCACTGTTGCACAAGATTGTAACCATTCAAATAGGAACTTATTCATGATGTAACTGTATTTCTTTGTCCCACTTCAAATCAGACTACTGACATAGTGTAAATATTAAATGTATTAAATGTTTGTATTGGATACTGTTCAAGGAGTCGATCAGCTGGATCGGGAGGCAGCCGGAACAAAGACAACGAGGCAAAAGAAGCTTCTGGTGATGAAGAAGTGGAGGTTAGTTATTAAGACAACATTTCCTCTGGTATGTTTAGTTGTATGTCGGCCTGTTTAGCCTAGTTGGTAGTGACACTGCCTATGAAGCTAGATGTCCCGGGTTTGAATCTCAGTAAGGGGATTTGTTTCTGTTGTGAGCTAAACATTTGCTCCTGAGACTTGGATGTTTTCTATGTATTTACCTAGGTATGGCTGGGAAGACACAGTGGAGGCGAATCTGTGTCATCTGCAGGTCAAAGATTGGCAAGCAGTGGTGCAGGATCGGGATAAGTGGTGTGCTCTCGTTTCGGAGGTCAAGACCCGTTTTAGGTCATTGAGCCAAGAGAGTTAGTTTAAGTATATATCTATTAAATATATTATCATCTAGTATCCATAACACAAGCCTTATTGAGCTTACTATGGGAGTAGTTAAATCCCTCCTGAAGAATGCCAGTTGTTTTGCTGTATTCTCGTCTGTGCCTAGTTTGGGGCTGATGGATATCCTTATCTGAGTTTACAGTATAGTAATTTAATCATAGTAATTCTAGCTGTCTGTGTAACCAAAGACAAAAGAGCCCAGCCAGAATAGTGGGATGATACCATATTATTATTATTTAAAAATGCACAGGTGGTGGGCTAGGAGCTGATATGTGCATATCAATGCCCACTTGTGTTTTGCACTGATAAATATTGGTCCAGTCTATTTTTAAGAGTTCACTGACAGACAACCGATTCAGGCAAACTGTTCCTGGGGCTGCTATTGCTCCTTGTTTGTGCCAGCTATATAGCTTAAGTCCATCTGGAATATCCATTGTATACATTGTTGAATTTGGATGATTTATCTAGACATCAAATTCTGTACTTGTTCTAGGATGAAGAAGAGCCGGAGGGTGAGGACCTGGTTGACTCTGAGGAGTATGACGAGGATGAAGAGGAGGCGCGACACAGGAAGAAGCGGAAGAAGGATAGCCGCTATGGAGGCTTCATTATTGATGAGGCTGAGGTACACTTGAAATTACTTAAAATGTCTGAGATTTTATAAAACTGTCATTAGATTTTGACTCTTGTCAAGGCAAGTCACTTTGAATAGACTAGTTTGGGACCCATTTCACAATTTATTTATTTTAAATTTTGATACACTTTGACAGGAATTTTTTTCTGGTATTATTTAGGCTAAATGGAATACACATTGAGTGGCAAGTTTGTTCGGCAAATACTTGCTCAGTGTGTACCATATCAGCTGTTAGGTTTTTGAATTAAATCAATTATTATCAATTGAATGGACACCAATTATTTAAGGGCAGTCGGACTTGCTTTGCTCATAAGAATTTGCCAACACTTAAAACACAGGATTTGAACCGTTGACTCCACTACTAGTGAAACTTTTATTTCAATTGCACAAAATTCAATATCAGTTACATCATTCATACATTGTATCTTTGAACATACACTTATTTTTAATGTCTTAGTGTCCAAAATAAACATTGACAACCACCATGCTTCTGTTCTATTTAAATAAGAGAAAATGAAATTGACTACACTATTTGATTACCTAATGAACAATGACTATGACATTAAATCATGATCAATTGAACAAGATAATGCATTTGATTGCAAGAAAATTTTTATGGTCCCAACAAAATGATCTCAATCTTTCAATTTCAAGTCTCATGTTAGAGCGCATTCAGAATAAATTTATAAGGTATATGTATCTAAAGCTATACGGCGTTTATCCTTTCTACCCCCTGATGTATCCGACATTGTTTATTTTAGGTATGGTAGGATATAACGAGCTAAAAGTTAGGAGAGATCTAGCACTCGTTTCATATATCTTTAAAGTGGTCAGGGGAAAGATATGCAATGCGGATATATTGGGTTCGGTGGGAATATGTGTCCCCCGCTCGGGCTCGGAGCGCCGGCGCCGGCCGCCGCTGCTGGCGGTGCCGCGCGGGCGCACGCAGCTGGTGCGGGAGGCGCCGATGACGCGAGCGCTGCGTACTCTGAACCTTATAGACGAAGATATAGATTTGTTCTTTTGTCCTTGGAGTGAATTCGCAAGAATAGCGTTGTTTAAAATTTCCTATATTTTGAAGTAATTAAGGTTTAGGTTAGACTTTTAAAACTTTTGTAAAAATGTTGCTACAATATCGCATTGGGTTTTTAACCTGTAATGATAATTGTATATATGTGGGAGAAATAAATAAATAAATAAATAAATTTCCATGGATTTGTGAATTTTTCCATTAATTTACAAAAATATTTTGATCTCCTTAGGTAGACGATGAAGTTGAAGAGGATGATGAATGGGAAGAAGGAGCCCAGGAAATGGGTATTGTGGGTAACGAGGTGGACGAAATGGGTCCCACGGCCCGAGAAATCGAAGGTCGGCGCCGCGGCACCAACCTATGGGACACGCAGAAGGCAGAGAAGATAGAGGAATACTTCCGGAACAAGTATGCTGATGAGTCGGTAGCTCTGAGACATTTTGGTGAAGGTGGCGAAGAGATGTCTGATGAAATCACACAACAGACTCTCTTACCAGGTATAAAGGATCCTAATCTATGGATGGTCAAGTGCAGAATTGGAGAAGAGAAAGCTACAGTTCTGTTACTGATGAGGAAGTTCATTGCTTACCAGTTTTCAGAGGAACCATTCCAAATAAAATCTGTGGTCGCCCCAGAAGGTGTCAAAGGGTATATCTACATTGAGGCTTACAAACAGACACATGTAAAAGCACTTATTAATAATGTGGGGACGCTTAGATTAGGTATATGGAAACAGGACATGGTTCCAATCAAAGAAATGACAGATGTCCTCAGGGTGGTCAAAGAACAGTCTGGATTGAAATCCAAACAATGGGTGAGGCTGAAGAGAGGTTTGTACAAGGATGATATAGCCCAGGTGGACTATGTAGATCTAGCCCAAAATCAAGTCCATCTGAAACTGCTGCCTAGAATAGACTATACCAGACTGCGAGGCGCTTTAAGAACAGTTCAGAGTGAAAGTGAAGCAGCTAAAAGAAAGAAGAAGAAGCGTCCCGCTGCCAAGCCTTTTGATCCAGAAGCTATCAGAGCTATCGGTGGTGAAGTTACGTCCGATGGTGACTTCCTGCTTTTCGAAGGTAACAGATACTCTAGAAAAGGCTTCCTTTACAAGAATTTCACAATGTCAGCCATATTGGCCGAAGGCGTGAAACCGACTTTGATGGAATTGGAACGGTTTGAGGAACAGCCTGAAGGAATAGACATTGAGCTAGCAGCCCCCGCCAAAGATGACCCGACAAGCCTACACTCTTTCTCAATGGGAGACAATGTAGAAGTGTGTTCCGGCGATCTGGCTAACTTACAGGCTAGGATCATAGCTATAGATGGGTCCATGATCACAGTAATGCCCAAACATGACGCTTTGAAAGATCCTCTAGTATTCAAACCTAATGAGTTGAGGAAGTACTTCAAGCAAGGAGATCACGTGAAGGTACTCGCTGGTCGTTATGAAGGAGACACTGGTCTCATTGTCAGAGTTGAGCCTCACCGAGTCGTCCTGGTCTCCGATCTCACTATGCATGAGCTGGAAGTGTTGCCGAGGGACCTCCAGCTATGTTCGGACATGGCTACCGGTGTGGACTCCCTCGGACAGTTCCAATGGGGCGACATGGTGCAACTAGATCCTCAGACCGTCGGCGTCATAGTGAGATTGGAAAAGGAGAATTTCCATGTTCTCGGTATGCAAGGGAAAGTGATAGAATGCAAGCCGCAAGCGTTACAGAAACGCCGCGAGAATCGTTTCACGAAAGCGTTGGACTCCGAGCAGAATACGATACAAAAAAAAGACATCGTCAAAGTAATAGACGGTCCGCACGCCGGCCGCAACGGAGAAATCAAACATTTGTATAGAAACTTCGCGTTCTTGCAATCGAGAATGTACTTAGACAACGGTGGTATATTCGTGTGTAAGACGCGGCATCTGCAGCTCGCCGGCGGGAATAAAAATCCTTCGGCAGCGAACAACTTAACGCTCGGGTTTATGTCGCCTCGCATTCAATCCCCGATGCATCCGTCCGGCAGAGGGGGGGGTACCCCCCGCGGCCGAGGGCGCGGCGCCGGCCGCGGCGGGGGCGCCACCCGGGACAGGGAGCTCATCGGACAGACCATCAAAATTACCGGCGGACCTTACAAAGGCAACGTCGGGATCGTCAAAGACGCGACAGGCAGCACTGCCAGAGTCGAGCTCCACTCCGCCTGCCAGACTATATCCGTCGACCGCAGCCACATCGCGAACGTCGGGGCTCCCTCCAAGGACGGGTCGTCCTCGTTCTACAGCCGCACCCCCGGGCGCACGCCGACCGCCGCGGGCGCCGCGACGCCCACGTACCGCGACACCGGCATCAAGACGCCCATGCACGGCTCGCAGACGCCCATCTACGACGTGGGCAACCGCACGCCGCACTACGGCTCGGCGACGCCGTCGCACGACGGATCCCGGACGCCGGCGCACGGCGCGTGGGACCCGGCGGCGGCGGCCACCCCCGCGCGCACGGACTTCGACTACGGGCTGGACGAGTCGCCGACCTCGTACCCGGCGCCGTACGCGGGCCCGTTCACGCCGCAGACGCCGGGCACCATGTACGGCTCGGACCACAGCTACAGCCCGTACCAGCCGTCGCCGTCGCCGGCGGGCTACGCGGCGGGGTACCTGGGCACGCCGTCGCCGGCCGGCTACTCGCCGCGGAGCCCCTTCGCCGGCGAGGCGGGGGGCGACTGGCACACTACGGAGGTAAATATTCCATATGTAACAAAGTCGATGTCAAAAGATTCTTTTCACCTCAGCGGCTCGAAAACGGCGGTTTTGCTGCTTGAAACCAGTAAGCAAAATGCAATTTTGCTGCGAGCGTGAAAACGACTTCCTGCTTGAAACCAGTGAGCAAAATGCAATTATGCTGCAAGCGTGAAAAAAACTTACTTTTTAATTTTTCATATCGTAGTTTAGTTTAAGTAACTTCATTCTCTCTATCACTATTCCTTTGCGTTATATGTTCTCGCCGCTGAGGTGAAAAGTTGTATGTATCACATCACACGAGAGCAAAGATATTTCGATATCGTGTCTTTAAGTCCCTCGCTACGCTAAGATTCTAATTTTGAATCACTCGCTATGCTCGTGATTCAATTATAGAATCTTTCGCTAGCTCGGGACTCAACATCAACACTCGCAACAAAAATCTACTTTGCTCTCTTGTTGAACAAATAACTATTTCACCCAAAAAAATAGCGTAAATAGACGAGTGTTGTTTAACTAATATTAAATAATTAATTTGACCGATCAATTCTGAATATCCTCCGCTTCGCTTCAGTAGAAAAGGAACGGTCTCTAAGTGTCGTTTCCCTCAGGTGGAGGTCCGTCTCCGCGGGTCGGAGGAGGACGGGCTGGCGGGGCTGGCGGGGCAGACGGGCGTGGTGCGCGGGCTGTCGGGCGCCATGTGCGCCGTGTACCTCCCGCGCGAGGACCGCGTCGTCAACGTGCCCGGCGCGCTGCTCGAGCCCGTCGTGCCCGCCTCCGGCGAGCGCGTCAAGGTACGAATAGGAAATTCCTTGCGCGAAAGGCCACACACAAGAAAAAGCTGTTCTATTGCGGTCTTCGTTAAGCGAGAGGATAACCCACAATCCAATGGCTGTGTTGAGCGCATTCACCGTCGTGCCTGCCTCCGGCGAGCTCGCCAAGGTAACTATAGGAATTCCTTGCGCGAAATAATCACACACCAGAAAAAACTGTTCCATTGCGGAGCTTAGGTCTTCGTTGAGCGAGAGGATAACCCACAGTCCAATGGAAATGTCGAGCGCATTGCCCGTCATGCACGAGCGCGTCAAGGTAAGAATAGATGTCATTTCTTGCGCGAAAGGACCACACACTAAAAAGCTGTTCCATGGCGAAGCATGGCTTCGTTGGGCGAGGTATACTCCACGGGCTGTGTAAAGCGTACTGCCCACCTCCGGCCAGCGCGTCAAGACGCGTATACAACACAGAATGGCAGCGCAGAATATGGAGCAAACCGCGATTAAAATTATGCTCCATTTAAAAAATGCATTGCGGAGTTTAGGCTTTCTTTGGGTGAAAGGATACTTCCACAGTCCAACGGCTGTGTTGAGCGTGCTGCTCGACTTTGTAGTGCTCGTCTTTAGGGAAAGTTTCAAAACACGTAGTCGTGTTTTGAAACTGGTGTCATTGCTTTACGCGAAAGGACCACTGACGCAAAAGAGCTGTTCCAAAACTACAACTCCGGGGGTGTCACATCCGCATTGCCAACCCTTTAAAATGTATATACTCATTTCTTGAAGAAGTCCATACTGTTATAGTTCTCAATAAATTTGGTTGTTAGTTACGCTCTCACGCATTCACATTCGATTCAATCGAAGCGTATCAACTAATGCGATTTTATACCACGTCGGTGGCAAACAAGCGTACGGGTTCGGCCTATTTAGCCTAGTTGGTAGTGACACTGTTTCCGAAGCTGGAGGTCCCGGGTTCGAATCCCGGCCAAGGTACATCTATATATGTATGTATATCGTCGTTTAGTACCCATAGTACAAGCTTCGTTTAGTTTGGGACTAGGTCGATTTGTGTAAGATTGTCTCCCAATATAAATAATAATAATAATGGTAAGCGGTCACCGCAGCGTATGGACGCCTGCAACTCCTAGGGGTGTCACATGCGCGTTGCCGATATAAACTTGCACATGTAATATGTTGTCAGGTGGTGGCTGGCGAGGAGCGGGAGGCGGTCGGCCAACTGATCAGCATCGAGAACCAGGAGGGAGTCGTCAAGTTTGGCACCGACGACATCAAGATCATGCAGCTGCGCCATCTCTGCAAGATGAGCACCGCGTAGACACCCTGTATCACTCGCCCGGGGACCCATGGACAACCTGTATGAATATAACAAAGATTCGACTCAGATTTAGGACGTACTGTATAAATATAACTAAGACCCGACTCAGTTTAAGGACCTCCTATATAAACATAGCAAAGACGACTCTTTAGGACAACCTGTATAAATGCATATTTTAGAATACTTGTCCCTCACTTCGATTTCCTGCTTAGTGATTGTAAAAGGGATTGGATTTAATTAGGTTACTAGTTTCCATATTTAGTTTTGGTAAATATTTAAGTACTGAAAATATCCGTAAATCGAGTATGTCAGTGGTCATCCACCACCACCATATCAGCCCTAGGACTAGGAGCCAGAGGTCATCAATTTGTACGAAATTTGTCTCTTGCCACTGCCTTACCACTTTTTCAAGGCAATAAATCGATACCCAAGTTGACAATCTTACTAATGACGGAGAAAAAATTATTTATTAATGCGAAATATTAATTTATGCATTTTTACCACTGAATTCCTAAACTGTTCAGGAACTATTTCGAAATACAATTTTTGTATTCTAGTTCAACGCGTCTTTTTTTTCGCAAAAGAAAAAGGCTATTCAAAAGAGAATGACCCAGGGCTTAGAACACCGTATAACTTTTATTGCGGATTCGCCAGATTCGTATGACACTGTTAAGAGGGCGCAGTACTTGGCAGTACGCTAGGTTCTCCATACAAACGTATTTATGCTCTCATTTTAAAACGCCATGCTAGAATAACACGAAACTTGTATACACAATGAGATCAGCAGAGAAGCAACGAGAAGCAACAGAAACTAATTTCCGACCTACATATGCCGGTTTTCATTGTGTATACAAAGTTTCATGTTATTCTAGCACGGCGTTTTGAAATGAGAGCGTAAATACGTTTGTATGGAGAACCGAACGTACTGCGCACTCTTAAGTAATATACTGAAGACTACCCGACAGATATAGGTAAACCTGTATACCTGAAAACTCTTATACCGAGCCCGAAGATTATATTCAAATAAAATTATGGGCATATTTCATCTTCTGAAAAGTATGCAATGAATACCCTTAATACTACTACAGTATAAAGTAGCCGAGACAGCTTTCAAATAATTGAGTGCTCCAGTATTTTAACACACAATTAAGTGTACTAAATAAAATAAGCTTATTAATAAATAAATTAATAAAATAAATATTGGGGGACAATCTTACACAAATCGACCTAGTCCCAAACTAAGCAAAGTTTGTACTATGGGTACTAGATGACGATATACATACTTATATAGATAAATACATACTTAAATACATAGTAACCATCCAAGACCCAAGAACAAATATCCGTGAAAAATGCACAAACAAATGCCCTGGCCGCGATTCGAACCCGGGACCTCTAGCTTCGGAGGCAGGATCACTACCAACTAGGCTAAACAGGTCGTCATTAGCATAGAGTTAATGTCCGGTTTTGTTTATCTGTAATCTACAGGGTGGCCCATTCAAATCGGTCAGTATGGGAAAGTCTAAAACTATAAGACATACGAAGATTTGTTCTTAGGAACCATGTCACCGATTTTGATAAAAAGAAAAACTGCATTCATACATTTGAAAAAAAAAACTGTACCCAGCTAGGGAATCGAACCCGGTTGTTTTGAAAAATGCATGCATGCAATGCATTTTATTCATTTTAGACATTATGTTTCTTAGAGACATTTACTGCTTGAGACCTACACAAACGATATCTGAATAGAAATAGTGTAAGTTTATTTTTTCAAAACAACCGGGTTCGATTCCCTAGCTGGGTACAGTGTTTTTTTCAAATGTATGAATGCAGTTTTTCTTTTTATCAAAATCGGTGACATGGTTCCTAAGAACAAATCTTCGTATGTCTTATAGTTTTAGACTTTCCCATACTGACCGATTTGAATGGGCCACCCTGTATATTGTCATGTTTATATAGTTGGATGATTAAGTAATATAACTTATATAACTAAATCTAAGATATTGACAGCAGATTTGACGACTTACCATCAGCTTACCATAGTCTGCTGTAAGTATAGCCACAATACAATGTCAAATAATTTATTTTCTCTTTGACATTTCCCTGTTACTATTTATATACAATGTCAATAAGCGTGAATTGCAAAAAAATAGAATATTACCGTGAGTTTGAACATATTAGTACATTACTACAGAGGCCGGGACGAAAGGGGTTGCCGGCCGAAGACATATATACGGCCGAGCGAAGCGAGGCCGGATAGGTCTAAGGCTGGCAACCCCAAATTTCCCGCCGAGGTATGTATAGTGCTTTTCTCAAACATGAAATGAAATAAACAACAAAAAAAAAACAAAATTTTATTTTTAATACGCATAGTGGCAGAATGTCATGATGCCTGTGCCACAAATTTATCTGGAATGGAATTAAAAAAGAGGACTTTGCCGGCCTAAGCCTGCAAGATTTGTATGAAATTCCATTAACGACCTCTTGTCATAGCCGCGCCTGAAACGTCATACTTGGCAGCCTATTATAAGGAACATAACATGAATATTTCATTGCATGTTTGAGAAAAAAAATATAATGAAACTGGTCACTCACGTCTTTAAGGTCGAATATCGCTCGACATATATCGGGACCGATTCGCGGTCCTTAATCAAGAGTTCTTATCGCGGCAGCGGTTCTTTTAGCACTGAAAATGTATATAGTAAAGAACTTAATTATGTCTACATTTTAATTGAGTCCATTCTGCGGCAAAAATTAAACATACAATTTATATGGGTTACTTTTGTAACCCAATGGAATTAATTTAATCAAATTTAATCAAATTAAACTGGTATACAAAATTGTAAAATCAAATAAAAAAGAAAAGGAAAAAAAAAAACAAAATATTACTTATGCATGTTAAATTAAGCTTTTTCCATTGATAAAGTCTATTAGTACATTATAAGAAAATTGTTTTTCCACAATCCGATCGCTCTCTATAATTGTGTCACATATTTGTAACTAGCCCTAGCACAGGCCCCGGTCTTTTTGGGCAGTTACTGCACACTGTGTCTTTAAACCCTTGTTCAAATTGTAATTTAGCTGTAATTAGAAATAGTGAAATGTTTGGTGTACATATTTAATGAGTTTATAAATAAATAAATAAATAAATAAAATGTAGACATAATTAAGTCCTCTATGTAATTTTTGCAATTCACCCTAAAGTAAAGTAAGACCTAATAAACAAGGAAGTATCACTTGATACAGGTAAAATAAGCGCATGGAATGGTTATTTATGAGACACGAACAAGTTGATCCGATTTTGTTTATTATATCCAGAAACAGAATACCGTTGCATGCCTCAGAATCGAAATAACGTTTATTGCATTATAAATCGTTCATCCGTCTGATATCCTTTGATAGGTAGAAACAGCATTTTTTGACGTGATAACGTCTTTAAAATCGTTTTAGTCGGGTGACATGTTCAGAAACTTGTGTCACACCAAAACCTCACGAGCGCGATCGCAGGTATAAGTGAAGTGCAAGTGAAGTAAGACGTTATCACGTAAACATCTCGATCGTAAACCTACTTTACAAACAACCAATTTTTTGTTAACACCAATATAATAGCTACAATATGATTCAGAAATTGACGTGTATGGTCAGGGAATTAAATGGCCCACATGACGCTCAGTTCTCCATACAAACGTAGTTTCGTTCTCATTTTAAAACGCCTGGATGAAATAACATGAAACTTTGTATACACAATGGGATCCGGCATATCTAGGTCGGAAATTAGTTTCTCTTGCTTGAAATTATAATGGAGAAAAAGCACAGCGATCATTAAGGTTTTCATACAAGACGTAAAAAACTCAAACTCGCTGTGTTTTTTCTCCATTATAATGAAACTAATTTCCGACCTATATATGGTGGCTTCCATTGAGTATACAAAGTTTCATGTTATTTCAGCACGGCGTTTTAAAAAGAGAACCAATTTAAGTTTGTATCATCATCCTCCTAGCGTTATTCCCAGTACGGTTGCATCCTGAAGGATGCCTAGCGTCCGCTACCTAATCCCAAGAATTGGCGTAGGCACTAGTTTTTACGGAAGCGACTGCCATCTGACCTTCCAACCTGAGGGGGAAACTAGACCATATTGGGATTAGGCTTGTCAAGTGAGTGGGCAACTTGACTGTTAGAGGTTCTCAAGCCGCCCGGAGGCCTCTAACTTGGCTTAACGACTGCTATCATAGACAGCAACCGGGATCAACGGCTTAACGTGCCTTCCAAAGCACGGGAGCGCTCAGTTAGTAACCACTCAAAGCGGTCACCCATCCAAGGACTGACCTCGCCCGACATTGCTTAACCTCGCATACCGCACGCGGTACACTGGCACCGCTGGGCCACGAACGAACCAAATTAAGTTTGTATGGAGAACCGAATTCAGCCGAGCGTGCGGGGGACCCTTAGCTTTTTCCTTATATTTTCGTGAGAATAACAGCTTCCGCGTAGAAGTTATGAAAATTAAGATGTTATTTATTTACAGGAATAAATGATAAATGCATCATTTGTTGTTTTATTTCCAACACCCTCCCTAAACCAATAAATTACCATATTCTAGTTTCTAGCTTCACCGAATCCCCAATAACCCGATAAATTATCGAGGCATCAGGAGTCGTGAATCTAAGTAATAAATTGAAAATCAGCCAAGAGCATGTCGAGCCATGCTCAGTGTAGGGTACCGTATTTGCCCAATGAACTTACTCTAAAAAAATCAATAACAAGCAAAAGGGAATACTTTCGCAGCGTTTCATATATCTTTTACTAAGAGAAAACTTTTTACGATAACTCAAAAACAGCTTAACTGATCATGTCCACTATAGTTTTCGTTGGAAGTTTTTATCAAGCTTTACTTTCATAATTCTTTTTCAATTTTTTGGACACTCTTTTTCTTTCCGATATTAGTCACTTTATCAAAAATTGTTTGATGAATAATAATAAAATATTGGGGGACAATCTTACACAAATCGACCTAGTCCCAAACTAAGCAAAGCTTGTACTATGGGTACTAGACGACGATATACATACTTATATAGATAAATACATACTTATATACATAGAAAACATCCAAGACCCAAGAACAAATATCCGTGAATAATGCACAAATAAATGCCCTGGCTGGGATTCGAACCCGGAACCTCTAGCGTCGGAGGCAGAGTCACTACCAACTAGGCTAAACAGGTCGTCAATACCTTTATTCATTTGGAAATATCTATCCACCAACACCCCACACCATGGTTGGGTTGAAGCAAAAAAGATTTCATCCCCACTTTACGGGTACCCATAATTTTTTTTTATATTTTTTTTACGACGTTTTCAGTTTTATTGATTTATATATCCATACCAAATTGCAGCTTTCTAGCACTAACAACCACAGAGCAAAGCCTGGGACAGACAGACATGGCGAAACTATAAGGGTTCCTAGTTGACTACGGAACCCTAATAAGCAGTATTTGGGTAAGAAGTGTACTTTGACTATAAATAAGTATTTAAGTAGTTTTTGTAGCCTTTTAACCGTACCGCCAGCGACCCGGGCATGTTCGAAGAAAAATGTACCTACGGACATAGTTCCCACCACCACCATATCAGCCCTAGGACGTCCACTGCTGGACATAGGCCTCCCCCAATTTCATGGGGGGTAAATGCCATAATAGGAATGCTGCTGCCCATTCCCTGGTGGTCTTGGTCGTAGTTTAAGGACATACCCGGGTCCTACATAGTTCAGTGTTTTGTAACTTAAGAATCTATGGATCTAAGGAATCTGAAAATAAATATTTGTTTATGCAGTCTGGGTCCCGGCTTCGCACGGGTATTAAACAAAAATTTCAAAATTTAAAATTATAATACACACATTTTAGTAAGCATCCCTAATTTATTTGGAAGTATAATATAGCCGATGTCACCCGGGGCTAGTATTGCTTCCCAACAGTGAAATATTTTTTCAAATCGGTTCAGTACTCAGATCATAGAAAGAAGTCTTTCTATGATTGATTTCTATTTCTATGATCTGAGGTTCAGTAGTTTCGGAGCCTATTCAATGCTAACAATTTATTTTTACGATTGGGTTACATTATTGGAATTATAGTAAGAATCCCTATTTTTTTTTGAGATAGGTATAATATGGGTTTGCATTTGAATTACGCATTATAGGGAGGGGGTAGGAACCCCCCCGACCCCTCCCCAAAGTTAGGAAATCAATAGTTACCACGAAACATTTATTTTATTTTTTGAGGTTATGTTCAAACCTTCCGCCCGCGTGTCTGTCAAAACACGGTCACCTGGGCTGCTACCGCGAACTTCGAAAATCGAACTTCGTATCGTACCGTCCCTTTCCTTCATATAGTGTATAACACGAGAGTGAAAGGGACGGCACGACACGAACTTCGAAGTTCGCGGTAGCACAGCTGAGCCCTGAGCTGCTACCGCGAAACCTCTCTGTCGCTCGAATACGCAATTGCGACAGAGAGAGAGATACACGAACTTCGTTCGATTTTATTTCGCGGTAGCAGCTCTGGGCTCCGTTTCCAAAAAAAGAGAGTAACCGTTAAAAAAGTCGTTTCTGGCTGTTGTACCCGGGGATAGTGTTAGCTTTCCAATAGTGAAAGAATTTTTCAAATCGGTTCAGTAGTTTCGGAGCCTAATCAATGCAAATATTTTTTTTTACATCTTAGGTTACATTGTTAATTTAATTTTAGTAAGGATCCCTATTTTTTTTGTTAATATAGCCTATGTCACTCGGGGATAGTGTAGCTTTCCAAAAGTGAAAGAATTTTTCAAATCGGTTCAGTACTTTCGGAGCCTATTCAATGCAAACAAACAATCAAATCTTTCCTCTTTATAATATTAGTAGTATAGATTATTACTATTCATAAACTCGTTCGTTGCTTGTATCTGCAATCAGCACCTAATAGTAGATGTATAGATGCGTGTGATGAACTGATGAATGCTTGAAGTTCTGTGAGAAAATGGATGCACGGCCTTCTTCAATGTAAGTAATTACCATTTTGATACCTACTCGTGTTTTTATTTATTTATTTTATTTATTTATTTATTTACAAAATATATATATCACTTACAGATGTACCAAAACGTGATATATATTACAAAAAACAAAAATAACACAAACAAACACAACAACAAACAAACAAAATACTTACAAACTACATAATAATAATTACGAGAAACTTAAATGCTTACATGCGACATCTGTGAATTCAGTCAGAGTGCAGTTAAATAGGTCAGTTTTGGTAGAAATTTCATTGAGCATGTTTATGGCCCTAACAAGGGGTGCATTGGCGAGTAAGTTGGTGCGCGCGGTCGGGCGCGGCCCGCTCGGCGCCGCCAGCCCGAGCGACTCCAGCACTCTAGGGTTATTTTTATTTCAGTGCTTTGGTATTACCGTTATGTTGTATCCGACGGTAATATAAATAACTAGCTGTTGCCCGCGTCTTCGCTCCTATTGGTCGCAGCGTGATGTTATATAGCCTAAAGCCTTCCTAGATAAATGGACTATCCAACACAAAAATAATTTTTCAATTCGAACCAGTAGTTCCCGAGATTAGCGCGTTCAAACAAACAAACCTTTATAATTTTCAAAATCAGATGTCGCATCATTGTCTTCATTTTATAATATTAGTATAGACTAGTGTAGATTTAAATTCGCTTCGTTCCCGTGGACATAACTAGAGTAGGCATCTTCTGGGTGAGCTCGCTTCATCGTCGGCTTCATCTTCGCCCCCCGGCTAGATAGATGCTGGCCAAGAGCAATCCCATTTTTAATAATAAAAAATAGAATGAAAGCCTAATTCTGGATTGGCTACTTGTTTTTTCAACTATGTATGACCCATCTACTCTAGAAATCCTCTGAGGTAATAGGTTCAAGATGTAAAATGAAACAGAATACTAATGATTTTATTAACATTTATTGTTTTCAATTGTATTTTAAGAATTTGAAAAAAAAATGCAGTCACATAAACTGAGTAATAAGTTGCTAATACCATTTTGTTATTCAAAACGATTACATACATCGAAAAATATGACGCTACCTATTATAGTAACAATCACATATGTTTACATTTAAATACATCGATGGAATATGCCAGCTAGGTAACACATACCTATTCTATGCACAGGAATACATTGATTTTAAAATTTGATTACTATATATGATAAACTGGGGCGGGAGTAAATGCTCAGAAAAACGAACCTGCAAATAAAATGCAGAATAGCCATGATTGAGTAAAACTAATTAACAATTTTTAGTCTAAGCGAACGCATAGACAATTCTAGACCATAAACAGATTTGGCTAAAATAACGCAACTGAGCTCTATACTATCGCATTACATGCTACACCCGAACTAATCGAAACTATTATTGCAAAATTATTATTAAAGTTCCACAGCAGCAAGACATCCCCTTCCCCCCTAAGTACTAAGTATAACAATTAACTTACTCTAAAGAATTTCAGTATTATTAGGAAACTGCTGCGGAGCGCGATCTAGTGACGTCATCGTTAAAGTTTCGAATAGGGACCTCATTCGGAAGTCTAGTAAAATCTATGTAGCCTTAACATCGCATACTAAGGTTTACAAAAAGTTCCAGAGGTGTCTGCTAATAATAAATTCAAGAGAAATGAAGAAAGAATAATTGTATGCGATTGAATTTCCCTTAAAAATGAATGCAAAAAACATCAAACTGGACTATTTCACCGGGCATTCTGTTGTAGTTCGTTGAATCACTAGATCGCTAGTCTCTAGACTCCGCGTAGTCCACACACGCACTCAAAGGTATTCAGATCTGTACATTGACATGAGGGTCTTAAATATACATAAATCTCATGAAATCTCTGAACATGTTGTGACGATGTACTTTATACAAATATTCCGAACACACCATTCACGCATGTAGTTGCATTGCTACCGTTAAAACTATTTCGACATAAATATGTACAACACTTATATCAAAAATTATTATTATTATATAGAAACTTAGAACCGAAGGAAGCTTCTGCGAATGTTAGTCTGGTGCTATTGATAAGATGTCATGGTCGGTTGTAGGAAGAGATGGCACCATCGGGCCTGCATAAAATGTAACATGCATGACGTAGCAGGCTCCCGATAACACCATTTCGATCCACAATTCGGTATTTGGCATACAATATTTGTTTTACATATCTAAAAAAGATAATGTGATGTGCACGATATACATTATAATTCTATAAAAAATTGAGGCCTAGTCTCGGTCTGCTAAGCTACCTATTTTTCATAAATAATTTACAAAATACAAAACTACATCCCATTGTAGAAATCTGTACAATCTCGAACGAGTTGTGCTCGATCGCCTCGCGTTAGTAATTTAAAACGTAAGATGGGAATAAATAAATACAACAGCGGAATCGCGTCGGCCTCACAGAGGCGCATTTGTAGTAATAATAAAACTTATGTACAGAAATCGCCGGCTACACTGGAAGCCAACTCAACTTGGTCACTGAACATTAACACTGGTATGACGATAGTTTAACTGGTAAAACGCCATGTTTTGACGCCATTTTGAAGGGTTAATGTACGTAAACTTAGCAAAAAAAATTTGAAGTGAAGAAATTGTGGTATATAACAGTCGCTACTGTTATTTTAAGTAATCGGACGTACGTACAATTTTGAACTTTAACTACCCATAAAATTATAAATAAAGCGAACATATACTTAGATGTAACATTATTATTGATATTTTGTGAATTTGGTAAAATACAACGTTTTATGACTCAAAAAGAGCACATAAAGGTACCTATTTTCACGGAGGTCTTCACATGCCGAGAACGAATTCGAGATTGACGTACAATCGATTAATGAAGTAGTTTTTAATAACGTTGTCATCATTGTGCCTACACCTTTGGCAGAGGGGTAAGTATATTAATGGCGTCTTCTGGAGTGCGCAGTACGCTCGGTTCTCCATACAAACGTATTTGTGCTCTCATTTTAAAACGCCAGGCTAGAATAACATGAAACTTTGTATACACAATGGGATCCGGCATATCTAGGTCGGACCATAGTTTCTGTTGCTTGAAATTATAATGGAGAAAAATACAGCGATTATTAAGGTTTTCATACAAGCCGTAAAAAACTCAAAAAGCCGCTGTATTTTTTTTCTTTTACAATTTCTAGCAACAGAAACTATGGTCCGACCTAGATATGCCGATCCCATTGTGTATACAAATTTTCATGTTATTTTAGCATGGCGTTTTAAAATGAGAGGGTAAATACGTTTGTATGGAGAACCGAGCGTACTGCGCCCTCTTAAATACTCTCAGGCGCAGACCTAGTGCAAATCATATTAAGTTCAAAATGGCGTTTCAAACAGGTACTCAATCCTGCCACTTACTGACACCTACCAGTGTGTAGATCAGTGCGAGACATAATTGTCAAGTTCTGGCAAACATGTCAACAAGCTGTGTAGGCCAAGTGTCAAGGTTGCGCAGCATACCGACTGCATAGGTCGATTCACAAGAGCTGGCGCGGAATGTCTATGAAATTAATGACAGTTTCATACATTTTCCACGCCAGCTCTTGTGAATCGACCTATACCTTTTACGCTCTTATTAAGATGACAATAAGGTATATATTACAATTTTCTTTAACACACGTCTCGCTCGCGAGGAAACATTCAGTTTGACACGAAAATAATATTAAAAACATCACCTGCACGACCATTGTATTATTTTATTACAATTTGATTTCAAGAACTAGTGAGTAGGTAACCCGTGTTTCTATCTAAGTATAGCTATATCTAGTGTTACACTGATAATTACATTGATTAATTAAACAATTGATTTCAAAGACCTAGGGAGTCAGTGAACACTAGATTCTAGCATCAAAATCTATGGACGACTTGTAACAAAGCTAAACCTAGTTTAAGGTCCCCCGTACGCTCGCCTAAACTCAATTCTCCATGCAAACGTGGTTACATTCTCATTTTAAAACGCCGTGCTGAAATAAAGTGGAACTCTGTATACACAATGGGATCCGCCATATCTAGGCCGGAAAATAGATTTTCTTGCTAGAAATTGTATTAGAAAAAATATACAGCTAATTATTTTGACATCTTGTATGAAAACCATAATAATCGCTGTATTTTTTCACCATTATAATTTCAAGCAACAGAAACTAATTTCCAGCTTAGATATGCCGGATCGGTTCCCATTGTGTATACAAAGTTTCATATTATTCCAACACGCCGTTTTAAAATGAGAGAGAAACTACGCTGTCATTTAATTGCAATTACTGCCTTCATTAAGACTGGCTAATACGTTATTATAATGGACATTCATGACACAGTTTCTAGGAAGTGCAAATTGCCTTTAAACTAGTTTTAACTATACAAACTCGCCTCAAAATCATTCAAAATAAAAGCATCGCGGGAATGTAACTAACCCGACCAAATTACATGGCTCATTTTAGCCGGGAACCTGTCACCCGCTACTAGAGCTGGTCATTCCACGTAATTGTAACGCGAGTCACGATGACATTGGGTGTTTTTTTTTTCTTTTTATGGTGGACCCGGGTATGTCCTAAAACTACGACCAAGACCACCGGGGAATGGGCAGCAGCATTCCTAGAGTGCGGTGGAGATACTGCGATCGCCAACCCGCATGCCAAGCGTGGCGATTATGGCATTTACCCCCCATGAAATTGGGGGAGGCCTATGTCCAGCAGTGGACGTCCTAGGGCTGATATGGTGGTGGTGGTGGATGGTGCATACTTTATGTTATGAATTATCTATACCATATGATATATCTATACCATGTTCATTATACCAATAAAAGTTAAGAAATGAAAGAAATACGGCTATCTTAATGTTACTAAAACTAACATGATATTAGTTTGAGAGTAAAACTGGGTTGCACCGGCTTACAATTACAGCCCGGTCAACGTTAAATATGGCGCTACCAGCTGTCACCCCATAGAAACTTGTCAAACTTTCCCATACAATCGAATTTTAACGAACATCGCTTACGATTACAGACGGTTTGGTGCAGCCCAGCCTAAATGACCGCATGAATTAATCATGGCGTGATCAATACAATTTCATAATATTAAAAAAAATCGTAAAATTATGTTCCATATATTTTATCTATAAGAGACCTAAATGGTCAGAAATCAAAGATTCTAAGATTCAAATTGTTTATTTGTAAACATAGGTTTGATAGGATGTTACAATAGTTTTAAATTCCGCTATGTTTTGCCGTTCGGCATCAGCAATAATGAACTGTTTATAACGTGACCAGTTTCCGAAATCGCGAACTTGAATTTGTCCCTTTAAAGCGAATCACACACTGGAGCGGCCTGTTGCACACTATGACAATTCTAACAATCATTCAGACACACGCGGCCTTGATTGTCATAGTAAACACTGGCCGCCACCGCAGGCCGCCCCAGTTTGTGACAGGCTTAAAGCAGGTAGCCAAATGTTTTTGCGGTTTACATGAATTGTACTGGCATAATAAAAATGGTACAGTGATAGAAAGTGTGACTTGCCCATTTGAGATTAACACATAGCATCATGAACAAAAACGTGCATTAAAATCGTGACTCGCGTTCCACTCGGTCCTACCCGACCAACGAGCCCTCATACCTTCAGCCGGGCAACGTCCCGTGGGCTCACGAGGCGTACATACGCTTGATGTCCTCCTTGTACCTCTCCTGGATGTCTTTCCGCTTGATCTTGAAGGCGGCGGTGACCAGCCCCATGTCCGGCGACCACACTTCGGTGCACAGTTTGACGGCGGTGGGCACCTCGAACCGCTCGAGGCCGCACTTCTTGGCGTGCTCCGCGAGCTCCTTCACCACCAGCTTCTCCACTTGACCGTTCTTGCAGAGCTTGTCAAAGTCTTTCTCGACCACTCCGGCCCTGGAAAAAATATTATCAAATTAGTTTTTAACCGACGTCAAAAAAGGAGGAGGTTCTCAATTCTTCGGATTTTTTTTTATGTATGTTCACCGATTACTCAAAGACTAGTGGACCGATTTCGAAAATTCCTTTTTTGTTTGAAAGGGTATGTTTTCTAGTTGGTCCCATCGTCTGGATCTGATGACGGGATCTTGGAAAAATCGAGGGAATTCCTCAAATTATATAGCAAGAGGATGGGATCTAGATTTAAAAAATTACTTGTTGAATGACATAGGTAGGCTAGGTTAGTGATAGTTACGGGTAGAATTGGCCAATCATGGTTTGACAGAATACGATATTTTACAACACTAATAATAGTTGATTGTACAAAACAAGCCATGTTATTCCAGACAATTTCCTAATCTTGGTAAGGTGCTTACGAGTAATAACATATTTATAGCTAAATTGAAAAAGATATTGTTAAAACAGTGCTTGAATGCACTGGATGAGTTTATGACACTTAATAGGTGAACAGGCTCGATGAAATCGTGTCTACAGCCGGCAAAGAATGGCCACTGAAGACACAAGACAGGAAAAACTGGCAAAAACTGGAGGAGGCCTTCACCCGACGAGGGGTCCCTACGATTTAAATTTGTGTTTTATTATTTTATGATTTTTATATTACTACTGTAACATCGTAGAGAATCAATAAAGGCTTTTTATTTATTTTATTTATATTTGAAAATATTTTTTATGTATTTATTGTAATTATCTAATTTGTATATGATTTCAAACACAATCGTGATATTGTTTGTGAATAAATAAATGAAATGAAATCCGAGCCGCAGGCGAGGGTCGATATAGTGGAGGATAAAATGGGATTTATTTACGAGTAATACACTCTGCTTTTCACTTCGATTGCCAGAAAATTAAAGAACGGGTTTTACTTTATGCTCTAAAGCATAAAAAGCGAATGTCGCCTATGAACGGCATAAAGACGAACTTTTAGAACAGGAGAAGTGAAAAATAAGTTTAAAGCCTGCGCCGGTGCCGCCGCCCGCGGTCGACGAGAACGAGGTATAAATTAGACAACATAACTATAATTATATACATTATTTATGTGCACATTAGCACGGATATTTCTTCCTGGGTCTTGGATGTTTTCTATGTATTTAAGTATGTATTTATCTATATAAGTATGTATATCGTCGTCTAGTACCCATAGTACAAGGTTAGCAAACCTTGTACTATGGGTACTAGACGACGATATACGTCTACCTACTACCTAGACCTAGTCCCAAACTAAGCATAGTTTGGGACTAGGTCGATTTGTGTAAGATTGTCCCCCAATATTTATTTATATTTTGCACTTGTTGTACAATCTACTATTACAGTACATATGGTGCTATATTACCACACAAGTGCTGATCAGCAGATTACGTGCATATATCGAAACTTTAAAGAGCCATATGTACTGTAAAACGTTGTACGATACACGCGCGAATAGGTAATTCGCAACTCGTGTCGATTTAATTTCCTGTTCTCTGCACTTGTATCGTAATGTACTATTGCACGCGCACGCTGGGCGGGTTGTATACCTGGCGGCCAGCTCGGCCAGATGCTGCGGATGCGGCACGAGCAGCGCCACGGTGTGGTTCTTGGAGCTGTCGCCGTACACGCAGATGTTCTCCACGATGGGGCACGTCTTCAGCTCCGCCTCCACCTTGCCCAGCGACACGTACTCGCCGGCTTGCAGCTTCACCAGGTCCTTCTTGCGGTCTGCACGGGAAAACAAAGGTATCAAACAATTGTTACGTACCTAAGGCTCAGGGTCAGGGTTGGTGAATCAAACGTCCTTGTAGACTGAGGGTGGTATTCCACTCGTCCAATATCTTTGTCCAATCTTTGAAAAAAAAATTTGACAGATGCCCATTCCACTCATCCGATATCTTTGTCCATTTTTTTTCATGCGTAGCTATATTGATTTAACTGTCATCGGAATCTTTGATCAAAGATATTGGATGAGTTTAATACGGGGTGGTATTCTACTCATCCAATATCTTTGTCAAATCTTTGATCAAAGTTTTTTGACGTAGGCCCATTCCACTCATCCAATATCTTTTTTCAAGTTTTTTTTCATGCGTTGCCATATTGATTTAACTGTCATCGGAGTCTTTCATCACATGTCTAGGTCCCATCCAAGTTGGATGAAATCATCCAATTTCTTTGGTCAAGTGTATATTGTACAAAGATATTGGACGAGTGGAATACCTCCCTAATATGAATTTATTGGATGAATACTCGACAATGCTACGATCTTGTCTACGCGGGGTTCAGTGGGTGACTGCCTGGCGGGACCACGCCCCGGGGAGGGGCGGGGGCCGCGTTGTGCAGCGGCGGCTCATATCCCGGTGCACATGCACCTGCATATGAGCTGACTTTGCTGAGTACAAATACATGTGTCCCTATTGGCTATGTGCGAAGTAGGTGGTGGGGGTAAGCTAGGCGATCGTAGCGCACACCATGGCAAACATGTGTACTTACCGGGGACAACTGTCAAATTTACTTTCACGTTTTCTATTGGTTTCTTAACGGTTTCCTACGATTCGTTTCGTTTGTATGTATTTATTTATTCTCTTATTTATTTGAGTAAAATTTCCAATACGGGGTCTTTCTCGTTTACTAAAGTAAATAAAATATTCATGTGTCATTATTTGACATCTCCGAGTTTTGACATTGTCTCGGGACCTTTGACGTTTCAGTCGTGCACATAGCCAATACAAATGTTAGCGGATTCCGGCATTTAGCAAGTCGCCAAGGGTGAGTACCACCAACTGCTTCCTGGTAAGGCTGCCGCTACTAAACCAGTTGGTTTATTATCTTTTATCCATAGATGCTGCTTGATACCTAATAATAATAAGTACTTATACCTAGTTAACAAGATGACATTGTAATGCCCTTACAGGGTAGCACGTACACTACCTCACCACTATGTAACATCATGTATTTATATGCATTGAAATTGTACATGTACACAATAAATAATTAAATACCTTTAAATTTCATTATTACTTCGCCTGTGGCGGTAGTACAGTAAACAGCAAAAGTAGATGATCGTTCCAGTACTTTGTCAACTAGTATTTTTTATAACTAAAATTACTTTTGCTGTTGACTGTACTAAGACAAGTATCATAGGTGTAGCTAGAAAGAAAGAAAAAAAAACATTTATATATGACAAACACAGATAATACTGATAAATAGTAATTAAAAATAGGACGAACATTGTTTGTCAGAAAAGGGCCACAGCTCAGCATGAATGAAGCTGTTCTTCCGTTGTGGCCCAGGAGGCAAATTCTCCGGCCGTTCGAGATGATCCCAATTGAAGCAATGTCTATTGAAAAATCTCACCAAAATGTCGTGTGGAGTCCCCACGGCGCTCGGCTGAACTCGATTCTCCATACAAACGTAGTTTCGTTCTCATTTTAAAACACTTTGCTGAAATAACATGAAACTTTGTATACGCAATGGGAGCCGCCATATCTAGATCGGAAATTAGTTTAAGTTGCTAGAAATTGTAATAAAAAATTATAGCGTATTTTTGAATTTTTTACGTCTTGTATGAAAACATTAATAACCGTTGTATTTTTCCTCCATTATAATTTCAAGCAACATACTAATTTCCGACCTAGATATGGCGGCTCCCATTGGGTATACAAAGTTTCATGTTATTCTAGCATTTTTAAATGAGAGCGAAACTACGTTTGTATGGAGAACCGAGCTTACTGAGGACTCTTACGAGTGTGAACAAAAGTTAGGAGTGTTTTTTTTTTATTAAAAATGGGACTGCTCTTGGCCAGCATCTAGCCAGGGGGCAAAGATGAGGCCGACGATGAAGCGAGCTCACCCAGAAGATGCCTATTCACTCGTGCCTTAAAAAGTGTGAACGGTTTGTATGTGTGCGGGTGTGTGTGTGTGTGTGCGTGTACTGACCGATGATCTTGATGCAGCCGTCGTGGTGCAGCTCGCCGATGTCGCCGGAGCGGAACCAGCGCTGGCCGTCCACGTCGAGGAACTCCTCGCGCGTCTTCTCCGGGTTGCGGTAGTAGCCCTCCGCCACGCTGCCGCCGCCGATCACTATCTCACCCTGCCGATAACAATCCAAGGTTACGGCAAGGCATTCTCCATACAAACGTTGTGCAAGTTTTATTCGTTAGTTTTGGCAATACAGCATTTAATTTTATTTTTTTGCTTGTACATATAGGATATACGCAGAACTTGATGTTGAAAATTTGCTTAATTTTATAAACAATAAAATAAAAAAACTACAAAAAATAATTAAGATTAAAAACAAAAAAGATCAAGTCATAGCTAGCAGGAAAATAAGCATATTGTCAAAAAAAACTGTAGCGCAAACACAAACGAAGAAAAATTTACGCAGATTGTATGGAAAGAGCTTGACCTACCCTTCGCCTTAACTATACAATATATAATCCAAGTCAATGCGCATTGACTGATTTTAGAATACTCAACGTCGCAGTTTTGGGTTAGAGTTCAAAGCGATTTTTTTTTATTATAACTTATTTATACGAGAATTTTTTATACGAATCAGAGGTCAAATTTGAAAAAGTGGCGGCCATTTTGCCCTTTTTTATTTACGGCCCGATTTCGTTCAAAATCGATATCTAAGCGTCCGAGAGGTCTATTGTGGCTTTCTCGTTTACTAAAATAAATAACATATTCATGTGTCATTATTTGACATCTCTGAGTTTGACAGTATCCCGGGACCCAACACAAATCCCAAGTTAGAGCTCGGGACTCAAAATCAGCACTTACAGCAAAAAATAACTTTTCCCTCTTGTTCCACAACACAAATAACCATTCTCAGCTACGTATGATGATAGGGTATGATCGTGGAGGTAGTATAGTTACCTGCGGGAAGGGCTTGTTGGTGACGCGGTAGTTGCCCTCGTCCCACGTGACGAGCTTGATGTCGGTGCCGGTCGTTGGCGCCCCCACGCGGCCCGTCGACCTGACACAACACAACACAACATTATTATTATTACTAGATGAAAGCCCGGCTTCGCTCGGGTGAAATAAATAAGTAAGAAATAAAGTAAACATTTATTCGTGACAGTTATGCAAACGAAGAAAGAAATAGTGTACAAAAATGTATAAAATAAAATCATTAAAACAACGGATAAGATGAAACTTCGTATAGAAATATAGTCTGTAGTCTGGATTAACATATGGAATAGGGAGTAAAAGATTACGCTGACGACGTCACGGGCAAAGGCTAGTATCTTTGCAAGTTAATCCTAAGCATTTCTATAAGAGTAGTATTTAAAGACACATAAAAAAATTGACACCGTAATCAGTACTGATTTGTATAGCTAAAATACTAATCGTTCATTAAAATTCAGTTCAGATGTGCAATTGTTAAATATTGATGTGCCAGTCAGTATTTTTGGTGAGAAGTCAGAGCTGCTAACGCGAACGAAAACAAATGAAGTTCGTGTATCTCCCTCTCTGTCGAACTTGCAAAATCGAGCGACACAGAGGGATACACGATGTTCGTTCGTTTTCGTTTCGCGGTAGCAGCTCTCTATTCTCCGCCAAATTCTATTAAGTAAGGTCCTTTACACTCAATATTATGTGTCAATATAATCGCGATTTTTAAAATTGTATGGGGTGTGTAAAACGCTTAATATTATCACAATACTGGTGTGTCAATATTATCGTGGTTTTCAAACACGTACGGATTTTTCTTCAATATTCATTGCACGTGATACGGATCGTGATATGAGTATATCGCGTGATAGTAATAACCATGTAACAGGCCCCTATGGATGTTGCTTCAATATTCAGTGTTTCGCGTGACAATAATAACAGTTGGTAATATTTTCTCCAATTAATGGAAGCTATTTAACAACTTGTTCCGTTTTACCAAAGGTATTTCACATTCCGATACGCGCACCATCCAGGAATAGGAGCCGTCAGACCAGAGGGCCTACCGCGATCTGAAAACAAAGTATTTCCCTCTCCGCGCTCGAATATGCAAGTGCGACAGAGAGGCATATATATTTATTTTTCGGTTGGTAGCACTTTAGTCCGAGCGCGGCGGACGGTCGAAGAAAGTCAAAGAACATTCCGTGTGTTGTCTGTCACACATATAATTTTTTAACTTCCCATCGACCTATGAACTTGAAATTAGGTGATAAGATAATGTTTATTATGAAGTATATTTTACCAAAAATATCAATATATTGATAAATCACATTTGTTTTTTAGTTGTACGGAACCCTCAGTGTGCGACTCCGACGCACTTGGCTGGTTTTTATTACATTTTGAATTTTATTTCTCTTATAGTAAAATACCCTATTCGTTTTAAAGTTGACGCCTGAGGGCCTACCGCGAACCAAAAACGAACTATCTTCCTCTCTGTCGACATGTGCGAGAGAGAGGCAGATACTTCGTTTTCGGTTCGCGGTGGCGCCTTTAACGTCCGAGCGCGGCGAACGGCATGAGCTGGGGGTCTACTCCGAAATTCAAAATCCTAACTTCGTATGGTGCCGTCCCTTTCACTCTCCTGTCATAGACTATATGAGTGAAAGGGACGGCACCATACGAAGTTCGGATTTCGAATTTCGGAGTAGACCCCCAGTACCACTAAGTTATAAGATAGAGCGAGAATTGGATAGAATTTTGCTAGACGTTTAAAAGCCATAAGTCACCTAGTAGTTTGTCACAACAAAATAGAGACGCAGCTTTAAGATGGCGGACAAACTCAGCAAACATTCAAGTGGTGTCCTTTACACGATTAATATTATCACAATACTGGGGTGTCAATATTATAGCAGTTTTCAAATTTGTATGGATTCTACTTCAATATTCACGTGATACTTATCGTGATATGAATGTATCACGTGATACTAATAACCATGTATCAGGCCCAATACATTCGCTTTGAAGGCGGTTGTTGTGACAATCAGCCTAGCTAGCACGATAGATTATACCGTTACGTTTTAGGTGACGTTTTAATACATTTCACCCATATAACGTGACGGTATAAGTTATCGTGCCAGCTAGGCTGATAGGTGTATAGAACGCTTGAAAACTACAAAAACAAAACGCTGCAGACGCGGCTAGCCGAATCCACACAATGGGCGATGATGGCCCATCACCCAGAACGCAGCCCAGCAACCTGGCCAACACACCGGACGCAAACATAGTTAACAATTTCCGAACGTACCCAACCCGACGCTGTCAACCAACGAATTTAATATGGCCGACCTTTCGTCATAAAATTAACACTTTTAAATGCAAAATACGCGACAATCCGAATTTTGCGGATACATATGTTCAACTCAAAAATCGTTATTTTTATACGTTCTTCAATTTGAGACAGGTCTCGTTCGGGTCTACCGTACCCCTGCACGAAATTATTAATATAGATTAGTAGGGCCCGGATTATCGAATGCGGCTTTTGACAAGTTGTAGGGAGATAACACCACTGTTTATCGATGTTTTCGACAAATCGATTGTTTTATTTTATTTGTGGTTTTATTGAGTAAAACCTTAAACTTTGCGATGATATGTACACTTTTCAGCGGTTGATGATGAAAAAAAAATTAAAACTATACTCGTCATTACGAAAGCCTTAAACTTTAAAATCTGAACGATTTTACAGTTGGTTTACAGTTGGCTACACACTAGTGAGTTGGAACTTTAAGTTTTAACCAAACGGTCACATTAAACATGTACTAGGGTTTACAAACAGTTTGCAACGACCCGGGTATATTTATTCTTAAATAAGTTTCTGTCAGAAAATATAAATGTGTTACAATGTTTTATTGACAATTATTACATTTTTTTTCAAGGTCATCAACTATTTGTTGGGTTTTTTTAATGAGTATAAACAGAACGGGTTTATTCTGTGTAATTTAGGAGGCGGTATGGCCACCTTCTTTTTCTGTTATCAGATCAGCTTGGCTATTTTCATTGAACTTGAATAAGTATGCCAAAATTTCAACACAGGCGTGGATTGCTGTGTCCAGTGCCGGATTAAGACAACTTGATGCCCTATTAAGTAGTCTTAATCCGGCACTGGACGTGACATCCTGGTATATGCGGTCAATCGCTCTAGCTCGAACCAACTGAGCTACCGAAACAATGATGGTGTGACAAAATGTAGGTGCTGACCGGTCGTGCTGGTCGGCGACGGTGGCGCAGGAGGTGGTCTCGGTGAGGCCGTAGCCGGTGACGACGTCGCAGCACAGGCACACCCGCACCTGCGCGTGCGTGTCGGGCGCCAGCGGCGCGCCGCCCGAGATCATCAGCCGCATGCGCCCGCCCAGCAGCGCCGACACCTTCGTGAACATCTGAGGGGGGGGGGGGGGGGGGGGGGGGTCAAGTCAATTACATTTTCTTCTTTACGCTCTGCATAGGCGACATGAAATCGCATTTTATACTCTAGAGCATCAAGAAAAATACGACCGCGGGCGCCGGCGCCTGCACAACAAGTATAAATTTTATAAAATAACTTACACTACATTAATTATTTGTTTATTTTCTCCCAATCCCATTTTATCTGAGACAACTTATCGATCCTGAGCCGCAGGCGAAGCTCGTTTTATACACTTGTTGTACAATCTACTATTTAACTACTCATGCTATAAAAGTTGGTGTTTACGCTCTGCATAGGCGACATACAGTAGCTTTTTATGCCCTAGAGCATAAAGTAAAAGCCGCCCTCGGCGCACGTGTAGGCGTGCAGCCGCGCGCGCCGGCGCCCGCGGTCGCCGCACAGACATATAAATTCGATAACATAACCTTAATTACACTAACTATCCGCTTAATTTTCTCGCAATCGAAGTGACAAGCAGACTGTATAACCCGTGTATAATACTTAGTCGGCTCATAAGTTCTGTCACTGGCCTTTAAAATTTAAATTTGGAACTCCTAAAACAAAAACCGTTCTGCATTTGAATTTCGAATCTTTTTTAAATATTTGAGTAGTATAATTTTGCAATTTTCTGTTTTCTTTAACATGGAGTGGACGCTTAAAGATAGCCGTACCGCAATAATTGCACTATATCGTTGTGGACACTCGCCGACTAAAATTTTCAAGCTACTTGAAAATTTAAAATTCTCTCTAAGATTTGTGTATCGTACCATAAGAAGATACAGTGAGGTCTCTAGTTTAAATGACAAGAAAAGAAGCGGTCGTCCGCGTACAGCTAGGACTCCAGCGGTTGTACAAGCAATTAGGGCACGCATTGCCAGAAATCCCGCTAGGGAACAAAAAGATATGGCCCTCCAGATGGGTTTGAGCAGAAACACGGTGAAAAGAGTGCTTAATCAAGACCTGAGACTTCGTGCTTACAAACGAAAAACTGGCCATCTTCTCAATGGTCGGCTTAAAGCTTTAAGGCTTAAAAGATCTAAAGCTTTATTGAAGAAGTACGCTAAAAATAAGCATCGTTGTATACTGTTTTCGGACGAGAAAATTTTTGACATAGAAGAAAACTGTAATAAACAAAATGATAGAGTGTACGCTCGCAATAGTAAAGAAGCGTCTAATAGCATTCTCCGTATTCAAAGAGGTCATCACCCTTCATCTGTGATGGTTTGGCTGGGAGTTTCTTATGCGGGCGTCACTAGTATGCATTTTTGTGAGAAAGGAGTAAAAACTAGTGCCAAAGTGTTCCAAGACACGGTGTTGACTAATATTGTGAATCCACTATCCCATACGATGTTGGATCTATAAGGCGGTAATTCTACCCAGGGTATTATATGGGGCCGTGATATGGTGGCATAGGGCCCATGTAAAAGAATATTGCAAAGAGCTAAATAAGGTACAAAGACTAGCATGCCTGATGGTGACGGGGGCGATGAGAACAACTCCGACACAGGCGATGGAGGTAATGCTAGGCATGAAGACACTAAGAATTGAAGTGGAGAAGAGGGCCATGGAACAGTGGTACAGAATGAAAGCATGTAAAGAATGGAGAGGAAGCTGTGTGGACAAGGGCCACGCGCTTATACAAAAGGAGGCGCTGTCAAAGCTAGAGATGCTGATAGCTAATAATGACCTAATTAAGAGAAAGGAGATTTTTGACAAGAAATATAGAATACACATAGGTGAGAGAGACAGTTGGAAAGTAGAAATCGAGTACCCTATGACGATCTGTTTCACAGATGGATCAAGGAGAAAGTCGACAAAGCTGGCGGGTGCTGGCATAGTGATACCCAAAATGGAGAAGAGAGAGTCTATATCACTGGGCAGATATGCCAGTGTGTTTCAGGCAGAAGTATATGCGATAATGAGGTGTGCGCAAATAGTAAAAGAGAGCAGACAGCAGACTGGTAGGGTTGTGATATACACTGACAGTCAGGCCGCATTGAAGGCACTAAACAGGGCAACCGTGAACTCTGCTCTGGTGAGAGATTGCAAGAAAGAGCTCAATGAGATAGGAGAACATCCAGGTGTTACGGTGGCATGGGTGCCAGGACACCAGGGAGTAACGGGAAACGAGAAAGCAGATGAGCTGGCAAAGGAAGGGGCGGAAAGGGAATTTATGGGTCCAGAACCGGCCCTTCCTTTCTCGGCTGATGTCACAAAGGGGGTCATTGAAAGGCTAAAAGAGAAAGAGGCGGAGAGTGAATGGAGTGAGGCAACTGGATGTAGGCAGGCAAAGATGATGTTAAGAGGTATCGACCACAGAAGAACCAGGTATCTGCTGAAACTGGGTAAGAGTAATCTGAGATTGCTGACCGGAATCATCACCGGGCACAATACTCTGAATAGACACTTAAATATAATAGGTATAAGCAATGATGCTTCCTGCCCACATTGTGGGGAGGAAGAAACTAGCCAGCATATACTAGCGGAGTGTATCATGTACGCAGCAATGCGGTTTGATATATTCGGCAGAGATACACTAGCGGAGAGCGAATTGAGGGATGTCAACTTTAAGGATGTCCTTCTGTTCTGCAGGAAAACGAGAAGAATGGAAGATGCTGTGGGAGCGTCGCCGGGACAGTAACCCAAAGCTCCAACTCCGGGGAATTGGGCAGAATGATCCCAAAGAGTGATCGACAGCCCGCCTGTTTCCGGCCGGGCGTCCCTGCACATCATCATCATCATCATCATCATCCCATACGATGTTTCTAAACCAGCATTGGGTTTTCCAGCAGGACTCTGCTCCAGCCCATAAGGCAAAGTGGAAGCCGAAGGCATTAAATAGTGTTTTTTTTTTGTATTATATTCTTGTGTCTCATAGAATTTAGTTTAGTGTTAGTTATTAGTGTTGTTTCTTTTACTTTGTTAAATGTGTTGTGTATGTTTTTAGAATGTAAAAGATAAAAAAGAGGGACGAACTGAAAACCAGCGCTCTGCAACCACTATGGCTTGCACAGCACATGCTGAGTTCGTTCCTTTTGTCACATTACTGATGAAACCAAATGCATGTAACTGTCTTTTTTTGTGTGTGTTGTGATAATAAATATATTTCTGTTCTATTCTATTCTATTCTAAAGTCTACACAAGCCTGGCTCGCCTCCAATAAAATCGACTTTATACGGCATGAAGATTGGCCCTCCTCTAGCCCAGATCTTAATCCGTTAGACTATAAAATATGGCAGTATTTAGAGGAAAAGGTGTGCTCAAAACCTCTTGCAAATCTAGACTCGCTGAAAAAATCCCTTGCTACGGCAGTGGCCAATATCGACATGAAAGTGGTGCGTGAATCCATTGACGACTGGCCACGCAGACTTCAAGCCTGTGTAGATAATTATGGCGGTCATTTTGAATAAATGTTATACATTTAGATTCTCTAGTTTATAAGCTTTCAAACGCTGTACAAATTATACGGAATAAACTTAAACTTTTGTTTTTATTTGATACTATGTATATGACAGAACTTATGAGCTGACTAAGTAGCTATTTACGATACAAGGCTGGTAAAACAAAGAAAGGCCGATATCGCAGATATTTGAGGCCCGAGCCGCAGGCGAGGGTCATAAATATGCAAGAGAGTGCTTTCTGTTTTACAACCCGTTTTTTGTACACAATTTTACGTCACCACCTTGCCAAAAATTGGATTTTTCTGGACGCGCAGCGTGCGGCAAAACGCGCTTTTTGGCAAGGTGAGGTGTGGTGTAATAGTACATTACGATACAAATGCAGAGAACAGGAAATTCGCAACGAGTGGTGATAAATTAAAACACGACCGATGGGAGTGTTTTAAATCGACACGAGTTGCGAATTACCTATTCGCACGTGTATCGTACAACGTTTTACAGTACATATGGCTCTTTAAAGTTTCGACATATGCACGTAATCTGCTGATTACCGCAATCGTGCGATAAAATAGCACCATAATCTATCGTAAAAATAGGTTTTCTACTGTAGCATTGTAATTTTGTGGTAGCAGACACTGTAATTTTATTTTAACTATACAATGTATATTGCTTTGAAAACATGACACCTCGTCGAGTTTCTTACGCCCGTTCTTCTCGTGGCTGAGGTTTATTTTTCCGAACCCGTGGTAGTTTATTGACGTTTATAGGTGCATGTAATTATGACTAATTTGAAAAATAAAATACTTTTACAGTACATATGGTGCTACTTTACCGCACGAGTGCGGTAATCAGCAGATTACGTGCATATGTCGAAACTTTAAAGAGCCATATGTACTGTAAAACGTTGTACGATACACGTGCGAATAGGTAATTCGCAACTCGTGTCGATTTAAAACACTCCCATCGGTCGTGTTTTAATTTATCACCACTCGTTGAGAATTTCCTGTTCTCTGCACTTGTATCGTAATTACTTAACTTTTTTTACTTTTAGTAATTTATATATCATTAGGTAGTACTGACCAGCTTGTTGAGCAGCGGCGTATCGTAGCCGCGCCGCATCCACGTGAGCTTGTAGGTGTAGGCCCACTTGAACAGCGCCGCGGCCAGCGGGCCCGAGCGGGACACCTTGTCCGTGATGCCCTTGCTGATGCGGTCCATGATCAGCTGCAAATATACCGACAGTGGCCATCATAACACAATTTCAAGTACGAAGGGCGGTGAAGTTAAGAAAACTGTAATAAAAAAGTTAGCTGCCACTACACAGAAATAAGTAATTTCTCATACTCTGAAAGTGAGTCATTGTTCATCTTTGATCTCGACCAAAATAGCTATTTACGATACAAGGGTTGTAAAACAAAGAAAGGCCGATATCGCAGATGTTTGAGGTCCGAGCCGCAGGCGAGGGTCATAAATATGCGAGAGAGGGCTTTCTGTTTTACGACCCGTATTTTGTACACAATTTTACATCACCACTTGGCCAAAAAGCGGGTTATTCCGGACGCGCAGCGTGCGGAAAAACGCGCTTTTTGGCAAGGTGTGGTGTAAAACTATTTTTCATTTATCATACTTTGAAAGCAAGCATTTGTTTATCTAAGTGGCATGCTGAAAGTGGTATTTTTTTTTGTCTAGAGCAAAAAAGAATTTATCATACTCTGACAGTAGGCCGTTGTTCATCTAAGTGACGTGCTCAAAATGGTACTTTCGACTCTAGAGCAAAAAAGTATCTTTCACTTCCCATACTCTGAAAGTGGGCCGTTATTCATCTAAATGGCGTGATAAGTGCGGTAAATTTCTACTTTTTAAAAATATGTTTTCCCATATGTGGCATTTTTTTTAACTTCCTCATATTCGGAATTAATAGCAGAGTAAAACCACCCATTTCAGCCTTTAACTATATGCGTATTCACTTCTTTCGGGAGCCAAAATATATCGCCCGAAATGCCTTCCAGCCCTCTGTTAACAATCTACTTATTTAGTCCTTAAAGGTGGCATCGCTACAATTATTGCCGTACTACATTAGTGATACGTTCAACAATGTAAATATAATTTGCGGTGACTGGGTAGAAATAGCTGATTTAATAATGACAATCATCACACCCACAAGTAAACCACATTTCTAACAAAAAAAAAACGCAAAGAACTGCCATGTAATGAAGTAATAAAAGTAGAGAAATTGTTAAAAAAATAACCTAAAACTTTTATATATCGGTGAGTACCTAAACTAACCAGAATTTAATAAATAACAAGGAAAATAATAATGGTTTACTACTGTAGCATTGTAATTTTGTGGTAGCAGACACTGTAATTTTATATTTAACTATACAATGTATATTGCTTTGAAAACATGACACCTCGTCGAGTTTCTTACGCCGGTTCTTTTCGTGGGTGAGGTTTATTTTTCCGAACCCGTGGTAGTTTATTGACGTTTATAGGTGCATGTAATTATAACTAATTTGAAGAATAAATTACTTTTACAGTACATATGGTGCTACTTTACCGCACGAGTGCGGTAATCAGCAGATTACGTGCATATGTCGAAACTAAAGAGCCATATGTACTGTAAAACGTTGTACGATACACGTGCGAATAGGTAATTCGCAACTCGTGTCGATTTAAAACACTTCCTTCTGTCGTGTTTTAATTTATCACCTCTCGTTGTGAATTTCCTGTTTTCTGCACTTGTATCGTAATTACTTTACTTTTTTTACTTAAAAACGCAAAGAACTGCCATGTAATGAAGTAATAAAAGTAGAGAAATTGTTAAAAAAATAAAATAAAACTTTTACATATCGGTGAGTACCTAAACTAACTCGAATTTAATAAATAACAAGGAAAATAATAATGGTTTACTACGGATTACTTAAACATTATGTGGATTCTTAAAATAAAACGAGGGTCATAAGGCTGAAAGGGGGCAGTATTTTTCATAATTAAATTTGAATTATAACGTCGTACTTCCCTGTCATCTATGAGAAGAGGCCTGTGGCCAGCAGTGGGACGTATGTATGCTGATGATGATGATCATTGTAGGTACTTACCCCAAAGGAAGACCAGCGTTAGCCAGTGGCTGGCACATGCTAATTTGGGGCCATTTCGTGGCTGTATTGTTCTTTTTTGTTCTGTATTTGTGCCACGAATAAATGTATTTCTATTCTATTCTACTTACAGGAACAGTGGTCATGCAAGTGGGCTTGAGCACGGTGGCGTCTCCCTTGGTGCCCTTCATGATCTTGCTCGACGAGTCCAGCATCGTCAGCGGCGTGGAGTAGCCGATCGGGACGCCTGGCAACAACAAATTCGACAGCAATAGCGATAAATCGTAAGGAAAATAATAAAGCCGAATTCATGAATTCAATGGGATGTGTCGTGACGCGACAAAACTATATTAGTTTCAAATATTTAGTACCAAATTCACGTCAGATAAGTATGAATCCGGCTTAATTAATCAATAAAAGGCCTGCAATAAGGTGCCGTAAGTTTTCGCGACGAGGACGAGTTTACATCAGGCTGGCCCGGTGGCATACTGATAGAAGAACACATATAAAAGAGGTTCAAAGCACAGTCTGATTCATTAGTCACGTCACGTGTGCCTTCAGGGTTGGGAACATATTGCGCTGGGAGAGAATCAGTTCAGATACATTCGAAGATAGGACGTACTAGGACGTGCTGATGTCAGAATGGCCGTATCACTCAACGATATGGAAGTTTACTCACCCGCGATGATACAGAGACTTTCAGCTAGCAGCTCAAAAACGTGTGCTAGAGGCAGGAAGCCCATCAGAATATCACTGTCGTATATAGGCACAGCGTCCACGAATGCCTTCAGCGTTGAGAGCATGTTGCGATGGGAGAGGATCACGCCTTTGGGCACTCCCGTGGAACCCGATGTGTACATCACGATGGCTGTGTCGCTGGCTGTTGGGGGGACCGACTCTGTGGGGAAAAGCGTTGTCAATTATTTTGTGTCAAGCTGATGAAAGGCAAAAATAATGATATGGTTGAAGGATCATGCGAGTGGTCAAATTATAAAAAAGAACTGTAAAAAGTTTAAGACGTTGCAAAATGGCTAGCACAAGACTGCGTGCGAAATTCCTCACACCAAATGGCTACCACAAGAGGTTGCGTCTTGTAACTCTTTTCAGAAATACCAATCGTCATTAGTCAAAGTCCACACAACTCAATGTTGCCTATTTACTTACAGACTCTTAAAATTGTTACCAATACTTTTATAAAAGGGTCTCCAGAATAGCCAGTATCACGTAAAAAACGCAACTCATCGATTTTGGAGAATTTCCCCTTCTTGTATCCCACAATCTTGATGCCCTCCCTGTATCATTTCTTATTCGTTGGCTTGAGCTGATCCTCTATTTAGAAACTGGTGGATTAAGGACATGTACAACCTTCATACCCGAAGACTTTCCTCTCAACCCGTCAAGGGCTACGCTGAGCAAATGTAGAACCGATATATCTGAAGGGACACCTCACCGATATTGGACAATTTTCCCTTCTCCAACAGTTCCTTGTATCCCACAATCCTGATGCCCTCCTTGTATCCCTTGGTCCATGTAGATGATTGTGGATTAAGAGCGTGTTACAACTTTCATACCCAAAGACTTTCCTCTCAATCCGTTGACAAAATGTAGAACCGAGATATCTGAAGAAACAACTCACCAATTTTGGAGAATTTTCCCTTCTCCAAAACTTCCTTGTATGCCACGATTCTGATGCCCTCCTTGAATCCTTTTGTATCCGTTGGCTTCAGCTGATCTTCCATGTAGATGATGGTGTTGACCAGGGGAGTCTTGGCCAGGATCTTCTTAAACTTGGGCAGCAGCTCGTGTGTGGTGATGACGGTGGAGACTTCGGTCTCGTTGATGCCGTGGGCGATCGCGTCGTCGCCGAGGGTCGCGTAGATTGTCACCACTGTGGAGAAATGAGAAGTGTGATGAAGAGATGTAGGGCACAGTGGGACGTCATCTCACTCATGTTTAAAGCTGATCAAGTACTTATACCATATAGAATACCGCAGCAATAATAACACCTTTACTTGCTCTTTAGGTATGTAGCGTTGTGCTCCTGGTAGTGAGTAATTAGTCACCATCAGGAACACACGCTCCGAAGGAGATCCCAGAGCCTTTGACAGTGATAGCGTCGTTCTACTGTAGCATTGTTATTTAAGTTATTTTGTAGTAATGTAATTTTATATTTAACTATATAATGTATATTGTTTTGAAAAAATTATACCTCGCCGAGTTTCTTACGCCGGTTCTTCTCGAGGCAGAGGTATATTTTTCCGAACCGGTGGTAGTTTATTGACGTTCATAGGTGCATGTAATATGCCTAATTTGAAGAATAAACTACTTTTACTTTTTTACTTTAGCCACCCGAAATGAGTTGAGGAGGACCATCGGGGGGTTTTTAGTCGGTGAAATTCCGACATAACCACCGCACTGTCTCCGCGGTGCGGTGGTATCCATAATGGGTTTCCCCCCGGAGAAAAAAAAGGTATTGACGCTATTAACCAAATAAGAATCTTGTTACGTTTTGTGATTCGTCAACCGACCGCTTACGTGTATGACAGACAGTGACAAGAAATTAAGAGTTTGTTTAGTTTTGATTTTAGTATTGTAATGGGATTATAGGGTGAAGTGTTATATGAGTGAAATTATATAATGGCAGCCATTACACGGTCAATCCTGGTCGAAAAACGTTGATCGTGATCAGTGATGTTGAACCAGATTGACTGTGAACATTGATCACAATCATCTAGATTTTTAGAATTCCTTTAATTGAAAGTTCACGGTTTAGATTTTTTTAATGCCGCGTCGGTGGCAAACAAGCGTACGGCCCGCCTGACGGTAAGCAGTGGTGAGATTGAGCGTGCAATGGCTGCCAATCAGCGGATCTCGAAAAATCTGCATCCGCAACATCCCTGGTCTGTAGTATACAACGTACCGGGTATGCTCTGCTTGAAGCAGCCGTGCGCCGCGACCATCCACTCGGCGCGCGTCTCCGCGAACATGACCACGTTGCGGCGCGGCGCGCAGCCCAGCTCGCGCAGCCCGCCCGCGAACTGCCGCGCCTCCGCCTCCACGTCCGCGTACGTGCGCCACGTGTACGCGCCCATCTTGAACTGGAAACCGAACGTTACCATCACTCTTATGAATCCCTATTCTCAGAATATAATGCACAAGCTATGTGAACAATAAAAAAAATGGCGCATTCTAAAGCCGGGTCCGCAGCGCCATGTTTTTCATGTTTGTAAACATCTATAGTACATTTCGATGCTAGTGCGGAAAGTATGTCATTTCTTCACGAGTACCGAGGGATGCCACGAGCCGCAGGCGAGTGGCAACACTCGGGACGAGTGAAGAATGACATTTCCGCACGTGTATTGAACGACGTTTTTTAATACAGTTGCGAAAAAATAAGAAAAACAACAAGTAATATTTATAAAAACAATATCGAATGTTGCCTTTAGAAACTTAAAACATGCTTGCAGTAAGTAAAAACGCATTTTCTTTGACAGGCGTTTCGGCAGCTATTCCGTTCCACTCAGACAACTTATTAAGAACGGTTTTTCAATATTCAATATTAAAAAATAAACGTGTTATAATGATGAAGAGGTAAGTAATAAATAAAATATGAAATGTGTATATTTTTCTTATTCTGATATTAACAGTAGGTTTTTATGTTGATTACGACGTTTAAAGGAAACTAATATTTAACACCCAGCAATAAGGAGTCATGCATTGGAACAAGCATAAATTTAAAAAAATTGGAAAAGTGAAAAGCACTAGTGCGCGAAAACCAACTTTCCGCACGCTAAACAGCTACGTAAAGTAGCACTTTTTGAGCAACTGTATTAAAAAAATGTTTTTTGAACACAAAATAGGCGTGGCCTCAATGTTAAGGCGAGTCCGCTGCACCAAAAATCTAACAAAACATGTTTGATGTTTGCAAACATGAAAAACATTGCGCTGCGGACCCGGCTTTATGTTTTCTGAGAACAAACGAAATGTGCCAATTTGTTTGATATTACCCATTTGACTACTTTAGTGCATATCCTAATGTATACTTAGCATAGTAATTATTAAAAGGGCATTTTTGTACGTGTAACTTTGTCGTACGTTGAGACTACCTAGAATTGTGCAAGAATAATAGAATATCCCCTGATATTAACTCGACACGGTCGGATACTGGAAAATCTTATTTCCTTACCATATCTATTAAAGTGTCTAGCCTTCTAACCAATCAATCAAGGCACACGCCGAACGATATTACACTAGAGTAAATCACGTTCACAAAGCCGATTGAGAGATGCAAGAAGCCACACAAGCTCGAGTTCCCACGTTCGGCCGGCTTTGGATTGATCTTGCATTACGAATACATATATTTACATCAATTCATTGACATTGGAATTGTTTACTAGAACGCATTGTTGCGTTTGTTGACATAAAACATAGATATATTACTATATTAGTCGTCAAACGTTTTCAGAATGTTGGCATTAATACATCGGCAAATAACCGTAAGTAGTACTGGGAGTGTGTGGCGTACAAAAAGGAAGACTTATACTCAACAGTGGGCGATTACAGGCTGAAACTGAATGACGATCTTAAGCTGAGGGTTGTCACTGTATATATATCTTCCATGACCAAAATTCTTCAAGACTAGTTCGTTCGGTTGCAGTTCTTTCTCTTTCCCAAGAACTGTGCGTGTCTGCGTGTCGTCGGACCAGCGCGCTGCGGCGGTACAGAAGATGCCACTAATAGTGAGCACATTATCGTACCACGCAGAGGTGCCCGGTCTTCTGATTTACCTTCTTAAAGACTCGTCCGTTCGGCTGTGCCTCATCCTCCTCCCCAAGAACGGTGCGTGTCCCGAGAACAGGCTTGTCGGAACAGCACGCTGCTGCAGCACGCAGCATGCCCTTAATAGTGAGCACATTATGGTACCACGCCGAGGTGCTTGGTCTTCTGCATTACCTTCTTAAAGACTCGTCCGTTCGGCTGTGCTTCATCCTCCTCCCCGAGAACGGTGCGTGTCCCGAGAGCAGGCTTGTCGGAACAGCGCGCTGCTGCAGCACTGTGCATGCCCTTCATAGTGAGCACATTATGGTACCACGCGGAGGTGCTTGGTCTTCTGACTTACCTTCTTAAAACTCGTCCGTTCGGCTGTCGCTCCTCCTCCCCAAGAACTGTGCGTGTGCCGAGCGCAGGCTTGTCGGAACAGCGCGCTGCTGCAGCACGGAGCATGCCCTCCATCGTGAGCATATTATCGTACCACGCGGTGGTTGGTCTTCTGACTTACCTTCTTAAAACTCGTCCGTTCGGCTGTGCCTCATCCTCCTCCCCAAGAACTGTGCGTGTGCCGAGCGCAGGCTTGTCGGAACAGCGCGCTGCTGCAGCACTGAGCATGCCCTTCATAGTGAGCACATTATGGTACCACGCGGAGGTGCTTGGTCTTCTGACTTACCTTCTTAAAACTCGTCCGTTCGGCTGTCGCTCCTCCTCCCCAAGAACTGTGCGTGTGCCGAGCGCAGGCTTGTCAGAACAGCGCGCTGCTGCAGCACGGAGCATGCCCTCCATCGTGAGCATATTATCGTACCACGCGGTGGTTGGTCTTCTGACTTACCTTCTTAAAACTCGTCCGTTCGGCTGTGCCTCATCCTCCTCCCCAAGAACTGTGCGTGTGCCGAGCGCAGGCTTGTCGGAACAGCGCGCTGCTGCAGCACTGAGCATGCCCTTCATAGTGAGCACATTATGGTACCACGCGGAGGTGCTTGGTCTTCTGACTTACCTTCTTAAAACTCGTCCGTTCGGCTGTCGCTCCTCCTCCCCAAGAACTGTGCGTGTGCCGAGCGCAGGCTTGTCAGAACAGCGCGCTGCTGCAGCACGGAGCATGCCCTCCATCGTGAGCATATTATCGTACCACGCGGTGGTTGGTCTTCTGACTTACCTTCTTAAAGACTCGTCCGTTCGGCTGCGGCTCATCCTCCTCCCCAAGAACTGTGCGTGTGCCGAGCGCAGGCTTGTCGGACCAGCGCGCCGCTGCGGCGCGGAGCATGCCCTCCATCGTGAGCACATTGTCACGGACCATGCGGAGGTGGAGGTCTGTAGGCTCAGCGACGGAGCGCACTGTGACACTGTCCGGGCTGCTCTGGATTATGCGGGCCTGGAAGACGAAACGTCATAAGTATTATAGGGAAACCTAGCTGGGGGTAGAACCATAGAGATAGGAGATATTACATATAAGTAGAAGGCCATGTGTGGCCGAAAACGAGAAACCGAAAGACTCACTTTGTCTTAGTGTGTCCCTTTCTAAGACAGGTAACAAATATATACAGTACCGGTTACAGTTTTATGAAATAACCATTTCAAACAACCAAATCTTCTTATCGGTCTTTTTCTACTGGATTTCGCGTTCTTAATTACCATCAGCAGCGAGGAACAGACAAAGAATAAGAACATGAATCAACCCTATTGATTGAATTACCATTTCACATTAACTGAAGTTTTTATCTGAAACTCTTTTAGGAAGTATTAATGTCAGACTTGTTTTTAGATATGGTTGATTTATCTCTTCTCGCGTCGTAATGAGCGGCAGTTATACTAGCTCTAGTGTAACTGCTAGAATAATAATAATAATATTATTATTGGGGGACAATCTTACACAAATCGACCTAGTCCCAAACTAAGCAAAGCTTGTACTATGGGTACTAGACGACGATATACATACTGATATAGATAAATACATAGAAAACATCCAAGACCCAAGAACAAATATCCGTGAAAAATGCAGAAATAAATGCCCTGGCCGGGATTCGAACCCGAGACCTCTAGCTTCGGAGGCAGATTCACTACCAACTAGGCTAAACAGGTCGTCAAAAGAATAGAGCACACATTGAATGTCACCCGAATAATAATACTTTATACATAAAAGGTGTAGCAATCTCAATAATGTTTAAAAAGTGTTAAACATTAAGTAACAAAAGTAAGCAGGCACGAAAACATTTCCAAGTCGCAATCTACGGGTAAAGGCACTTCGAAAAATTGGATGGCTGAAATCTGAAGGGACAAGCCTTCTTGCAAGGTAAAGTCAACGCAAAATTTTCTGTTGCTATTTGTTTAAATTAAATTTGAAAACTAGTGGTTACCCCGGGTAACCTCTAGTTTTCAAATATACCTTAAAACTAAACTTACCAGTGACTAAGCTAAGTAAGGAATGCCAAAGGTAACCTAGTATTCCAGGGGCCTGTTGCAAAAATAGAATTTTTTACCCTTTTTTTATTGACTGACCAGCGAGTGGCCCTAGTCTCACCTAATGGAAAGCGATGACAAGGCTAAGATGTTGATTTACTCCTGTCTTGAAGAGACAAAGATTGTATGTATCAGTGAATAAATAGAGACGACGGCAGCAAATTCCAGTCGTTAATTGTTCGCATTAGGAAAGAAGACTTACTTGTAATACAAGAATGATATCATCTTTTCAACCCCTTTTTTAAACGACTACAACAAAGGAGAAGGCTCTCAATTCGACTGTATTTTTTTAAAATGTTTGTAACCTCAGAACTTTCGATTGGGTGAACCGATTTTGATGATTCTCTTTTTATTTGAAAGCTGGGGCTTCCCTAGTGGTACCATTCCAATTTGGTCTAATTCTGACAATGGCATCCATGAGAAAACCATATAAGTCTTAAATTTGCATTAAGTATGTGCGCGACAAGTGGACGAATAACTCGGTTGAAGTCGATTTTTCTTTTTCGTTAAAATGTTGGATTATATTAGAAAGAGTCTTCAGCTGGTTCAATACTTTACAAGTTGTTACGCAACATGCCCCAGGAAGTATTGTAGAAACACCGAGAATTGTGTCAGAGAATGCTATTAGTCTACTACGACTTTGTAAGGCAGCAGGGAAAAGGTCGGAGTTCAACCGGATACCCGCGGCCGAGGTGCAAGGATATAACGCAGCAAAATAAAAAAAATATCTTGATACATACATATATGAACTCAAGCCTATATTCCCAAAAAGGGTAGGCAGAACACGATAATTAATATCAGTGCTCGTTTTAGCTATTGTAGGTTTATTGATGGAGAACATGTGATATTGCTTGCAGGTTGCTAGCTAGCCCATCCGCCCACAACACACTACAACCTGGCTCTTAATACAGACTCTATTTTATTAATACTACGTGGCACACAATCGGTTACCGTAGCCTATGGACGCCGACACGTTGCCGACCATAATTGTGCCTTAATTATTAACCATAATTAACTAGAATTGACAATAGATTCGCGTCTTTCCTGCGGGCATAGCCAAATTTAAAGGTTATAACCCAGGAATCCTATAAATGAAACAAATGAACTGATAAATAACACCACTGCCGAGAAAAAAAATCGAAAATTAAAAACAAAAAGCCGTCAAAAGGGCTTCGATAATTTCGATTGTTTCTTCTCGGCAGTGATCTTCTTGTAAGTACATTTAATGTTATTGGATCTATATCAAATCATTATAAAAAAATCCTATACACTGCGATAATTTTGATATTACGCTACAACTTCAATAGAAATTGGTGCACAGTCTAGATTAGATTAGTGCGATGTACAGTCGAGGAATGAAAGGGTTCGTCACTTTTCGACTCTATTTTAATGCTGTTAAGGTCGAAGAGTCACGAACCTTTTCATTCCGCGACTATACAAACCGGGTTAAATACGCGATGTCTAGACGGCTCGCTCCGCTTTCAATCAAGCAACACGACACTACATTGTGTTTATCGCAGTGCCTGATTGTGATGGAGCATCGTGTTACCTACCTTTGAAATTACTCAATCCGTATATTAAATTAAGAAATTGCTTTTAGAGGAGTTCTGTTTCAGTTCAGATGCTGCGGTAATAATATTTAATTAAGTAGGATAGACTAAACGTTGCGGTAGCTTATACAAAGTTGTCCTTCAGGAACAGAAAGTTGAATTCCTAAAATGTTGAATTCCCAAAATGTTGAATTCCCAGCTAGTTGAATTTTAAAATGTTGAATTTGCATAAAGTTGAATTCTTTAAATGTTGAGATTGCAAAAAGTTGAACTTGCAGGATGTTGATTATTAAAATGTTGAATTCTTTAAATGTTGAGATTGCAAAAAGTTGAACTTGCAGGATGTTGATTATTAAAATGTTGGATTTGCACACAGTGAATTTTTAAATGTTGAGTTGGGCCACTATTTTACGTTCATCCTTTGTTAAAGTTGCAGTTGCAGAACATACATCTCGATTTGTACACTTCCATCGAGAAGTACCGTTTTGATTAGTTTTACCATCTTTGGTCAACATGTATTTACCTCTCAATATAAGAAGTTTCCGGTTTTTTTATTTTTACTAAAATAAATAGTTTTAAAGGGATTCATTTCGAATAACAAATTATAAATTATGATTTAAATATAATCTTGACAGAGTAGATTACTTCTAACAGTGACATTGGCTGACTTTGACAATCAACGTTATCTAAAGAGGTTTTGCTGTAACTACTAAGTGCCTATAGATACGAGTCATGATTCGGTATTACGGCAGAGGTTTTAGCAGCATCTTAAATTGAAATTTCCATAATTGACGCCTAATAAAGTAAAACTAGACTATGGCAGACCAGCGATGAGAAGTATTTCAAAGGTCTTCGGTTACATTATGGGATCTATAAGTAATCGAGGTAACTTTTTGAGCATTTAGGAGCCGAAAGTTGAATTCTCATAAAGATAAAATCCCAAAATGTATACTTTCCTAGGATATCACAAAGTCAACGTTGTGGGAATTCTACTTTTTGATATTTCAACATTATAAGAATTCAACATTTTGCGAAACTAAAAATATTCAACTTTCTGGGAATTCAACATTTTGGGAATTCAACATTATAAGAATTCAACATTTTGCGAAACTAAAAATATTCAAATTGCTGGGAATTCAACATTTTGGGAATTCAACATTTTAGGAATTCAACTTTCTGTTCCTGAAGGAAAGTTGTAATAGGAGTCAAAGACCATGATAGTCAACCATCGAATTGTTTGGACCGCTTCAGCGAGTGACTGTGTTACGCTGTATTTGATCCGGCGAGACAGCGCGCGCCCGGATCGCTTCAGCGAGCGACTATATCCGGCGGGACAGTGCCCGCCCCGCCCGGACTGCTTCAGCGGGTGTCTGTGTCGGGCTGTATTGTATCTTGATCTGACGGAAAGGTCCCGCCCGGACCGCTTCAGCGAGTGACCGTGTCGAGCTGTACCTTGATCCGGCGGGACAGCGCCCGTCCGGACCGCTTCAGCGAGTGACCGTGTCGGGCTGTACATTGATCCGGCGAGACAGCGCGCGCCCGGACCGCTTCAGCGAGTGACCGTGTCGGGCTGTACCTTGATCCGGCGGGACAGCGCGCGCCCGGACCGCTTCAGCGTGTGACTTTGTCGGGCTGTACCTTGATCTGGCGGGAAAGGTCCCGCCCGGACCGCTTCAGCGAGTGACCGTGTCGGGCTGTACCTTGATCCGGCGGAACAGCGCGCGCCCGGACCGCTTCAGCGAGTGACTGTCGGGTTTTACCTTGATCCGGCGGGACAGCGCGCGCTTGCGCCACGGCCGCTGCAGCACGAGGTGCACTGGGAACGTGAGCACGTCGAACACGAGCGCGACCGCCCGGATCGCGTTCAGCGCCGCCGAGACCCACCATGACTCAGGCCTGGAACAACAATAATTGCTATTTAGTGATCGTTCTAAAAATCAGAGCGCGATCACGATTATAATAATAACTAGATGAAAGCCCGGCTTCGCTCGGGTGAAATAAATAAAGTAAACATTTATTCGTGACAGTTATGCAAACGACAAAAGAAATTGTGTACAAAAATGTATAAAATAAAAACATTACAACAACGGATTATGATGAAACTTCGTATAGAAATATAGTCTGTAGTCTGGATTAAAATATGGAATAGGGACTAAAAGATTACGCTGACGACGTCACGGGCAAAGGCTAGTATCTTTGCAAGTTAATCCTAAGCATTTTTATAAGGGTAGTATTTAAAGGCACATAAAAAATTTGACACCGTAATCAGTACTGATTTGTATAGCTAAAATACTAATTGTTCATTAAAATTCAGTTCAGATGTGCAATTGTTAATATTGATGTGCCAGTCAGTATTTTTGGTGCGAAGTTAGAGCTGCTAAGGCGAACGAAAACAAATGAAGTTCGTGTATCTCCCTCTCTGTCGAACTTGCAAAATCGAGCGACACAGAGGGAAATACACGATGTTCGTTCGTTTCGCGGTAGCAGCTCTCTATTCTCCGCCAAATTCTATTAAGTTACCCTCAATATTATGTCTCTCAATATTATAAGCCCTTTACACTCAATATTATGTGTCAATATTATCGCGATTTTTAAAATTGTATGGTGTCTGTTAAACGCTTAATATTATCACAATACTGGTGTGTCAATATTATCGTGGTTTTTTAAAATCGTATGGATTTTTCTTCAATATTCATTGCACGTGATACGGATCGTGATATGAGTATATCGCGTGATAATAATAACCATGTAACAGGCCCCTATGGATGTTGCTTCAATATGCAGTGTTTCGCGTGATAATAATAACAGTTGGTAATATTTTCTCCAATTAATGGAAGCTATTTAACAACTTGTTCCGTTTTGTCAAAGGTATTTCACATTCCGATACGCGCACCATCCAGGAATAGGAGCCGTCAGACCAGAGAGCCTACCGCGATCTGAAAACGAAGTATTTCCCTCTCCGCGCTCGAATATGCAAGTGCGACAGAGAGGCATATATATTTAGTTTTCGGTTGGTAGCACTTTAGTCCAAGCGCGGCGGACGGTCGAAGAAAGTCAAAGAACATTCCGTGTGTTGTCTGTCACACATATAATTTTTTAACTTCCCATCGACCATAACTTGAAATTAGGTGATAATGTTAATTATGAAGTATATTTTACCAAAAATATCAATATATTGATAAATCACATTTGTTTTTTAGTTGTACGGAACCCTCAGTGTGCGACTCCGACGCACTTGGCTGGTTTTTATTACATTTTGAATTTTATTTCTCTTATAGTAAAATACCCTATTCGTTTTAAAGTTGATGCCTGAGGGCCTACCGCGAACCAAAAACGAACTATCTTCCTCTCTGTCGTTCGAATATACATGTGAGAGAGAGGCAGATACTTCGTTTTCGGTTCGCGGTAGCGCCTCTAACGTCCGAGCGCGGCGAACGGCATGAGCTGGGTGTCTACTCCGAAATTCAAAATCCTAACTTCGTATGGTGCCGTCCCTTTCACTCTCCTGTCATAGACTATATGAGTGAAAGGAATGGCACCATACGAAGTTCGGATTTCGAATTTCGGAGTAGACCCCCAGTACCACTAAGTTATAAGATAGAGCGAGATAGGGATAGAATTTTGCTAGACGTTTAAAAGCCATAAGTCACCTAGTAGTTTGTCACAACAAAATAGAGACGCAGCTTTAAGATGGCGCACAGACTCAGCAAACATTCAAGTGGTGTCCTTTACACGATTAATATTAACACAATACTGGTGTGTCAATATTATCGCAGTTTTCAAATTTGTATGGATTCTGCATCAATATTCACGTGATACTTATCGTGATATGAATGTATCACGTGATAATAATAACCATGTAACAGGCCCCATACATTCGCTTGAAGGCGGTTGTTGTGACAATCAGCCTAGCTAGCACGATAGATGATACCGTTACGTTTTATGTGACGTTTTAATACATTTCGCCCATATAACGTGACGGTATAAGTTATCGTGCTAGCTAGGCTGATAGGTGTATAGAACGCTTGAAAACTACAAAAACAAAACGCTGCAGACGCGGCTAGCCGAATCCACGCCCGGCAACCTGGCCAACACACCGGACGCAAACATAGTTTACAATTTCCGAACGTACCCAACCCGACGCTGTCTACAGTATCTTCTTAGTAGTCTGTGCTGTCAACCAACAAATTTAATATGGCGGACCTTTTGTCGTAAAATTAACACTTTTTAATGCAAAATACGCGACAATCCGAATTTTGCGGATACATATGTTCAACTCAAAAATCGTTATTTTTATACGTTCTTCAATTTGAGACAGGTCTCGTTCGGGTCTACCGTACCCCTGCACGAAATTATTAATATAGATAGTCGTCTCTGTGAACAGTCTAATTGGGAAGGGTCTCGACCAACATCTTAAGAGACTCTCGCTAGATGGATGAGTCAAGGGTCAGATACAGAAAGCGGTACTCCTGGACACGGCGCGGTTATTCAGGAGGTTCCTCTCTCTGTCGCCCTAACCACCGGTAGCTTAGGCCCTGCCTCGCTGCCGGCGGCACTCTATAGGTGTTGGAATTCACAAAAACAAATCCTACGTCCTGCTCTATCTTGGAGTTTGTATAACTTTCTCTTTCACCCTCGTGAACACTAATGCACTCTTAAGTGTTATGTTTTTCTTTACGGATTATTGTTAAGCTTTTTGTTCACGTTAGTTGCCTTGTATCGATCACATCGTTTAGTTAACGCGCACGACTCTCTTGATAAACAATACTAATATACAGATTTTATAATTGAACAGTTCTTTTAATTAATCACCAGACCAATACTATTAGGTTTGGTTTTTATAATGATTTATGTTTTGTAAATATGGTTTTATATTTTACTTTTTATAGAAATATTGTAAAAACCTAATCTAAGACATAAAATTAATAAAGAGATAATAATCGTGGCATTCATTTTCAAACCGTGAGATCTTCGAGAAGACAGTACGGCGATCCGCTAGCCAACCACATATTATGTCACAGCCACAGGGGCCTCCCCCTGTGGCTGTGGGAGAGGGGATCGGAAAAGCGCGACTTTAGGGAGGGTTCAAATAATGGAAATTGCGTGACGTACTTATATATAATATACGAACGGCCCCTTACTCTGACCTATTAGCGCAACACTGCCACTTCCGCCACCTTTCAAAGTCGTGGCAGAGTCTTTGCGAAACTTAGAGAATCAATCTACTTATGTACCTATGCTATCACGATCCTTGAAAGTAACAGATAACGAAAGAAATGAAACAGGATAGATCATACACATAGCATCCTTGATAACCTTCCTTTAGAGACACAATTTTGGGTGTTTCTTGTAAATCAACAGGCAAACCAAAAGTTTATGTTCCGCTTTGAATAGGCTAAATGCAGGCTAATGAGCATTCTGTTCCAGCGAGCCCTTCTCAATTGTTTGTAAATTAGGAAGTGTCAGGTGGGAATGACAAACCGCATGTTATCAACAACATTTACCACTTGTGTGATTCCCGAGTGAAAGGGCCCCTATTCGTTTGATTCCCGAGTTAAAGGGCCCCCTTCATCAGTGTTAACAGGTTGGTTCTTAATTGATATGATATGATATTTTATTTGTGCTAATCATACATTGTCAATTACATTAATTATACTTATGATCATTATAATAGTTTAGCCTAGTTGTTAGTGACATTGCCTCCGAAGCTAGAGGTCCCGGGTTCGAATCCCGGCCAGGGCATTATTTGTGCATTTAACACGGATATTGTTCCTGGGTCTTGGATGTTTTCTATGTATTTAAGTATGTATATTTATCTATATAAGTATGTATATCGTCGTCTAGTACCCATAGTACAAGCTTTGCTTAGTTTGGGACTAGGTCGATTTGTGTAAGATGATATCTATTCCTTTAAATAGTAAATTAAACAGTCAGCATCATGGAATTAAAATAAATAGATTAAGTACTAGGCAAACATGTCTTTAAAGTTGTCTTTAGAGCGCTCGTGGCCCAGCGGTACCCGCCTACCGCATGCGGTATGCGAGGTTAAGCAATGTGGGCGCAGGTCAGTTCTTGGATGGGTGACCGCTTTGAGTGGTTACTAACTGAGCGCTCTCGTGCTTTGGAAGGCACGTTAAGCTGATGATCCCGGCTGCTGCCTCGACAGCAGTCGTTAAGCCAAGTTAGAGGCCTTCGGGCGGCCTGAGAACTTCTAACAGTCAAGTTGCCCACTCACTTGACAAAGGGGGGTCGAAGTTGCACCACGTCCGTAGGGAGTGCCCAACGTTACCCGACACGTGACCCCTGGGTGGTGCGAAAAGTGCAACAAAAACAGGCAACCGTACTTGTCTTCTCGAAGATCTCACGGTTCGTAAATAAATGCCATACGATTAAATAAATAAAATGTCTTTAAAAAAAATTGGTTGTTTGTAAAGTAGGTTTACGATCGAGATGTTTACGTGATAACGTCTTACTTCACTTGCACTTCACTTATACCTGCGATCGCGCTCGTGAGGTTTTGGTGTGACACAAGTTTCTGAACATGTCACCCGACTAAAACGATTTTAAAGACGTTATCACGTCAATAAAATCAGCGTCACATCTGATGCCGAAAAAAAGGGCCCCTATGCTTGAAGTGAAACTGACATTTGTGAACATACAATTAACACTCGCGTGTGTAACAAGTCGCAGTCAGCAGCAAATTTATAAGCGGATGTGCTCAAAATAGCCTACACACGATTATATATAATGTCAAGAAAATAACAACTGAGGAGTGTCTTTTCAAAAGGGTTAAATTTTTTCGTAACTCTACTTCTAAATTGGACCTTAAGTTTTCTTGGACAAGGTTCTGTTTAGAAGTACTGCTAACACAATAATAAGCCCTTTTGAAAAGACACTCTTCAACTGTAGATCATTTTGAGCGAAGTTAATTTGCGTAACTGTGATATGGAGTGGAGAGGCTAATTAGGCTAGCTGCTTTAATCATCAATGTATCATCATCATTACATCAACCTATAAGGACGTCCACTGCTGGACATAGGGCTCCCTCAAAGAGTGCTACAACGACCTCTGTACACACTTACGAGCCTCGCATGCGAGTTTCATGACATTGCGGGTTGCCGTGGTATAATGAGTTCAATCGATCTGCCAAACCGCGCAATGTAGTGAAACTCGCATACGAGTCGTACCACCACCACCACCATATCAGCCCTAGGACGTCCACTGCTGGACATAGGCCGCCCCCAATTTCATGGGGGGTAAATGCCATGATCGCCACGCTTGGCATGCGGGTTGGCGATCGCAGTATCTCCACCGCACTCTAGGAATGCTGCTGCCCATTCCCCGGCGGTCTTGGTCGTAGTTTTAGGACATACCCGGGTCCAGTCAGAACAAAAGTAGCTACGCATTTGAAAAGAACAATAGTTATTTGTTCAACAAGAGAGCAAAGTAGATTTTTGCTGCGAGTGTTGATGTTGAGTCCCGAGCAAGCGAAAGATTCTATAATTGAATCACTCGCTACGCTCGTGATTCAAAATTAGAATTTTGAGCGTTGCGAGGGACTCAAAGACACGAGATGCAAATAGCTTTTTCTCTCGTATGATACATACAACTTTTCACCTCAGCGGCGAGAATATATAACGCAAAGGAATAGTGATAGAGAAAATGAAGTTACTTAAACTAACCTACGATATGAAAAATTAAAAAGGTGTTTTTTTTTCACGCTCGCAGCAAAATTGCATTTTGCTCACTGGTTTCAAGCAGCAAAACCGTAATTTTCGAGCCGCTGAGGTGAAAAAGTCTTTATTATAAGCTTTTGGCACCTTTATAAATAAAATAAATAAATGAATATTAGGTGACATTTTTTACACATATCGAACTAGTCCCACAGTTAGCTCAATAAGGCTTGTGTTATGGGTACTAGACGACGATATATTTAATAGATATATACTTAAACATAGAAAACGTCCAAGTCTCAGGAACAAATGTCTCTGCTCACCACAGAAACAAATGCCCTTACCGGGAATCGAACCCTTTATATGCGTAGCTACTTTTGATTCTGACTGTACGTGTGTAAATAAGGCTCAAATGCTACTTCTGTTGCTGAGACTGTACAATGGTTCTGTATTCTTGACATCCTTTGGCAATCTATCCCTATCTCACCCGTCCTTGCGTTTGACAGCGTATTTGTCGCCATTGTCGCCAAAAATGAAGATTGACGAGGCATTAGGAAAATAGAAGCACCGTACAGACTACGAAATGATGTAGGTATACATTTTTTACCATATTGGATTGTAATATTTAGTTAGACGTTTATACTGTACTTGCTTGCTTGCAATTCAGTCAAGTGCGAGGCCGAGGTTTTAGGAAATGGTTGAAAACTGCGAGTCTGCCAGAATCGAACTGCTACCAGAAATGTAGTTTAGCTTCGTTAGTTGGTTTAGTGTCTCTTATTTAGCTGGTTTAATATATGTTAGCTGATCATAAATTACTTATCAGCTAGAGTAATATTGGCTAATGGAATTAATTAACAGCAGTTATGTATAAACTGAATTGTCGATAATTTTTTTGCCGATCAAAGTGATCAACTTGTAATTTAGGCCGATAGAAATGAAAATATTTAGCTAATCGTTAAATCATACCCTGATAACACTAGATGTAATTGTAAAGGCCTTAAACACCAATGTAAACGCCATAGAAGGGCCTATAATGGACCTAATGGCGGCGCGGAAAAGCAACATTTTATGGAAAGAGCTCAAGGCACACGGCTATTGCCATTACCGCCTTAAGTGAAGGGAGAAGACGATGAATGTGGGTTGGAAATGAATGGGTTGCTTATCAAATGTCTACTCTACGCCGATGACCAGGTTTTATTAGCGTCATCGGCTGAGAAGCTACAGAAGATGGTAACTAGCATGCACAGATTATTTGCGAGAAAAGGAATGAAAATGAATGTAAGCAAGACGAAAGTGATGGTATTTGAAAGAGATGAGTGTATGACAGTTTGTGAAATTGCTGTAGATGGAGAGAGGTTGGAGCAAGTGGATGGGTTTGTGTATTTGGGGACTTTGTTCACGAGAGACGGTAAGCATGAAGGAGATATTGAAAGGAGAGTGATAGCTGGGAATCGAGTGAATGGGGCACTTCACGCCTTTATGAGTAGCCAGAAAGTGTCAGAAAAGGCGCGGCTGGCCGTGCATAGAGGAGTGTTGGTGCCGACACTAATGTATGGTAGTGAAAGTTGGGTGTGGCAGAAGAAACATCAGAGTCGAGTGAATGCAGTGGAAATGAGAGCGCTGAGAAGTATGTGTAGCGTAACTTTGAGAGATAGAGTGAGAAACACCGTTATAAGACGGAGGTGTGGAGTGAATGAAGATATAGTGACGAAAATTGAGAAAGGTATGCTAAGATGGTTTGGACATGTAGAGAGGATGGATGAAAGAAGATTGACAAAACGAGTGTATGAAGGAAGAGTGGATGGAAAAGTTGGAAGGGGAAGACCTCGGCGAACGTACTCCGACCAAATCGGAGACATTCTGCAGAAAGGCCAGGTCAGGAGTACCCTAAATCGGCGCGCATGCATGAAGAATGTTATGAAAGTTCATGAAGCGAAAGTTGTATGTCAGGATCGTAGCAAGTGGAAATCCGTGATCTCTGCCTACCCCTATGGGAAACAGGCGTGATTATATGTATGTATGTATGTATGTATGTATGTGAAGGGTTTAAAATTTTCCTCCTACATGTTTCGTTAGTTTTCCTTTCGTTATGGGATTACGAATACAAGGAAACCTCAAATCGAAAAAGGGCCGACGGCACTCCGATAGTTCTGGACTTCTGGCCACTATACCACGAAGCCTTACAAGTCAACAATTCGACAAAATTGTATAATTATCCATAGAGAACTTTGTCAGTTCTATCAAATTGTACGCTTGTAAAGTTTAGTGGTACAGGCATATCCGCAAGCGTCCAGAGGCTACCACCATATCAGCCGCAGGACGTCCACTGCTGGACAGGACATAGGCCTCCCCCAATTTCATGATGGGTAAGCGCCATCATAATCGTCACACTTGGCATGCGGATTGGCGATCGCATCTCCATCGCACTCCAGGGATGCTGCTGCCATCCCCCGGTGGTCTTGGTCGTAGTTTTAGGACATACTCCGGGTCCAGAGGTTACAGTGTTTGCTAACCTTGAAGCAGATTAGCACGTTTATGGTTAGCCAGAGTCGTAGTATTAGAAAAAAACACGAATCGTTCGATTCTTTGTGTATAATTTATTTGTTTTCGCATTTCGCACGCGGTCAATGCCACGGCGAGGCCACGAAGCCGGAAACCGACAAAAACTTCATTGGTTTTGCGAAATGAAGAACTTGATGCAAGATAAGTAAGATAATTTACAAAGACTACGTAAACACTTGTCGGGTACAGTCGAGGAACTTGATTTCTGGGCCACTTTGTACCTTGTCACAGTGACAAGAATATGAGATCTCTAGCAGCTTTCATATAGATTTTTCACTGTGACAAAGTACGAGGTGGCAGACAAATCAAAATCACCGACTGTACCTACTGTTTAGCTTGTTTCACTTTTTAGAAAGTAAAAGCCATTTATTTAGTTTGCGTACAGCATGCGGAAAGTTTATGTTGTTTTGTTTTCCATTTCACAAAAACAAAGGTAGCTCGAGATCAGCTAACGACCGGTCAAAATGTGCCTTGAAGCAACAACCGTAAGGTGCATGCTCGCTAGAGTAAAACGAATGATGAATGATGTTCTGTATGTAGACTATGTAGGCCATCTTTTTAGGGCGCTTCACTCGACTGTTCCAAATATGGCCCTTCATTTATTTTGTTTTGTAAGTACATATCATCAACATCATCCTCAATTCATCATCATCATCACCAGCATATGTACAGTCAGCTTCAGAGAAAACGTGACCCCTTCATTGAAGTTTGTATGCAATGCACTATGCAGGGAGGGTCACGTTTCTCTGCAGCTGACTGTACCTCCCATTGCTGAACACTGACATCATCTCATAGATGAGACAGAATGAGCAGTAAGTCCCCACCTTTGAATTTCTTCGCAGATTTCCTCTGAGATGTTTTCCTTCACTGATAATTTAAATTATATTTACAATTACGTTTATGTTTGTAGGCTAATTTATCAAAAAAATATTAAACAAATGTTTTCTTTTTTCGATTAAATAATTTTTTTTGAAAACATAGCCCGTTAAGTGCCGCGTGACGAACAAACTATACGAAAGTATTTCTGCCTTAGCTCAAAACGGAGAAGCTTCGCGCTCGTTCGGTACAAAATAACTACTGCGACATATTTCACGTCGATAAAAAAGTAGCCTGCCTTAACAGCCTAAAAGTAATGCTACATTATGTCCGGCTCCCGCTGAGATAGGTCAGTGTCACGTGATGGAGGGGTGTGGAGGGAGGAGGGGTAGTCCGGATGCATCCTGCCGGCCGTGACCTACAATCGGCGCATCGCGCAAGCGCGTACGCCGCACAGGGCTGCCAGCTGACCGGGTCTTTGTTATCGTCATGAGTCATAGCATCATAAGATTCATAAGGACACGATGAAGTTAAATGAAATGAAACAAAACACAAATAAATAATTAATACTAAGATACAAAGTAAATATAATATTAAACCTGCCTTTTTTGTTTCATTTTATGTAAAAAATATGGTAAATAAAATAAACATACATATGTAATAAAAAAAAGTTAAAATAATTGTATTCTCTTTTTAACCCTTTACCTTGCCTTTAGCCTCTAGGGCTTTTACTGTGTTGGGCTGTTGTTTATGTTATGACAGCAGTCGTTAAGCCAAGTTAGAGGCCTTCTGGCGGCATGAGAACTTCTAACAGTCAAGTTGCCCACTCACATGAAAAAGGGGGGTCGAAGTTGCACAACGTCCGTAGGGAGTACCCACCGTTACCCTACACGTGACCCCTGGGTGGTGCTAAAAGTGCAACAAAAATGGCAACCGTACTTGTCTTCTCGAAGATCTCACGGTTCGAAAATAAATGCCATACGATTATTATTATTAATACTGTGTTGAGCCGCCAGGAGTCTCCGAGATGTCCGTTTCCCGAGTATTATACTATCAAAATTGCAGCCTCCAAGTTTGGCAGTGTCAACTTATGGAACATTATATGCTGCATAGTTTGTCTGTTAAATGAAAGTACACATGTGGGGTATCAAATGAAAGCTGAAATTGGCTATAACCGATTCAAACATTATTTTTCAGTAGACATGTAAGTTTAAGAACTATTCACAAGTAATTAATGAAATGAAGCACCTAGGGTAGCCAAAAGTAATTAATTAGATAATTCAATTGAATTGTCAAATTAATTACTTTTGACAACCCTAGGCGCTTCGTTATGCGTATTCACGAACTTGTTTTTTTTTCATGGATGCCATTTTAATTAACGCATGCATACGTTGTCAACTTGGGAGTGTGGGAGAGCTGCCAAGTTGCCAACACGCTTTGTCATATAGACATAAACTTACGCTATATGAAGGGTACACGGAAAAAACGATCTAGTCCATTTTTATCAAACCAAAAAGTAACATATAAAGTGCAAACTGCAAACTGCCATTGAAATCTTATGCCCGCTTCACACTCGCGGCGCGAAAGCTGCGAAACGCGAGTGTAGGTGTTGTTCACAGCTTCGCATTCGCCGTTCCCCGATCAGTGTCAGTTTTTTGGCCCGCGACAAACATCTACACTCGCGGCGGACATAAATACAATTCTTCGCAGCATGTCAAATGCATACAGACAAACACACACTCACAATTTTTACTCGTAATAATTAATTACTACTTCCACCAAGAGTTAATCCATCTAAAGTTGGAGAAAACGTGATAATATAGGTAGTTATAGAATTTTAGCCCATCCATCCATACCACATATCAACTCCATTCCCGTATTGGACTGGACCACAGAAAGAAAGGGCTTGAAATATATCTGCATAGGCTGACAAGAAATAATTATTTCCACGCATTCCGTCGGTATAAAGCCGGATGTCCATTACGCGCGGCACGTTCGGTACATTACGCGCGGCACGTTCGACCGCGGCAGCCGCGCGCTTTGTGTTTTGCGCGCGCGGCAGCTGGAATGTTCGACCTTAACGTTCTTGTTTTAAAAAAGCCACTGTAAATAACACTGTCTGTCACAATAGGCTAAATGTAAAAGAATGGTAGTTGAACCATTTATTTTAACTTTCCAAGATACAACAAATCCTCATGACCTCTCCATTCATTCTGCCATTTCTGCCAGTCCTTCACCTTAGCTTACTCGTATTGTGCAACTGGCATGCATCCAAGTAGACCAGGGGATAAAAAATGTCGCAAATGAGTGTAGCAATTTCGTTTATGAACGAACATCTCAATTTTAGTCTAAATAAGTTGTTCAAATTAAAGGGAAAAATTGAAAATTTTAATGCTCTGAGCAGGATCCAGGTTTCGTTAGCAGCGTTACTGCTTTACTATAAAATTATAATATTGGGGGACAATCTTACACAAATCGACCTAGTCCCAAACTAAGCAAAGCTTGTACTATGGGTACTAGACGACGATATACATACTTATATAGATAAATACATACTTAAATACATAGAAAACATCCAAGACCCAAGAACAAATATCCGTGAAAAATGCACAAATAAATGCTCTGGCTGGGATTCGAACCCGGGACCTCTAGCTTTGGAGGCAGAGTCACTACCAACTAGGCTAAACAGGTCGTCAAAAAAAATTAATAAAGTTGTTGTGATTGCCATTCTAAATTTACGAAATGTGGTCAAAAATGTTTGCGAAATATTACTATAGGGCACAAACTTAATTTAATGCGTCAACATAAGTTCTGAATCTTCGTTCTCACTTCACTTCTTGCACTGCAATAAGATTAAAATCATCATTATCATCCTAGTTTTATCTCAGTATAGTTGCATCTTGAAGAATGCCCGAAGTCCACCTAATCGCACCCCACCTCAAGCCTAGACTCTTACCCCACCACCACCACCACCATATCAGCCAAAGGACGTCCACTGCTGGACATAGGCCTCCATAATCTCCACGCTTAGGGTCGCAGTATCTCCACCGCACTCCAAGGATGCTGCTGCCCATCCCCTGGTGGTCTTGGTCGTAGTTTAAGGACATACCCGACCTGTTTGACGACCTGTTTAGCCTAGTTGGTAGTGACACTGCCTCCGAAGCTAGAGGTCCCGGGTTCGAATCCCGGCCAGGGCATTATTTGTACATTTAGCACGGATTTTGTTCTTGGGTCTTGGATGTTCTCTATGTATTTAAGTATGTATTTATCTATATAAGTATGTATATCGTCGCCTAGTACCCATAGTACAAGCTTTGCTTAGTTTGGGACTAGGTCGATTTGTGTATATTGTCCCCCAATATTTATTTTATTTATTTTTATTTATACCCGGGTCCCCACCGGGACTCTTACCCCAAGAATACCTAATCCCAAGAATTGGCGTAGGCACTAGTATTACGAAAGCGACTGCCATCTGAACCTCGAACCCAAGGGGGAAACTAGACTTTATTGAGATCAATCTTGTTAAGTAAGTGGGCGACTTGACATTTAAGACAAAATCAAAATTACTACATACCCTGCTGTAGATATATTCGATCTAGTCGTTTACCATATTAGTGGCTCTGTGAGCTGTGTAGTCCTCGCTTATTTAAAAAAAAAAATAAACATTTCCAAACCTGACTCGACATAAAAATAATAAGAATAATTATCGAACCTGCTCACAAAATTTCACGAGAACCGGTTGAGAAATGCGACCTGTAGAGGAGAACATCCGGACAGACAGACAGACAGACAGACGTACCTACGAAAGATTTTTTGTCGAAAGCTGAAACGGGGACGCTTCGCTCGCTCGGTCAAAAAATGACAGATTAACGTAAATGATGACGACCGAATTGACGCGTTACGCAATAAACTGCCCTCTTATTCACAAACTGACTCGTCCTCACCTGTCACCTCACACATCACCATGCTATTTTTTTATTAAAAACTATAAGGGTTCCTAGTTGACTACGGAACCCTAAAAATGGGATTGCTCTTGGCCAGCATGTCATTCATCAAATTTTGACAGTTTTTTTATAAAAACCGGTGAGGTGTGAGGACGAGTCGGTATGTGAATAACACCCCTGGCTGGTTACATTAGTGAAAAACTAAATTAATGACTTCATTACGTGCCGAATCCGAACACTGCGCTCTCATTTCACCTAAATGAATACATACCTCGTACATTCGCAAAAAGGTCAAATGGTCTCATTATCACCGTTAATTAACGTAAATGGACACTGCTTGCCAAAACCATTTCGCCAGCGCTTCCAACTTTACCACAACTACTCTAAAACTTTACGTTGCTCGCAGAAAACTAGAAAGGGAAGACAGTTTGTGGTTCAATTAAATTTTCGCTGCAGTTTTTTGTAAACGAATACCGTCTGAAACTAATTACGCCTGACTAGACTTGGAGTTAGGTTATGATGCTTAATGACTCTTAATTAAATTCTTCACCAGGTGTTAAAAGTTAAGTTATGTATAACGGACTTAGTAACTCCACCTGCTGGTATTAAAGGTATTTTTTGTAATTCGTGAAATGTCGAGAACTGGGGGCTACATTATTATTCTCAGGAGGTCAGGCTTTTAGGCAATTTAAAGGGAGCATGTAAATGTTAACGAATAATTTCATTGTTACAATTATGTTCCCGAAAATATGTACTAAGTTCCCGTCTTACCGTATATAACAGTGCTATATTTTATTATTTCATTATTAATGACTTGTAAAAGCGCCCTTATGCCGTATTTGCAGATTTTTTTTTAATTATAGCAGAACCCTAATATAATAAAGTCTATGGTATCAATAAGCAGTTGAATTGAACCCGCACACCATTTTTTTTTTCAGTTTTCTAATACGCCGTTTTCCTTTATCGTTTGCCGAAGAGGATTTATATCGTAGGGGGCACAGTTAGTACCGTGCCGCAATCAGGCGTCCAAATGTGGTCCGGTCCGTATTGGATTGATAAATCTTGTATTTGTAGAAATATATTTTTATTATTTATATACAGCTAACGTACACAACTGTATGTACTTTGTAACATATTGTAACATGCACTATTACATGTGCATGGATAGCGTGTAGTCGCGGCAATCACAATTATTTTCGATGATATCGCGTTGCTCTCAACGTTTAGTCATGAATGTGGCCAATTATACGGTCGGATGTTGCGATGTGGACGCGAGATCGTAATCATATGGTTTGGACATGTGCAGGTGACGTACTTACGATAATGTCGCGGTTAAATTATGGACCCAACGTTCGAGACAGGGAAGGCAATGCGTGGTGAACGTAAACTTGGCCTTGATCTCTTGAATTTTAATTTTCCTTTGACTACTATGATATTTACGGGAAGGTACTTCTGTCGAGTCAATTCAGTCTGACATCCTAGAAGAAATGCTCGAAAAAAAATCTACTCTATTTCAGAAGTTCCGTCGATTTCTCACAGATCCCATCGCGACAGATCTGGTTTTGGCAAAATGACAATACATATACAAATGAGAATCAACGGAAAACAATAGTCAACACCATGCAATTTTATTAACCTATTTATGTATGTTTCTTTAAAACTCAATGGAGAAGGTCCATGGGGTCCCAGCACGCATAAGTTATTTGCAGAAATTGCGAAGAGTCTGGTTGACGTAACTGGTGACCGAAGAGCTGGCGGTTTCCTCGCTCAACGTATTAGCATTGCGATACAGCGAGGAAATGCCGCCAGCATCCTCGGTACAATGCCTCAAGGGCCTGTTTTAGATTTAAGTTAGTTTTAATTTTCTTTATATTATTTTGGTTAAGTATTCTTGTATATATTTTCGTTGTACATAAATAAATGGAGAAAAAGAGCAATAAATTATATGAAAGAATAGGTATGATAGACTAACATCGTATGGTCTGGTCATGGTGATGGCATGACATGCGCAGTGTTCAAATATATGTTTACGGTATTATGTCCTACAATCAGCGGCCAGACCACTAGCTCGATGGTCAGACGATGTCTATCGGATAGCGAGTAAGTAGTGTATATACTTGGCACAGTTCCGAAGAGTAGCGTAATAAACGAGAGGCCTATACTCACAGCTATAGGCCCCATTTCTCAAAGCGTATTAGTCTAATAATATTAAAATACAATACAAAATCTCTTCAATGCACACCTCAATTAAAGGACACCGTAATACATAATTACAATAAGTAGAGACAAACAACAGGCAGCCTTACCGCTAAAGATCGATCCCTTCCAGACAACCTTTGATATTAACTTTTAGTCTGGTAAAAAAACTACAAAATGAGAGTTGACGCTAAATAAGTCTAATACGCTTTTAGAAATGAGGCCCAGTGAGTAGGTATGGGTTGAAAAGATGGCAGTCATTATGTTTCGGGATCACAATGTTTGCAACTGTAGCAGATCATGGTCAAGTTTAGAATGCCAGAGTAACTTTGAACTTATCATAGTTAGGGTAGGGTTCTAAATGCTAAAAAACGTTTTAAATACATAATCCGTTATAATGAATAGTGTTTGTAAGAAACTGCGTGTACAATTGACCACTTATGGTATCGTAACGAGCAGCTGTCGTCATAATGGCCGCGAGTAAAGAGGCCGCTTTGAGAAACAACATTTTTTCACCGTAATGACACCTTAGACGCTTGCAACTGTGTCTTGTGTATGTACATTTGTCTTGAGATCTAGCTTAAACGCTTGCAACTGTGTCTTGTATATGTGACAGGTGTCATGAGGTCTAGCTTAGACGCTTGCAAACTGTGTAAACCGTTTTGTGGGACATACACCAATTGTAAAATTGTATCTTTTTATAATAATAAATAAATAAATAAATAACTGTATTGTGTTTGTGACAGGTGTCTTAAGGTCTTGACACTTGCCCATCATCTCGTATGGAGAATTCGTTCTGTTAACAGCTGGAACAAGTATCCAAGAGCCCTGGCGTGACATCCTTACACCCTACAAAATATCTAGTAAGGTGTAAAGTTGTGGTAGGGGTGTAATGTACAACGGAATAAGTCCCGCACAGTCGGAAACCATTGACACGAAAGGTAGGGCACAGCGAAATGTCATCTCGCTCATATTTGGACCAGCCCAACTGAGGAAGTACCACCATCTTACAGGAGACCGCTGCCATTATAACGCCACTACTTATTAGGTATGTGGTGTTGTGTTCCTGGTGGTGAGTAAGGTCGCCAGAGCTCCCGAGGATGCGCTGTGTTGGGAGTGAGGGACTGCATAGGCCTCTAACTGCACAACGTATCCTCATGTAAATAAAGGGTAGGCAACGCGCTTGTGATTCTTCTAAAGTCGCAAGCGCGCCTATGGTGTCTGCTTACCATCAGGCAGACCGTAAGCTTGCTTGCCAACCTGGGCTGCGAAGCAGCACCTGAGGATGCAACCGGGACAAACGCAAAGATGAGAGAGAGTAGTATATACTTAATAAAAACACGAAGAAGAAGTAAGAGAGATAAGGCACAGCTTAAGGCGCAGGGTAGGGCAAGCCATTCTCCATACAAAGGTTGTGCAAGTTTTTTGCGTTAGTTTTGGCACTTCAGCATTTAATTTTATTTTTTACTGGTACATATTCGATATACGCAGAACGTGATGTTGAAATTTTGCATTATGTATAAAATAAATAAAAATAAAAAAATACAAAAATAATTAAAATTAAAAAAGAAAAACATCAAGACATAGCTAACAAAAAAATAAGCATATGGACCAAAAATAGTAACTGGTGTGCAAACACAAACGAAGAAAAACTTGCACAAAGTTTGTATGGAAAGAGCTTGCCCACCCCTTCGCCTTAATGTCATCTCACTAATATTAAAAGCATGATGAAAACTGTGTTTCGAAGTGAAAAACTCTTAAATCCTAACGAGACTGAAGTAGCTACAGCTAGCTACACGATGTTGATTAAGTACAGTATGGTCGATTCACAAGAGCTGGCGCGGAAAATGTAAGAAACCACAAGGTCACAGAGACGACATCGTCTAGCCTTGCCTTCTACAAAATTGGTAATCAGAAATAAAAGCGCGCATAACATGTGTATAAAAATATTTAACAAACTGCCAGCAACACTTAAATCATTACCGAATGGACAATTTAAATCGAATCTGCACAAACTGTTAATTGATAAATGTTTTTATAGCATAGATGAATTTTTGATGAACAAATTTTAATTATTATCGGTTAAGTATATAATGTATTGACTTGATTTTGCTTATTTATTATTATGAATTGATGTAAATATGACTTTAATTAGGTTTTATGACATTATTTATTTTTTGCTTTGACTTGATAATATTATTTGATTTGATTTAGTATATCAAAGTAATGAATTGGTTTTAATTTATATCATTTCATAATAATGTCAATTTTTATTTTTATGTGCACTTTGTTCATTTTGTATTATTTATTACGTTTTAAAGGACATTTTATTTATACTTTAATTATAATTTTGTTTTATATAAGTACTTTCACATGCCATTGTCGGCTGAATATATTATGGGACTCATATGTACCTACATCTTAAATAACCATATATTCTTTGTGAAATAAAGATTCATTCATTCATTCATTCATTCAACTGTCATTAATTTCATAGACATTCCGCGCCAGTTCTTGTGAATCGACCTATACAAGATAGGCAGCTAACGCCATGACATAAAAATACAAGGATACCGCGCACGCGCCGCTTTGTGATAATCGAGAGCGTTACCATCAAATAAAAAACGTACCGGTTAAAATATTAGGGCTGATTTACATTGCGCCGCCACGTTCTATGACATCGCCTAAACTAAAAGCATGGCGCTGTCGATCCGCGAATTCGTCTGACGCAGTAACCTACCAGTATGCCTAGTAAACAAGCCATTGTTATCCTTTAAACATAGCTTACTGTACGGGGATGTGCCTGTCTTTAACCAGATGCGGATACAGGGGGGATATAACCTTAAAACATCAAACATGACATAATTTGGTATGATCGTGCCCAAGCTATGTTACAAGCGATATAAATTATAATTACAATGTTATTTAACGTCCCGTTTTTTTTAATCGTATGGCATATTTATTTACGAGCCGTGTGATCTTCGAGAAGAGAAGTACGGTTGCCAGTTTTTGTTGCACTTTTAGCACCACCCAGGGGTCACGTGTAGGGTAACGGTGGGTATTCCCTACGGACGTGGTGCAACTTCGACTCCCCTTTGTCAAGTGAGTGGGCAACTTGACTGCTAGAAGTTTTCAAGCCGCCCGAAGGCCTCTAACTTGGCTTAACGACTGCTGTCGAAGACAGCAGCCGGGATCAACGGCTTAGCGTGCCTTCCAAAGCACGGGAGCGCTCAGTTAGTAACCACTCAAAGCGGTCACCCATCCAAGAACTGACCTGCGCCCACATTGCTCAACCTCGCATACCGAAGTACGCGGGCGCCGCTGGGCCACGAACGCTCTACTCTACGTCCCGTTAAGTATAGCAAACACCCCTTTGTCTTAGTTCTTGTCACGCCCTAAGGTTACCTAATATCACGTGATGTCACACATACATCCTAGAACTTCGCCGCTCCGCAAACTTAATTCTGTCGACCAACTTGCAGGCGCGGGAATCGATTGCATAAGCTTAGATGAGAGTACTGTCCGTACTCACAATGTATAGGTATGAGCTAGAGTCTAGTATAAGACACGTAGTTTCTTAGCAGCAATGCGTGACCAGCCCGGCTAGTATGATAGCTTATACCGTCACGTTTTATGTGACGTTTCAGTACATTTTGGCCATATAACGTGACGGTATAAGCTATCATACTAGCCAGGCTGAGGACAAATGTATGACTAGTGTATAGCCGTCTTATTAACAATCAAAACAGTAATCAAGTAATATATTGCTTGCCAGTCAAATGTCATTTGTAAAATTTTCACAGATTCCATATAAAAACGGATGAGGTGTAAGGTGAGAGTGAGAGGTGAGGACGAGTCGGATTGTGGATAAGGGGGCTGTACACTGGTCATAGTCATACATTTGACCTCTGGTGAACTCTGATCACTGGAAACTGTCAAATGTCATTTGTCAAATTTTGACAGATTCCATATAAAAACGGATGAGGTGTGAAGTGAGAGTTAGAGGTGAGGACGAGTCGGATTGTGAATAAGAGGGCTGTACACTGGTAATGTACCTCTGGTCACTGGAAACTGTCAAATGTCATTCGTCAAATTTTGACAGTTTCCATATAAAAACGGGTGAGATGTGAAGTTGAGAGGTGAGGACGAGTCGGATTGTGAATAAGAGGGCTATACTATACACTGGTCATACATTTGACCTCTGGTCACGCACTGCTGCTACGAATCTACGTGTCTAGTTATAGTGAGGTGAGAGGTGAGGACTGGTTTGTGAAAAACACCCCAGGGCGGTCGGGACGGCTTATGAATTGACTATAGAAGTGCACTAGAGATGCCTATTGCCTACTAGCTTGAATTGCCGCCCACGTAAGTCAGAGGGCCTACTCCGAACTTCGTATCGTGCCGTCTCTTTCCGTCATATAGTGATTAACATGAGAGTGAAAGGGATGGCACGACACGAAGTTCGGAGTAGGCCCTCAGAAGAGGGCTGTCAATATTCTGCTGATAGTATTAGAGCGGTACGATAACATGCAGAGGGATTTTTTTCTATTTTTAAACGCCGCATAGACCATCTCTTTTGTATAGTTCTGAAATGGTCTTTAAAAGACCTTGGATTCAATTCTGCTTGTTTGCGATATATCGGCCATAGAAGCTGTACAATTGTACTTATCTAAGCGACTCTAAGTGTCATAATTGAAAGTTAGAAAGTGATATTATATCAGGCAAATTTCGATCACGGAATCACGGGCTTATCACAAGAATGGCAATGGGACGTGTGAGCGAATAATAGTAATAGATTTTATAGTAGCTAGATTGTTCACTCCACGTCTAAGCGCGGCCACTCTCGCCTACTCAAATTTGTATGCAATCAGAAGGAACTTTATCGTGGATTGAACAATCTGTATCTCACTCAACGAACATTATTGAAGTGCTTATTAGGACCTATTCATCATCCTCCTAGCATTATTCCCAGTACAGTTGCATCCTGAAGGATGCCTCGGGTCCGCTACCTAATGCCAAGAATTGGCGTAGGCACTAATTTTTACGGAAGCGACTGCCATCTGACCTTCCAACCCAAGGGGGAAACTAGACCTTATTGGGATAAGGCTTGTCAAGTAAGTGGGCAACTTGACTGTTAGAGGTTCTCAAGCCGCCCGGAGGCCTCTAACTAGGCTTAACGACTGCTATCATAGACAGCAACCGAGATCAAAGGCTTAACGTGCCTTCCAAAGCACGGGAGCGCTCAGTTAGTAACCACTAAAAGCGGTCACCCATCCAAGGACTGAACTCGCCCGACATTGCTTAACCTCGCATACCGCACGCGGTACGCGGGCGCCGCTGGGCCACGAACGCTCCTTAGAACGCTTATTAGGACCTATTACATATACATTTCAATAATCTAGCCTAGGATGTTCCCGTTTGTTCATATCCCGTATCTCAATCAGCAGTATCGTGTGTGACATAACATATAAGTGACCGGGTCGTGTGAAATCTTATATCATTATCAGGAGCCTTGAGCGTCGCCTTGGCGGGCGGACTTCGTACCGCGATATTATCTATCCACCGACTATTTCTACACGCGGACATGGTAAATTTAGAACATGAGGAATATGAAAAAAATGGGCTCAATTGTCTTAGCAATACAAACGTAAGACAATTGAGCCCATTCAGAGACCACTGAGGTGGTATTGGCACGTGACGAGACGCCCAGAGTAGGTACACTGGATCCAGGATTTGGTTCAGGGAGGGACATTCCAGTCAGGAGGGGCAATTATTAATTAGAAAAAGAGCACGTAGGGCCTGCTTCAGGGGAGGGCAATTACCCCTTGCATCCTCTCCTGTATCTGCGCCTGAAAGGACCACACGACGAGAAGAGTGCTCGATATTGAAACCGGACCAAGAGGACGAGGTAGCCCCCGACTGACGTGGACAGCAATCGACAAAGATCTAAAGGAAGCCCGATTAGATCCACAGACGACGTTGGACAGAATGTCCTGGTGTAGATTTATTTAGGAGAGCCGACCCCAACTGAAATGGGATAAGGCGAAGATAAAATAGATTGCTGAGACCATCCATCTAATCTAATATAATAAATGGGAAAGTAACTCTGTGTGTTACCTTGTCATGGTTGGGGGTCGAACTACGTCCGTAGGGAGTACCCACCGTTACCCTACACGTGACCTCTGGGGTTGTCTGTGAATTCTATGATGCTAAAAGAACAACAAACTGGCAACTGTACGTCGTCGTCGAGGAAATTTATTGTTTGTCACTGTTGGACTCTGATTCAATAGAACAGTCCAATAGAGACAAACATTTACAGTCTTATTCATAATAAAAAGTTAGAGGCTCCTTGAAGGCCTGATGCTAAAAAACATGATTTATAATCCTCTGTTAACGCTAATCGGTCCATCAAGGCTCTGTTAAGGTTTTTTTAATACAGTTGCTCAAAAAGTGCTACTTTACGTAGCTGTTTAGCGTGCGGAAAGTTGGTTTTCGCGCACTAGTGCTTTTCACTTTTCCAATTTTTTTAAATTTATGCTTGTTCCAATGCATGACTCCTTATTGCTGGGTGTTAAATATTAGTTTCCTTTAAACGTCGTAATCAACATAAAAACCTACTGTTAATATCAGAATACGAAAAATATACACATTTCATATTTTATTACTTACCTCTTCATCATTATAACACGTTTATTTTTTAATATTGAATATTGAAAAACCGTTCTTAATAAGTTGTCTGAGTGGAACGGAATAGCTGCCGAAACGCCTGTCAAAGAAGAGGCGTTTTTACTTACTGCAAGCATGTTTTAAGTTTCTAAAGGCAACATTCGATATTGTTTTTATAAATATTACTTGTTGTTTTTCTTATTTTTTCGCAACTGTATTAAAAAACGTCGTTCAATACACGTGCGGAAATGTCATTCTTCACTCGTCCCGAGTGTTGCCACTCGCCTGCGGCTCGTGGCATCCCTCGGTACTCGTGAAGAAATGACATACTTTCCGCACTAGCATCGAAATGTACTATTTTATGAATAAGGCTGTTAGTTTCCACGACTGTACAAATAACAAATAAGGCCACGAGTTTAAGCAGACAGAGTCACGGGATAAAGCTACCTACAGTACGATTACCTTGAGGTTGACACTGACATCATGTTCTTATTCAATTGGATAGTAGTAGTAGTTGAATAGAAACAAGAAACAAGTAGTAGGACGAAACAACAAAGTCCCATTGATGGACCATTAACTCGTACGAGTAGTAGGTAAACTAGGCAAGGAAGAACATCTAATTCCATATTTTCTGGACTGTGATGAAGTGAGGCTTATGATTGTAAATAATGGGCATGTACTGAAATGAACCACACAATTGTTTGTATTTAATTGGGTTTTTCATTTTAATGAGAATTGCTGCTAAAAAGTAAATAAGGCCGGTTTTCATGAAAAGAACCTACTTTTTAAGTTTTTTTAATTTCGAATCAGTGCTGCAGCCTGCTGTCAGATATATCTAGCAGAAAAGATAAAAAAAGGAAAATATAGTATTTAAGATTACGTTATCCTTTAATTTGAATTTTCTCATTCACTGCTATTATTTCCCACACAACCGTACGTACATATTAAAAGAAAGTGCCTAGACTACAGGAAACTACAGTTATTGATACGTGTTTTCAACAGGCCTAGCATAAAAGTACCAAGAAGCTAAAAGAGTTCTTGGACTTCGCTATATTGGTCCTCAAATACTTTTTTTTTCTTTTTTGATCAAATAGATAAATAGTTAAGTCTATTTCCAGCCTTATTTCCTAACAGGAGCACGAAGTCCTTTTGAGAAGTCTGTAAAGTACCTAAACATTAGTCTCAAGTGACAAATGTAATTCTGAACTGCGAGTTAACAAGTGTTAATGTCCAATTAATAAAGCATCGTTTAATAGTCACGTTGTCGTTTAATGACACAGTTGATTTGCAGCTCGGAGATAAGGAGTATTTTACGATTAATAAAAAATAATAATTACTTAGTGGTTTTGTGAAGCCTTTTTGGTTATGGCCTAGCGACGCACGCGGACCGGCGACGGTAAGCCAAGTTAGCACAGTCTGTTCTTGGATTCATTCCCGTGCTTTGGAACTTGGAACACACAGACCTATTAGCCAATTAAGGCTTGGTCACACAGCGTGCGCGACCGCTGCGCGCCGGAACGTACGGTCAGGTTAGCAACGCCACACAGGATGCGCGTGCGCGGCGCGAGCGGCACATACAGCCAGTACTTAACTAACGTAAATTTACGCTGTATAGCCGAGCTTAGTCCTTTTTTTAACCCCCGACGCAAAAAGAGAGGGGTGTTATAAGTTTAATGTGTGTTTTTCTGTGGTATCGTAGCTCCCAAACGGATGAACCGATTTTCGATTAGTTTTTTTCGTGTCATAGATAATTTTATCCCGAGTGTTCTTAGCCATGTTTCATGAAAATCTGTTAAGCCGTTTTTGAGATAATGAGCTTTGAAATGAAAATGTCGGGGTCTTTAACTTTTCTAAGTTGTACTTATTCTCAAAGTAAACTTCGCACAAACTTTTCTTTTAGTATACTTTAAAACTAACTAACTAGGCTGGCGACCCGAAATGAGTCTTGGCCTCCGTGACAAGAGCACGCCACTTTTCTCGGTCCTGCGTTATTTCTCGCCAGCTTGCACCGGCTCCAAGCTCACGCAGGTCCGCGTCCACTATATCCTTCCAGCGATACTTGGGGCGACCCACAGGACGCCGTCCGGCCGGTAGGCCCAAGTATGCTCTCTTCACCTGTTGATCTTCTCCCATCCTCTCGAGGTGGCCGAGCCAGCGAATTAAGACGATGCGCTTTGGTTTCACCAATAATATTTGGTTCACCCACCAACTCTTCTATTTCTAAATTTTTACGGATCCTCCAACGCCCATCGTGTCTTTTCACTGGTTCCAGGATTTTTCGGAACACCTTACGTTCTGCTACTAACAGGCTGTGCTCCTCCTTAAGTGTTAGCGTCCAGGCCACACACCCATACATTAAGATGGGACGGATTTACGGTCTTATATATCCGAAGTTTAGATCTTTTACTGAGGAGCTTGGACGCCAACACTTTGTGCAGGGCAGTAGTGCAGCGCAGCAACGTGTTCTGGATACGGGTGTTAATTTCCTATACTTATAAAGAACATTTAAAACTATACGGAAACCCTAAAAAAACACAAATATCATGTATGTATCACCAAACACCTACAGCGTGATATCGTTATCTAAGATACCGCTATCAAATTGGGCTAATGACTTGTATCATAAATCACACGATGTTATTGAAATGCAATTTTACTAAGAAACTAATCATTTTTTATTATTCAAGAATAATTAAGTGGAAATGCCACAAGTCCTTTAATTTATGCGATATTTCTTGCTGTTAATATGTGTGATCACTGATCAAAATCGTGGTTTTATTATGATGTTACGAAGAGGTTTGCCTAAAATAGTTAGGGTTAAGTTGCTGTGTGCTGCATTCTACATTCATGCTAATCTATACATCAGATAAATCATTATCATCATGTTTATTGTTGTGCGCTGTATAGGAACTTTTTCGAGGATGCGAGAGAATGGGCCGTAGAGTAGTCCTCATTAGACCTTTATATTTATTATAATAACCATGTTACAAGTAATTAATTCTCATTTAGATCAGCGTGCCAATTAAGTAGTTCAGCACCGTCATTAAGAACATTGGACCAATTGACGTATAATATTGGGGTAAATAATTTTGACGATCATGTTCAAATGATAAGAAGATACTTTAATCGTTTTCTGCCTCGGCTTAAACACCAGCTTGGACAGTTGACGCTGACAGCCTGCTTAGAGTTCAACAACTGAGGTGAAGAAGGGAAGGACCCAACGAAACTTATAGATTTAAAATGTCAGCGTCTAGACGAGTCAATGATAAAGGTCACTAAGAACTTTGCAGAAACATTTTCTCCTAATACACGATTGTGCTTGCTGCTTTAAAGCCCTTATTGCCTTGGCAAAAAGTACATTATTGTCTGATTCATCGGTAGGTTCTGGTCTATCGGCCCTGCAGTGAAAGTCGTAAGCGCAGGCGCTTCGCATGACGGCTCACGTCGTTACGTCATCAGAGAACAATCAGCATTAGAAATAAACAAAGACTATTGAAGCAAGTTAGAAGAAATGTAACCACGGGGTGAATGTGACAAAATTGGGATATACACTCGAAAAACATTACCCAGCCTGTGGTAATGGAATAAATGGCAGCTGTGAGCATGAAACAATGTTAAACAATGTTTTGCATAATCGTTAAGATACTTCAAGCATGAAAGTTAACAAATGCACATTCAAGTCCATTACGGCAAAGAACAGCTGAAAGAATCTAATTGCCCAGTAGTAAACGGGGAAAGATACGACGAGTCTCCTTACTGTCATGCTATTTTAAAAAGGGATGACTATCCCCTTTCCTTCCATCAGCATTTACTAATGTGACACGAACGTCTTATCAACAATACCTGTTGCGCAATAGACGACAAGATTGACCGCTTACCTAAGCGTCATGCACGTCGATCATAAGTGCATAAAAAATAACCTCTCAAGGTGAATCGGTTAGATGCTACTAAGTACGGCAATCAGCATCAGGATATGGTCGAGACACACAGTTAACCTTTGACACGCGATAGTGGGTCAAAGAAAACACGTAAGCGAAGTCTAAAACGTTCAAAGTTGTACCGCTGATGTTACTCGGAAGTTATTTAGCGAAATGGGCGAAATTCTACTAAGTATATCACTAAATAATGACTTCTCGTAACTTAATGGTCACAACGATCACTACCAATTACGCCGCAAACCACTGAAAATTTCTCATGAAGAATGTTACCGAGGACAGGTCATGGTTTGCCAAAGATGAATTGGAGATATATGATACGTGATATCGTGATATGGGTTCTCACGTCTCACAAGTCACATATATCGCCGACATCCCAAAAATATGCCAGATCCCGAATTCCCAGAGCAACACTTCACATTGCAAAGGTCACTTACAATACAACCCCTCTGGTGTTGTACCCATGGGCGGCGCTAATCGTTTACCATCAGGCGATTAGTCTGCTCGATGTCATAAAAAAAAGGTCAGATTATACCCTTCACGAGCTAGGCTTTCCATAACGAAAGTTAGAAGTTGGGAACGTGTGTTTGAAACTTTGTCGTCTAAATTCAAATTAGACGGTTATTTTATCAAGCAACAAGTTTTGCTTTAGGAAAATTCCAAACACTTTTTTAAGAACCGAAATTGTAGCAAGGGTTTTTCAGTTTCTATCTAATATCAACTCTGTAATACGTTCGATATAATCATTCACATATATTTACTCCATAAAGGTAAAATGTAATAATCATAATGACTTTTTCGTATATGTATACTTAGTTAAGTTAGCAACTAACAATGAAGTAGCTAGAAAATATGGGAAAGATATGCTGTTAAGTAAGGTACATGTGTATAATTTAAATTAACGTAAAATAATTGGATTGGAGTTGTATGTCCTAAAACTACGACCGGACCACCGAGGGATGGGCAGCAGCGTCCCTGGAGTGCGGTGGAGTTACTGCGATCACCAAACCGCATGCCAGGCGTGGCGATTATGGCATTTACCCCCTAAGAAATTCGGGGAGGCCTATGTCCAGCAGCGGACGTCCTTCAGCTGATATGGCGGTGATGGTGACGGTGGCAACATAATTAGTAATTCTTAATCACACCAGCTTGATTTGATTTTAGGAACTGTATAATAATCGTAAGTACTTTATTTTTTCATTGGTAATCACTCCACAATAATAAAAATAATTAATCCTGATAACGATGGTAAGAGACCTGATGGGGTGTCTTTAGTTCCTTGGAGCGTGGGACGGATGTTGGTGTGGGATGCTACCTGTGTAGACACACTGGCACCGTCTCACCTCCAACGGACTACAGTAAAAGCGGGTGTAGCGGCGGAAAACGCCGAAATTCTAAAGCGTAATAAATACAAGGGCCTCGGCAGAGAGTACATGTTTGTACCTTTTGGCGTCGAAACTCTAGGTCCATGGGGTCCCAGCGCGCATAAGTTATTTTCAGAAATTGCGAAGCGTCTGGGTGACGTAACTGGTGACCGAAGAGCTGGCGGTTTCCTCGCTCAACGTATCAGCATTGCGATACAGCGGGGAAATGCCGCCAGCATCCTCGGTACAATGCCTCAAGGGCCCGTTTTAGATTTAAGTTAGTTTTAATTTTCTTTATATTATTTTTGTTAAGTATTCTTGTATATATTTTCGTTGTACATAAATAAATGATGTAAAAAAAAAACCTGATAATATTTTATCAGTGTGAAGTTTAAGGTCAAATAGCAGTCGCACCAGAAAAGACAAAATGCTTGTGGTTCATTAACCTAACGAATCTCGGGCTTCTTCAAGATTTAACTGGGCTAAATCACTAATATCTACACAATAGTGAGAGAACCATTTTATAAATCAATAAGAGGAAAATAAACTAGTGGCTACGTGAGCGGCAGACCTCAGCATAATAATAAATAAATAAATATTAGGGGACAATTATTTACACACATCGAACTAGTCCCACAGTAAGCTCAATAAGGCTTGTGTTATGGGTACTAGACGACGATATATTTAATAGATATATACTTAAATACATGAAATAATGCTGAGACAGCAACCGATTCACTGCCGCGAAGACACATGTTATGTGCGTTTCTTCCCTTTTTGTATTTATGTGTCTTTGATTATACTGTCTTCTTTATTTTTTTCTTTCGGAACTCGCCAAATCGATAATTATAAGGAATTACTTCGCCGATTCAGTTTTTCAAAATTTTCAAAAACTAATTCATATAAATATCGAACCTGTTCAGAAATATTCACGACATTCGATTTAGAAATGCGACCTGTAGAGGAAAACCCCTTCCCCCACCCCATTCACAAACTTACTATTCTACTCACAACTAACCTCCAGGGAGTCCAGGGTATCAGGTACTAGACGTTAATTGAAATACGGTCATAAGTAACGCAACACCACACTTCCCCGGTTTTCCCCCAATAGAAAAAGGAGCGTTCGTGGCCCAGCGGCGCCCGCGTACCGCGTGCGGTATGCGAGGTTAAGCAATGTCGGCCGAGGTCAGTCCTTGGATGGGTGACCGCTTTGAGTGGTTACTAACTGAGCGCTCCCGTGCTTTGGAAGGCACGTTAAGCCGTTGATCCCGGTTGCTTTCTATGATAGCAGTCGTTAAGCCAAGTTAGAGGTCTCCGGGCGGCTTGAGAACTTCTAACAGTCAAAGTTGCCCACTCACTTGACAAGCCTAATCCCAATAAGGTCTAGTTTCCCCCTTTGGGTTGGAAGGTCAGATGGCAGTCGCTTCCGTAAAAACTAGTGCCTACGCCAATTCTTGGGAATAGGTAGCGGACCCCAGGCATCCTTCAGGATGCAACTGTACTGGGAATAACGCTAGGAGGATGAGAAAAAGCTCTCGACAAAAAAAAACATTAAAGCGAGGAATAGGTATGCCAAGTTTTATGTGTATCAGTCTAAAAATGCGGCCTCTAGCACGGAACAAACATCTGGACTAAAGCAAAATCGGCCAGTCCTGAAATGGAGATTTCGCCCGCTCCGCTCGCTCGGTCGATTAATAAATAATCATATAATCACTCACCTCTTGATAGAATGCATCCTATTCGCACAAACAGTAAAACACGACTGAATGTGATTATTACAACGTGTAGACGTGTAGGCTTAGTTATATTTATCTAATACGGTACGATATGTTATCTGATAACCCGAGACGGATTTCAAGACGGACTTTGCCATAGGAAAATGTAGCCGAGCCCGATAGTTACGAAACATGTGGTGTGATCAGTAAACAATCGATTAAGGGTGGGTAGCAACAATTTACGATAACGATTACAGATACAGACCGATCGACGTTAAATATGGCGCGGACAGCTGTCATCCCATAGAAACACTAGAAACTTCCCAGCTGTCATCCCATAGAAACACTAGAAACTTGGCAGCTCTCATCCCATAGAATCACTAGAAACTTGGCAGCTCTCATCCCATAGAAATACTAGAAATTTGGCAGCTGTCATCCCATAGAATCACTAGAAACTTGGCAGCTCTCATCCCATAGAAACACTAGAAACTTGCCAGCTGTCATCCCATAGAAACACTAGAAACTTGGCAGCTCTCATCCCATAGAATCACTAGAAACTTGGCAGCTCTCATCCCATAGAAACACTAGAAATTTGGCAGCTGTCATCCCATAGAATCACTAGAAACTTGGCAGCTGTCATCCCAAAGAACTCGCATGCGAGTCTCATTTGAGTGTACAGAGTCCTTAAAGGTGAGCCTTAGCGCTGGTTACGAGGCCCGCTATCTTATTTTATTTCTGTGTACCTATAATGTTATGTCAACGTTAAAATTAATTAATGTTTGCCAGAATTCTGTAAAATTCATTATCGTTATTTTATAAATGTTTAAATAGTTGAGCCTTTTTGTATTGCATTAAATGTTTTGATTTTGACTACCACCGTCCGTATTCTCACTTGAAAGTAGATCACGACACACAATTGAACGGTTGAAATCGTACATATATAAGGTTTATTTATGATCTATACTAATATTATAAAGCTGAAGAGTTTGTTTGTTTGTTTGAACGCGCTAATCTCAGGAACTACTGGTTCGAATTGAAAAATTCTTTTTGTGTTGGGTAGTCCATTTATCGAGGAAGGCTTTAGGTCATATAACATCATGCTGCGACCAATAGGAGCGAAGACGCGGACGAAGTCGCGGGCAACAGCTAGTTATTCATAAAGCGGTTTATCCGTAAGTCGTAAATAAGCTATCTATACTTGTCTATTGAAATAATGTTTAATCTGTATTTCAAAAGCTATCATTAATAATAATATAATGTACAATAATCAATAAATAAAATCCTAATAAATAACTATATACCTAAAACCTAACGAACTAAAAAAAAACAAAATATTTAAACTAATACAAACATAATCTTCCCATTACTAATTATGTAAGTTTTTTTGGTGTAACGTTGTTCTCTTGTGTAGTGCAGTAAAGCATATTTATTATATTATTATTATTATTATCTTCCCTTTAAATATGTTTCGGTATAGATTCAATTATTTTATTGGCGTTTCGATATCGATACCATATTAAAATATCGAGAAACATGCAGACATTGTAGCATTAATCATTAGCGTGTACAAAATATTTTTACTCCAAGTAATCTTAACTTATAAAACAATAATTATTTTAATAGAGCAAGCGATAAGATAATACACAGAGCTATAATACGGCATGTTGACAATACCGGTCAATTACGTCAATTGCAATCAATAATGCAAAAACTTTAACCTTTAATTCTAGATTGTTTTCACTATCATGAGTTCAATAAAGAATGCGAAGACTACACTAAAGTGATTTTCTCAAACATGCAATGAAATATTGATGTTATGTTCCTTATAATAGGCTGCGAAGTGTGACGTTTCAGGTGCGGCTAGGACAAGAGGTCGTTAATGCAATTTCATACAAATGTTGCAGGCCTAGGCCGGCAAAGTCCTCTTTTTTAATTTCCATTCCACATAAGTTTGTGGCAAAGGCGTCATGACTTTCTGCCACTATGCGTATTAAAAAAAAAACTTTATTTTTTTTGTTGTTTATTTCATTGCATGTTTGAGAAAAGCACTATACATACCTCGGCGGGAAATATGGGGTTGCCCGCCTTAGACCTATGTCTATATGTCTTCGGCCGGCAACCCCTTTCGTTCCGGCCTCTGTAGTAATGTACTATTAATTGACAGTTTTATATGGACATGAAACCGGCTGATACCAGTTATTAAACGGTTCTATTACGATATAGTAACCTGTTGAGCATTTACCTTCGATAATTTTTGCATGGGGCTAGAGGTATATCAAAAAACACATGGCGGTGTGCAAGTTACAAGAAATAACGAGATTGGGATATGAATATCACTGAAATTATAATTTCTGTGTGTGTGTGTGTGTGTGTGTCTACATTTAAACTTGTAGTACGATTGCAGTCAGCCAAGGAAGACTCTGGTTGCTTTATTATATCCCCATACAACAGGATCTGTCGAGGCTTTAGATAAGTAATATAAAAATAATCTTCATGCATTTAGCAATCGCAATCAAGATGAGATTGGGTATAATTTGGACTGTAAGTGTATTAACGATACTCATGCTAATAATAATGACCGCATAGCAACACGCGTGTACAGTCTATGGAGAAAGTCTATATAGGAGATACAGATAATTGGATTCCCCTACAAGAGAGCGGTTTATCCGCACAACAAGAAAAAAAACTACAACTTAGAACAGTTGAAAAACCGCCGACATTTTCATTTCAAAGCTCAATATCTCAAAAACGGCCGAAGAGATTTTCATGAAACATGGCTAAGAACACCGGGATAGATATATCTATGAAACAAAAAAAACTATACAAAAATCGGTTCATCCGTTTGGGAGCTATGATACCACAGATAGATACATAGATATACAGACAGACACGTTAAACTTATAACACCCCTCTCTTTTTGCGTAGGGGGTTAAAAAGGTATATGCCGTTATAGAAATGGATTGTATTTTTTAATGTATTAAAAGCGCGCTATATCACCATCGACTGAAAAGTAAGCCAGATTTGCTATACGGACAAACCAAATGTATGGAAAAAATTAATTTTTCACAAACATGCGCCTAAATGTATGCATTAAGGTCACGAAAAGACGACATGAAGTTACCTGTTTATGGAGAATGTATGAAACTAACATTATTGTCCGCTACTCTAACTTTTTAAATTTGCTTACTAAAATCAACTGATAAAGGAAATATTACAAAGCGCCAACCGCCACGATTTTGTAAATATATTTTTAATTTGTTATGTAGGTAAATTAGTATTTTTTTAGGTTTATCATTATTTTTTGTATTTTTTTGTACTTTTCGCCTTTTTTTGTTTTTCCGTTTTTTTTTAGTTTTTACGTGTTTTTTAACATTTTTTAGTTCTTTCGTGTTTTTTAAAATGGTGCTTGTATTTTGAAGCATTTTTCGTGTTTTTATTTAATATCCGTTATTTGTCGTGATGCTTTGCTATTTTTGGACGTTTTGTATTTTTTAGTTTTTTTTAATACATTGCAGTTTTTTTATTGTTTTTTTCTAACATGTTTGAGAAAAGTACTATACAATCCTCGGCCGGAACAGGGATTGCAGGACTCGTTTTATCCGGCCTCGTCTACGACTCGGCCGTTTATCCCAAACTAGCAATCCCCTTACTTCACGGCCTCTGCAGTAATGTACTATTTATTATATATAAGACTTTAGAAAAGTAACAAATATGTAAAATAAACACATGTTAAAATAGTAACTGGAAAGTACTCCACCCAACAGCCAAGGCGTCAGGGTATTGACGTTCGTAATAAATCGTGGGTTCACTTATTTCAAGTTCCGTCATTAGTTACGTGAAAGTTCACCAAGACTTTCATTAACAGCTAAAGTAAGATACCAATAATACCAAGTACCAAAAGAAAACAGTATATGATATGATATGTTAGGAAGAATTTGTTCAATTTTCAACCAACGAACGCTGATAAACCAATAGCCACCAGAAACACTGGGAAACTCAAAATAACCTCCTATAGACTAGTTAGTAAAGGCGAAAAAGTCGTTCTTGCGAAATTGTATCAAGTTCTACAATAATATTCAGAAACACATTACTGACTTAGCAATTCTAAATTCAAATCTGTAGTAAAACAAACACTTATTTTAAAAGCATATTATAAGGTAAACGATTACATCATGGACAGGGATGTTTGGCAGTGAGTGTCCTGCACGGCTAATCTATCGCGAAAATAGGTTTTCTACTGTAGCAATGTTATTTTATAGTAGCTGAGACTGTAATTTTATATTAAACTACATATACACTGTATATTGTTTTGAAAAAATGACACCTCGCGGAGTTTCTTACGCCGGTTCTTCTCGTGGCAGAGGTTTATTATTCCGAACCGGTGGTAGTTTATTGACGTTCATAGATGCATATAAAATGCCTAATTTGAAGAATAAATTACATTGACTTTTTTACTTTTAGAAAAAGAGAAATTGGAAAGGCGAAAATATCCCCGACGAAGATAAGCTCGCAATATATAGGTGACTAACCGATGAAAAACTTAAAATGCTGCCTGTATAGCATAACCAAACGCCGCCATATACGAAGCCCCATTAAAAAGCTTTCAACCCACAAAAACAAGGCTGCTTGTTGACCCATCCCATAAAAGTACCTATAGCTAGTACGTAAACAAATGGTACTTACACTTCGTTTTCGTCTATAAACATTTCTGTCTGCTTAGACCTGAAACAAAAGGATAACGTTAAATTGCTATACACAACATCGTTCGAAAATGAAGATCCAGATCCGTCATTTATCGCGAATTGCTTTGCGGACAAGTAAGTTTTTAACAAAAAAACACCGACTCCAAACTTTGCCAGACCCCATCCTCTTGGTATATAATTTGAAGAGTTCCTTCGATTTTTCCAAGATCCCGTCATCAGATCCAGACTTGGTGACAATGGGATTGCAATGGGACCAACTAGAAAACAGACCCCTTTCAAACAAAAAAAGAATTTTTGAAATCGGTCCACTAGTCTCCGAGTAATCGGTGAACATGCATAAAAAAATATTCCGACGAGTTGAGAACCTCCTCCTTTTTTTGAAGTCGGTTAATAAAAGTGAAGCCTCCGGGATCGGTAAACAGATCAATGTGTAAATAAATAAAATAACGGGTATTCATTTCTTGCATGCGGTTAATGCGGAGGGAGGGTGGGAGCATTAACCGCGTGAAAAAATACGCAAGTGGATACATTAACACTAATAGACCTACACTTTTTTTTAGCGGAATAGCATAGAAATATTGTTCAAGAAACCTATTAATTTCTAACAAATGTGTTATTTTAACGTTTTGGAGATGTAATTACTCGTATCGTCACGTTTCATCAAATAAGACAGTCTAAGTCATGGTTCTCATGATGCTCATCTTAGAATCCAAATTACCCGGTACCAGTATCAACTGTCTCAATGATGTGATTGTCGCTTCACCACACTGTACTATACAGTTACGTCCACCCTCGTCTCTCAGACGTCCGGCATATCCGTACCATAAAATATTGTATTGTACAATGGGGAATGTCTGAAAATTTTAAAAGTCCTTGATTATTTTTCTAATGGTAGGAATAACCCTCGCCATGAACAGAAAAATCCATATATATAAAAAAAAACGCCTGCTTGGATCTGTGGTACGCAATGACATTGACAGTTCAAGTCATACGGCCAACCTATGATGAACAATGTCATTGCGTACCACAGATCCAAGCAGGTGTGCTTTTTTTAAATATTCTACGGACTTAGAAATGTCTTAGTAGTCCGATACGGGGCAGACGCGAGGTGATATAAAGCTTGTATTTTTATAAAATATATAGCGCAACTGAAAAATCTGAAACTTTTTTCTGTTAATGGCGACGGTTATTCCTCCCATTACAAAAATAATCAAGGACTTTTAAAAATTTCAGACATTCCCCATTAGCATCAGAACTATCATAAATAAGATGGTAATATGTTCTCTTATAATACGAACTTTACACATCTTAGTGTACGTGTCTAGTGTGGATGACTCTCAACCGACTAAGGGCCCACCCTGAGGCGGTGGGGAGACCTACTTCCACATAACACCGGCACAAACTGTGCCTGTGGCGAAACGCAAAACACCGAAACACCAAACACCTTACACAGTGCACTCTGATCCCTTTTATAGTCAACAGCAAAAGTAGATGATCATTTTAGTATCTTGTCACTTTCATTACTTTGACGCATCCCAACTGTTGAAGTATTGTTATGTTAATGCGACAAAATACTAAAATGATCATCGACATTTGCTGTTGACTGTGCTTGTAAGCGCCTAGTCACTACACTTGTTTTTTCCATCTTTTTGTACGGAGCTGAAACTTGGACGTTAAAAAAGGACGATCGTCAACGTATTGACGCTTTTGAAATGTGGTGCTGGAGGACAATGTTAGGAATTCACTGAACTGAGCACCGGACCAACGAATCAATACTGGCTGAACTCAAAGGGCCGATGAGACTCACCACCATATGCTTACGGAGAAGTTTCGAGTACTTTGGTCACATTGCTAGAAGGAGAAGTGACAACCCGTGGTAGGAGTCCAACGCGTTGGTCTGACCAGATCCGTTCGACATTAAACACCAGTCTGTGATGCCATTCATGCTGCCGAAGACAGGGCAAAGTGGCACGATTTAGTCCGCGAGAAGATTGTTCGGCGAGGTCACCACCCTCGGCATTGAGGAAATACGACGCAAGGAGGGAGTACTTGTAAGGAGGAGGAGTGTGTGTGTACACCCATAAAGATCTTATAGACACAACTCCCTGGGCAGTGGAACTGACAAGGCATATTTTAGAATAGTGTTAATTTATTGTACTCTCCTTCAAAGGAACAAGAAGGAGTATTAATTTAATTTCATATGCAAGCATGCGCAGCTACTTTTGATGCTGTATGTGTGTCCTACATACTCATTTACATTATATACGAGAAGTTTTAGAGATCAAGCTTTTCACACTAAGATAAAAAAACGAATTTTAATGTTACTGTTACAGCTCGTTAATCCAAATTCAACAAGCTCATGAAGAGCCTGCCAAAACCCATTAAGATTGGAATTTTGGGTTGTAACCAACCAACTCCTTAATGCATAATACAATTGAATGATAATACCGTAAATGCATTTTTTTACAAATAGGCACATCATGATCGCTTCTATCATGCGATATAATGAGAAAATAAGCATTATTTCGTTAGATAAGCTAGGCAAAATCGACTAAGCTATGAATATAAAACTTCTATTCACAGCTAATGATATGCTACAACTGTAAGCGTGATTATCATCATATTCATCATTTCAATGCGTACTTAACTGTGTCCATACAAGTGACACCTAGCTTGACGGTACACAAGCGAAATAAACGATGTTTACTACATCCTTATCGACCTTGGCTGACCCAACTAAACTAATAAAGATTAACAAGCTGGTCTATTTGTATTCAATATTCAATTACATAACGGATCGCAGCCACGAAAAAACACTGATACTGTCCGAGCGCTGGGTATCTTGTTATTCGAAAACACGCTAATTGGATTTCCATTGCAGGTCTCCATCGGATGAATAAAAAGTCAGAGATTTTTTTCGCGGCGAAGTCTTGTCTAACAATGTTCTTTCATTTCAATGAAATCTATCGGGATTATTACTTACTAGACGAAGGCCAGATTCGGACATAGGAATAAGGAAACTAGACGATAAAAAAATTGGCAGTTTTCCGAGCGATTCAACTGCTGCTTTAGGTTTCTGTGCTCCATTTTATAATAATGATTGCAGTCCCTGCCTGCTAATACTACAACCTGAAAACGTCTCCTACTCTGTGCAGATGTCTTCACTCGGAGAACTGCTCTAAGGGCCTAGTTTCACTTTGATTAGTGATTAGTGCGAGTTCATACATTTCTTACTCGCACTTGCAGCAAATGTATGAACTCGCACTAATAGTACATTACTGCAGAGGCCGTGAAGTAAGGGATTGCTGGACGAGTTTGGGATAAAGCATCACGAAAAATAACGGAAATTAAATAAAAACACCAAAAATGCTACAAAAAAATCCAAAAAACAAAAAAAAAAACTAAAAATACATAAAAATATCAAAATAATTAAACATAAAAAGCATGAGAACACGAATAATGCTACAAAAATTACCAAAAAACATGAAAAAATTAAAAAACTGATGAAAAGTACATAAAAACACGAAAACTTTAAAAAATCCAAAAACATCAAAAAACAAAAACACTAAAGAACTAAAAAATACCAAAAAACACGTAAAATTTATAAAAAAGGCAAAAAGCAAAACAAAACTGACGAAAAGTACAAAAAAAACTTTAAAACAGTCCAAAAACACCAAAAAACAAAAAACGCTACTAAATAACAAGTAAAAACTTTAAAAAATACCATAATTCACAAAAAATTCGAAATAAAACAACTAAAAACACGAAAAATGCTACAAAATACAAGCACCATTTAAAAAACCACGGAACAAACAATACAAAAAATATGGAAAAAACCAAAAAAAGACGAAAAGTACAAAAAAATACGAAAAACTTTTAAAATGTGGCGGTTGGCTCTATATAATATTTCCTTTATCAGTTGATTTTAGTAAGCAAATATGTTTGAGAAAACACTAATCAAAGTGTAACCAGGCTCTTATGTACAGTCAGCGTCATATAGTGCGTGTAGCAGCCAGTCTTTTTGTTCTTATTAATTAACACTAATACGGAAACTAAAAATTGACTGCATTTTCATAATTTGATATGTATGTCACCTGTCACAGCCACAGCGCCTTACGTGTACAGAGCAAAATTACAACTAACTGGTTTGGGACTTTAGTAACGGTAACGTAGCCGGTTTTAAAATTTTGCCTATTATTGCGATTCTTAGCAAGCACAGACACGGTCACCTGTAGCGAATCGATTTTGAGCCTAGATATAATGATCACGTTAATATCCGACACGTAAAGTCGACTCCAGAATTAGGCGAACTAACTTGACAGTTCATTGTACAATAATGTTGCCACAGTTTGGCTAGTGCTGTTAATATCGATGTTTAAAAAGTCTAGTTAAGCATTATTATTGTGTTTGGAATCAAACTAATAATTTTAGTAGGCAAAATAATAATAATGAAAATTGGTTGGAATTAAAAATACATCGAACATCATACTGGACATCGTTAAGGACGCTGTCCACCATTTTGTTTTGTTTAATTAAAATCTTGTAGTTCGTCCCTATTTGGCAAGTATGACTGTGAAAGTTTCGACGACAATAACTTGATAAAATATAAATAGAATCAGATTTATAGAAGGCACAAGGTAATATCGACATATTTGTGTCGACATAAACCTATCACTATTTTTTTTTTCTATGTCTGGCAACATTTTCGGCTGTCAAGTTAGTTCACCTAATTCTAGACTCGACTTTAGCATTTGTCCATATCACACACACATTTACTAAGTAAGGGACATCACATCATGATGCATCAGGCAGGTCAAGTAATTCATGGCGATATCCAGCCAGGAGCCTTCCCTAGTCATGAACGAGTATAAAATGTATATACAGTTGTATATTCGAATAGAAAATGGCGCGAGCAGAAAAACTGGAGAAACACACCCGCGACGCGCCTCCTTCTATATTTAGACACTACAGAAGTTGACAACTGACGCGAACGCTATTCAGACCGTTAGTTATGCTAAACACAATGCATGTGGTCAAACAGATGAAGTATCATTCAATTAATAAATATTGGGGGACAACATTACATTAATCTACGTAGTCTTAACCTCGTAAGGCCCAATGTGCATTACAATGTACACTCTGTTTCAATTAAATTCCAACCTTTCAAACACGAAATAAAGTAGCATTTCTTTTGTTCCATTCTTTCCTTAATCAAACGAATGCCACCCTAATGTCCTATGCAACAAGGTTCAAACTAAGAATAGGGAAACTATGTATGGTGGGTCTTACGAGGCTAAACTAAGTGCCATTGCCTCCGAAGCTAGAGGTCCCGGGTTCGATTCCCGGTAAGGGCATTTGTTTCTGTGGTGAGCAGAAACATTTGTTCCTGAGACTTGGATGTTTTCTATGTATTTAAGTATATATCTATCAAATATATCGTCGTCTAGTACCCATAACACAAGCCTTGTTGAGCTTACTGTGGGACTGACCAGCGATTGGCCTTAGTCTCACCTGATGGAGAGCGATGACAAGGCCTAAGATGTTGCTCACTGATTCAGTAATAGCCTATTCACTCTTGTCTTGAAGAGACCCAGATTGTATGTATCAGGAAATACAGACGGCGGCAGTAAATTCCAGTCCTTAGCTGTTCGCATTAAGAAACAAGAAGCAAATCGCTTCGTGCGAATAAAAGGTAGGCTGACAACGTAAGGATGCAACCGCTTACCGCGTCTGGACGTCCGGTGAGCGGTTAGTTCGATTTGTGTAAAAATGTCCCCTAATATTTATTTATTTTTTTAAGAAATGGTTGTAGTTGTACTATGGGTACTAGACGACAATATATATAGTTATATAGAAAACGTCCCTGGTTCGAAAACAATACCCAGGACCTCAAGCTTCGTAGGCAGTCCACCACCACCATATCAGCCCTAGGACGTCCACTGCTGGACATAGGCCTCCCCCAATTTCATGGGGGGTAAATGCCATAATCGCCACGCTTGGCATGCGGGTTGGCGATCGCAGTATCTCTACCGCACTCTAGGAATGCTGCTGCCCATTCCCCGGTGGTCTTGGTCGTAGTTTTAGGACATACCCGGGTCCAGCCACTCACTACCAATACCAACTAGGTTACAGCGATCTACCTGCATCGACATTGCAGCACAGTTAGGTTATATGTTAATACGAGTAACTGTCGCGTGCTTGACATGGTAAAATCAGAATTATTCAACGATGACATTCGGAATTAAAATTTTGTTTTGGTCGCATAACACGTGGTTTTTAGGGTTCCGTACCCAAAGGGTAAAAACGGGACCCTATTACTAAGACTTCGCTGTCCGTCCGTCCGTCCGTCTGTCACCAGGTTGTATCTCAAGAACCGTAATAGCTAGACAATTGAAATTTTCACAGATTGTGTATTTCTGTTGCCGCTATAACAACAAATACTAAAAACAAAATAATAATAATAATTAAGGGGGGCTCCCATACAAAAAACGTGATATTTTAGCCCTTTTTCATGGCTACCACTCGCCGAGCTAGATCTCAAGAACCGTAATAGCTAAACAGTTGAAATTTGTACAGATTATGTATTTTCATTGTGACTACAACAACAAATACTAAAATCAAAATAATAGTAATAATTAAGGGGGGCTCCCATACAACAGAGTAGTTGTTGGCGTTTTTTTTTCTGGTACGGAACCCTTCGTGCGCGAGTCCGACTCGCACTTGGCCGGTTTTTTGAGCTTGCTAGGGTTATTTGTTTTTCACCTTGGCTTAGCCGCATATTCCACGATGAAACAACACTTAGAATGTCAAAACATTTAGCATACCCTAAAGTAAAGAGTTCACCGATATTCTTAGCATTATGCGTCTAATAAATAATACAACTTAGAAAAGTGGCAAAAATCCGACATTTTCATTTCAAAGCTCAATATCTCGAAAACGGCTGAACAGATTTCATGAAACATGGCTAAGAACACTCCGGGTAAAATGATCTATGACACAAAAAAAACCTAAACGAAAATCGGTTCATCCGTTTGGGAGCTACAATTATTGTATTGTAGTACAATACCAGGGATAGTTACACAGACAGACCCGTTAAACTTATAACACCCCTCTCTTTATACGTCGGGGGTTAAAAAACAGAATGTGCTGAGCCAAGTAAAATATCACTAGCATTTTTTGCATAAAAAGTAGCATAAATATAGCACTCTTCGATCCATAAAATGTATATGCAAATGATTACGCCGATCCGTTACTTTATGAATGGACTAATTAACGATGATTTCTGAATAATAACAGACTATATTCTTGATAAAAAGATCTTGAAGCTGGTAACACTGAATATAGGATGTTTCAATGTCAAGAGAATATAAAAGAGGGTCAATGCATGACATTGCCTGATAAAACAGCATGTGGCATATATGTAGGTACGTTTAACATGTTGCGCAAACCTTATCGCGCAGTGAATGACTATAAATATTAATGAAGGAAAACTTGTGCTTCATTCTGATTATGGCTTTTCACTAACAAAGGAGTGGAGGGGATACTGCGCAACAATTTGAATGCTCGTTAGCAGAACAAATGCAAACTTGTCAAGTCTAAATTAGTCATAACAATGCACAATTCTCCATGGATATTAGAACAATGAAAGTAGTAGATTTAGCGATACATAAATACCAAACTGATGGGACAACTGGCTCTTGGACAGACTGGCTATAAAGTTTTCTTCTTCCCGAAGTTAAGGACATCGAGAGCAAATGTTTTTCATTGTTTTCAACATGATTGTCTGAGAATGTTTAATGCTCCTATATGATTTTATTAGAAACAGTTTGACACGCCAGCGTATATCAAACAAATACATAGAAATCTTACAGAAATTAAAAACCGAAAATGCTGACCCTGTATACGATCTTGCGAAGAATGTACGTGTTATAATTATAAAGCGATGACAATGATTCCCCATGTGTTTGACAAATAAATAAATAAATAAATATTAGGGGACATTTTTACACCAGTCGAACTAGTCCCACAGTAAGCTCAACAAGCCTTGACAAATTACGTAAAACAATCCAAGATAAATCTAAAAATCTAGACCAACACGGGAAACTGTAAATGATAACCCACATTAATTAAGACATAACATTGAAACGGAATTGAGACAACCTCCGCACGGTCGTCGTGTTAATTCCATTAAGATTGTAATTGTAACTGACTAGTCCGGCTAGGCGGACCTCAATTAGGAGGATCCGGGAATGTTCAGTCATCATAATTATGTATATATTCTAGCACTTTATTAGAGTTAAAAATAAGGGCGAAAAATGTATACATGTTTACGATATCATCGCTAACCCGCATGCCAAGCGTGGCGATTATGGCATTTACCCCCCATAAAATTGGGGGAGGCCTATGTCCAGCAGTGGACGTCCTAGGGCTGATATGGTGGTGGTGGTGGTTTACGATAGTGCTTGTTCATGTAAGATAAAACGATGCGCACACTCGGGAGATAAAGACATTTCTGTCAAATTATCAATATGTCGATGAATATTTCTGTAAATTGAATATGGATTTGTTTTTACAGGAAAGCGCTTCGTAACTCCAAAAAACTTCAAAAAGAACGAAGTTTTGAATTAATTGTCAAGTTTAATGTTATCTTTGGTAACTATGGCAGTAGCTGACTGTAAGCATGAGATACCGAAAATAAGCATTGTACAAATTGAGTATTTCCGTAAGCAACACTTCCTTTGACTTACGAAACTGTTGAGTGCCGTTGGCCTAAAGATTATAAAAGAATTAGATTTTTCACTGTCATTTACGTCAAAAATATGCACATATTTCACAACATTACGGAGTTATTCTAATATTTAGATGTACAGCGATAACTAACACTACACTTGCTCGCGGAACCCACAGTTTAGTGAAGCGAAACTTTTTTCTGTTTTTTTGGACGCAGCTCGTACTGCCCCTTTGATTACCAGGCCAGTTTGAATTCTGGTCAAGTGGTCAGTTATGTAAACCAGATCGACAGGTATTCGGGCCCGTGAAGGTTTTGACAACCAGTTCAAACGACTTTGTATGAGTCATTTACATTGTTTGGTGGTTTTGTATCAAAACAACACATTCCCAAAAATATTTTAACTGTAGGTCAGTTTCCACAAACAAATTAATAGTGCATTAAGAGGCCTTACTAGTTTGAGCGTTCATCAATTTCATGAAATCTTACTCGATAGATGGCGTTAGCGCTCGGTGCACAATCGCACTGCCCTACAGCACACTTACAACGCGTATGTGTGCGTTTCAAACCGAACATAAATAGTCTTGATCGTTAATTCTTTTCCCAAGTTAATATTGTTTATTAGGGTTTCTAACTTTTTGTTTATGTAATTAAAAACGTATTTGATATTAAGAAATTAATATAAAATAATAATAAATTTACAATAATTCGGAGGGGGCATTAAAATTCTGGTTGATACTAAGTAAACGATTGACAGTTAAATCAAATTCCCGTTATAAAAGTATACACTAAGAGTAAATAACGACAACTACAACTTAAAGTTATTTACATTCAGTAATTAAAACGGCAGACATAAAATAAAGGTTTTTTACCTGATGCTGACACTTTTTAAATATGGAACAATCTACACGAATTCATCACTTCCACAATGCACTACGTAACTAAAACATTCCGTGTAAAGGTTGAATCTGTGACCATTTTACAATTTCTGTTCTATTATATAACCTCTACTTGATCACTATATGACAGATAGGTCATATAACGGTCACTATTATGACTGGTATACGCATAGTTCTAGTATAATCGACATTTATACGACTGCTTTCTTCCTACTTGTCACTTATACGACCACAGAAATATATCGAGATAGAAGGAAATTGGGTATAGTGAGCCAATTGCTCGCCGCCAACTTCAGTCCGCTCACGACCAAATTCCGCGTGCGACGTCAGGTTTTAAAAACAATACCCCTTATTGTTCAGTAATTAACTGTTTAAACCGCACTAATAAAGGTGCAGCTGTTAATCGAGGCATTTCCTATCATAGGTAAGTACTCTTTGTCCTAAAATATCTGCTATTATTTATAAAACTATTTTGTATTTTGACCAATACAGTAGCGGACGATCACGTGGTGATCACGTGGTCCAATGCTAGTGTTCCATTGCGGTTTTAATTTGATGCGCCAAACTTGACGGCATTGAAAACCAGCAATGTACGAGTCGCGTTCAAGGTCGATTTATCAGTTTTTCTGTCAAAGGCAAGAATAGTGCTGTGCAATGCGATTTTAAATGCCGATTTCTTGCTTGATACAAATCGATTTTTAAAACAGGAAAGGATAAATATATTTTTATATTATTATGTAGCTACATAATGAAGGCAGTGAAAAGCAATAGTAGTTTATGCAACTGATACATAATGAGAGGAAACACGAGTGTTTTAAGGCCTAATTATGTACAGTTGCATACAAAACTTCATCTACACACATATTATAAGTCCCTTCTCTAAGATGGGTTCAGAAGCTGAGAAACTCTGGTAGTTTAAACTAAACGAAGCTAAACTATCTTCTATCTCTATCGGTTCTTATCGATATTTTAAATCGATACAAAATACACCTACAAGTTATTGCAATTGCTGCGTGCGAATCGATATCGCGCGGCTTACGTTTCCCGTCACTAAATAACGCTCGTGACGTCAAAGTACCCACACAAAATGTTACACGGTCGGTTCCCATACTAATCAATGAGATTCTTCTATCTCGATATATTTCTGTGTATACGGCCTTAAAATGACCACTATATGAAGTAAAGTTATATAATTTGGGCCCTTTTCGGGTCGTATAAACGTTTAGCCGATCTTTATATGACCAAACGTTGCGATCTTAAGTTGGGACGAAAACGTCATCACAAGCATTATACGACCAACTTTTGCTACTTAGGATATTATTGGCCGGTACTTTATACATAACCAATACGTATCCAATACGTCAAATTGAAATAAAATCATACAATAATAGACAGAACCATAATTAAATATAAAATGAAGCAGCAAGTAGCAGCGTCTTCAATAGGGTACTTGACTCCGGTGAAAATAAAATATGAAACCTAGCTACTCGTATAATAAAATGTTATGCTAAGAGGGACTTTTTTATATTTTATTAAATAAATTTTATATATTTTATACCCTGAACCTCATCTAGGTCGATGGTACTTGTCGAGGCAAATCTAACGAGCCCAAACACGGCGGTGCTGTGATAAGCATATGAGAAGTTCCTGATACCACCTGCCGACTCCATCATGAGACCCTGAACCTCATCTAGGTCGATGGTACTTGTCAAGGCAAATCCAACGAGCCCAAACACGGCGGTGCTGTGATGAGCATATGAGGAGTTCCTGATACCACCTCCTGACTCCATCATAAGACCCTGAACCTCATCTAGGTCGATGGTACTTGTCGAGGCAAATCTAACGAGCCCAAACACGGCGGTGCTGTGATAAGCATATGAGAAGTTCCTGATACCACCTGCCGACTCCATCATGAGACCCTGAACCTCATCTAGGTCGATGGTACTTGTCAAGGCAAATCCAACGAGCCCAAACACGGCGGTGCTGTGATGAGCATATGAGGAGTTCCTGATACCACCTCCTGACTCCATCATGAGACCCTGAACCTCATCTAGGTCGATGGTACTTGTCAAGGCAAATCCAACGAGCCCAAACACGGCGGTGCTGTGATGAGCATATGAGGAGTTCCTGATACCACCTCCTGACTCCATCATGAGACCCTGAACCTCATCTAGGTCGATGGTACTTGTCAAGGCAAATCCAACGAGCCCAAACACGGCGGTGCTGTGATGAGCATATGAGGAGTTCCTGATACCACCTCCTGACTCCATCATGAGACCCTGAACCTCATTTAGGTCGATGGTAGTTGTCAAGGCAAAACCAACGAGCCCAAACACGGCGGTGCTGTGATGAGCATATGAGGAGTTCCTGATACCACCTCCTGACTCCATCATGGGACCCTGGAACTCATATAGGTCGATGGTACTTGACAAGGCAAATCCAACGAGCCCAAACACGGCGGTGCTGTGATGAGCATATGAGGAGTTCCTGATACCACCTCCTGACTCCATCATGAGACCCTGAACCTCATCTAGGTCGATGGTACTTGTCAAGGCAAATCCAACGAACCCAAACACGGCGGTGCTGTGATGAGCATATGACGAGTTCCTCATACCACCTCTTGACTCCATCATGAGACCCTGAACCTCATCTAGGTCGATGGTACTTGTCAAGGCAAATCCAACGAGCCCAAACACGGCGGTGCTGTGATAAGCATATGACGAGTTCCTGATACCACCTCCTGACTCCATCATGAGACCCTGAACCTTATTTAAGTCGATGGTACTTGTCAAGGCAAATCCAACGAGCCCAAACACGGCGGTGCTGTGATGAGCATATGAGGAGTTCCTGATACCACCTCCTGACTCCATCATGAGACCCTGGACCTCATCTAGGTCGATGGTACTTGTCAAGGCAAATCCAACAAGCCCAAACACGGCGGTGCTGTGATGAGCATATGAGGATTTCCTGATACCACATCCTGACTCCATCATGAGACCCTGGACTTCATCTAGGTCGATGGTACTTGACAAGACAAATTCAGCGAGCCCAAACACTGCGGTGTTATGATAAGTATATGAGGAGTTCCTGTGACCACCTCCTGACTCCATTATGAGACTTCATCACATCAGACTTCATCTCTCTAACCAACCTCATATTGCAAGAATAATGCTAAATGTAATTAGAATTCATGTAATACTTAACGTTGATGAGCCGAGTATTAGTCACTAAATAAAACATTGAAAAAATACTTACTGGATCTTGATCTTTTAATCGCTGTATACGAGTATAGCGTTTCTTGGAATTTCGTGGTTTGGATTCCCGATGTTTGTAAAGTTGCGCGACGAACGAAAACGACATAGGTCCGACCTCTTCGAGCGCTCGGCGCATTCTGAGCACACAGCTTCAGTGTAGCGTAATATATGGGAATTATGGGTGATATTTAAAAATATCTACCTAATTTAGTTTAAGACTGATCCTTATAAAAAAAAAAATCTAAGACAAGAAAGAGTTGCACTTTGCTACAATTTTATCGTTACAGCAAAATATGAATACAGTTTGCGAGAAAAAAATAAAATGTAACCCTCTTTTCAGCAAAAAACTAGGTAACATTCGATTGCTATTTAAACCATAATTTAAGATGAATCTTAAATTTTCGGTATCGTTAATATCTAGTTTATGATAGGTAGAATTGAAATGTATTAATTTTAAATGAAAATTATTACTTTGCACTTCAAAATCGAGAATCGAAAAGTCACGTCTGACCGCAAATATTGAAAAACCCTGCCAAGGAAATGCGTTTTTATGAAATTCAACGCTAAAGAAATAAAAATTTAGTTAACGTTACTATCTAGTTTAAGGAATGGACTATCGAATACCCTAATAATTTTAATAAAATTATTCATATTCATGCCACAATCTTTGATCGAAAATGACGCATTTTGCGAAATACGCTAGTAAGGGCTCTTAAGATTTTCCTAATACAGTTTCAGAGGCTTGAGATGGCTTCTCACTAACAAAGAATCGGTCAACCAGATGACTAGGCAAAAGGTCACTAAAGTAGGTCACTGAGTAAATTTGAGCTGAGTAATTTAAAGCAGCGACTCCACCCCGCGGGAATTACTTTTGAAGGGAGTAAAATTTAATTTGGTCGAGTAACTTTAGAACCTAACTATATTGATTTCAAAAGAGTCCTAAAATCCCAAAAGGCTAGACTAGATACTGAAAGCAAGTGACTTACTTCATTGTTCATGAGGCACTGAAGGCGCGGAAACGGAATTCGCGGGAGGAATAACAGACGATCAGGCATGCGCACGGGCAACACAATACTGGGGCATAATGCCGCACGTGATCATGAAGGTCTCAGTTTAATGCCTGGTGCAGGACATAGAAGATTATGTCTGTTAGTCTCGTCAATGACATAGTTCAAAGTGGGCGAAAGTTTAAATTATAACATATACAAACGAAATCGACTGGTAAAATGGAAAGCGGTGGTCCTAAATGTGCAAGTGGAAGCCAAATTGACAAATCCCACAAAATTGTTGCTCAAATTGAAATGGAGCTATCAATCCGACATTGTTTTTATGTCAATCACGAATAAAAACGATCAGATACAGGCACTTCGCCATACATATTGCCCTCTTGCATATTTTGCCATATAATAAAATGTTGCATTGCTATCCGTAAGGGATAGTGCGTTTTGTGGTTGTACGTAGTGCTACTAGACCATATTTAATTGCGACATTTGCGACTAAATTGTGAAAATCAGTTAAAAATTATAAAAACGCAAGGCAGACGAAACGAAACAGACAGTTGAAAAACATCGATTATTCCAGCAGCTAGTAATATGTCCGACCGGGCAGTGGCGTTTAGATTGAGAGCTGCTGGATCAGGATGAAACGGAGCGAAAAGGGCTTTAGTTTCTTTTGTTTATTTCAGCCTTGCCAATTCGGTTTCCAAACGCATATACAGATTTTTTGTAGTTTGTATGAAGAAAATAAAGAGAATTAAAGTGAAAAGTTGCATCTCGGTTACTCTGATGTTTAGATATATGTATGTATAATCGTTTCTAGCGATAGAATATTTAATTCTGAATGAAAAGAACAACAGATACACCTCACCTAAACCTCTTTAATCTAAACAGAAAACACGCATTCCTGCACCATGCCTATTTATCCACAACAAGCGTGCGACAATACGGCCCAAAGTCCACCGAGGCAATTGTCGGCGAGAGGACACGCGCAAGAATGACTCCAGTCACGAAAACACGGACTTTGCCCGTCACGGGACACTAGGCATATTCATAAAGAACGCCTACTGCGGCCTAGTACTCGTATCTTGTATAAACCAGTGTAAAGAGCTAAAGCACAGCGAAATATAATGCAAATCAAAGTCGCAGCAACCCATCTGGGGGAGTAAATACTCGAAGACCACAGTCATATAAGAACACCACTTCTTGGTCTGCATTTGGTGTCGTTTTCCTGGCGGAGAATAAAGTGGCCAGAGCGAATGCGCTGTATTGAGATTGAGAGTGAAAAAACTGTATTTGTTCGTAGCTGTCAACGCAACAAATCCTCAAAAGGAAGATTTTCTCACTACGTGCACTTCAGCTCATTTGTGGTGCGCGTGCCGCGGCCGCTGCAGGAGACCATCGCGTGTGCTGACTTCTGGCCGAAGACGACGATGCAACAGGGCCACGCCGTTTCGTCGCCTAAATAGATATTTTATAAGCTAAGTTTCATGGCGCATTGGGTTAACTGTAAGGCCATGTAAACATTTGTAAGAAATAAATAAATAAATCATCATCATGCATGCCCAGCAAAATCTTCAGAATTAAAGCTATCGGAGATTGCAATGGGTGGACTTTATTGATTTCGGGAAGATTTTCTCCAGAAGAATCTATGCCAGCCCCGCAAAAACTTCAGAATAAACTTTCCTCTTTTAGTGATCGGAGGTCAGACAAACTGGACAGTCTAAGGTGAGGTGGTATTATGAATATGAGGCGAGGATTGTATTGTAATACGAGGTGCTTGACAATGGGTGTCGCTTAGGTTAGGTTAGGTTTCCTGTGGACTTTGCTTGCCCATTCATCGTTTGTAAACAGTTTAGTGACCATTTATAGACCATATAGTGTTGCAATAAAATTCACGAAGTCAGTTGTATCTTTGATGGAACAGGTACGATAATTATATAGATTATTTTTTTATGATACAAAAAACTATTGCGATTTCTACCGCTCACAGAACCACTAGTCTTATCATTATCGCGTATACCACGGCTGCATCCTAAAATTCATTAGAGAATAATTGATATGCTCTGACAATAGCAATACTACGCGACGGCAACTTTCTATGGTCATTCTTTATCGTCATCTTTACCCATTTTCATTTCCTCGGCTCTCATCACCACTGATTTGTAACAAAACTTACTACCTAGATTTGTAAATACTATGCGTAATCGCTAATCGCAGAGTTACGAGGCTTGCACTGAAAGTGGCGGGAATCGAATACTTATTAATTTATTTTTAACATGTATTATACCTTTTTATAATCTCTGAAGTTTCCTTATCTCAACACACTGGCCACTTAGAAAAAAAAAAGTATGGTTCGGTTTCAATTGTTTATTGAAGTCGTCGAGTCACTGCTTAAAATGGAATTGTGCCGTGAAAATTTCAGAGCTATGATTTATTATGACTTTAAAAGTGGACTAACACAAAAACAATGTGAAGAGCGGATGGTTGCTGCTTTTAATATTGAAGCTCCTTCAAAGACTACAATATACAGGTGGTATTCAGAATTTCAACGTGGCCGTGTATCCCTCACCGACGAAGTGCGTGAAGGTCGACCAAAATCGGCAGTCACGCAAGAAAACGTCGATGTTGTGCGTCGTCTGATAAATGAAGACCGACATGTGACATATCGGGAAATTCAAGAGCACCTGGGTATTGGAATGAGTCAAATACAAATTATTTTAAAAGAAGAATTAGGCGTGAAAAAGTTATTTTCCCGTTGGATACCTCACCTATTGTCTGACGAGCAGAAAATAGTCCGTGTCAATTGGTGCCGCAAAACTTTGAAAAGATTTAACAAGGGACGCTCAAATGCTGTTTTTAGCATAGTATCAGGTGACGAGTCGTGGATATACGCTTATGAGCCTGAAACTAAAAACCAATCCCGAGTATGGGTCTTCGAAGACGAGCTCAAACCCACAAAAGTTGTTCGTTCTCGCAGTACGGCTAAGAAGATGGTGGCTACGTTTATCTCTAAATCTGGTCACGTAGCTACTGTGGCTCTTGAGGATCGTAGAACAGTCAATGCTGATTGGTACACCACTATTTGTTTGCCGAACGTCTTTGCTGAACTCCGAAAAACAAACCCTAGTCGTCGCATCATCCTTCACCACGACAACGCCAGCCCACACACCGCTCGGACAACAACTGAGTACCTGGACGGTGAAAAAGTCGAAATATTGGACCACCCTCCATATAGCCCCGACTTAAGTCCCAACGACTTTTTTACATTCCCCAGAATCAAGGACAAACTGCGTGGTCAGCGGTTTCAGACGCCAGAAGAAGCAGTGGAGGCCTATAAAATAGCCATTTTGTCGACCCCTACTTCAGAGTTCAAAAAGTGCTTTATGGACTGGTTTGAACGCATGCATAAGTGCATGAAATACAAAGGAGAATATTTTGAAAAACAATAAAAATAAATAAACTCACTTATACTGCATATTTTCTTCTATTCCCGAAACTTTCAGTTTTACCCTCGTACACACTGGTTCGCCCGAGGCATGTTGATAAGTGTCGTGAACACCCAATCAAGTTCAATGAGCAACAACAAAATATAATAAACAAAAGGATTAACACACTCATCCAGTGAGTAACAGAGTTAATAAACCTCTTTGTCTCAAGTTATAGAGAAATTGCTGTAACAATGAAGACAGCAGAAGTGTGTCGTAACTTGCAAATGAATATTGCGCAGTGGACGAACTTTATAATGAAATTTTCAATGTACCTAATACTGTTTTGATTTTATGTAAAATTTATTTCATTTTTTGTAAAAATAGAAATATTTGAAACAAAATCGTGTATCGAGTTTGTTCTTTTGAAGTATCAGAATCAAGAATGTACCCTCATTAGTTGCGGTCCATTAGCGCAGAGCAGTATACCTGGCTGGTCAGATAACGAGGGCATACGCGCCCTCCCTCCGAAGCTCGTTACAATGCCAAGGTCAGTTAAGACAAAATGTCGTATGTCATTTTGACTCTTCGAGACGTAGTCTGGGTCAACGGAAATGACCAAACAATGTGAATAAGCCCGTGTGCCAGTTGCTTTACAACTTTACATTAAGTGTCTAAATAACTTCGATCGATTCTAAACATATTTACTCATCACGTAACAGGACGAAAGGTCCGTTGGGACTCCCTCTAATCATTCGCGAGTTCCACCTTATTCAAGGCTAATAATTCCACAATACCCAATGCCAAACCAAAATCTATGCTTTTGGGTAACAAAATAAGTCGAGAAAATATTTTATAAATTGGTTTCTCCACTTTTTGGAACTCGATTGATAAGAGACAGCGAACAGTTAGATGCGTTGTTTTCGGTGACAACCATTCCGATAGCGTTAATAATCTCGGTTCACAGGCTAATTAGGCTTTATCGTTGACTAAGCGCCTGAACAGATAACCTGCTTATCGGCGGTCATGAAACCGTGTTTGCTGCTTGTTCTTTTATGCCTGCCAGGCGTTAACAGGGTCTCTACAAGATAGTTTGACACTGTAGTTAAATATTAGGTGGTGTAAGACAAGCCGTGAAGTCCGGTCAGGAATAGGTCACCCGCCTGTCGTACAAGCTGGCCGCGGGTGTTCTCTCTAGTGTGGACCACAGCACTCGGCGAACGAGCTCAACGAAGGCGGCCAACCCGGAGGAGCTACAAATAGCGATATTAGCGAGGTGCGAGGACCTCAGTGCGTTCAGCTTGAGATCCTGGAGTCCACACACGGAAGCGCAAACGTCGGGCGCCATAAACCTTTTCTTCTTCTTCTTCTTTGTCGTTACATCACTCTTGCTAGAGTCGTCGTGGACGTCACATTGATTTTTGTGGCCTATTTCACAATGCGATATCATTTTTTGCTAACTCCTTCTGGTATATTCGTGAAGGGGAGTGTTGATGGCGGCTTTTATTTGGTCCATCCACCTCTGCAGCGTGGTCTGGTGCCTTCGACTTTGCCTTGCACTATCGGCCGTTCAATAGAATCGCACCCGGGCCGCGATACGTGTCCAAAGCGAGGATACGAGCTTGGACTGTACTTGATAGCATGTTTGATGCGTACCTCTTGTAGAATGGACTCATTGGTCCGGAATTCAGTCATTCCCTTGTTTTTAATGGGTTGAAATACCACATAACCTAGTTGTCCCCAAGCGAGTTTACCGTTGGAAACGATATGTGGTCGCAATACTCAGCCGACAAGGCCCGAGAAGAAAAATAAATGCCTACATATTGAGCTCTTTTTAGAGAGGGAACCTGTCCTGCTTGTGCTTTGTGCCTGACCTGCGATTTTGCGTTTTTAACGAATAGAAAAACGAGAGCTACATAAGTGTTTTGTTAGTTGTTTCCATGTTTGGTCTTAAGGAAGCATCACACTAAAACTTAAATGGACCGGTATCCGCATCAAAAAATAATTCGAAGAATACTTTCCAAAACTTCTTAAATGTACACTCTAGCAAAAATTAACCCAATAAAAGTATGTATGGTATGTAAATACTTTAATCTACAGAATATACAGTTCAAAATTTACGAAATCGTTTATATTGACGCAAAGGCGATTCTATCGCTATAAGCATTACCTTTGAACAATTGAGTGGAGAACACGAATCAAAGAAAAGAAAGACAAACTAACACGTATACATCTTCGTGATGTATTAATATATATTACATATTAGCATTACCTGTAGGCTACTAGGTCTGAATAAAAGGAAGATTTACACAGACGTTAATGACAATGCTTTACACATGGAACAAGTGCAGTTCAATGAACGTGGAGTAAAACAGATGGAATAATAACCAACACGCCTCAATGGACTAAGATATGTTTACTACCTGACGTCGATTGCCTTCCCAAACGTAGCCTGGATCATTGTAAAAACGACCGTGCCACGAACAAGATAAAGTTTAAATTTCACTTCGTAATAAATAGGAGTAAACAAATCATCGCCTGATCGCTGTGGATATTTTTACAAGGGCACGGTTATCACAAAAACAAATATAGACGGAACAGATGACTTCGCGGGTACTCTTATATTGCTTGCGTATCGATCTGAATTCTTAAACTGCTACTCGTTGCTGATAATGTAACGTGTAAACATACCTCAGGTAGATCTGCCATTTTTATTATGGAAAAATACGTTTATATAATAAATAATAATAATATACGATCAACCAATTTCATTTCTGGGCCACTTCGTGAAGTGAAGTGAACCCATTTTATTGTCAGGATGGATGAAAGAAGATTCACAAAACGAGTGTATGAAGTATAGGTCGATTAACGAGTGGATGGAAAAGTGGAAGGAGAAGACCTCGGCGAACGTACTCCGACCACATCGGAAACATTCTGCAGAAAAGGCCAGGTCAAGAGTACCCTAAATCGGCGCGCATACATGAAGAATTATGAGAGTTCATGAAGAGAAAGTTGTATGTCAGGATCGTAGCAAACAGAAATCCGTGATCTCTGCCTACCCCTCCGGGAAACAGGCGTGATTATATGTGTGTCACAAGGTACAGGGGCCCAGAAATAAAAATTGTTTACTGTACGTAATCAGTAATCACTAATCACCCCCTGATGCTTATTTCCATGACGAGTTGTCGGTAGAAAATATGGGAATCTCATTCTTCGAATGTCCAGTACAAAGTTAGTAATAATTTCATAGCCTAGCTAAGCTTTCGTTATTTTTAATTTAAGTTTTATTTCCATTTGTAGTTAGCTTTAGTTTTATATTCAATTTGTTAATATGTAAACTAAACTTGTTATTGAATCTCGTGATGAAAGCTTTGATTTAATTTTGTATTCCATTTTTTGTAATTATTTATTTTTTATTTGTGCGCGCAAAGATAATTAAATACCTTACTCTGCTTCTATCTGTGAGTTCCTTTAATTGGCTTTCTACAGTTTCTATTGTTACCTATCATATTTTTATAGCTGTTGGTACTCCTTAAATTAAACTAAGTAAATAGTCACACATTGTCCAATAGGTCTTAACCCGTTGTAATAAGTGCCATTTAACTGTGTCATCGGCGCTATGGTAAGAAAGTATACGGCAATACTAAGAAATTCCTCGTGACTATGCTATTGACAAGGTCTACAAAGAGGCTAGTTCGATTTTCAACAGTGGCCATCAAATACATGTAATATTTAAAAAACGAGCAATTCGTTCAATGTCTGAAAATAACACGCTTTGCTAATAATAGTGAAATTCAGATGTTCCCTAATCAAACGGGTAACCTACATTCAATGTGGACTGAACACACCGACAGTGAACTTCTGCCTTATTTAATACACGGTTCTATTAGAAAAAAAGTAGGTAAGGGGTTCATTATTGAAATCAATACAGGATTTTTATGGACAGACCGACACAACGGTGCGTGAAATACTTACTTACCCGCATTTGAGCCCACGTCAGTTATTTACGGCTCAATCAATCTAATACTGCGTTAATGCCTCTCTTATTGATATATCGGAGAACGAACCACAAATAACAATGGGTACATTATTGGTTCCAAAAATAAAGCTGGTTTGGTACTTTCGGTGCAGAACTGCATCAAAATTGAGACTATAACTTCAATCGACAGCCGAATAATTATAGAAAGGCACTTTCTAAATTTGACCGCAATGTATACTATAAATCTGCTAACATACTATTCGTCACAGCCTTCATTCGCTGTACCAGAAAGAAACGACGCAAAAGCTTAGAATTTCTGATTAAAGGTGGGAAACAAAGCCTCAACGACGGTCACCTTGATTAATACAGATTGATTTCCTTCAACTATTAGAGAATTTCCTTTTAATTACAATTTCGTCTGAAGAGGAATAATTATTGCCTTCGTCAAAGTTTCAAGGGCTGAGAAATTCGTGCCGAAAACCGCTGATAGGTGTAACATTAACACGCGAATACATTTCTCAATTTGCTTGCTTAATGTGGAGTTATTGACCGGCAAAGTGACGCAACTGATGACGAATCTAGGACCATAAAAGTAAACAAAAAAACCTTACGAACACACGACATCCTGGTGCCAGGTTTTGAGGAAAATTAAAATTGTGATACGGCACTTGATATTACATTTTTAAGCAGAAGTAGGTCACACATAAATAGCTGTTTTTCGCTGAACAGTTGTCACTGTTGTGTGTATTCTGTCGGTACAGCGAAATATGACACTAGATGGGTGAAATTGTCCATTACATGTTATAACCACAGTTAAAAAAACGATAAAGACGCAAAAAGCGAACGCTCCGCATGGTTAACTGTCCAAGTTAAACTTTGTACCTCACGTGGTCGGCATATATCCAAAAGAAAACACTCACCGTTCTCACTAGGCTTAAAAACAAAAACTATCACTATACTTGTATCACAGCCACTGTTTTGGGGGCAAGACTTTGTAATTTTGGTTGTTGTGCATGTGAACGCAGAATGACGTGCGTTCTAGGCGGCATGCGTTCGGAGACTGAGCCGATCAGCCGAGCCGTTTGCGGTGGCCGTGATCGGCGTCTGTCTGTACCACGTCTAGGGTTACCACGTCATCGATAAACAAACCTTCCCTTTGCGATTCGTTAACGAGAGCGAAACCACTGGTGTGTGCAACCCTGTTGTTCCGAAATCGCTGGAGCAGAAATAGACCTTTAGTACGTGTAGTGACCTAGTAGGCGTTAAATCGTTGGAATAAGGTTTAAAACAGGTTAATATTTGATGCATCATGGGGAAATGCGGGGCAACTCAAAATCTGTCTAATTGATTCAACAAAATTGTGTTAGGTCGTGATCCAAGTTCTGACACACCTCTTCTGTGACGTGGTAGTCTTCAGACAGAATTGTATGTAAATTTTGCTAAATAAAAATAATATATACTTGTAAATACTATAATGGAATATTTTGTTGTCGTTCGTTAAGATTCTTTACTAAATAATTTATTTATTTATTTAAGAAGTTCAACAGCGTTTACAGAAAATATATACAGAGATGTTTAATGCAGACAAAATATACCAGATTGTGTCTCAGTGGTCTTAAAGGAGCAAAATAATATATTAACGGCGAGGGCAGTATATTGAATACTGAGTGAAACAAAATTAAGATTCTACAATAGAATCCTAAGCGTAGCGAGGTATTCTAAAGTAGAATCTTGAGCGTAGCGAGATTCAAATGTTTACGCCCAAGACGCAAATAATTTTGCTACCGTGAGACACACACTATATCACGCCGCCTATGAGGCCCGCTGCTAAAAACATGAAATGTCTTAGAAATAAATCATTTTGCTACCGAGTGGCATGTAGGTAGGTAAGTACTGCTTTTTACGCCTTCTATGAGGAAAAGAGTCATTGTCGCCCCCAAATGAGGGAAGTAAAGTACGACTTTGACCCTTAATTCGAGGGCAACAATGACTCGGATCTTTTCTAAATAGCTGCAGCTGTGAAATTTTTTTTTTAAAAGGAACACTAATTGTGTCTTGTATTTGTGATGCAATAATAGTACATTACTACAGCGGCCGGGACGAAAGGGGTTGCCGGCCGAAGATATATATAGACGGCCGAGCGAAGCGAGGTCGGATAGGTCTGAGGCGGGCAACCCCATATTTCCCGCCGAGGTATGAATAGTGCTTTTCTTAAACATGCAATGAAATAAACAACAAAAAAATCAAAGTTTTATTTTTTAGTGGCAGAATGTCATGGTGCCTGTGCCACAATTTATGTGGAATGGAAATTAAAAAAGAGGACTTTGCCGGCCTAGGCCTGCAAGATTTGTATGAAATTCCATTAACGACCTCTTGTCCTAGCCGCTCCTGAAACGTCACACTTCGCAGCCTATTATAAAGAACATAAATCCATATTTCATTGCATGTTTGAGAAAAGATTATTATTACTATTAAATTATGCTAAAAGGTCTGACAGAAACAGCTGTGCTACCGCGAACTTCAAAAATCGAACTTCGTGTCGTGCCGTCCCTTTCACTCTCGTGTTATACTCTTTATGACGGAAAGGGACGGTACGATACGATACGAAGTTCGCGGTAGCACCCCAGTTGCTGGCTGTTTGTTTTGATTGTACTCGTAGAAGCGCGCAGTAAAAGGAGTTTATAGTATTTGACTTTCGCAACGGCACGCGGACCAGACCATAAACCACAGCATGGTCTTGGAATGTCCTCTTACGAAGCACTTAGGCCCCTTGGACGACTTCGTGAACCTGACGGTTTCGGCGGCCATTGACGAATGACGATTTCTCGAATTGACGACTTCTGAAATTGATGACTTCTTGAATTGACGACTTTGTGATTAGACGACACCTCAAATTGTCGATTTCTCGTATTGACGACTTCTGGAATTGACGACTTCTCGAACTGACGTCTTCTTAAACAGACGACTTCTCAGATAGTTGATTTCTGGAATTGACGACGTCAATTAAGAAGTCGTCAATAGCCGCCGAAACCAACCTGACCGATGCACGGCACGGTGGAGCCTCGGCTTACCTGACTCAGAGCTAAATTTTAATTTTTAATAACTGTACACATCCACCACCACCATATCAGCCAAAGGACGTCCACTGCTGGACATAGGCCTCCCCCAAATTCAAGTGAACTGTACACATACTAACAAAAAATGTTATAACCAGTGATAATACCATAGTCATACGATAAATAAAAAATAATGGCAGTTTCGTCACACAATTTAAATCTAATTAAGTTGCTATCTACTGAGGACAGTAAAATATTACATTATCTATCTATATCAACAATAGTGAAAACCGCCAATAACGTTCAGCAGATTTGGCTCCATTTCAAAGGTTAGTTCAACACGAGCCATCAAAGTTTCGCAAATTCCACTAGACATCTTTAGAATCCCAATTCAATCAATAAACTTATTACAGAACATCAGGTTATCTGCCAGACAATAATCTCGACCGATTGAGTACGAAATGAAACCCCTGATAGAATAATTTCAATAAGAATCCAGGGCTAAAAATATCTGAATGCTGTTGGAAAACCAGTCCTAATACGTGGGAATAAGGGACAGTGATGATGGAAGGATGTACGGTGTCATTTGTAGCGTAAGGAAGGACGCCTACACGGGAGACAATGGAAGGCGTCTCGGAATGAGATGAGTGAGGTGTGGTGACCATGATTTGAAATGGCTCTTTCTGGCAAAAGCAGGTGATTTGTGGTCAACTGCATTTATTTGCAGTTATTTCAGACTACTCTATAACATATATAAAAATCATTGAAATCGGCGCTGGACAGTTGGGTATGTTTCCTTGCCAGTTAATTAAGAGTGCGTTCTCCATACAAACGTATTTACGCTCTCATTTTAAAACGCCATGCTAGAATAACGTGAAACTTTGTATACACAATGGGATTCGGCTTATCTAGGTCGGAAATTAGTTTATGTTGCTTGAAATTATAATGGAGAAAAAATACAGCGATTATTAAGGTTTTCATACAAGCCGTAAAAAACTCAAAAAACCGCTGTATTTTTTTTCTTTTACAATTTCTAGCAACAGAAACTAATTTTCGACCTAGATATGCCGGATCCCATTGTGTATACAAAGTTTCATGTTATTCTAGCATGGCGTTTTAAAATGAGACCGTAAACACGTTTGTATGGAGAACCGAGCGTACTGCGCCCTCTTAAGTTTATATTGTAATATTTGACCTATCATATAACATTATTTGCTCGTAATATCATCTCATTAGAAATTCATGGTAAAAATCTATCGGGTTACTGAAATTCACATATCTCATCTTATCAATATCTCCATCTTACCATCATAAAATTGTTGTAACTCATATGTTGTCAATAACAATAATACTGTAATGTAAGGCTCGCCTTGAAAAGTAAAATACATTGTACCGTTACAATGAACATAACAGACTGAAAACCGCAAATCAACGAGGTATTGTTTAACATCAACAATGCTATAAAGTTCAAAGACAACCAATACACGTGATGCGACTCTGACGGAATTAAGTTATTCAAAAACACAACGAGAGTTTAATAACCTTCTCAAGTCGTATTCGCGGCTGGAATGGCTCTGACACATCGCACTTTAGAGATTATATTTACACTAGCTGCCCGCGTGATTCCGCCCATCAGGCATTAAAAAGAATGCAGGTAGAGAGAGCAGCCGGATAAAATATAACTCCATCCCAAAAAGGTCCATTTGTATCTCTCTCTGCTGGCTGATGATCGTTGACATCACTAGGTGATTTACCACCACCACCACCATATCAGCCAAAGGACGCCCACTGCTGGACATAGGCCTCCTCCAAATTCACGGGGGTATATGCCATAATCGCCACGCTTGGCTTGCGGGTTGGCGATCGCAGTATCTCCACCGCACTCCAGGGATGCTGCTGCCCATCCCCCGGTGGTCTTGGTCGTAGTTTTAGGACATACCCGGGTATTTACACTTGCAGTATATTATTTGCTTCCATCGACTTCTGATCATCGAGAGTTATATACAGGGTGTGGCCTGTAATAGGAGCAATAAATTTAAAGGACGCTTCCTTAGAGCATCTGTAGTAACCTCTTGTGTCCAAAAAAAATATTTTTTTTCTATTGGGAGAACTTTTGATCTAAAGTTATGACCTCGAAAGTAATCGATCTTGGCACCCAGAGATTATAGCGCGGCAGTCAATGCTGATTTTGAGGTTGCTTCAAGTTATGACTCATAATAATCGTTGTCGCATTTGTGGTTTAAAATAATATTCTTGATATTTTTTTTTAAAATATATAATTTTTTAGTGTTTTTTTAATAAATTGTTACTAATATCACTCCAGTACGGTAAAAAAGTACATATAAGCTACATTTGCGAAATAGAAATCCAAAACTAAACTTTTTTTTTCAATTAAAATCATTTGGAAATAATTGCTGGAGAGCTCAATAGTGTACCGTTTAATTTTTTGCTCCTATTACAGGCCACACCCTGTATGTATACTGGTTACAGAATGTCTGAAATCGGGTAACTGTTCTAGAGAATACCCGTTACACAAACATTACAAAATCACAATAGTACATTACGATACAAGTGCAGAGAACAGGAAATTCGCAACGAGTGGTGATAAATTGAAACACGACCGAAGGGAGTGTTTTAAATCGACACGAGTTGCGACTTACCTGTTCGCACATGTATCGTACAACGTTTTACAGTACATATGGCTCTTTAAAGTTTCGATATATGCACGTAATCTGTACTGTAAACATTATTTATCACAGCTTTGCAACATACAAGTATACAGATATAGTTTTATTTATCTTATGTATCTGTCGTCGATCTCTTGAAACCAATAGTTCGCTTTAAAACGTGTTTGGATATTCGAATTAATAAGATAGACGGTCAAGGACATGTACTTTCTGACTATAACACTTAAGAAAAACAACAACAACATACAGTTGTAACGGATTATCTGGCAATTTAAAGGACTTTGAACCTAATCTGTCTCTATGTTTTAGTTGTTTTTAAGTAAGTGATCGTGGCAGATAAAATAAATCCTCACTTTAGCGATATTCCGATTATATGATGCATCCCGAGGGAGCGTACAAAACAAATAAATACTATAAATAAATATTAGGGGGACAATTTTTACACAATTCGAACTAGTACCATAGTTAGCTCAATAAAGCTTGTGTTATGGGTACTAGATGACGATATATCTAACAGATATATACTTTTCTCAAACATGCAATGAAATATTGTTGTTATGTTCCTTATAATAGGCTGCGAAGTATGACGTTTCAGGTGCGGCTAGGACAAAAGGTCGTTAATGGAATTTCACACAAATCTTGCAGGCCTAGGCCGGCAAAGTCCTCTTTTTTAATTTCCATTCCACATAAATTGTGGCACAGGCACCATGACATTCTGCCACTATGCGTATTAAAAATAATACTTTGATTTTTTTGTTGTTTATTTCATTGCATGTTTGAGAAAAGCACTATACATACCTCGGCGGGAAATATGGGGTTGCCCGCCTCAAACCTATCCGACCTCGCTCCGCTTGGCCGTCTATATATGTCTTCGGCCGGCAACCCCTTCCGTCCCGGGCTCTGTAGTAATGTACTATTAAAACATAGAAAGCATCCAAGTCTCAGAAACAAATGTTTCTGCTCATCACAGATACAAATGCCCTTACCGGGATTCGAACCCGGGACCTCTAGCTTCGGAGGCAGGAGCACTACCAACTAGGCTAAACAGGTCGAAACACTTAGCAGATAAAATAAATGCGGACAAAAAGATATACCAAGTCAACAAATGATAACGCACGGAATTATATCAATGATTAACGATTCTATTAGACTTTTGTGTATTGTTTGGCAATATTGGTCTACCCGCATTGTGAATTACTGGTCAAACCAGTTTCTATCATTACACTTAAAAGTGTCATGGAAAACTATTGATTTGATATATATAGATAGTGGACTTTTATCTATATCCGACGGCCTGTTTAGCCTAGTTGGTAGTGACTCTGCCTCCGAAGCTAGAGGTCCCGGGTTCGAATCCCGGCCAGGGCATTTATTTGTGCATTTATCACGGATATTTGGTCTTGGGTCTTGGATGTTTTTTATGTATTTAAGTATGTATTTATCTATATAAGTATGTATATCGTCGTCTAGTACCCATAGTACAAGCTTTGCTTAGTTTGGGAATAGGTCGATTTGTGTAATCCCCCAATATTTATTTATTATTTATCTAATCAAACTCATTTAACCATATCATTCAATTCAGGCTAATTAGTCTCGCAAATGATCCATGATGTTGTTGTATCCGTTTTTGCGCTACGCTAGTTTCTATATACATTTGGCAACTACTAGTAACCATAACATAGCTAAGGACATTACTCTGGTGATTTGTGATATTTATGAATTATTGAACAATTGTTTCTAACCAATAAATGAAACAAAACCTAATAATTTCGTCTTAAATATGCACCGCAAAGAGGTAAAACCATTTTGCATTTTCTAGTCTTAATAATAAATAAATAAATAAACAAATATTAGGGGACATTTTTTTTTACACTAATCGAACTAGTCCCACAGTAAGCTCAATAAGGCTTGTGTTATGGGTACCAGACGACGATATATTTAATAGATATATACATAAATACATAGAAAACATCCAAGTCTCAGGAACAAATGTCTCTGCTCACCACAGAAACAAATGCCCTTACCAGGAATCGAACCCGGGACCTCTAGCTTCGGAGGCAGTGACACTACCAACTAGGCTAAACAGGCCGACGTATAAAGTTAATACGATAATAAAGTTTAAGAATCCCCCATCTTCGATTACAAACGTGAAACATTATTAAAATGCCATTTATACATATAAATGTATGTAGAAATTTGGTGACATGGCATTCGCCTTCATGTGGCCGATTATGGGACTAAGCCGGAACACTGATGTTTCACGTAAAATGCCTATTACTTTACTTGAAATTTTAGTACAATGTAAATGTACCACTACCATAGAATGCAGAAGTTGTTGATGTTATTTATCGGAGCGGATGGCAGTGCCACCGGACCGGATGGTGCTCATCGTGGGTCATGGCAAGGCCGATGATGAGAGCGAAGTCCGGACTCCAAAATAGCAACAAGCAGCGTGAGGCAAGATGATTCTAGAGTTTCACTTAAACCAACTTACTGCCAATTTTGGTGCAATGAAGAAGTCTGGTGACAATATCGAAGACGGCAGTGCGGCCGGATGACGCGCTCGCCGTGGATAATGTCCGATGATGGGAGCGAAGTCTGATCACCAGTATAGCAGCACCACGCAGCGTGAGGCAAGATCATACAAGAGTTGCACCAAAACTGTAGATTAACTACAATTTTGGTGGAATGTATGCTAGGAATACACAAGTTTGGTAAAAATATCGGAGCGGATGGCAGCGCGGTTGGAAGGCGGGCTCTCGTGGATAATAGCCGATGATAGGGAGCGAAGTCCGAACACCAGTATAGCATCACGCAGCCTGAGGCAAGATCATACAAGAGTTGCACCAAAACTGTAGATTTACTACCAATTTTGGTGGAATGTATCCTAGGAATGGAGAAGTTTGGTGACAATATCGGAGCGGATGGCAGCGCGGCCGGATGGCGAGCTCCCGTGGATAATGACCGATGATGGGAGCGAAGTCCAAACACCAGATTAGCGCCACGCGGTGTGACGTAAGTTCATTCAAGTCTTCCTGAGTACTTTCGCTTACGTAAGTAGTTACAAATATAGTGAAAAAAAACGTCCTGGACATACCACTTGAAGTATAAATTACGACTTCTGTTTCATAAAAAAAATACATACGGAAGGCTTTCCTTTCTTTTATTTGGACAACATATGATTCAGCTATTTTTGGCATAGATACTCTTTCATGTTTCAAGTATGAGACAGGCTACTCACGTTTAAACGCCTCCAAAAGAACAATATTTAAAACAAAACAATGTTGTGCGTACGATTGGGTTCATTAGTTAATTTTTTATTAACAGCATTAAAAAGAATCTCACATTTTTACATGAACCGTGAAAACATTACACTCCTTTATGGGCAGTCGTGTAAAAAATACCAAATACTGTATTAAGTATAGGCATACTTAACGAGACAATATACATATTTATAGTATTAGTCAAGTCCCCAAGTAAACATAATATCATTTATTAAAGAATCGTTTCATAAAATAACATTCAATTCCAATAAGTCACGAAGAACACTAAATGATAAAAGACATTTTACTGTACGGTCAACTAATTTGATTTATGGGCCACTTCGTACCTTGTCACAGTGAAAATTAATATAAAAACTGCTAGAGATCTCATACTGTTATCACTGTGACAACGTACGAAGTGGCACAGAAATCAAAATGACCTACCTACGATCAGCGACACGGTAAGCTACAGGGAAAATGCATTCAAGGAAACACGTCATGCCTAGGCCATTAAATCTCGATTCATAAATACTTAGTTACCTACTGTACGTGCCACGGCCCGTGTGCTAGGACTTTGTACTGAGACTTTGGAACTATTAATCTTGGACGAGTGTATAAGGTCAGTTTATAGTACAAAACAGGTCGTGGAGTTACACTCGTAACTTTGAGTGATTAATGAGTAGAGGCGATAAGAGTTTTAAATACAGATAAGTCGCTCAGGCACAATAAATGGATTGCAGTTACTCTAGTTAAATTTAAAGGCTCCTTCCATAAACAGCAAAAATGCATCGAAAGGATTGGAGATAGATCATAATTATCATGATCAGCCCACTTCCATCCACTGCTGGACAAGGGCCCTGGCCAGTGAACGCGGTCTTGGATTAGATTTAAGCTATCACGATCCTCAATAATGAAAAGCTAAGCTCAATAAAAAAACAGGGAGCCAGAGGAATATTACGGTTTTTTTCGGCGTCAGTCTGTCTGTCCCTTGAAGGGTAACTTCCGACCAGACCATTTAAATTGAGAGTGGCCTATGTCCAGCAGTGAGCGTGTACGTCCTTCGTCTGGTGGTGGTGGTCTGCATAACTCAATCAAACGCATACGAGTATACTTTAAGATTAATTCTAGTATGTGTCCTTAACCAATAGAAAATACGAATTGAGTAGGTAAATCACTCCCCGACTCGTTCGCGATCTGCTTTTCCCCAAGCAAGCAATACAAACTTGTATGGCATCGATAACGGATATTATAATCAAAACGGTTATCCTCCACGCATCATGTAAGCTACTTACATTGTGATAAAAGCCATTCAATACCATTTAGTAACACAAACAGTGCATTCGTTAACGTTCTCATTACGTCGTGACAAGATCTGTTTTTGCGTGTTTGGATTTGGAAGACTGTTAAAGTCGCATCCACAGTCGATTGGGCTATTGAATCTGCTAATGCGAATTGTGCAAACAACCCGCATACGTTACCGTTTCTCTACTATCTATTCTTCATTACTTTTCTCTAATAAAATTTTCTTACGAATGGTGGATGGATACATACGATAAAAATTGTCGTCTGAGGATTTTTAGGGTTCCGTACCCAAAGGGTAAAAACGGGACCCTATTACTAAGACTTCGCTGTCCGTCCGTCTGTCACCAGGCTGTATCTCAAGAACCGTAATAGCTAGACAGTTGAAATTTTCACAGATTGTGTATTTCTGCTGCCGCTATAACAACAAATACTAAAAACAAAATAATAATCGTCGTCTAGTACCCATAGTACAAGCTTTGCTTAGTTTGGGACTAGGTCGATTTGTGTAAGATTGTCCTGCAATATTTATTATGTTTTTAAAAATAATTAAGGGGGGTTCTCATACAAAAAAAGTTATATTTTAGCCCTTTTTCATGGCTACCACTCGCCGAGCTAGATCTCAAGAACTGTAAAAGCTAGACAGTTGAAATTTGCACAGATTATGTATTTTTATTGTGGCTACAACAACAAATACTAAAATCAAAATAATAATAATTATTATTAAGGGGGGCTCCCATACAACAGAGTTGTTGTTGGCGTTTTTTTCTGGTACGGAACCCTTCGTGCGCGAGTCCGACTCGCATTTGGCCGGTATTTTTAAAACAACGATGGTAAGCGCAGACAGTTATAGGTAGTGACGTCAGGATATTGAGGTTAGTTAAAGTTTATTACGTTATAAGATTGTCGTAATGTTTCTAATAAATCACTTGAAAGGTATTTAAAATGCGATTAAAAATATTTTCTATGCAGTAAAACTTAAATGCGAAGTTAACTTCCATAGTAAAGATAAAAGTAACAAATTGTCTAATATACAATGTTGTAAGTATTTTTAACTCTCGTGTTGTAATTACTAATGACTAGGTTTTCCATTAACAATATAATAGCAGGAAGGAAATGAAGTTGCGAGGCGACTGGATCTAAAGGGCGGGAATAGGCCAAAGGTCAGTGGGACAACCCCTTGTCTGGCTACAGAAAAGGTGTTTTAACCCCGAAGCAACGGAAAAGAGGGGTGCTGTAAGTTTAACCTGTGTATCTGAGTGTCTGTCTGCGGCATCGTAGCTCCCCATCGGATGAACGTATTTAAGAGCGGTTTTTATAAATAGAACTGACTCAATGGGTAAATTGCATGATTATTTCATTAGGTACGTTTTTTGCGTAATTATGACGAATCCAACATGAATTCATAAACTAGTTCTCCTGATAGCCTGAAAGTTATGATACAGCCTATTCTTCGCGTCCTTAGGGTCTAGTATCTTCATAGGATCAAATTTGTCGGCCTGTTTAGCCTAGTTGGTAGCAGTGGCGGCCGTACCTTGAGTGCACTCGTGCGTTGCACTACCAAAAATTTAACACCATCAATACCATCGTCATCAATAAAACAATCTCAATAATCTGTATTATACATACATAAATTACATTAAAAAAATGCAAAGAAACCACTACGCTATGTCGTAGTCTATAAAATTATTTTTCGCTCAGTCTCAAAAAACCTCTCCGTGCGCTTCGTGGAGCGCACGCACTAGCCAGTACAATTTCTATAGCCCGAGAAAGATACGGTTTTTTTGGAAATTATTCAATAACTGGCCAATTTTTGTTATACGGTCCTATTATGTGATTTTAAGAACCTATATTTTTATAATTTCCGAATCTGAAGACCGGAAGTTGGAAAAAAAATTATGTGCCCGAAAACTGGTGAATTTTTGCAGCAAACAGGGTATCAGTATTTTTATGATGTGTACTTCTATGTATATGTCTATTTTAATACTTACGACCAGAATCGAACAATATGTGCAACGGGAAATGAGAAAAAAAAAATCTAATAGGTAGTTTCTGGTTTTGGCCAATTTACTAAATGGAAATATAAATATAAGTTTTTTTTAGCCACACTTGAAACACAAATATTGTTCCTCAAAATTATCATTTAAAATGGAATGACATATATATTTGGTAAATATTTTTTTTTTAATCCCGTAATAACTTTGATATCAAAAAAAGGGCAGTGGAATTATTTCCATAGACTTTTAATTTAATGTCTCAGAATATCTATCGAATAGAAATGACCCAAATTTTATTTATTATCGTTATTATACTCAATTACAGCATACATATGCAATCTGATTTGGACTTTATTGCCTGTTTATTAAGGATTATTTTAGAACGCACGGCGAGATGGGGAAGGCATAGCATAGGTAGGTATCTTAAAACGCGCGCGGCGCGTGCTGACGCCGCCGCCTCGCCCCGGTGGTGTTTTTACTGTTTTTATTATTTATTAGCTACTAGACTACTAGTTGCGCGTAGCGCAGATGGAAATCGCTTGTGTGTCTACTCCACCGAAACTTCAAATGCAAAGGCAAAATGACAAAGTTCCGCTCATTTGCAGCCTGCATTCTGCATTGCATAGGTACTTACCTAGTTTTCAATAATGTAGGATTCAGATCAAAAGGCTGGAGTCGGCTTGCATCGTACTACTTAAATATAGCTACCGCCTGTCCGAAAACAGCGTTATTGTTCAGTTTTGGTTCAGTGCTAATGAAACGGACTTTTATTTTAGGTGTATAGATGTTAATATAAAACAAAACCTGTGATTTCTTTTGTTGCAATGTTAAGGCAGGAAATTAAAGGACTTTTGTCACCCTTTCTATCGTATGAAATGAGAATAACGCCTGCCAGACACTGTCAGTAATATTTACACTATTTAGTACCTATTTTACTCACATTTGATATGATAGAAAGGGATGGGTAGCGAAATACTGACATTATTACTGATTGTTTGGCGGGCTTAAGATAGGTTCAAAATACTTGTCAGTCTGGCTTATGTATACAAAATCCCGTCAAAAACATAAATGTGAAAATGGGAGCCGAGTTCAATATTAAGAATATGCTATGCTTGGTTGTCGTCTTCACGGACAAGAGAATTGAGATCTAAATGTGTGCCAAGTTCCGTAGATTCTCTGAAATGGTGCCCTATCCGGCACTACAGTGTTCACAGTAAAACTAATTTACTGCGGCTTAATGCATTTTGAGCTTTAACTTGGCAGTTTTCTTAAAAATCCAACAGCTTTTATGGTATTATAACATACTGCATAGAAAACTGCCAAGTTAAGGCTCAAAATGTATTAAGCCGCGGTAAGTTAGTTTTACTGTAAACAATGTAGTGCCGGACTTGGCACCATTTCAGAGAATCTACGGAACTTGGCACCCATTTAGATCTCAATTCTTTTCTCGGTGAAGACGACAAACAAGCATCTTATATTCTTAATATTGAACTTGGCTCCCATTTAAGTATGTATTTGATGGGTTATCATTACATATTGTTAATCTTCGCCGAATGCCTTTTTAAGAGCGAATGCACGAGTTACTACTATCTAGACACGCGGCCGCGTGTCCAGCCAAGTTCACCCCAGGAACTGGCGGACGGCAGCCGTATGTTCATCATCATGTCAGCCGAAAGACGTCCACTGCTGGACATAGGCCTCCCCCAAAGACTTCCACAATGACCGATCCTGCGCCACCCGCATCCAGCGGACACCCGCGACCTTCACCAGGTCATCAGTCCACCGTGTGGGGGGCCTGCCCACGCTACGCCTTCCGGTACGTGGCCGCCACTCGAGAACCTTTCCGCCCCAACGGCCATCGGTTCTACGTGCTATGTGCCCCGCCCGCTGCCACTTAAGTTTAGCGATTCGGAGGGCTATATCGGTCACTTTGGTTCTGCTGCGGATGGCCTCATTCCTGATGCGATCACGCAGAGAAACTCCCAACATAGCTCTCTCCATTGCCCTTTGGGTGACTTTGAGCCTTCTTATGAGGCCCATAGTAAGCGACCACGTTTCAGTGCCATATGTCATCACTGGCAACACACACTGGTCAAAGACTTTTTTCTTGAGACACTGCGGAATATTGGACGAAAAGATGTGCCGTAGCTTCCCGAACGCTGCCCAGCCGAGTCGGATTCGACGATTAACCTCTTTCTCGAAGTTGGACCTACCTAACTGGACAGTCTGTCCTAGGTATATGTAATCGTCTACAACTTCGAGCGTAAAGTGTCCAATTGTTAAGGGAGTTGGTGCGACATGGACATTTGACATGATCTTCGTCTTGTTCATGTTCATTCTTAGATCAACTCGCTCGGAGGCTTTACTGAGGTCATTGAGCATTGTACTTAAATCCTCCATGGTCTCAGCCAAGACTACTATATCGTCAGCAAACCGAAGGTGAGTGAGGTAGTCGCCGTTTATGTTGATGCCTAGCCTTCTCCAGTCCAGAGTCTTGAAAACATCCTCCAGTGCAGCGGAGAACAGTTTAGGAGAAATAACATCTCCTTGCCTGACTCCCCGCTGCAACGGAATAGGCTTTGAGTTCTGGTCCTGGAGTCGGACTGACATAGTGGCATTCTCGTACAAACACTTCAGCACTTCGATATAGCGGTAGTCCACTTGGCACCGTTGGAGAGATTGTAGTATAGCCCACGTTTCAATCGAATCGAAGGCTTTCTCATAGTCCACGAACGCTGAACAGAGGGGCAGGTTATACTCCTCAGTCTTCTGTATAACCTGACGGAGCGTTTGGATGTGGTCTACGGTGCTAAAGCCTCTTCGGAAACCGGCTTGTGCGGGAGGCTGGAATTCATCTAGCCTGCGTGCGAGACGGTTCGTAATGACTCTTGAAAACAGCTTATAGACATGGCTCAGAAGTGAGATGGGTCGGTAGTTCTTCAGTAAGGAGTTGTCACCCTTTTTGAAGAACAGCACCACCACACCTCTGTTCCATGCCTTTGGAGTTTTACCTTCCAGTAAGACGGAGTCGAACAATTTCTGAAGGGCCCTAAGGACCGGTTTTCCAGCCGCCTTCAGGAGTTCAGCTGTAATTCCGTCTTCACCGGTTGCCCTGTTGTTCCTCAGCTGCTTAAGAGCCATTCTAATCTCGTACAGGCTGATGTCCGGGATATCTTCGGTATAGTGCCGGGTTAATCTAGCTCTAGGGTCTTCCGCCAGACCAACTTCGGGTCTGCTAGTTGACGTGTATAGCTGTCCATAAAAGCACTCTATCTCACTCAGAAGCTCAGGTTTGGACGAAACGATTCTACCATATTCAGTTTTTAATCTGGCGAGCTGGCTCTGCCCAATAGACAGATCTCTTGAGAAAACTTTAGAGCCCTTATTCTGCTCGATGGTCTCTTCAATACGATTTGTATTGAATTCGCGCAGATCGCGGGTAAGGGACTTAGAGATCTGTTTATTGACCTGCCTGTATATATCGGCTGAAGACTGCAGAATCATCTCATTCCTTTGCTCGATGAGCCTCTGAGTGGAGATAGAGAGCCTTTTGGCTCTTTGAGTTCGTTTGGCCTTAAAGAACTTAGACCCAATGCTATGGACAGCTTCCACAAAGCCGTCGTTGAATTCGTCCACATCGCCGCCTAGACAATCGAAACGGTTTTGGAGTTCCAGCTGAAAGCTCTCGGGGTTTTGGATTTGGACTGCTGCTGGACAGCCGTGTGTTATTTTACACGAACCGTTTGGAGCCACTTTTGACCCCCCAATCACTCCAAATCTATCTAACATAAAAAAGGGTACATGTATTAAGATCCTTTAGACCAACTAGAATCCCAATTTCATAAATATAGGTTTAATAGTTATCACGATATTAAATTCCAAAAAACGGCATGATAACGGCAACCAAGCTGCATGCCAAATTTCAGCTTTCTAGGTCACCTGAAAGTGTGTTAGGTTTTTGATTACTAGTCAGTCAGTCAGTCAGTGGTAAAAATGCCGTTTTTTGGAATTTAATATCTCAATAACTATTAAACCTATATTTATGAAATTTGGGGTTCTAGTTATTCTAAAGGATCTTTATACATGTACCAAATTTAATTTTTTTATGTTAGATAGATTAGATTATAGTTATTGGGGCGGTCAAAAGTGGCTCCAAACGGTTCGTGTAAAATAACACGGCTGCTGTCCGCCAGTTCCTGGGGTGAACTTGGCTGGACACGCTGCCGCGTGTCTAGATGTAATAAAATATTCATTTGGTTTTCTAACTTACATCTCGCTCAAGAAGTATAAGAGTGTAGTGATGCCTATAACCATTATTTTTATATGAAAAGATTAAAATAAAACAATTTTGGAATGAAATCAACTTTGTTTTATTAGAATGTAAAGCAACTATTAATAACAATCATCAACAAAGAAAAAAAATTGCAGCTTATTAGATAAACTCACTTAACGATAGCGAGAGCTATACAATGTTTACATAAATCAATGTTTGTTTATATATCAAGTAAAATTTTCTTGAAAACAATTGATCGAGTCGTATTTCACTAGATTCATATAGTTTATGTAACCCTTTTTCACCCACTTGAACGACATCAAAGCACAAGGTACAGTTACATATTCTACACTTGTTCTGCTCGTTGCCCTCCATGATTAGTTTGACTCATATAAAAGGCAATAAATACACTTATTTACTTCAAAAATAACTAGCAAAGTGAAAAGCGCACGCGTCACAGGATAATATAATATCGATCCGGAATTGAGCGCGCGTGTCAATACTTGTCAGCCGCCCGCGCGCCTCGCGCCGCGTCGTTCACCTCCGCTCACCCCGCGTATTCCCCTCTCGCGCCTTATATTTATAAAAATGTATTTAAAAACACTTAATAGCTTTTTATGGTCCATTATCAATATATCTGTTTCAATTTGACCTTCATGAATAGTCTACATAGTGCATTCGGCTGCCACATTAATTTCAAAAGACTTATTCAAAGTTATTACAGCTTTAGGTATTTTGGGTTGATTCAGTATAAAAAGTGTCAAGAAATATAATAAAGGCATATAAAAACCCTAACTGTAATGATACCTTATATGCCATTAGCGTAATGCATTTTTATGTTTTACGATATTAATAATTAATTGTATTATTAAGTTACCGTAACAAAAATAAGTTGATTTTCATGTATTACAAAGAAGATAAATAGAAGTAGTATATCATAAAGAAAATAATTCTTATAGTACTTTCGCTAGATTTTTAGGGATTTTTTATAGATTTGTTTTTAATATTTTCTACCGTCGCGTTAATAAATGTAGGTGTATTATTTAAGAATACTTAGTATAATTACTTAACCTAATTTTTGATGCACAAAATTTGCTGATACCGATATATTGTTGTTTTTTCATACAGTGAAACCGTATAGCTCTCGGGCTACTATAAGAATCGCGTTAGAGCGCCGGGCGCGTGAGACGGAAGATACTCCGTACAAACTGAATGAAGAAAAAGGTAAATCTCGTGCGGCGCTCGGAGCCCACACGAGGGACCGGCGGCGATATTTCCCGACCAAGTGAAGTTAACGCTCAAAATATAAACCTTTTCTTGCGCTTCAATTGTCAAGTTGGCTTAGTTGGTTAATAACATGGCCTGCACTTCACTTTTCTCGTATCGCGCCATTATTCGTAATTCGTGTTTATTGTTTGTTTTGTAAAGTGAGTGTGACTATGTGTTTAATGGAAAAAATAAGTGTGAACTTGAATATCGAGAATATTAAAAACAATATTAAAACTTTTAGTGATTGATAAGTTAGAAATAAAATCGGCTGGGCCGCCAAGGTCATGCCTTAATTTAAAACCATTTTCCAGGAATCAAAATCGACGGATTGAGGTACTTAATACATATAAAATTTGATGGTTAGTAGGAAAATGTAGTTGTATTGCAATTTTTGAGTTATATATTATAGTATTTCATAAATCCATAAATTAGCGCACCACCGGTTCTCGTAGTCAGCAGCCGCCACTGGTTGGTAGTGTAACTGCCTCCGAAGCTAGAGGTCCCGGGTTCGAATCCCGGTAAGGGCATTTGTTTCTGTGGTTAGCAGAGACATTTTTCCTGAGACTTGGATGTTTTCTATGTATTTAAGTATATATCTATTAAATATATCGTCGTCTAGTACCCATAACACAAGCCTTATTGAGCTTACTATGGGACTACATTTGTGTAATAATTGTCCCCTAATATTTATTCATTTATTTACTATTTATTTATCAAAGGACGTACGCTTGTTTGCCACCGTCAATTACAGTCGAATACTCGTTAATGATGACTATGATGAACCCACCAAATTTGATTACCGATTTGTAACCTTCTGCACATAAACACAAGGTACAAAGTCCACCGACCGATATTCCACGTGTGTCAACATTGACACAAGTAGATTTGTTTGTAGGTTATTGTTACAATAGCTTACGTGGCTTTGTGACGTGACTACCTGTCAGAGGAACACGCGATTACAGATCTTATTGCATTCGACATTAGGTTTACAATAGGTAGCCGATTAATCCTATGAACCGGTACGAAATGAATTGCGTAACCATAAATACAAGTTACTTCAGCATACAAAGATCCAAAGAGAAAAAAAACGATTGGACGACAATGGGAGCTATCCAACAATTAAATATCAAACAGTATTTATTTACTAATCTTGGACTGAATTGTATTACTCCATACAGTTGATACTCTCCCTAGGCCACCAAAGCTTATATGTACAATTGTACATAGCATTGCTGGATACAGGTCAGTATGGGAAAGTCTGAAACTGTAAGACATACGTAGATCTGTTCTTACTTAGGAAACATGTCATCGATTTTAGTAACAAGAAATAGTACATTTCGATGCTAGTGCGGAAAGTATGTCATTTCTTCACGAGTACCGAGGGATGCCACGAGCCGCAGGCGAGTGGCAACACTCGGGACGAGTGAAGAATGACATTTCCGTACGTGTATTGAACGACGTTTTTTAATACAGTTGCGAAAAAATAAGAAAAACAACAAGTAATATTTATAAAAATAATATCGAATGTTGCCTTTAGAAACTTAAAACATGCTTGCAGTAAGTAAAAACGCCTCTTCTTTGACAGGCGTTTCGACAGCTATTCCGTTCCACTCAGACAACTTATTAAGAACGGTTTTTCAATATTCAATATTAAAAAATAAACGTGTTATAATGATGAAGAGGTAAGTAATAAAATATGAAATGTGTATATTTTTCGTATTCTGATATTAACAGTAGGTTTTTATGTTGATTACGACGTTTAAAGGAAACTAATATTTAACACCCAGCAATAAGGAATCATGCATTGGAACAAGCATAAATTTAAAAAAATTGGAAAAGTGAAAAGCACTAGTGCGCGAAAACCAAATTTCCGCACGCTAAACAGCTACGTAAAGTAGCACTTTTTGAGCAACTGTATTAAAAAAATACATTCATACTTGCATTCAGCTCGGGAATCGAACGCGACGTTTTGAAAAATAAAACTATTTTATTTTATTTAGATATCGATTGTGCAGGTACAACAAGCTACGACTAAAACTAGCTTAGTGTAAGCTTTGGACCCGGGTATGTCCTAAAACTACGACCAAGACCACCGGGGGATGGGCAGCGGCATCCCTGGAGTGCGGTAGAGATACTGTGATCGCCAAACCGCATGCCAAGCGTGGCGATTCTAGCATATACCCCCCATAAATTTGGGGGAGGCCTATGTGCACCAGTGGGCGTCCTTTGGCTAATATGGTGGTGGCGGTGGTAAGCTTTGGTGGCCTGGTGAGAAACAAAGGTTATTTCAAGTAGTGTTTCAGGCGTATAGATCACAAGAGTCACAACGAAACACGCGAAATAAAGTAGATATTAGTAGGAATTACGAATTTTAAATCGATCTTTTGTGCACTTCGCGGTATAATGGAATAAAAAGAAAATTATTATATTAAGACAATAGTTAGACTTCTTTAGTATCCACATCACAAGTCGTGACCTCTATAGACACTCATTGTCCATTATCGCCGATAAGCGTCGATAAATACTATAACGCCGTTATTGTTGACACGGCGTGTTTAATTGACGTTTCTGGGGCTTTGCGATCAATGAGAAAGATGAAAGACCAAGCTCATTCTACTAATCTATCTAAGATCGACCAATCGCGATGTCCAATATTTGACCAAATTTATTTGAAGTCCTATTTCTATGATACGCCGGTTACCTTACTAACCTGAGGGCAACCACTTCGATGAATTGATGAATTGAAAGATATTTTCGCGTATTTTTAATGGATTCCCATTCATAACTACCAATAAATTAACTTAGAAATAACATTTAACAAATTAATAAAATAAAAAAAGCCTTTATTTCTACTACCAATACTACTAAAAAGTTACCTTTTACTATAAACTATGATAAAAATATCTTAAATACTAGGTAGAAGTCGCCTCTGCGGCGTAGGCCTCCCCCATTTCTTTCCAAATTTGCCTTTCTCTGGCTTTTCGCATCCAGTCTGAGCCGATCCGTTGGGAGAAGATATCGCGCCATCTTTTCTTCTGGCGTCCACGTTTCCTCTGTTCGCCTCTCGGTAAAATTTAAAACTGATTTTAATTATTTATTTAAAACAACTTTCGTACTTGCGTACAGTAATAAGTTTGAACGCTTTATATAGTTCGTAATATCATTTATGTATAATGTAAACAACAATGGGCCCAGGTGAGGCCCTTGTGGCACACCAGCTGATGATATACTCGTATTTCGTTTGCTATGTGAAACCAGACAGAACGACGGTCTGGCACCGATTTTCAACGTAACACATAAGTTAATCTTATATTATGTTAGCCACAGAATAGTATAGTCGAGGAATGAAAAGGTTCGTCACTTTTCGACCTTAACAGCATTAAAATAGAGTCCTTTTCATTCCTCGACTGTACCTAGTATTAACTTAGTATGGTTCGTTACATTGGTTGTATTGTATCCATCCACTCTTGTTTTTGGAAGAGCGTACCGCTGCACCTAATTAATAGGAGGTCCCAACCTTTATAATGTGATTAATACATTGATGGACAGTAGACGCGTATAGGCGTAATTCTATTGTTATTTCTATTGTGTCTGGAATATGTGCATCACTGTTATCATTATCAACCAATAAACCATTATAGGTAAAGGTAAAAAAATGCGACTTTTTCTAACAAATTAAATCGAAAACTTTACTGCGTAGTCCTAGGTACCTACTGATCTGTTTGAAGTCGGTGCCTTGGCTTGTCGGTATTTTGGATTGGCACAGATTTGTTATCGGTGTGGTCAACTGTGGTCAGCAGTCAGCTGCATCACAAGGTCCAAAACTAGGTAATCACTTGGACCAAGTCCACAGTACACGCTTTGTGGGGCATTGTATCGCGACATACATAGGTCAGGTTAGAGGGTCGCACGATCCCTGGACTTTGATCAAAGCCTGCTATTGGCTATGTCCGAAGTAGGTGGTGGGGGTAAGCTAGGCGATCGTAGCGCACACCATGGCAGAAATGTGTACTTACCGGGGACCACTGTCAAATTTACTTTCACGTTTTCTATTGGTTTCTTAACGGTTTCCTACGATTCGTTTCGTTTGTATGTATTTATTTATTCTCTTATTTATTTCAGTAAAATTTCCCATACGGGGTCTTTCTCGTTTACTAAAGTAAATAAAATATTCATGTGTCATTATTTGACATCTCTGAGTTTTGACATTGTCTCGGGACGTTTGACGTTTCAGACATGCACATAGCCAATAGTCCTATCATGTAACTGAGACTGTTGTATGTACATATGTATTATGTATTGTTTTTTTGTAGGTAAAACACGACAAAATGATAAACACACATGAAGTAGAAGTACAAAGGAAAGCTTCCCTTTTTAGGGATCTCTTCCACTTCCAGCTAACCTGATTGTTCCCTCGCGGCGCGCGGCGTAACGGGTAACTTAAAAAAAAACCGACATATTATGGAACAAGTTGCAAACGGAAACGGATGAACCAACTGACGGATGTACTTAGAAGGGTATAGTTGAAAATATTGAAGATGTCCAGCATTTTAAAAAACCGCCCTTATATTTTGAACCTTTAGCTTGGACAACGTCGTTTTGAACTGAATAATTTGTTAAATAAAGTCAATCACGTTTCAATAAGTGAAGGTGTAATTTGTAGCTAAAATAATTTATACCAAAAAAAAACCGACTCCAATTTTGTACTGCTGTACTGTTGCCACAATTTGTGGTTTCCGTGAGCCAATGCTTGGTTACCTACAGAAAATACCGAAATCGGCATATGCGTGCCTATATAAAATTCGACGAGTTCCCTTGATCCCTCCTAGATCCCATCATCAGACCTTCACCAAATTTATATGCGACCAATGTCCGGGTACCTCCTTTGAAACTAAAAAAGAATAATCAAAATCGGCGTCCTGTGGGTCGCCCCAAGTATCGCTGGAAGGATATGGTGGACGCGGACCTGCGTGAGCTCGGAGCCGGTGCAAGCTGGCGAGAAATAGCGCAGGACCGAGAAAAGTGGCGTGCTCTTGTTTCGGAGGCCAGGACTCATTTTGGGTCGTCGCCAGCCTAGTTAGTTAGTTAGTTAGTTAGTTAAAATCGGCCAACGTGGTCAAGAGTTATCGGGGAACATACATACATAAAAAAATAACAAAAAAAAGAACAAGCAAACATGCAGACGAACTGAGTACCTCCTTCCTTCTATTGAAGTCGGTAACTAGAACTAAATAACCCACTAAAAATACATATATTATAATAAAAACAGACATAAATATAGTACATGTAGTAGGGGCGAAACAAGGACATGCACTTTGAACTTCCCGGCGCCGAGACGATTAGGACCCGCCGGACCCCGCGGACCCCACGTGGATCCAATAAGGAATTAGACCACAGATTAGACTAAGTTCGCCTTGAGCACACTGTCGAATACGCAGATGATTCTTTTTACTCGACTGCGCCAAAAGGGTTATGTTTTTCGAGAGTATGTATGTAGGTATGTAGTATGTATGTATAATTGTTTGGCACGCTCTACAGCCTGAACGGCTGGATGGATTTAGCTTGAGACGTGTCGTTAGATTCGTATTTACTGTGAGAGTGACACTGGGTATATCAAATAAAAAAAAGCAAAATGGCGGATTTTTGGCGCCAAATACAAATTCCAAACTACACAAAAACGCAGTCAGGTATTTTAGTTTTTTAATTAATTAGTCTTGTTTTTTAATACCGTGACGGTGGCACACAAGCATTCGTCATAACTGGTGGTTGAGAATATATTTTTAAAACAGATTATCTTTTTATTATTTCAGTATTCGACGTAATCGTCATAAAGAGGGTCAAATAGGAAATAGGGATGGACATTGGTCCAGCCAGTGGTGTAGTATTTTAGTCAATACATTTGGTATTTGGTAACCAAACCTAATGCAGTCATCATACTCGTCATCAAATTGTATCTGTAATGCTTCTCAAAAGTAACCGCGAAAGAAATCCTCAAGTCAATAAGTGGTCGGCACCGCGCTTGTGATTCTACTGGAGTTGCAAGTGTCCATAGGCTACGGAATCTGCCTACCATCAAATGCACACTAACGCCTTTACAATAGTCGTATTCAGATATTTATGATCACCCTGTTCGCTTCGATATATCTGCTTACAGCTGTACTCGAACTTCGATCACTAAGAAAGAAATCAGTCTCCTTATTTTATTATATCCGGATAAATTAAACAAGGATTGCTGACTCACAGGGCTATATGTATAGTCCACAGTCGTATTACAACAATAGTACATTACTACAGAGGCCGGGACGAAAGGGGTTGCCGGCCGAAGACATATATAATATATAAGGATAGGTCTAAGGCTGGCAACCCCAAATTTCCCGCCGAGGTATGTATAGTGCTTTTCTCAAACATGAAATGAAATAAACAACAAAAAAAATCAAAATTTTATTTTTAATACGCATAGTGGCAGAATGGCATGATGCCTGTGCCACAAATTTATGTGGAATGGAATTAAAAAAGAGGACTTTGCCGGCCTAGGCCTGCAAGATTTGTATGAAATTCCATTAACGACCTCTTGTCATAGCCGCGCCTGTAACGTCATACTTGGCAGCCTATTATAAGGAACATAACATGAATATTTCATTGCATGTTTGAGAAGTTATTTTGCTTTGCTTGCTTATTGCAAAAGAACAGTGAGTCAGAGGAATTCTCTTTGTAAATTTTACATAAGTATTAACAATATCTTGATAGAGATCTCACAGTAGTTAGATGGACAACATAGACATTGAAAACTGTGAGGTGGTTAACAAGGTGTAATTAAACATTAAAGTTGCCTTCAATATCGTAATCTTCTTTGTCTTAAGATAATTCTTAATAGTGGCAATGATAAAATGCAATTCGCGCAAGTATACCTTACCTTTGGATAGCTCTCGCTTTTAATTATTACTTTTTATTTTATTTTTGCTATGAATAGTTACTATATTTATATGGTGTTCCTACTCATATTCATATTAATGCATTGCTAATAAATATTACATGTTAACTTATTATACGATTTCATTAGATTATTAAAGTCATTTATTACAAAACTTACAACCGATTGGCAATATAATAATGTTAAATTTAATTAATTTTTTATATCTGCAGGTTCAAGAATTCATCGTCATAAGTAAACTACCATAAAAGGCATACAGACTTCACCATCATCAGCCTATTTTATGACTGTTGAGCGCTTGCCTCCTCTGATGAAAGGAAAATGGAATTTAATTTAGTAGTTAATCTTGTATTTTTACAAAAGTTAGATACGAACAGCTGCATTATTATGCGACTGGTATAATAGTGATGTCAATTCCTCTAAACATCTACAAGTAAATACCTCGGACTGAATATGAATATAATTACAGGATTAAACGAACTTACCTGAAGTGAAGTTCTATCCTGATTATATGAAGTATTCAGTCCGAGGTACGGAGTTCCCTCCCTCCCAAATATTATCATGATACCTACATGTTAATTTTTCCCCTATTGAATTCTTTATTTAGCTCTAAACTTAATGAGGTTGACAACTAGTAATGTTGCTAGGTACATTTTTTTTCCCTATCTAGCTTTAAAATCGCGACGATTAAGGCGTGGGCACATCTACTACTACAAGTAAATACCTCGGACTGAATACTTCATATAATCAGGATAGAACTTCACTTCAGGTAAGTTCGTTTAATCCTGTAATTATTTTACTAAGTAGTATTAAGCACACCATCAAGCCATCAATTTATGGGCAGTGCTCTCTCTCTCTCTCTATGGGTGCTTCTAAGTATTGTTAATACTTATGTAAAATTTACAAAAAATCATGACTAAAAATCAAATTTCATTCTCACTATACCTTCTAAAATTGTAAGCCGTCCTAGTATCGGCTACATAAAAAAAAAATTTAAGGATACATTGATTGAAAATGCCTTAATCAGTGAACGAAAAATTCACTTTCCTTATTAGAAATTGATGTTAACCTAAAGACATGATAGTTTTTTGGGAAAATATGTTCTGAGCCCTGACATTATTAATTTGTATTAGTTACTGTAAAAACTCATAGACCGATAACAACACTTCTCTTACTTCTAGTAGGTATATTTTGGCTATCCAAGTATTTCTAGTTGTTATCTCGGAGATAATATAATACTTCTAACATGTTTTAAAAATGACCAGTACGAAAATAGAATAAAAAGGGGGGTCATAAATGATATCCAAATAACCCCTTTTTGGGGGATAAAACCAAAAGTTGATTCACCCCATAACTATATATAAGTGGTTATCCGTGTTATCACGAAATCAATTTATCGATTAGGTACTACCGTTATGTAATCATCGTCAAAACATCATCTTGTACCTAAAATATAATGAACTAGTGGGATACCTAATCCGTGTTCAGTTCTTCCAGCGGAAAAATAATTTTATATGATCGCTGATTATTCTATTCCATTATATATCTTTGAAGTCGTGTGCGACATACAGTATGTGTACCTATGTGTTTTAACCTGTTATTGAACACCTTTATAGTGCTTCCAATATATAACATTCATTATTAGAAATACTGCCAGAATAAACATTTGAATGGTTAACAGTATCTTACTTAGAACATTTAGGCCAAGTATGATGTAATATTAATTATAATTATGTATGATTAATATGGTAATGACTGTATCTAAATCCTGAAGACTTTTAATACACATTGACTTTAGTGTTCTTGGATTTAAGAGCAATTGTGATGCCACCGCGCAACAGATATACTTTTGATCGCTTTATGATGACTTGTGTAGCATGTATTAATTAAATATTTGGACTTCAGACAAACCTATCAAGGTTGAGATATAATAAATAGCACGACGCAAATATCCATAGTCTTTTTCATAATATTAATGAAAATGATATGGTATGACATATCTAATGTGTCCAATAACATGGAAAGGTCGAATTGTATTAAATGTATACCTGATATTTAAAAAACCATTTAAATCTGCACGGTTATATTTTTATAAGTATTCATCTTAAGAATGCAAACAGACGCAAACTTGTATTTGGATTTTTGCTGATTCACTGTATGATACAAAATATCCAATGTGACTACATAATTCCATTTTCTTAATACATAGTACATACATTCATTTATTCATTCATAAGCGTAGAGTCAACTGCCTGAGGCAACAAATTTTTCTTCACGCTCCAAAAACCATAATATTAGGTATTTATTTCTTGTATGATTTTTGATCACCACATGGTGTGGCATAAATTAATCTATTTTTTGTTTGCGCTTCCACAGACCAGATTAATCTTTTAGGTTTTCACAATATGCAAGCACTTCACTAGGAAAATACTTCATTTCAGTATGTGTTTTCCCAAAAATATTTGTAAATTATTATGTCCATAATTTGAAGTGGTTACTTTTATTAAGATGTTCTAATGCTTCACCACATTTATTCCATTTTGTACCTGTCTTTCTTCCAAATATACTTTGTGTAAAGTAGTAGGTTTATATGTAAACCTACCTAAATATGGAAATTTTTTTGCTATGTCTTCGAATATATATATTTATATTGCCTAATATGAATTACATATTTAATACACAATGTTCATGGTCTTGCTATTTTATTAGTCCATCAATAACATACTTCAAAAATATATATTTGGCAATGGCAGTGGTCGGCTGGTAGAGAATGCAATATTGCATTAAGCCCGCTATTTGTACATTTTGGTTTTTAACAATAAAGTTAAAATAAATAAATATTTTCTCATTGGTGTATGCCATCAGATAGACCATATTGTCCACAACCGGTTTTAAGAATGATCGTTATTCTGTCCATAGTCTATATATTAATATATACTCTTAGGTATATCACTCAATGTACTCTTACTCATATTGTGCACAACACAACAATATGTACTCCATATATGAGGCTTTTATAAAAAATAAATAAAAAGTTATTTGTGTGTAAGTTCATACAATGTTCAGCTTTTTTAAAAATACATATGGCTATATGTAGATTATGACCACATTCTTAAGACCTCCAACTGAACCCTTTGGATGGCAAAGTGCAGTTTTATATTAAGTTTGTTTAGACATCCCTTGCTCCAGAGTTGATATGACAGTTCATATCAGAAGTAAAGTTTTACTAAAAAAACAGTTCTATAAATTATTCATATATTACGCTTGTGTATGCTGTTACACATTGATAATAGACATTGACTTAGACTTATTGCGTCTGTTTAAGCCACAACTATAGATGTTGTAGGCAAGGAATCTTTATGCTGTGGCTGTAGGAAACAAGAAAGGTACATTATTAAATATCCCTTTTATATAGTCAGGAAAATCTCCGTTCATTGAACTTTTTGAAAAGTGTAAATACTGCCTTGTAGTTTCTTGGCCTTTCAATTCCATTTGTATTCATAAGCAGGAAATTATCCTTCAATAATAAAAACTAGTGAAGGAATACAGTGTACTCACCTGCATGTTTAGTATGATCAGATTGTTAAACAAAATATTCAAACCTTACAAATATTAGAGTTGCAAGCTCTAACAAGAGTTTTAACTTGTATCAAGAGATAGTGTGATAGTGATATTGTTGGTCTCTATTGCCAAAGAAAGTGGATTCTTGCAGTCAGACATAGCAGCAGCAGCTTGGGTGCAGCGAGTCTATTCATACTATTTTACATGTTGACTAGGATCTCTGAAAATTTTGAATCTCTGTCTTGAATGTACCATCTGGTAATATGGCTGATGATGAGGATGTCTATTGAGTTCTCTATATTCTTCATATTTTGGCCATTTTGTCAATTGTTAGACTTGAGTCAAATTGCTTGATAAAACCATGAACCAAACAATTTTTTACCAATCAATCCATTTATGATTTTTAATATTGTAACACAATATTAATTGTATGTAGTTTGTGACATTAGTAACTTAAAGCCATGAACTGCTGCAACACAGATTTGAAATTCACTCCTATAACATATATATGTTATAATTATAACTATGGCCCTCAATACCACTATTGGATACTTAATGGGTAAGTATTATTTTTAAACAACAGGCAATTCTGAAATTTGTTTAATTTAGTAGGGCTTGGCTAGAAACAACTTTTTTGATAGTTGTGATATATTGTAGCCAATCTAATATCTTTTTGTTTTTCTATGGCTTATTTGTGCTTCTTCTTGAGTGACTGAACATTCTCTTACTATACATGACCGAATAATGATATCTCCTCACTTGGATCACGAAGGATTTGTGATATGTACATGTATATATTCCTCAAAAACTGGATTTCCTCCTGGATCTTAAGCAGAAGGTTTACTTAACTTGGCCTTATGGTGCATAATAAAGTCTCACTATGTTGTTGGAGACATAAAGGTAAGATATCATTTGTCATACTGGCTCTGTAACGATACCAAACTGTTCCGAAACACTTTCCAATGGAAAGGATAAAAAAGTTAAGATAAACAAACCTCTCTTACTTTTTTGTGCATTTACTATGATGTAAAGTATCTTCCCCCAACGGGAGAAGTGAGTTTTTTCAGTCATCGAAAAATAATCATATGTAAAGGATTCATGATCAACTTGTCTAGTAGATTATTAATGGTCCAAATTAGCTGCATATTCTATTCCAAGGGAATAGATGACACAATATTAATAGTTCTCTTTCATACACTCGTTTTGTTCTGTTCTACCAATCATGGTTTTCAATAAGTACTGTAAAGAACCTATTGGAGTTAATTTATGACAGTCATTTCCACAGTGTTCTCAAGCCCTGCATTGTCTCGAAAAGACCTTTATCCAACGTAAAATGAGACAATATATGACATAGTATGACAAAATTCATGGATTTCAAAACTTGAAAACCAGGAATGAGATTGAGCCGCTTGTAAAAGCATGAGAGTGTATTACTAACAAAATATCTCGTATAGAACAGCTTTTCCAACGGAAAAGGCAACATAATATAACATATGCCAGTAATAGTGTCAAGTGTCATTGCTTTTTGACCAACAAAATTCAGATTATCTCGTATAGAATGGCTTTCCCAACGGGAAAAGCGACATAATATAACATATCATGCCAGTAATAGGTTGGGGTGTAGCAAAGGGTACGCAGGACTTAGAAAAAAAAAACATTGTCGCGATGTCATATTGACACCATATTTTTGTGATTGCATCTTATAGAATACGTTAAAATAAACATGTTTTATTTGAAAATTTTTTTTCTTAAATTAATAATTACCGAGATATTGGACTCCGAACACCGATCATTAGGTACACACCCGTATACTGCCTTCTCAAGGAGAAAAACCATAAGTGTCATTGTTTTCAATAGACTTATGGTTTTTTTCCTTGAGACGCAGTATAGATATTTATGACGCGTTGGGTGTATAGATATTTATGACGCGTTGTGTGTATAGATATTTATGACGCGTTGGGTGTATAGATATTTATAAAATTTTGGCTTTTTTTTAAGATTTGTAATTTTAAAAGTTCTAAGGCAGGTTCTATTCTAAGGCAGGTCCGTGTAGGTACGACGACGAGCGAAGCGAGGAGGAGTGTTAGGTGCACTGCGATCCTACAGCGCGCGAGCCGAGCGAGCGAAGCGAGCGTGCCGCGGCAGCGGCCGGCGAAGCGCCAGAACCGACTTTTTTAACGGTTACTCTCCTTTTTATTGGAAACGTAGCTCAGGTGACCGTGTTTTGACAGACACGCAAGGGCGGAAGGCTGCGCTTTCCGCAGCGTCGAACCTAAGGCGGAGTCAGACCGCGGAGGTCGAAGGTTCGCGGAGTAGGCCTCGTTAAGCGAGCGACCGGGCCGACGAAGCGGACCTTCGGGCGAAGCTCGCCCCCCCCCCCCCCCCCCCCCCCCCCCTCCCCCCTCCCTCAACCCCCCTCCCCCTCAATATGAAATGTTCAGATTTATGTAAACGGCCAAAGTATTCAAAATTATGTATACGGCCAAAGTATTCAAAAATATGTATACGGCCAAAGTATTCAAAAATATGTAAACGAAATTTTCTAAGTCCAAATTTACAACCACATGAATTTCGCACTTTTCGTCAAAAATTTTCTAAGTCTTTTACAACTCCTATGAAATTTGCACTTTTCGTCAAAAAATTTCTAAGTCTTTTTATACTGCGTACCCTTTGGTACACCCGGACCCAGTAATAGTGTCATTGCATCTGAATAAAATCAAATATTTAGTTTTTGGATTGAACTTACGTGAGCCAAACATACTTTCAAATTTACGATTTTCATGTATGATGTTCGTAATTTTAACTACTTTTTGACTTCTCTGCTTTTATTTATCCATCTGAGTGTCTGTAATGTTCCTGAAAACCTGAAATTTCACTGAAAACAACTTTTTTCGTGAGAGACGCAACGTTTCGGGCGGCGCGAAAACTTCTAAAATGAGGTTGACAACTAGTAATGTTGCTAGGTACATTTTTTTTTCCTTAAAATCGCGACGATTAAGGCGTGGGCACATCTACTACTACAAGTAAATACCTCGGACTGAATATGAATATAATGCTTCAATTATTTCATCTTAACCTTTCACTTAGCAAATTAAAATAATATTTTTTTTTAATTTTTGGTACAGTTAAGTGCAAAAATATGGGTGCATACAATTTGATCAAAAATATGTCCCATACCTCTTATGTCGGCGGGTTAAGGTTGCGGTACGTATTTATGAAAGGATTAAATCAATACATATTTTTGCATTTGACGGTACAATTTTTTATTGCCCTCTATGCCTTTTTTTGCCACAGTCATCAACTACTTGTTGAGACGGTTCCAATGAGCTCCAATGGAACAGGGGTGCTACCGCGAACTTCGAAAATCGAACTTCGTATCGTACCGTCCCTTTCCGTCATATAGTGTACAACACGAGAGTGAAAGGGACGGCACGACACGAAGTTCGATTTTCGGAGTTCTCGGTAGCACAGCAGGTTTATTTTGTGTAGTTTAAGAATTGCTATGGCCACCTTGCCTCCATCATCAGATCAGCTTGATGGTATCATAATATTGTTTTGTCAACAAACTTACATGAGTATGCCTATTTGCCTAATTTCAGTTATATTGGTTGAGGATAACTGCTTTAAATTTCAGTTAAAAAAACTGACCCGAACATACAAAAATTGCAAGTTAAAAGAAAGTTTGTGAAAAATTGGGAGTACAATCGTTCGCGAAATGGAAAAAGGTGTCACAAATTTATACTTATCCAAATAATGTTGCCTGATGGATCGTAACTTGATAAACATAGCATATGGATGTGGTTACGCACATCTGCATTCACTTCTATGCAAGTTTGTTGGGGGGCATGGCTGGCAGTGAATGTGTTAAAATAACCAATATGCACATCATCTCTTTCTGTCAGCATATCGTTACATAGTATTTCTCATCTTAGCATCATTCCATTGCCTCTAGGTAAGTATATAAATAAGGTAAAGTAGCCTGACCGATTTCGTCTACCTAATTTTATTTTTTGTAAATTTTTCGTTTTTGCAGACTTCCAACCCAAATAAATGCATGTTTGCTGCAATTGTGGCATAGAAATATATTTTCTTTATTTATTAAACCTATCAAAAAAAGGGGAAAATGACGGCATATGTCAACATAGAAGCCTATCATACTTTTATCATATATAGTGGTAACTAAGAAATCTTATCTATTATTTGTTCCCGAGGTAAATGTTTACAAAACTGAAATAATCTTCATTATTGGCTCTAAGGTGTGGTGGTTGGAGAATATTACACTTAACAGATCCTCACTTGACAAAGCTTGACCGCAATAATGTCAACCTGCCCTTTTGGCGCGAACTAATCTGCTTTTGCAAAAATTTTATCCTTCACCAATTCTTGGGATTTAGCAGACCTCAAGCTTCTTCATAGGAGCGCTCGTGGCCCAGCGGCGCCCGCCTACCGCGTGCGGTATGTGAGGTTAAGCAATGTCGAGCGAGGTCAGTCCTTGGATGGGTGACCGCTTTGAGTGGTTACTAGCTGAGCGCTCCCGTGCTTGGGAAGGCACGTTAATCCGTTGATCCCGGTTGCTGTCTATGAAAGCAGTCGTTAAGCCAAGTTAGAGGCCTCCGGGCGGCTTGAGAACTTCTAACAGTCAAGTTGCCCACTCACTTGACAAGCCTAATCCCAATAAGGTCTAATTTCCCCCTCGGGTTGGAAGGTCAGATGGCAGTCGCTTCCGTAAAAACTAGTGCCTACGCCAATTCTTGGGATTAGGTAGCGGACCCCAGGCATTCTTCAGGATGCAACTGTACTGGGAATAACGCTAGGAGGATGATGATGATGATGAAGCTTCTTCATAGTTATTTGTTGTTTGTGTTTACTGTGACCCCATGTTTGTCAATGATCAGTTTATATAACCAAAAATGCCACTGAAATTAATAAAAAAAAACAATAATGGGGTCACAATCATGAGTTCCACCACCCTCATGGTTGAAATGCTCGTGTAATGACCGCAATGTACTTAAAAAACCGGCCAAGTGCGAGTCGGACTCGCACACAAAGAGTCCCATACCATTATCTATAAAAACGGCAAACAAATCATGTTTGCTGTATGGGAGCCCCCTTAAATAATTATTTTAGTCTGTTTTTTAGTATTCTTTGTTATAGAGGCAACAGAAATACATCATCTGTGAAAATTTCAACTGTCTAACTATCACTGACAGACAGGAAGAGGGACAGACACCGGAGTCTTAGTGATAGGGTCCCATTTTACCATTTGGGTAGGGAACCCTAAAATGACTTTCCTACTAAATTATCACCTTTATACAAACAGTTAAATCATGTTTTAGTATTTGTTCCTTATCATAACTCAAGTGATTTATAAGCGATCCAATGTGATTTGATTTATTATGATTAATATTTATAGCATCAATAATGGTGTGTATTATCAACAAGCACAGTTTATGTCTAATAAAATAAATGTAGGATAATCATTTTGCAAATGGAATGTTATTAGATTTCTTATTTAGCTATACAAACACTGTACACATGACAAATGAGATACATGACATATATATTTTCTCCTGAAATTTTACGGTAATATTATAAGCATAACCAATCGTAAACTTAAAATCAGTAATTGCTAGCACATAAAAGTAATATCTTTATGTAAATAAATGTTATATGTGTTGTTAATTTATTGATAATAATAATCGCATGGCATTTATTTTCGAACCATGATATCTTCGAGAAGACAGTGCAGTTGCCAGTTTTTGTTGCACTTTTAGCAGCATCCAGGGGTCTCGTGTAGGGTAATAGTGGATATTCCCTATTTATTAAAACCAGCGGTAAGTATTTATAGTTCTCAGGTTACATTGATTATTGAAACATTATTCTTATCTGACGACTCCAGAAAGAGAGGAGGGTTTTTTATAACCATGCCAGGCAAGTAATGTTCAAAACTTTAATAAATGGGTATCTTGGTTATGGAATTAAATATCAAAGGGTTTACTCAATAAACAGAGTTACGAGAATAATACAGAGAGTAAATAGAAGAGAGCGTGCGTGTGTGGACATCGGAATCCGACTCGAGAGACGAATGTGTAGGTAGTGGTTACTGCACGAAAAAGTTCAATGAAACCGAGCTCGTCATCCCATGCCGTTAGGACGCCAGGCTTCCGAGAATCAATTCCTTATTTACGCAGTCTAGCTAATAACATAGACGTGTCCAAAAGAAAGAAAATAGAGGACGAATTTTGTGAGCCGTTTGTTCTTATAGGTTATACATGGAACGTTTTAAATGCCACCTACGTCAATTCTTACTCTCACATATATTAGTAGTACATACCTTGTATTTCTGCGCACCTATACGTAGCGTTTCACTTGTAAATTAACACCAAACTTTAAAATAAACGCGAAATAAACACTCAACGTTCTTCGATTTCATACATACTAGTGTTGTTTTTTCTTGTTGTCATTTTGAAGTTTTGTATTACCGATACAGACTCGATAATTGCAAACTTAAATCGGTATGTCACAATCTTTGTACACCTTAACTTGAGATGATTTTTATTTCAAAGGTTTCTATGATGAAAAAGTTAGGGGAAAACACAGAATTTTGGATAAACTAAAATTTCCCGAACAATTTTTGAGTTTTATACATTTTCAATTTATATTATCAATCGAGTCTACTATCGATTGTTCTTTTACGATGAAACCAAGTATCGAATCGTTTAGCTCATCACTAGACATGTTGAATGTCCCGCATTTTGATTAGTAGGGGGGCGAGTAGCAGCTCCAGCCAATCATATTGCAGCAACTGATCCTAGAAAGGTGGCGTGATCTCGACGTCACGATATACATAAGAAACTTCTTATAACACAAGGAGAAATCAATACTCTGGAAATCTATTTGACACCTTTTAGCCACTTTTCGTTCCTATGACATATCATAACTCGGTAAAGTGAAATTATCCTAAATGATTTTCGGATGAATTTTAAAGCTGAGAAGGATTATATTCTCTTTGCTCAAAGACCCTTCTTCAGGGAACGTTTTAGCGCCATCTATTATTGTTTTTCATAACTTAGTTGGCAACGTTTCGTTATTGCATTAATATAGCTAGGCAGGCCACCAATCGTGTTAGTAACAGAAAACCGAAAATACACGCTTCCGTTCCATGGTTATTATTATCGCGCGATACACTCATATCATATCACTATCACTCAAATGTAAGGGAGCCCATATACATTCTACAACTCTTCTCTTTCCGCACAAACTATACCAACTTTGCTTAGTTTGGAACAAAGTACCTATATTTATTCTATCAAGAGTTTTTGCGATGTTAGAGGACAATGACATTGACTGACGTATTACAAATAATGTAAGCATCATCGTTACCACATCGTTACATTTAAAATCTGTAGGTACTAAATTAAGTCACAAACTTAAGTAAATTCTGGTGAATCTACAACATGTTTAAGCAATACAAAGATTTATGCGATGTCGTTTCCTTACTGGCATATTGTCCTTCAGAGAGAACTTACTTGCTAAATAAAGAAGCAAGCGGCGAATTTTGGATACCGTCTTCTAAAACTGAGAAAAATTGCTGGAATACGACTGCTCAGAAAATAAATATAGAGGTACCTATCAATATCTTTGTTCATATTGTTGGAGGTTGTACAACTCACCATCACCACATAGCATGCAGCACTTACGTTTAGTTTCTGCTCGACATGATCACAGTATACATGATGGTTTATGACATGCACGGAAGTGTATTAGCCAAGATTGCGGTGGTTGTCCGCATTTTTTGTAATAAGTATGCGTTTACGTTGAAATAAATACTTCCCTGAATGTATAAAGTTGAGCGCTGACTTGGGCCTATGTATAATTTTATGTAATAATATTTTTACCAAAAGCGTTTATTTAGGTATTGGCTATGTGCACGTCTGAAACGTCAAAGGTCCCGAGACAATGTCAAAACTCAGAGATGTCAAATAATGACACATGAATAGTTTATTTACTTAGTAAACGAGAAAGACCCCGTATTGGAAATTTTACTGAAATAAATAAGAGAATAAATAAATACATACAAACGAAACGAATCGTAGGAAACCGTTAAGAAACCAATAGAAAACGTGAAAGTAAATTTGACAGTGGTCCCCGGTAAGTACACATTTCTGCCATGGTGTGCGCTACGATCGCCTAGCTTACCCCCACCACCTACTTCGCACATAGCCAATATTATACATTTACTGACATCCCTCATTATCGGCTATGCTAATGCTGCCACATGCTGCTAAACACGACCGATCTTACAACTCGGGTTTTTGCGATCGGAGGTAACAAAAGAAAAGTTTTAACATTATAAATACCTACCAGCTATGGTTTCTGTTTAGTTGTTTGGAAGCGAAGCAGGTGTTTGCCAGCCGCTGCAAGTGGTGAAGACCTGGCTGCCGAACCACCAGACCGCGTGCGTCTACCATGCCGTCTACAAGACTGCCATTAAGTCGGATGTCAAGAAACGGATGAAGAACAAAAATACTAACGTAATTATGGTCAAACCATTATTTGAGGGTTTTGGTTGGAGATCGTTTTCAATTTATCAAGATAGTTCATTATCATCCTATATAAGTCCCACTGCTGGGCACATGCCTCCTTTCATAGATGAGAGGGAACGGGCCGCAAACTTACGGCATGCGCGTATTGAGCGTAGTTTGAGTAAAGTCTTACATGTATTATGATTGGTTGTAATGTTGTAATTTTTATTTGAGAAATAATAAACCAGTACACGGAAAAACTGAACGTGCTACTATAGTACATTACGATACAAGTGCAGAGAACAGGAAATTCGCAACGAGTGGTGATAAATGAATTACCTATTCGCACGTGTATCGTACAAAGTTTTACAGTACATATGCCTTTTTAAAATTTTCGACACATACACGGAACCTGCTGATTACCGCACTCGTGCGGTAAAGCGAAAGCGAATTTCAATCATTCGCTCATGAGTATTCGCACAGTTAGTATTTCAGTCAGTACATTTTAGTAGCAAGTAAATGTACCGATATGTTTAATTGTGTATCTATACATAATTTTAACATCTGAATACAACTATAACATTGCCAGAGCGTCAAAAATCGGCAATGGGTGAACTCAGTAGAGCTGGAGCGCCTGCGTGCACATTGTTCGCTACGTAGTCCAGAAGTAGCCCTGTACGCTGCCATGGCCGTCGGAGACCATTGCAAGGACCAGGAGATTGTAAGCATTGCAAGCTTCCGATTTTGTATATTCATCTTTCTATTGATTGTGCCCTTGCCATTTGTAGTTTGATCTAACTACAGAGCAACTTGGCACGACAAATGAAATGACAACGGCAACTACAATATTTCCATGCACATTTACTGCCTAACGTACATATTTTTTCTATGGTTGGTGACATATGTATGTAGGCTGCATGTACTAAGGGATTAGTAAGCTGTGTTAGAACGGTAACAGAACATCATCATCCAACGCCCACCACCATATCAGCCGAAGGCGTCCAATGCTGGACATAGGCCTCCCCCAATTTCATGGGGGGGCAAATGCAATAATCGCCACGCTTGGCATGTGGGTTGGTGATCGCAGTATCGCCACCGCACTCCAGGAATGCTGCTGCCCATCCCCCGGTAGTCTTGGTCGTAGTTTTTCGACATACCCGGGTCCCGGTAATAGTAGGACATAGGAAAATATAATTGTTTAGGAAGATCACTGAAGGTATAGTTTCAGGTGTACATGAGTAGAAGCAATTATCTCTTCCTTCATAGTTACTTTAATTGGCTTTGTAATACTATCTAAGTCTCGTAGCATATTTTTGTATCTGTTGGTACTGCTTAAACTAAATAAATAAATACCCCTTCTATATTAGGAGTTGAATTAACGAGTAAATCTACTGATTGATATGTTATTGAAACAGCAAGAGCTGAAGTTTGGTATGCTGGTGGAGGTGTGTGAGGAAAACACGCTGATTGGGCCAGATTCTGCAGGCAGCCTGGTGGGAGCAGCTGTGCAGCAGTGCCAGTTGCTGCACGCCGCCAACTATAACAAAGAAGGTATTCAGAGACATGGTAATGATGCAGGCGTGGATGCAAAAGGCGCGGAAGCAGATTCTTAGTGTTCTTTTTAAAGAATGGAAAAATTAAGTAGTCGTCATGGTACGTATATATATAATACACCCTGACTGGTATTGCCCCCTCTACTCGTACATACAAAATCCTGTATTCAGATTCGTTTATTCCATCGATATAAATTACTATGTGATCTGTACTTACTGTTATTAATGTTATTTTATTCGCATATTTAATGTTTTTCTTTTTATGCTTGACTGACCAGCCCTAGGCCCTAGTATTACCTGATAGAAAGGCGATGACAAGGCCTAAGAAGTTGCTTACTGGTTTAGTCTATTCGCTCTTGACTTGAAAAGACCCAGATTGTATGTAACTATCAGGAAATACATACGACTATTTTGCTGGTGTCACCTGTCAGAACATGGACACCAGAGTATATTAAGCTGTGCATTACTAATAAAGCGCTATAGCACACTTCTTTTAAAAATCTTTGGAAGTATTTGGTTTTGTTGTCTTTGTTTTTCATTGCAGACCAGATCCGGATGTACCGCGAATTTATGGAGATGGTGTATCCGGCGCAGTACATGAGCCCGCATTTGTTCAAACAGTTCATGGTAGACCTGGGCTGGCAGTATCAGCAGTGTCCGGCTCTTTTTAGGTATTTGTCAGTCTTTGCTTATCAGCTTTGTCATCGTTTCCAGCTTGTGACTCCTACTCTTGGAAGGAACAAAGAATCGAACGTATTAAAGGCCTTTGAACAAGAACTTTCTTTTCGAAGCAAGCTTAGCTCCAGTGCGTTCAGTATGAGATCCTATAAAGTCCTTTGCATGAGAGCGCGAACCGTGGAGTTTTTAGTGGATAGACACCACCGCTATAATATACTACACTACTAACCTAGTCATCCCTGGATGTTATATGGATGGTAGCATGGTTTGCAGATTTCTCCTTGTAAAAAAAAGTTAGGTTAGAAACGTATAGTGTATCCAAAAAGCCAAGTATTATGTTGACGGTTCCAGAGCAGCAGATGTAACAAGTCGCGGAGGGCTATCATTCCACGACCTGCTGCTGTGGACGGCGGCATCGGAACCCGTGACGCAGCACAGCGGCTCCACGGCGGAGTTCCGGTGTAAATATATTTTCAGGTAAAGCAAGGCAAAGGCTGGGTATAAGGCAAGTCAATCGCATGATCTTGACTATGAGTACGAGTATGTATTTGATGATAAGGAACTCTCATGCGCTTACGTAGACGGCTCAATGCCTTAACGGTTTGTGGTGTGACTAAATAATGTAGAGATCTCTACCTAAGTAAAGAGTTTAAGTTATTATATGTATTTAAAATAAACCACCGGACAGTTTTCCATTCAGATCTCAACTGCAGGCGCGCCCGAACACGCGCATCAACTTGCTCGCGCGCTTGTTGCCAAAGCCATAAAAATGCTGAATTATACTTCAACTAATAAAATTGATTCATTAAATTGTTCGCACACTGAATTCACAGAACTCATATATGTATAGACTGCTACGACGACCTGTTTAGCCTAGTTGGTAGTGACTCTGCCTCCGAAGCTAGAGGTCTCGGGTTGGAATCCCGGCCAGGGCATTTGTTTGTGCATTTTTCACGGATATTTGTTCTTGGGTCTTGGATATTTTCTATGTATTTATCTATATAAGTATCTATATCGTCGTGTAGTACCCATAGTACAAGCTTTGCTTATTTTGTTTGGGACTAGGTCGATTTGTGTAAGATTGTCCCCCAATATTATTATTATTCACCTTATTTATTTGTTTTTCTTAGGTTAGATTTTTTACAATACATTTATCAAATGTAAAATATAAAAATACACGTACAAAGTACAAAGTATAAAAGCATTATAAAAAACCTAACCTAGAGTGCCGCCGGCAGCGAGGCGGGCCTAAGCTACCGGTGGTTAGGGCGACAGAGAGAGGAACCTCCGGACTATCCGCGCCGTGTCCAGGAGTACCGCCTTCTGTATTTGACCCTTGACCCAGCCATCTAACGAGAGTCTCTTGAGATGTTGGTCGAGACTCTTCGCTATTTTATTATTATTATGTTTTTATCATGCTATACCTTTTCACCCTTCGAAGACATTTCAAACTACACTAGATCATTACTTTTTCATCATCTAATGGCCATCAAGACCATAAACAGCTATCAAAAACTGCTAATCTCAACCCAACAACTCCTACCTCAGCCTTATTGATACGAAACTAAACAGTATAGGCGCTAATTATCAAGGCTTCCGACTATGTTCTCCATCCATGATTTATACTCAACGACTTCCGCAGATTTTTCGACAGCGACCGCGACCAGAAACTGGACTACACGGAGTTCAAAGAGCTGGTAGCCGGGGCGCGCGCGGCGAGGCAGTTGCCCATCGACGCCCTCAGCGTGGCCCGTGACGCCGACAACATCTACAGGTCTCTAATAAGTCTTGGCTTTCATTAGGATGAAGCTAGCCAAGACAGATGTCTCAGCCAAGACTTATACTGCTGGATGCAGGCTGTCCAACGAGAAATTCCACCCTGGCCCTGTCTTTTCAGGCTTTTAGCAGCTCCCTTCACAGTCAGCCACCTACCACCCCACTTCAACCTCATCTTCAGCATTTATCTGTAGATTCATCTGGTTTATCAATCGCGATGGTTGTCAGGGAAAACGCGGCCGGCTGTGAAGTGGGGGTAAATTATAAAGGACGATAGGGCAGCTACTCCTCTTAAACGAGTAAAAACTAAGAAAGAGAGAGACTAAAACCTCACCAACGAAGGGTCCACAACATGCGCATTAAAATCGGATCGCATTATTATGGGAGTTGCAGTGAATCTATAATTAGTCAAGGTATAGGTAGTAAAGGGCCGTCACTGACCTGATGATTTACGCTAAACGCATACGTTTGATCGGGAAACTGACAGTAGAAGTGATTTGAGATTTTTTAATTTGAAACATGCGCTAGGTACGTAAATGAACTCCCCACTTAGGACAAAAATGTGAGGTTTTTCAGCATTTACCTTGTCAGTAATCAATCCTGTGTACACTCAAAACGGCACATTTTTATCAGCGTTTCCATTGTTTACCACATAAAAAAGTCACTTGCTCAGAAAGCCTGTAGTAGCCGCATTTGATACTTGTTTAACAGTTCATTTGCCACAGGCAGCTCGGCCTACAGCCTAATTCGCAGCTGTCACTGACAGACTACCTCCGAGGTGTCGGCGAGTCTCGGCTGCGAGGGACCAGCGCCATGCTGCGCGCGAAGCGCGGCATCGCCAACTACCTCATCGACTTGCAGTAAGTCTTTACATCAATCAATTCAATCACTTGTCACTGACGGACAAACAGCGCAGCTTTAGCGAGTCTCAGTCTAATAAAGAAACAAAAGCAAAAATTCAGCATTTAGCCTGTTAATTAACTCATTAAGAAGATATATTGGCATGCTACAGATACCAGAAGCATATGAAAAGTTTATTACCTTATTGACAAATTCATAATCTGATTCCGATACGTGTGTGTTCTCTCACTAAGAGTTTAATTATTAAGGAATTTTCTTGAAACAGACAGATGAAGCTTTCCCGGCCGCAAGTCCTGAACAATCAGTAAGTTAAGATTGTGTCTAAGTTAAGTAATTATATTGCTGTAACGATTATCAGTAAAGGAACAACCCGACACACACTTCTCTCGGGCGTTGTGAGGGAGAACCGGTTGAAGAATTCGTTGACCGAACAATTGGTTCCGATGGATGGATAGATTCCAGGAGGTCGCAGGTTCGAATCCTGCTCAGACCATCAAATTTTTCTTTTGATTTAGAACTTTAAAGTACCCCGGTTGTATTAGTTCTTATACGTACAGTCAACCAATTTGATTTCCGGGTCACTTCGTACCTTGTCACGGTGACAATAATATGAGTTCTCTAGCAGCTTTCAATGCGCACTTCTAAGGTTTGGAATTTTCTGCCGGGGTCTGTATTTCCGAGTTCATATAACCTAGACCTTTTTAAGGCACGAGTGAATAGGCGTCTTCTGGGTGAGTTCGCTTCATCGTCGGCCTCATCTTTGCCCCCCGGCTAGATGCTGGCCAAGAGCAATCCCATTTGTTATAAAAAAAAAAGATTTTCACTGTGACCAGGGACAAAGTAACCCAGAAATCAAAACGTTGACCGTACCTACGCATCAATTCAATGCTCATTGATTTTATTTACACTTTCTTTTTTTCTAATAACTAGCTTCCATTCTGAACTATTAACACATATTTTGTAAATTGCTCCAATTTGCATAAATTGCACCAAACAGTCGTATATAAGCATATATTGGTAGGTAGAAATATAATAAAATCTGCTATTTAATGAACTTGTCAGTTACTCTTCCGTGCCTATATTTGACTCTACGTTTCAGGAAACAAAATAATTCACTACTGTTACCACAAGTGACGAAGATCACACCAACACGTGGTGAGTTTGTAAGCAATACAAACATGTCAAATTATATTCAGATTTGAACAGGCATTTATTTTGATTTGCGGCAAATTTGCTACATTTTGTTATGCTACACACGTCCAACACACGTCTCATCTTTGACGTATTGGTGGAACGACTGTCCTCTTCCATCCCACTGTGTAAGGAGCAAGTAGTGGAGTCATAATGGCTGCGGTCTTCTTTGAGGTGGAGGTAATTCCCCAGTTGGGCTGCTCCAAATATGAGCAAGATGACGTTTAGCTGTGTCTTACTTCTCTTTGTCGCTTTTATGGCCGACGTAAATTATTTATGGGTTGTAATAAAAGCCCCGAACATAAACTAATCTAACCTAACCTACAAAACATTAAAACGTACTGGTGCTGACTGAAATACTCATCATCATCCTCCTAGCGTTATTCCCAGTACAGTTGCATCCTGAAGGATGCCTGGGGTCCGCTACCTAATCCCAAGAATTGGCGTAGGCACTAGTTTTTACGGAAGCGACTGCCATCTGACCTTCCAACCCGAGGGGGAAACCGACCTTATTGGGAATAGGCTTGTCAAGTGAGTGGGCAACTTGACTGTTAGAAGTTCTCAAGCCGCCCGGAGGCCTCTAACTTGGCTTAACGACTGCTATCAAAGACAGCAACCGGGATCAACGGCTTAACGTGCCTTCACTCAAAGCGGTCACCCATCCAAGGACTGACTTCGCCCGACATTGCTTAACCTCGCATACCGCACGCAGTACGCGGGTGCCACTGGGCCACGACGCTGACTGAAATACTAACTGTGCGAATACTCATGAGCGTATAATTCGGAGAGTATTTTAGTCACACGTTCAGTTTTTCTGTGTACTGGTTTATTATCTCTCATTATTTATCCCCTATTAAGAAGCAATAATGCTCATAAGAGAACAGATAATATAGGTCGGACGTCAGCAGTCCTCTTTTGCTGTGAGCTTATTGTTCATCACAGTCACACGTTGCCTTTTCCCCAAAAGCCACAGGTGTGCAGACGGAGAGCGGTGCGTCCCGGCGCGTACCGAAGACGAGCGCAGGCGCGCTACGCCGCAATGACTACGCCGTAGCCGCGTACACCGTGCGTGTACGACAACACACCAACGAGATGCTAGAGCTAGCCGCCTTTGATGGTATGCCAACAGTCAGTAGATGTGTAGTAGTCAAGCGCTACGCCGTACCGACTACGACGTAGCCGCGTACACCGTGTGAATACGACAACGCACCAACGAGATGCTAGAGTTAGTCGCCTTTGATGGTACGCTAACAGTCAGTAGAAATTAAGCGCTACGCCGAACTGTGTTAAATAAACTTGGTATTGCAGATATTCTAAACCTATCTGTGAGAGGCCAATCTATCGAACGTGCGTTACAAAAAAGTAGAATTGTAATTATATTATATTAATGTTATTCTGCGGCAGGAGATGCGGTGACACCATCAACGGTGGACGTTATAGGGTCCCTGTCACTAGACGTCCTGGGGCCGTCGACAACGCCGGTTGCGGCACTAGCCGCTGTTCGGTATTTTGCTGCATCCATTCCTGGAGTTCCCTCAGCCGTGAGTTCCTCTCCCCTCATTCTCCTGCCACCTCTGCGGAAGACAGAGACGTTGCTCCCGTATAAGCTTACATAGTCAGTAGTCGCGTGAGAAAGTGTTCCTCTACGTAAAAATCAGTCTCTGCTTGTATAGTCTGGTAAAGAGAAAGACGGAAAGGCCAATGTTGAATCAACTTGAATCGCAGGTGACAGAGCTTTTGGTTCACGACGAAAATTATAATATAATAAGAAATGGGGCTGGGGCCGCTAGTACGTACCTACCTAATTAATATACTTGGCATTTTACCTCTGTATTACCTGGATACCCCTTGGCTAATTATCCAATAGCAAAACTAAGTTCCAGCAAGCCAATTGTGGTAGTAGACCCGATCTCTTTTTTTTAAGTTGAAATATGTCTTAGTCTTGGAACATATCTTAGTCTTAACACTTTAGTTAACACTATGTTAAATGATGAACTTCCAGGTCTTTTGTCTATTTGTGTAAATTTAATATGTGTATGTGTTCTAAATAAATCATTTAAAATTTCATATCCAGAAACGTCAATCGGTCGCTAGCAATGTAGCCATGAACGCTGGTAAACCCGCTTGGGCCTGGGCCAACCGGATGGAAGAGGCAGACATGGGCAGCTTGATCCTCAAGCTAGCGGACGCTGTGGCCCCTATCTGTGCCAGTGAGCCGAGGATGTTGCGGCTGCACTCGCCGATATACGCTGTAGGTTAGGATCTCACTCTAAATATTCCTGCAACCGCATGGAAGAAGCTGACTTGGGCGTCTTGGGCAGCCTGATTCTCAAGCTGGTGGACGCTGTGGTCCTCATCTGCGCTAGTGAGAGTAGTGAGCCGTGGATGCCGCAGCTGCAATCGCCCATGTAGCCTGTGGATTAGGAACTTACTTCTGTAAAAGTCGGTGATTGTCTTTGGAAGTCTCATCTCATCCTAAAGATGGTAAGTCAGGCGTAATAAAATCCAGTGTATCTTCAGAAACTGACCAGTTCCATGTCTCTTGCGTGTCAAACTAGCAGGGTCTTCAGATGGAAGTAAGGAATTTCTGGGTCTCTTACCTTACCGTAGAAGATTGCAGTATTCAACTTTCCAAATTCTCATTCAATATACATATTTAACTTGAAAGGAATATCCTTGAGTCGTTGCTACCAACCCAATAAGGACATAATCAGATATGCACTTTCTTTCAAGCGATTGGCGCCATGGTGCTGGCGTGGGCCTGGGTCTGTAACGGTTGCGTTTTGGCTGTTGAAAAAAGCCCTAACTCGCTTAATCCTAACACGAGCCTTCATTTGCATTATGCCACTGGTTTCTTAATGTCTTTCAGGCGATCTCCATGGTAACTTAGCCGCTCTCCTCGCCATGGAGTCAGCCTTCTGGCCAATGGGCCCCGCCCTGGCCCCCGCCCACTTCCTATTCCTAGGGGACTATGTGGACCGAGGGCCTCACGGGTCAGAACTGCTTGCGTACCTGCTGGCGGCGAAACTGCAGAGGCCTAATGCTGTGCTCATGATACGGGGGAACCATGAGACTAGGGATATTCAGAAGATGTTCACGTTTCATACGTAAGTTTTGGAAAATATCAATCCATGTAGGAGGGAACTAATGCCATTCTGTCATTGTGTCTCAAATCTCTCACACCGCGGGAAACCTTATGCTCGGGAGTCAAAAATTATACCTACTGTTTGGATCTTGGTATAGTCAGCGGCAAAAATATGTAACTGAACAAACGAAGAACGCAAAGTGACAGTGTTGTAAGCTATTAGAGATTAGGCTTTGTTATTTATTATACATTAAATCAAAGATCTGGCAGCAAATCGTAGTTAAGTACAAGCACCAATTTGATTTCTAGGCCACTTAGTACCTTGTCACAGTGACAATAATATGAGATCTCTAGCAGCTTTTATATTGATTTTCACTGTGACAAGGTACGAACTGGCCCAGAATTCTAATTGGTTGACCGTACCTACTTATGTATTTATTTGCAAATTGTATCGTACCTAAGTATTTCGAGGCTACTAAAGTTCTCCTGCCATGGGGTATTGGCTATGTGCGAAGTAGGTGGTGGGGGTAAGCTAGGCGATCGTAACGCACACCATGACAGAAATGTGTACTTAACGGGGACATCTGTCAAATTTACTTTCACGTTTCCTATTGGTTTCTTAATGGTTTCCTACGATTCGTTTCGTTTGTGTTTATTTATTTATTTTCTTATTTTGTTTTAGTAAAGCCTTTCTCGTTTACTAAAATAAATAAAATGTTTATGTGTCATTTTTTGACATCTCTGAGTTTGACGTTGTCCCGGGACCCTTGACGTTTGACGTTTCAGACGTGCACATAGCCAATACGAGTACCTATTGTCTTCGACATGTTGTTAACTTGTTACAGTGAATGTATAAATAAGTACGGCGAGACCGAAGGCCCTCGGGTGTGGGCGGCCATTAACAACGTATTCGACGCGTTGCCGCTCGCTGCCGTCATCGACGATAAGGTATGACAACGTACAATATATACTGAGATAGAGATATCAGTGAAATACTTCCCATACTTAGATCGTAGCGCCGCTGTAGTATTTAGTAAGTACTAACCGCACGACCGCTGCATCTCTGTCCTCTATCACTCCAATATGCAAGTGCGATAGAGATAGCACACAGTGACATTACAAACAAGGTACAAAAATCTCCTTAGAAAAATTCGTACTTCGAGCTGAAAGGCCTGTAAGGTATAAACAGCTCACCTGCAGCTTACTCACGCTTAAGCGTTCATTAAGTGTGTATTACACACTTCCCAACCTTTTTTAAAGAAAGGTGGCAACCAAGCTTACGGCCTGCCTGATGGTAAGCAGATACTGTAGCCTATTGACGCTTGAGACTACGGAAGAATCAAGTGTTGCCGACCCTTTATTGAATCGGGGATTTGTTGTGTTGACAGCTAGAGATATATATGCATTTGGCTTTTGGCAGCTAGAGATATATATTGGGCTATTTGTTGACGCTCCAAAGATCCAATTCCTAACCCATCCAGCACATAAAATATCCCCACTTTATCTCTTTTTCCCTTGCGTTCTTCTTCTCTTGTAGCTTCCTATAATTGTTTCGCTCTGAAGCTGTTATTTGTTTTTAGCGTGTGACATTATTTATTATTATTATTATCTCTTTATTCATTTTTTCTTCTCTTAGATTAGGTTTTTAAAATATTTTTATAAAAAGTAAAATATAAAACAATATTTACATAACATAAAATCATTATAAAAACCTAACCTAGGGTGTCGCCGGCAGCGAGGCAGGGCCTAAGCTACCGGTGGTTAGGGCGACACAGAGAGGAACCTCCTGACTATTCGCGCCGTGTCCAGGAGTACCGCCTTCTGTATCTGACCCTTGACCCAGCCATCTAACGAGAGTCTCTTGAGATGTTGGTCGAGACTCTTCGCTATTAGACCGTTCGCAGAGACGACTATCGGGACAATAATTGTTGAATCAACATCCCACATGGCGGTTACCTCATGTGCCAAGTCTAGGTACTTGCTGACTTTGTCCTTCTCAGCTTTCACGAGGTTCTCTTCATGGGGGATGGTGATATCAACGAGTACTTATTATTATTATTATTATTATTCTTATACAGTCTTCATCATTATTGCACTTTGAATCTTCCTGCTCGGTAAGGAACTCTGCCAATTCAAATTATTTTAAGAATATTATGTTATTAAGTATATTATTATGATTATATTAATATGATTTATTTATTATGTGTACCTTTTATATATTATGTTGTGTTGCGTTCCGTGGGTCATGTACGGTGCTGTCTGAAAACCAGCGCTGCAGGTGTCTGACACCTCAGCATAATGCTGAGACAGCAACCGATTCACTGCCGCGAAGACACACGTTATTGTGTTTAATGTGCGTTTTTTCCTTTTTTTTTGTATCTGTGTGTCTTTGTTTTTGTGTAGTGAATAAATGTCTTCTTTCTTTCTTTCTTCTATCAATTATGCAGTTCCCTCGCTCTCAACACAGCGCATCCTCGGAAGCTCTGGCGACCTTGGCTGGGACTGAAATCCTGAACCCTCCTCACTCCACTGTTTTTTAAAAACTTTCCTCCCCAGGTATTTTGCTGCCATGGAGGTATACCGCCTCCGTGGGTGTGTCCACTCATATCTGCCATCGACAAAGTCCCTGTGCCTCTACCAAAGCCTTCAGAACAGAGTTCTATAGCCTGGGAGTTGCTGTGGAACGATCCTGTCAAGTACGTAACTTGGTGTCTGTTCAGTTGCAGTGTTCATGTTTTTACTCCACTGATAGTAAGCGGACATCGCAGCTCACATCACCATTCGCCGTTGATAATTTCGGATATTCAAAAATAGGGTTGTGTAAAGTTCAGATATTTGTGGCAGTAACAGCTTTTTTACTCCTATATATATCTACCTATATATCGATTAGAATCACAGAAAGAAATCAGATGAGCGCGAGTGTTCTTTGGAGCGGCGGTTGCCACCCATGGTAGCTACGAGGCATGCACTGAAAGTGGCGGGAATCGAATACTTATTAATTTATTTTTAACATGTATTATACCTTTTTAAAATCTCTGAAGTTTCCTTATCTCAACACACTGGCCAGTTAGAAAAAAAAAAGTATGGTTCGGTTTCAATTGTTTATTGAAGTCGTCGAGTCACTGCTTAAAATGGAATTGTGCGTGAAAATTTCAGAGCTATGATTTATTATGACTTTAAAAGTGGACTAACACAAAAACAATGTGAAGAGCGGATGGTTGCTGCTTTTAATATTGAAGCTCCTTCAAAGACTACAATATACAGGTGGTATTCAGAATTTCAACGTGGCCGTGTATCCCTCACCGACGAAGTGCGTGAAGGTCGACCAAAATCGGCAGTCACGCAAGAAAACGTCGATGTTGTGCGTCGTCTGATAAATGAAGACCGACATGTGACATATCGGGAAATTCAAGAGCACCTGGGTATTGGAATGAGTCAAATACAAATTTTTTTTAAAAGAAGAATTAGGCGTGAAAACGTTATTTTCCCGTTGGATACCTCACCTATTGTCTGACGAGCAGAAAATAGTCCGTGTCAATTGGTGCCGCAAAACTTTGAAAAGATTTAACAAGGGACGCTCAAATGCTGTTTTTAGCATAGTATCAGGTGACGAGTCGTGGATATACGCTTATGAGCCTGAAACTAAAAACCAATCCCGAGTATGGGTCTTCGAAGACGAGCTCAAACCCACAAAAGTTGTTCGTTCTCGCAGTACGGCTAAGAAGATGGTGGCTACGTTTATCTCTAAATCTGGTCACGTAGCTACTGTGGCTCTTGAGGATCGTAGAACAGTCAATGCTGATTGGTACACCACTATTTGTTTGCCGAACGTCTTTGCTGAACTCCGAAAAACAAACCCTAGTCGTCGCATCATCCTTCACCACGACAACGCCAGCCCACACACCGCTCGGACAACAACTGAGTACCTGGACGGTGAAAAAGTCGAAATATTGGACCACCCTCCATATAGCCCTGACTTAAGTCCCAACGACTTTTTTACATTCCCCAGAATCAAGGACAAACTGCGTGGTCAGCGGTTTCAGACGCCAGAAGAAGCAGTGGAGGCCTATAAAATAGCCATTTTGTCGACCCCTACTTCAGAGTTCAAAAAGTGCTTTATGGACTGGTTTGAACGCATGCATAAGTGCATGAAGTACAAAGGAGAATATTTTGAAAAACAATAAAAATAAATAAACTCACTTATACTGCATATTTTCTTCTATTCCCGAAACTTTCAGTTTTACCCTCGTACGCTACTGTTTTTTTAAATGTACAGTTGTGTAAAATAAAACACATGTACTGACGTATGAGGTTGCAGACGACTTTCCTTGCAGACCCCATAAGACCACAGCCACGCAAGCTCTAGAGCTGGCCGCCAACGAGGGCTTCGCGGCGAACTGCAAGCGCGGCACGGGCCACGTGTTCGACCAGAGCGCGCTCGACCGCTTCCTGCTCGCGAACCAGCTGTCGCACGTGCTGCGCGCGCACGAGGTGCACCAGGCCGGGTTCATGGTGAGTCGTTGCATCGCCATTGTTGTCACCACCATCGTCATTGTAGTCGCCACCATCGTCATTGTGGTAGCCACCATCGTCATTGTTGTCGTCACTATCGTCATTGTTGTCGCCACCATCGTCTTCGTTGTCATCACTATCGTCATTGTTATCGCCACATCAGAGTAGCACAACGCAGTCACCCCGTTCATGGTCGCTCACTATGGTTGGGTTGACTGCGATATGCACCAGTCTATATATGTCTTCGACCAGTGTGTGTTGATCTACGGCTCTGAAATGTGGTCGCTGACTACGTTTTAGACCCTAGGTCATCAGACACATTGGTCGAAGACTTTCATCTAGGTCGCCGATAGGTTTTATTTACAGTAAACATGACCATAAAACTTAGCATGATCGCGCTTATGTTGGATTGCCTTGGTTGTCTTGGTCTATCTCGCATTTACATAATATAGGTACTAAGAAACGAATGCTACGAGTAGATATTAATGTCAGACGTAATCGCGATCATGCTGGCTAGATTTGGTTTGAATTCTAACCACATTCTAACTCCTGTATAGAATGTTCTAATTGCTGCGGTCGAACGGGAATATTTGGGAGGTCCTGTCAACACCAATGGTACCGCATCTCACATCTCTGGTCTGGTCTCCCCATGGTCTAAGGAAACAAGGTCTGCCACTCTGGATCGTGAAACAAGGCCTGGCCTGATCCGCACCGTAGGTACGAGACACTTGCACTTGGTACGGCAGTGGATGCGTCGAACGGGAATATTTGGGAGGTCCTGTCAACACCAATGGTACCGCATCTCACATCTCTGGTCTGGTCTCCCCATGGTCTAAGGAAACAAGGTCTGCCACTCTGGATCGTGAAACAAGGCCTGGCCTGATCCGCACCGTAGGTACGAGACACTTGCACTTGGTACGGCAGTGGACGCACTTGTCTGACTTTCGATACAAAGAATGAATACTAAAATCCGTTGCGTGCGATTCGGGCCTGTGAACGCTTACCTTTATACGTCACTGTACAGCCCTGTGTGTACAGTGACGTATAACTGTTCGTGTGTGTACACGAACTCACACTACGACCTCCAACCACCGATAGGCTCGATAGCAGTGATGACGTAGGCTTGTGTCACTCGCACAACGATTTTTCCCCGGAGTGTCATATCTCGTATTATTGTATCATGTCTCGCGCGTAGGGCTTGAGGGCGTACCGCGAACTTCGAAAATCGAACTTCGTGTCGTGCCGTCCCTTTCACTCTATATGACGGAAAGGGACGGTACGATACAAAGTTCGCGATAGCACCCTTGGGGCGCTACCGCGAACCGAAAACGAAAAAACCTGCTGAATCTGCTTCTATCACACTTGCATATTCGTCTGACAGCGAGGGAGATACTTCGTTTTCAGTTCGCGGTACGCATTCTGAGGGCCTACTCCGAACTTCGTGTCGTGCCGTTCCTTTCACTCTCGTGTTCTACACTATATGACGGAAAGGGACGGTGCGATACGAAGTTCGATTTTCGAAGTAAACCCTCTGTCCTTAGTATCTTAGTCTATTCTGAGCATTCTATGGCAGTGTCAGCTGCGCGGGCGACTTGTATCGGTATTTTCGTCGTCCCACTACTGCGGCGGCACCAACGACTCCGGCGTGGCGTTGCTGGACGACGGGAAACTGCGACTGCTGCGGATCAACGCGGAATAACACTGACCACTCCAGCTAGCACGGTTTTATGCGGCCCATAACCTGTCAGTTGTCAGAACAACTTGAAAATAAAAGTTTTTGGTCCAAAGTTTAATTGTTGGTACAAGCTTATATTGCAGACCGTACTTATTACCACAATCATAAACTACTTGTTGATTCGGTTCGAATGGGCCCAAACACAATGGGTTTATCTTGTGTAGTTTAGGAATTGCTGTGACTACCTTCTGCCTCCATCATCAGATCAGCTCGATGTCATAATAATATTGCATTGTCATCCGATTTATACATGCATGCAAAATTTCAGCTCAATCGGAACTTGGGATGTGGATCAAATTGAAGGGATGTTTACAAAAACAACATATCTGCTTAGACCGGTTGACACTTCTGGAGGAACATTTATAATGGGCTCAGGAGTCGACCAGTGTAGTCAGTTATGTTGTTTTTGTAAACATCCCTTCAATTTAACTTGCAAGATTTGATTACAGACAACGGGACACGTGAAATTAAATAAAAGCTTGTAAAAACCCCCGACATTTTCATTTCAAAGTTCAATATCTTAAAAACGGCTGAACTGATTTTAATAACACATGTCTATGAACGATCTCCGCCATCAAGACTCGATTAACACGTTCCCTGTCCCCATACAAAATTATCCTTCAATGTCACAAGTCCAAGTGACAGTTGTAGTTCGTAGCCGTGAACAACCCGTGGACCCACAGTGGGGACACGGACTCCTGAAAAAAAAAGCTTCATGTTCCCACATTGGGGGCCTTCGGACAGGGAACGTGTTAAAAAAAACGCGCTCAAATCGGATCATCCGTTTAGGAGCTACGATAGCGCAGACAGACAACACACATACACATGTTAAAATTCTTCTTTTGCGTTCCGCGTTGGGGGTTAAAAACTGGCAGCTATTGTCAATTTCTGAAAGCCAAAACCTAAAATAATACTTTTCTGAAATATGAATGTTGTTTTACTTTTACCGGTTATCCTTTGCTTGAAAGAAACGCTGATTCACGTTAGGAAAATGAGATAAGTATCTGCGTTATAATTACAAATTTTCGCTGACCCTTTTCACCCTAGAAATTAGATTTTAATCAGTCATAAAGTCTGCCTGGGAAAGACTTCTCAATCAAGCAGCTGAATGGTTTGTCTGTAAAAATATTGTCATAAGGCGCATCTTCGCGGGCGAGCATGGTGGACCGCCGAGGAAGGGTGGAGCTTGCGAACCAGGACGGCGTGACCTTAGGTTTTGCCGGATGCCTTGCAACCCGGAACAATCCAGACGGGCCGGAATCACCCGACTGCCATGATCGTCCGTGTCCAGATTATAAGGTTAAATTTACGTAGTAGAAGTAAAAAAATAGTAATTTCATTCTCATTTATTTCTAGATTATTCATTTTGAAAATTTTCAGTACTATTATTAATGGAAACGAAAACAACTGTGAATGATTATAACTTAGTGTAACTTACATTTATTACTGATATTATAAAATACGTTAATTTACAATAGGAATAATCATAATTCATAAGCCATCGCTTGACAAAGATACCGGGGAACTTACGCGCCACTATATCACCTTTGGCAATCCAAGCATACCAATTATCTACCTCAAAAGAAACATGCCATGAAAAGTACATCATATTTACATAGTTTATTACATTCAAAGGTCAAAATTATATTCATTCTACTTATTAATAATTACAAATGAAGGTTCAAGATCACGAATCAATCATATCATCATCCCAAACAAAATTAAAGGTGCTATTCCGAGCTTGAATATAAACTGGCCGCTTTCTACAGCATTTTGAGCGTCGACGGATTTACCTTTTTCACCGTTGCTCGAGATACTCAATGACATCTTTGCTACAAGAGAGCCAATATTAACCTTACATGTAGCATTATTTTGACAGCATCCCCTACGCCATAAAGTTACGCGTTCTTAGCGCTGTGATCACAATTCACGACTCGATAGCATAAAATGATAACTCACGTGAAGCGCCTAGCGCAACAATGTTCCGAAATAAATTAAATATAGAAACATTCACACTTATGACAATATCAAAGCCACCCAAACCGCACACAAACACCACTTCCCCTATATCTTTGTCAAGTTACATAAATATCAAATCAATGAATACTCAGTTTGATTGAAATTCATGAATTTCGGCCTGTTGACAATAATTATCAAACTTCGTAAAGTCGCGTCAGATCCTTGCGTAGCAAGTTCACAATAATTATTCGTTTAAAGCGAACAGTTCTTTTATTAAGAAGATGATTCATAAATAACAATGGAATATAGAGGAAGCATCTGATGATTTTCAAGAAGTGCATACGAGTATGTATTTTATATTAGAAATGTACATTTTCAACTCACTACTCTGTTGTTGCAGATGACAGACTTTAATTTCCTGATCTATATATTTTTTGTCCGTGCTTGATAAAAATTCGCAGGTGAAACGACCATATCCCAGTCTCCGTTATATCATTGGTAAAAATGCAAGACGGCTTTTGAAATAGTAACAAATGGGATCTCTAGCTACCCCCAATATTTAATCAAATCCAAAGAGAAATTAAATGACAAGTAAATAAAAAAATAATCCATTTATTGATGGGACGATACAACTGGGGTAGTACTGCCTCAGTCTTTAAAATTATACAGTTAATACACACACATTTTTACCCAAATTATTGCTAAACAAAGTTGAATCATCCCAACTGTTATTGAAGAGCTTGGCTGGAAAGCATAAAGTAGGCACTATGTTTTCAACGACACATGCCCAAATTCAATAATTCATAAAAAATTTACCAATAATGTGTTCTCTAGCATTTTCCTCTTTTTAACAAAATATCTTTTCCAATGAGACATTTCTTACAACTGAGTGATATGTGAAATACATAAATAAATGCAGATGTCCTCCATATTTATTGACTGTGAAACAATATTCCTTAAGTCCTAAATTGAAAAATGTTCAGTTGTTTTACACATCACTAATATTGTCACTTCAACGTCACCCACTTGTCACTTCACTGGTTCACTTTGGCAACCAAATCACAATACCATTCCAGTTTGATCCTCTGAATGTACTTGCGAAGGTTATTTTCAATTATCAAGACATTTTGAAATGTCTGCTCTTTGGACATTTGAAATTATATCCCATATGAGTCGGCTTATTTTACCCTTAGATGCAGTTTGACGATATCAATGAAATAGAACAAGTACCAAATGAACTTACTTTGATTTGGTGTGCATCTAAAAATCTAAATCATCATCATCCTAGCGTTATTCCTACTACAGTTGCATCCTAAATTATACCTGAGGTCCGCTACCTAATCCCAAGAATCGGCGTAGGGACTAGTTTGACGGAAGCGACTGCATCTGAATTGGTGTGCATTTAAATCTTAAGGCGAAGGGTACGGCAAGGCATTCTCCATACAAAGGTTGTGCAAGTTTTATTCGTCAGTTTTGGCACTACAGCATTTAATTTTAATTTTTGCTTTTACATATTGGATATACGCAGAACTTGAAGTTGAAATTTTATTCAATTTCAAAAAAAGTAAAAATAAAGAAATACAAAAAAAAATATATTAAAATAAGAAAAATAACTAGAAGAAATAGCTAACAGAAAAATAAGCATATTGACCAAAAGTAATAACCGTAGCGCAAACACAAACAAAGAAAAACGTACACAAAGTTTGTATGGAAAGAGCTTGCCTACTGCCTACCCCTTCGCCTTAAGGATAACCTGAGCTGAGGATAGATTTCAAAATCAGGTATAAAACGAATTCACCGTTTCATTGGTGGGGTGAAGGATCATAGGTAACCCGGTATCCACTCAGTATCACGTCAGGGATGAAGTGAGGTTTTGAATTGGTGAACCACTACCACCATATGATGGGTTTAACGGTGACACGTCTCACTGCACAGAGAATGGAAACCCCTTTAACTTCAGTGTCTAAGATAGACAGGGTAAGGGTATGGTAAACCTGTACAGAGGGAGTGAGGATTCAGAATCCCCAGCACTTCAATTTCACTGCGATGCGGCGAAGCTAGTCCACCGCAGCGCCGTAGTAGTGCTCCGTTCACTCCACTGTCTCACTTAGACAGGGTAAGATTAGGTAAACCTGTATAGAGGGGGTGAAGACTTAAAGCCCCCAGCACTTAACTGTTTCACTGTAACGGGGTGAGAATGGTAACTCCATTCACTTCACTGTCTCAGATAGGGTTATGTATGGTAAACCCCTTTATTTCACTGTAATGGGTTGGGTGACCCCGTACACTTCACTGTCTCAGACAGGGTAAGGTATGGTAAGCCCCCTTTATTTCACTGTACTGGGGTGGGTGACCCCGTACACTTCAGTCTCAGATAGGGTTATGTATGGTAAACCCCTTTATTTCACTGTAATGGGGTGGGTGACCCCGTACACTTCACCGTCTCAGACAGGGTAAGGTATGGTAAGCCCCCTTTATTTCACTGTACTGGGGTGGGTGACCCCGTACACTTTACTGTCTCAGATAGGGTTATGAATAGTAAACCCATTTATTTCACTGTAATGGGGTGGGTGACCCCGTACACTTCAGTCTCACTGTATGGTTGAGATTAATAGCTTCACTTTACTATGTTATTAGAGCAGCAGCCGTCCAGTGAGAATCTCGAGTGCGGCCTTGCGACGCAGATACGGCATGTGTTGCTGCGAGAACGTGTAGGGAGCGTTCCGTGCGGTAAACTCTGCGAAAGTGCACGCGAACATGCCACAGTCACTGCCGTTCATTTGTTGGGGGATCTCCTGCAATAGAGATATTTTTGTGAATGAATAGAATAGAAGATCATTTATTTCAGTATAAGTACACAGTAATACAATAAGTATACAAGATAACAAAGAAAACAATAGAAGAAATAATTGGCTAATTTGTACACTGGACTATACTGGAAAAGGTGAACACGGCTGGATGCGGCTGCCCATACTATCCAGGTACTGTCCTGGATCTTCAAGTTTCAAAACTACACTGGATTGATATGATGATCATGGTTCGTTTCTTCTTAAGACAAGACGTTTTTGCCTGTGAAGAGTTTTCAGAAAGGATGGATGCCTGACCTTTGACTGCTTCTGTTTCACTCTACTTATAAAAGCTTAGAATGATTCTGGGAGACTACTGTTCAGCAGCAATTTCCGTGTTGATATGTTGAGAACTTAACTGACCTTAGTGCAAAGCAATGAGCTCCCTGCCGAGGTTTTCCCGTCGGACTACAGTATGGGGTTCTTCAAGAAAGGAGTGTATAAATTCTTAAAGGGTCGGCAACGCGCATGTGACACCCCTAGGAGTTGCAGGCGTCCATAGGCTGCGGCGACCGCTTACCATCAGGCGGGCCGTACGCTTGTTTGCCACCGACGTGGTATAAAATTTTGTCGAGTCTTTGGGGATATCTGTTGAACAGCAAATTCTGCGTGGATGTGATGTGGCCATGAGTTCCGCGTAGCTTACCTTGCTAATACACTCCAGCTTCCAGCCATTATCATCGAAGGGCTTTCCCTTCTTTTCCTGATGCTCATCCCGCAAGTACTGTAACAGGGCGTCGAGACAGGGTTTGTTGTTGCCGCCCATACTGTCCAGGTACTGAATCTTCTTATTTCGGAAGTCCACGATGCTGAGGCACCAGTGTACGCCGTTGAGGTGCACCGGCACAAACATTAGATCGTGCGCAAATATGTCCACCTGTCATGATAGAGTATAAATGTAGGTAATAATGCTTTACAATCCGCTAGAGTCCGGCTACTGAAATATTACCCATATTTTTGGCGGGAAATTATTATTATATTATTTTAGACAGGCAGCTCGCGCTGGTAAGTCTAAATCATAGCTCACTAAACACTAATATAATTCACTGCTTTAGATAGTTTGTCAAGTCTATTTTAATCATAAAATAATATTTTATTCATAAAATTTTGGGCTGGTCACACTTTGTGCAGTAGGAACTACAGTTTTGATACTATAAAATATTTTTGATTTTACCTACCTAAAGAAACAAGTTAAATATACGTCAACGTGCACTCAAAGTCAACCCGCATAATTTCCACTGCGTACAGTATAGCCATAGCCAACGAAAAAAACATAGGTATGTTTACACTTTCTCACTGTATGCCATTGTAAGAAGGCGAAAAATGATATGTAGTGTAAATAAGACCTAGATGGATAACACCATAATATTAATCCATCATCAAAAAAATTAAATAAGTACAGTCAACAATAAATATTAATGACCATTCTAGTACTTTGTCGCGCTAGCGTAACAATACTGCGTCAATTGGGATCCGCCAAAGTAGTGAAAATGACAAGATACTAAAGTGATTATCTACTTTTGCCGTTGGCTGTACTATGCCAAATTTCAACTAGATCGGAAGCCGCGATACTTCAATACAATACAATTTTAAAATAATAATGGTTGTTGTTGTATGGGGTCATTTGCACGGTAATTGTTATCATGCGATGTACTCATATCACGATCCGTATCACGTCAATATTTATTAATATTGAAGCACAATCCACACAATTTTGAATCCCGTGATAATATTGACATCCTAGTCTTGTGATTATTAACTTTGTAAAGGGGTCCACTCACTATGGCCATGGCCCATCGGCCATTACGCTAAGGTCTAGTTTATAGTGATTTCTATATTATGCATACTCTCAGTGTAACAATAAGTGATAAACCTAATAAATAAATAATGGTAGAATTACAAAATTGGCCAATCAATGGTGGTATTTGACATTCAGTGAGTTTCAAACGTCTGTTTATGTGACCATTGGGTTACGTTACTTTAGGTTAGGACTGTGGTTAGGTTAAGCAGGTATAAACATGGGTTAGGTTAGAGTAATGTTGCACCGGCGCGATGGGATAAGTAGACAATATTTTATATTTTTATATCAAATTACTACAGACCAGTCTCTCCACAGATTTCGTCTAAATATTGGTTTTCAGTAAGTACGAGTTACCTTACGCTCCAATGTTTTGATTTTACTGATATTTTCCAGAACTTCTAGTTTGTCCGTTTCTTTACACAATTGTTCGGTTTATGAGATTCAGCTATTAATAAATTCACGTAACTAATCAAAGTTATAGGCAAATGTTAGAACTAGTACATAAAGTACCAAAATATTTATAGAGCACCAACCTACTAAATTTAAAAAAAATCATAGACTATTGGTGATACCACAAGAAAATATCTGTCAACAAATTTTGGCTAGCCAGACTATACTAATATCGAAATACGACTAGATCCGAAAAAGTGTCATTCAATTACCGTATGACTTAACATCTGTCATGTCAAATGGCAAAATACTACAGATGTACGAGTTCGGAAAGTGGATGAGTTGGTAAAGTGGACGAGTTGGGAAAGCGGGTAAGTTGCGACACCGGACGAAATGGAATTTTTGGCGATCTTGGAGGTTGTCCAAATGGGAATATGGACGAATTGAACCCAAACGGGACGATTCAAGTGATGATGATTATTTTAAGATACATTAATGAAATGTTTGCTCCTTTACTACTTTAAGAAGAAAAAAGGGAAGCGTAACAAACGCAGATTTTGGAGGAGCAACCATACCATATCAGACAAAGAGCTGTCAAAGGCGATCTATTGCGAATGTTTAGCGATCTACAAGATGAACATTTCAAAAATTATTGCAGAATGACTAGAGAACGAGTTTTTTCTCGTTTTTATTTATTATTTATTTCCTCATGGCGAAAGACTGCATTTCTCTTATAATTTTAATAATTTCATCATTATCATTCTTTCTACGCGTCGTTGTCGTTGGTCCTTGCGGGATGGTGCAGTACTAACCCTACTACTGAGCGGAATCCGATCAAACTATCCATTTTAACTCGCTCAAACTATCCATTTTAACTCGCTCAAACTATCCATTTCAACTCGCTCAAACTATCCATTTTAATTCGCTCAGTCCGCTCCGCTTACTCGCACGCGATGGACGTACTTGTATGAAAGTCAGTGTTGCGAGTCGAGCGGAGTTCGCGCGGAATCTGCTGGACTCTGCAACCACTTTTGTGACTGTTTGAACTCGTTTCATCACTCTTATTCAGTGAAAGCACTTATAAGCAATTCGGCATTGCGAGTTAAACGGACTCCGTACGGAGCTGGTTCCGCTCGCAGTGGAAAGTGGGCATACTAGACTTACACGTTTTTTAGTGGAATATCAAAGAAATATTGTTCTAGAAACTTGTCATGGATTTCCGCATAGTAACGGCTGATTCTATCAATTCGTTCTTACCTTCTTCGTCCATCTTCGAACCCCTGAATATCCGCTCTCCCTGAGCCTAGGGTAGAAGAACGTGTTGGCTGCGTACACCTTGGGGAGCTCAGAGCGTTCAGCACTCCGCTGCATCAGCAGATTCATGTAGAAGTTTATCACTTCATCGTTCAGCCAGTTTAGGGCATCTAGCGTTCGTAGATCGTATCTGAAAAAACATTAATGAATATTTTAACGGAATTACCGAAGCGGTTTTTTTTTTTTTAATTCGAAATCAGGTTTTCCGGCGATAGTTCTTGGAGATGTTTTATTAAAATCGTTCAGCTGTTTTAGATATTGAACTTTGAAATGAAAATGTTGAGGGTTTTTCAACTTCAAAGTCGGTTAGTTGTTGCCCTAAAAATGTAGCATGCAGTGGATAAGTTACAAACTATAGAAAAGAAGAAATTTTATATAGACTTTAAACCTGATAAACGCCCATGAACAATGAGTTCCACAAATGGTTACAGTGCTTAGTAAAAAACCGAGAGTTGCCAGGCAGGGTTCTATACAACAGAACTTTACAAGTGCACAATTTGACAAAATTGTACAATTTTCCGTAGAAAAAGTTGACAATCGTGTCAAATTGTACAGTCAAAAGCAAATGTAGATAGCAACATTTTTAGACCGACAAATCTCGTGCGTAATATGTCAAGGAAAAACTCGATGTTGGCAAATCCACCTTGCTAGAAGAAGCAAGGAGTAGAAGCCATATATATAAAACAAAATGTAGATAATAATTTTAGTACTTTTCCGCATTAACGTAACAATACTGCGACAGTTGGGATGCGTCAAAGTAGTGAAAGTGACAAGGTAATAAAATGATCATCTACTTTTGCTGTTGACTATACACTTGTAAAATTTTGTGGTATAGACCCCAGCCCGGCTAGTATGATAGCTTATACCGTCACGTTATATGGCCAAAATGTACTGAAACGTCACATAAAATGTGACAGTATAAGCTATCACATTAGCCAGGCTGGTCACCAAATAGACCTGATGTACTAAAATAAATCACTTTGACAAACGAGATGCGGTTTCGAGTGAGAATACGAGGCTTGCACTGAAAGTGGCGGGAATCGAATACTTATTAATTTATTTTTAACATGTATTATACCTTTTTATAATCTCTGAAGTTTCCTTATCTCAACACACTGGCCACTTAGAAAAAAAAAAGTATGGTTCGGTTTCAATTGTTTATTGAAGTCGTCGAGTCACTGCTTAAAATGGAATTGTGCCGTGAAAATTTCAGAGCTATGATTTATTATGACTTTAAAAGTGGACTAACACAAAAACAATGTGAAGAGCGGATGGTTGCTGCTTTTAATATTGAAGCTCCTTCAAAGACTACAATATACAGGTGGTATTCAGAATTTCAACGTGGCCGTGTATCCCTCACCGACGAAGTGCGTGAAGGTCGACCAAAATCGGCAGTCACGCAAGAAAACGTCGATGTTGTGCGTCGTCTGATAAATGAAGACCGACATGTGACATATCGGGAAATTCAAGAGCACCTGGGTATTGGAATGAGTCAAATACAAATTATTTTAAAAGAAGAATTAGGCGTGAAAAAGTTATTTTCCCGTTGGATACCTCACCTATTGTCTGACGAGCAGAAAATAGTCCGTGTCAATTGGTGCCGCAAAACTTTGAAAAGATTTAACAAGGGACGCTCAAATGCTGTTTTTAGCATAGTATCAGGTGACGAGTCGTGGATATACGCTTATGAGCCTGAAACTAAAAACCAATCCCGAGTATGGGTCTTCGAAGACGAGCTCAAACCCACAAAAGTTGTTCGTTCTCGCAGTACGGCTAAGAAGATGGTGGCTACGTTTATCTCTAAATCTGGTCACGTAGCTACTGTGGCTCTTGAGGATCGTAGAACAGTCAATGCTGATTGGTACACCACTATTTGTTTGCCGAACGTCTTTGCTGAACTCCGAAAAACAAACCCTAGTCGTCGCATCATCCTTCACCACGACAACGCCAGCCCACACACCGCTCGGACAACAACTGAGTACCTGGACGGTGAAAAAGTCGAAATATTGGACCACCCTCCATATAGCCCTGACTTAAGTCCCAACGACTTTTTTACATTCCCCAGAATCAAGGACAAACTGCGTGGTCAGCGGTTTCAGACGCCAGAAGAAGCAGTGGAGGCCTATAAAATAGCCATTTTGTCGACCCCTACTTCAGAGTTCAAAAAGTGCTTTATGGACTGGTTTGAACGCATGCATAAGTGCATGAAATACAAAGGAGAATATTTTGAAAAACAATAAAAATAAATAAACTCACTTATACTGCATATTTTCTTCTATTCCCGAAACTTTCAGTTTTACCCTCGTATTAGGTCTTCAAATTTGAAAAAAGAGTTATGGTTCCATAGTTTTGCAGAAGACTAGTGGTTTAATAGGGCCATTTTTAGAGACAATGGCAAAATGATTTTTTTAGCAGCAATTTACTTTTTGACATATCTTTCTGTGTACCTAGGAAGGTCCAGCATCTCAGGTGTTCTGAAACCTGTAAGCCTATCTGAAAGAGTTCTTGGAGGAAACTTCGCATTTGAGAAAAATCGTTTTTTCTACAATTCCTACTGATATGTGCAGAATTTCACATACACAATTATATTCACTTGTATCAACTATTTGTAAGCTTCTAAAACAATCTTAGGGGTCTGTACAGTTTATTTAGATTGATGACAATACTATTGTACCATTAACGAAAATACTTGTACAAATATTATCCTTAATAAGTGCATACCTGGTTATCCTCAAATTGAATTTCTCGACAAGCAGTTGTCTTACATTATCATTTTTGGACCCTATTGCCCTGTTCACTAGTTTGTGTTGCTCAGGAGTCAACTCAGGAAGCTCCACTGTCGGCTGGGGCTCCTCTATCAGACTCTCCGGTATACTCAGTTCATATTTCAGCTTATGCTCTAAGTGGGCCAATTTCTGCTCATAGTTTACTTTAGATATGACATCTGATTCAAACCGAGCGTCTTTTAGTTTCTCTTGCGTGTCTTGTTTTTTCTTCCTGTATTTTGCGTCTAGTTTGGCGAGCCAGTCTGTTGAAGTCACATCCTTGTCTCTGTAGGAGTCTTTTAATGTGTTTATAGGATCTATTCTAGCTGAAGATGTTGTGGAAGACTCAGAGGGTACCACTTCTATTTCGGAATCTGAAGAGTTGATGGAAGCAACTGTTATCGGATCATATTCTTTAGATGCTTCTCCCTCTCTCTCTGCTACAAGGCCTTTTTCGACTAATCTTATTTCATTTAAAGACTTTCTCTGTGCTCTTTGCGTATTCCGGAACGACGCAGAATCGTCAGCTATGTTAATTATATCTATTGGCTTGGAGAATGTAACTGGCTTGGTAGTTCCTGCTACTCTTCTGATTAATTCCTGGTAATTTCTTTTCTCGTCTAAATTAAATACTTCTGATAATGTTGATCTGATGTTTGAGCCGTTGGTGTCGAGGAGTCTACTCCGTGGATATGCTGAGGGTTTCTGTGACTGCATCCATTTAGGAATGGCTGTTTTCTTGTATGTTTTCTTGATACCGGCCGGGGCTTTAAACTTGGTGTAACTTTTAGGTGATAGGTGCCTATCATTTAATTTTCTACTTATCCTGTAGTATGGGCTATCTTTTGTGTTTTCCGGCCGGTCATTTTTAGTCACAAAGAATTTGTATGGTTTGCCGGAAGGGTCAGAAACTTTCTTGACGAATATGACATCATTCTCAGTCTCCTCTGGGTCCTGATCATCATCTTCAAGATCTATGTAAATTTCTGCAGGTTTCTTTGATTTTCCTGTCTTGCTCTCAACCCAAGTGACCTGGAATGACAACATTTGTGAAGTTACATAGGTTTTTTTAATCTACCAATAGGAGCGAAGAAGATTGGCAGGAAAAGCGTAGAACTTAGGTAATAATAATAATTGTATGCCATTTATTTTTCGAACGTGAGATCTTTTCGTCACACATTTAGCACCACCCAAAGGTTTACAGTGGGTACTCCCTATGGACATGGTGGAACTTCGACCCCCCTTGTCAAGTGAGTGGGCAACTAGACTTTTAGAAGTTCTAAAGCCGCCCAAGGCCTCTAACATGTCTTAGCAATTGCTGTCATTGACAACAGCCGCCATCAATGGCTTATCATGCCTTCAAAGCATGAGAGCACTCAGTTAGTAACCACTAAAAGCGGTCACCCATCCAAGAATTGACCTTGGCCCACATGGCTTGGCAGCGCATACCGCGCGGGATACGCGGGTACCGCTAGGCTACGAGTTCTAACTCTAGAACTTAGGTATAGTAAGCAAATTAATAAATATAATAATTTACAAAAATGTACAACTATTTAAAATAAAAATCATCATACCTCATCTTCATCATCATCATCATCATCATCATCCACCACTGCATGCATCACTGGCCGCACTGGGGTGTGCATCCGAGGCTTCCGCAGTGGTGTCGCCGGCCCATTGCCCGTAACATCCATTAGCCTCACCGGCACAGTCCTCACTCGCCCGCCTGACCGGTTCACCTCCAGCGGTGTTGACGTGCTAGGGCGCCCACTCTCTACTTGTATAGGCACATAACGAACATTTTTTTCCTTCTTTTCCCAGGCATCTAAAAATGCGGCATGGTTATGAAACTTTACGGTGAAATTATAAAATAAATCAGGACAGTGAAGTTAAGCTCACCATTAGAAGACATAATATCGGGGAAATTTGTGCTTCTCAGCTGCTTGAGCCGCTTGAGCGCTGGTGCCTCGTCCAGCAAAACATCGTCATCCGTTCTGAAAGAGAACACGCTTTTAAAGACGCATCCAACGCGTAATTTGCATCCAAACTAAAGTAACTTACTGCCAAAACCTCGAGGCTACTTTTAAGGGTATTTTATACATATTTCCTTCAGTATTACAGCTAAGATGAATGCGTTTTCACGGTCTTTGCCGCCATAACTGAAACGTTGTAAACAAGTGTCATACCTGTCTCGTTTGAAGCTTGTTCTAATGGCTGGATCATCTTCATCACACCAACCTAGAAGATTGCGCACATAAGCCACAATGGACTTCATCTTATTAAAATTATGTTTCCATCACCATTTGGAGGTTGTATTTCTGTTTAAAATGCTAAAACGACATTCGACAAAAAGAAAAGCACAACGACACCGATATTCACTGATTCGTTTCGTTGACGCTAATTACATTTCGAGAAAACCGATTATTACCGAAAAACCGGTTTTATAATATTCCAAGCGGTCAATGACGCGGTTATAGCAGTGGCTTGAACAGTCATTGTCTAAAGGCGTTTTAACCAACCCTAAGCCGTGTTCAGATCATTTGATCCGATATCGGTGTAGGATTCAACACCGATAAAAATGTAGGAAAGCCGATCATTTATTTAATCGTATGGCGTTTCGTGAAGTAGGAATATTCATTATTTATACAGAATATATTTAAAAAAAGGTGGCTCATATATCCACATCCAGGTTGCACAACCAATCCAAAGCCCCTGGTGTTAAATTATAGAGGTCACCCGGGTCGCCCCGATAACATCTTTTAGGACATCGCTTCACGATATGGTCTATGGTTTGATCTTCAATGCCGCAGTCACACAATGGGCTATCTGTCCATCCCCATTTGTGCATTAGGTAATTGCACCTGGCGTGCCCAGTGCGGATTCTGTTCAGACGGCACCAGTGTTTTCTTGGCAGGGAGAAGCCTGTTGGTTTCTGCGTAGGGTCCAGTGAAGCAGATGGGTATTCCATAGCCGCTTCCAGCCACTCTTTCCTCCACGTTTCCGTCGTTGTAAAGCCAACCTGTATAAGTTTTTTCGCAGCCGTACTAGTCGGTCGCCGTGACTTAAGCCTTTGCGTTGGTGGTTCAGTGAACTCCCCATGAGCCGGCAAATCAGGGCGAGATATTATCTTTCCGGCTTCCCTTACAAGTGCTTGCTTTCTTCGTAAGTGTGGTGGGGCAATATGACTCAGCACAGGCAGCCAGTGAGATGGTGTTGATTTGATCGTGCCAGATACGCATCTCATAGCGTCGTTCAGCCTCGTGTCCACTTTTTGCACATGTGCGCTTTCACACCATACAGGTGCACAGTATTCAGCTGCAGAGTACACGAGACTAATTGCCGTCGTCCGGAGGACATCAGCTGAAGCACCCCAGGAAGTACCGGTTAGCTTGTGCAAGATGTAGTTTCGTGTAGCCAACTTCAGCGAGGTTTTGTAGATATGCTCTTTATATGTTAAAGATCTATCTAGGGTGACGCCGAGATATTTTGGGAGGGCATTATACCTTAGGGTTTGATCTTGAAATTTAACAACAGGATGGTACTCTGCTAGCTTGTTGTTGAGGTGGAAACATGAAACCTCTGTTTTGCTGAGGCTTGGTATGAGTCTCCACGAGGAAAAGAAATCGGACAGAGATTCAAGGTCCTTTGACAAAATCTCTTCCGCTTCTCCAAATCCACGGCTCCGGGCTACTAACGCGATATCGTCGGCGTAAATGAACTTTCTTGCTATAGTTTCAGGTAAGTCGTGAATGTACAGGTTGAATAATATGGGAGCAAGTACCGACCCCTGTGGCAGGCCGTTGTTCAATTTCCTACGCTTACTTTTAGTATCCCCCAGGTATACCTCGAATTGCCTCTCACTTAACATATTTGATACAAGAGCTGCTATTTCTTTGCAGGGTATGACAGAAAGAAGTTTGAAAATGAGCCCATGTCTCCACAAGCCGATCATTAATATCATCCGATACAATATCGGTCTCGGCTTCGACACTGGGGCCTGTTACACGGTCACTATTATCACGCGATCCAGTTAATAATACTGTTAAACGCATTTCAATAATATCACAATATCCTAATCTTGTGTATTTTCGTCATCGCCACTGGGTTCAGCGATCGTATTAATACTTACATACCTTGAATTGAAACAACAAAGCTAAGGATCAATATTTTATTTCGAAATCTCTTTTTTTCAAATCTTTCATTTATTGACAAATGAATATTACATGTGTGCCAAACATTGTGCCATAAATATTTTTCTGAGTGTTGGCATACTTATAATGTATTTTTGACTATTACAGAGTATATCAACGTAATACTGACGCGTGATAATATTTACTGTATAAATGGCTGCTCCAATACAGCTTCAGTACTGAGTATTGCTGATAACACTGACACACCAGTATCATAAGTAATAATAACCGTGTAACAGACCCCAATGGCTGTATCGGACCGATATTAACGGACAATGTGAACAGCACCAATGTAAAATATAGCGTGTTACACACAGCCAGCGTCTCAGAGTACCCCAGACTTTTCTTTATTTGCCTCAATGTCATCTAAACGCCAAGTCAAATAGTTTGAGGCAAATAAACGATTACCCGGTAAATTAAAGAGGTTGTTTATTGTAAGCCGCCAGACGTTTAAGACTAGTTCTCGATTTAGCAGCTGAATAAAAGCTTTTCTGTCCCCCTTGGTGAAACTCGTATAGGATCTCTAAATAAATCCTTACTCTGAGGCCAGCGTAAACGGCCAGTTGTAAACTATGACATTCAATGCCGCGTGTGTCTGAATGATTGTTAGGATTCTCTTAGTGTACAACTGGCCGCTACCGCAGGCCGCTCACAGTGTGTGACATGCTTAAACGTAAAATATCGGAGTCGGATCGACACCGATATTTTATTTTACGTATAATATGAACGTGGCGTTAAGGAAAAAACAAAACGCCACTAAACTGTCAAAAGTGTCAAACTCATGTGGAATGTGGATTGCAGTGGGTTGCAGGAACATAGATTTATTTATTGGAAATAAAATTAATATTAAAATCATATCGTTTGAATGTTTTCAAATTTGACATATAAAGGAAAGGAACGCTATCTTTAGTATTTTTGTACTAATCTTCCCGTCTCTGAGAAAGAAGGTTATTGTTATTAATTATGTTGCAACCAGTGATGCATGTTTTGAAACAGAAAAATATTATTCTAGCCTCCGGTTCCCCTAGGCGAAAAGAGCTAATAGAAAACATAGTAAGTATCATAATTTCGTTTGTCTTATTTTATATGAAAAAGCGAATTTTTATGGAACTTAACTTGTTTTAGGGATTAAAAGTAGAGTTGTGTCCATCTTTATTTGAAGAGAACCTTGACCTGAAGAGTTTTAAGAGTTTCTCAGAGTTTGTGGAAGAGACCGCGCTGCAGAAGGTTCTAGAAGTGGAGATTAGACTAAAGAGCCAGGGACAGGCACCGGATATAGTGATAGGGGCAGATACCATGGTGACTATGGATGGAGAGATGTTCGGGAAACCAACGTCGGAGGCGGACGCGTTCCAAATATTGTCAAGGTTGTTAGTTTGTTAGTTTCGCCTAACTTTTATTTGTTCTGTAATTACCTCAGAGTAACCAGAGTTGTCAAATAATAATACCGCTAAGAGTGAGAAGATCATATACTAAATTGAATAAGAGCAACAGAGAGGGTTATATCATTTGTTGTCCTTGTCATTTTTCTGCTTTTCTTTATTTGCCTCAATATCATCTAAATGTCAAGACATATAGTTTGAGGCAAATAAATGATTACCCAGCCAAATTAAAGAGGTTATTTATTGTAAGCCACCAGACGTTTTAGACTAGTTCTCGATTTAGCTGCATAAGAGCTTCTCTGTCCCCCTTGGAGAAACTCGTATAGGGTCTCTGTAGAAATCCTTACTCTGAGGTAGTTACATTACCTTAAAACTATGTTTTTTTTTGCTTTATGTCCAGTGGTATTGTTTTTTGAGGATACAGACTATCTACTTTAAGATAAAATTTGCTGTAAGTTCCTTTTGTTTGTCTATGTATGTTTTTTCCCTAATAAAAAAAACGGGGGAGAGGGAAAGGGGCAAAACAGAAATTTAAACCTATAAATAATAAATAAATAATAATAAATAATAATGTTTATTGCAGAAAATGGGTACAAACAAGGTGGTATACATATATTATTTACAGTGCGCCAAATTCGGCTTGGGTAAGCATGCAACAAATAGGTAACTTTATTTTCTTCATAAATGAAAATTATGAAGCAAGATGAAGTGATCACTTCTTCTAAACAATTAAACTATTTCCATAAAGCTTATCTATTTCTAGTTTTCGAGTTTAGAAACTCTTTTACGGAGTATACACACAGTTCACAAAGCCACCAAAAAAGTTTTTTTTTAAATATTTTAATGGGAAGTTCCTTTATGTCTCTGGGAAGTTTGTTGTATAGCTTGATACACATAAAGTAGGGGCTGCGAGTGGTGTGTTTAAGTCGAGTTTTAGGCACAAATAATAAATCCCTCTGTCTAGATATGCGGTTCTTGTACATTAATACATCACAATTTTTTTTAAAATACTTTTGGTTAACATGCACAAAAATTGCTGTTTCATAGATATATAAGGATGGTAGTGACATTAGCTTATGGCGTTTAAAAATGGGTTTACATGAATCAAGAGGCCCTAATGCGAAAATGGCCCTTATACATCTTTTCTGCATTACGAAAGCTTTTGGCATATCTGTGGAGGTCCCCCATATAACGAGACCGTAGCGGAGGACGGACATTACATGGCCGTGGTATGCTGTGAGGGCAGCTTCCAGTGATACCGTTTCACGTAGTTGTCGCAATGGGTAAATAAATCTATTTATTTTAGTGCATACATTTTCCACTTGTGCTTTGAAATCACAGAATTCATCAATATATATGCCTAGGAATTTAGAATGCGTATCCTTCTCTACAGGATCGCCTTTGTACGTAATATCTAGGTTTTTGTGTTTGCCTCTGTGAGTAAGGAATTGTACAAGTATAGTTTTACTTATATTTATTGAAAGGTTATTCCTTTCTAGCCACTGAATCGTGTTTCGTAAAGTATGGTTTATTTCTTGCTCGTAAGTTTTGTCATTTGTGCATGGGATTACAATTGATGTATCGTCCGCAAACAATACAGAGGAGTAAGTTGTTACTTTTGGAAGGTCGTTTATATAAAAGGAAAATAGTAAAGGTGACAGTACACTTCCTTGAGGAACCCCAAATCTATTTATTTTATACTCGGATTTGTAACTAGCTATAGCGGTCCCTTCTTCTCTTATAATTTCCGTACATTGAGACCTCTGATTTAAAAAGGAATGTAACCAGCTATGTACGTTTCCCCTCACACCGTATAGTTCTAGTTTATCTAGAAGCCTTTTGTGACAAACTAAATCAAAGGCTTTGGACATGTCTAGAAAGAGAACGCTTACTGACTGCCCTATATCTATATAGTGGAAAATATCTTTAAGCAGTGTAAATGCGGCAGTTGTTGTAGATTTATGCTTAATGAAACCATGTTGATTTTCATTTAAAAGAGAGTATTTATTGGCAAAATTTGCTAGTCTTTGAAATACTACTTTTTCAAAAACTTTCGAAATAACAGGGATTAGCGCTATTGGTCTGTAATTGCCTACATCATTTCTCTTCCCGTTTTTATATACGGGTTTAATGGTAGACTTTTTTAGACTATTGGGGAAAACACCTTCTTCTATCGAGAGATTTATAATATAAGATAGAGGTACGCATATTGATTTAGCACAAAGCTTTAAAATCGTTGAGTTTATTTCATCGTATCCGGATGACTTTGTATTTTTTAACTTCATAATTAGATTGTATATTGCCTCTGGTGTTGTGGGATTACAGAACATTGTAGCGGGGTGGCGAATACAATCTTGCGTTGACAGACAGTAGTTTTGATTAAATTTATTGGAAACATTGATATAGTAGTCGTTAAATAGGTTCGCAATATCGCTTGGGTTACTTATTATTTGACCATTATTTAGGATACTTTTAATTTGATTAGTCGGTCGGATACTTCCAACTTTTTTATTTATTACATCCCATGTTGCTCTACATATGTTTTTTGCTTTATAAATATAGCGGTGGTTACTTGATTTCTGGGCCGCTCTAATACACCTGCGTAGTGTTTTTGCATAGGATTTGTATTCTTCCTTATTTTCTATGGTTGGACTTACACGTGTTTTGTAGTATAACAGTCATGAGACTATGGAATTCATTAAAAGTATCGTCTGTATCGGCTTTAGTATAGACCTCCTCGTAGCAAACATTATCCATGCAGTGAATGAATTTAGCTATGTTTTCCTTACTGTAGTCTCTTTTCAGGATATGAAGTTTTTTAAAGTTGTGTATTTTATTAATTTTCAGGTGTAGAGACTGAGCACTGTGGTCTGACAGTCCTAAGTCGTGTGTATAGCTCTTAACTCTTGATATATTGGAAATAATATGGTCAATACATGTCTGGCTTGTGCTTGTAATACGAGTGGCTACATTTATATGATTGACTAGACTATAATTTGTTAATAGCTGTTTATGGACCCGGGTATGTCCTAAAACTACGACCAAGACCACCGGAGGATGGGCAGCAGCATCCCTGGAGTGCGGTGGAGATACTGCGATCGCCAACCCGCATGCCAAGCGTGGCGATTATGGCAATTACCCCTCATGACATACACAAACAGGCCACGGCCCCGAGGTTCCGGCGACCCCCGGTACCCTGGTTCTGGTAGCGGCCAGGGTACTAGCGGGGTCAGGGGTGCGAAGAATCTCCGGTTAAGATCCGGCTACCACCACCGACGACTTCTGGTCCTGGCAACATACAACACACGAACACTGCGGACCGACGAAAAGATAGCGGAACTGGAGGAAGGATTGAGCAAGTTGCGTTGGGATATCGTAGGGTTATCTGAAGTCCGAAGAGAGGGGGAGGACACGATAACCCTGAAGTCCGGCAACTTGCTCTATTTCCGGGAGGGCGACCAACAGTCCCAGGGAGGTGTCGGGTTTATCGTCCACAAATCCCTCGTGAACAACGTGGTGAAGATCGAGAGTGTGTCGGCTAGGGTGGCGTACCTTATACTCAGAGTATCCGAGAGGTACTCGTTGACGGTCATACAGGTGTACGCGCCGACCTCGGCACACTCCGACGACGAGGTGGAGACTATGTATGAGGATATATCAAAGGTCATGCATAGTTCCAAAACCTACTTCACCGTTGTTATGGGGGATTTCAACGCAAAACTGGACAAGAGAGACGGCGAAGAGCCGAGAGTGGGGCAATTTGGAGTTGGAAGTCAGAACCACCGGGGCCAACTACTGGCTGGTTTCTTGGAGAAGGAGGGACTCTACATGATGAACTTCTTCTTCAAGAAACGCGAGCACAGGAAGTGGACCTGGATGAGTCCCGACGGTGCAACAAAAAACGAGATTGACTTCATCATGTCGACGAAGAGGCATATATTCAATGATGTCTCTGTGATCAATGCGGTTAAAACCGGAAGTGATCATCGTTTGGTAAGAGGCACATTGAATATATGCGTCAAGCTAGAGCGCTCTCGACTGATGAAGTCCACGCTCCGTCCAGCAGCAGTCCAAATCCAAAACCCCGAAAGCTTTCAGCTGGAACTCCAAAACCGTTTCGATTGTCTAGGCGGCGATGTGGACGAATTCAACGACGGGTTTGTGGAAGCTGTCCATAGCATTGGGTCTAAGTTCTTTAAGGCCCAACGAACTCAAAGAGCCAAAAGGCTCTCTATCTCCACTCAGAGGCTCATCGAGGAAAGGAATGAGATGATTCTGCAGTCTTCAGCCGATGCGAAATTATACAGGCAGCTCAATAAACAGATCTCTAAGTCCCTTACCCGCGATCTGCGCCAATTCAATACAAATCGGATTGAAGAGGCCATCGAGCAGAATAAGGGCTCTAAAGTTTTCTCAAGAGATCTGTCTATTGGGCAGAGCCAGCTCGCCAGATTAAAAACTGAGGATGGTAGAATCGTTTCGTCCAAACCTGAGCTTCTGAGTGAGATAGAGTGATTTTATGGACAGCTATACACGTCAACTAGCAGACCCGAAGTTGGTCTGGCGGAAGACCCTAGAGCTAGATTAACCCGGCACTATACCGAAGATATCCCGGACATCAGCCTGTACGAGATTAGAATGGCTCTTAAGCAGCTGAAGAACAACAGGGCACCCGGTGAAGACGGAATTACAGCTGAACTCCTGAAGGCGGGTGGAAAACCGGTCCTTAGGGCCCTTCAGAAGTTGTTCGACTCCGTCTTACTGGAAGGGAAAACTCCAAAGGCATGGAACAGAGGTGTGGTGGTGCTGTTCTTCAAAAAGGGTGACAACTCCTTACTGAAGAACTACCGACCCATCTCACTTCTGAGCCATGTCTATAAGCTGTTTTCAAGAGTCATTACGAACCGTCTCGCACGCAGGCTAGATGACTTCCAGCCTCCCGAACAAGCCGGTTTCCGAAGAGGCTTTAGCACCGTAGACCACATCCATACGCTCCGTCAGGTTATACAGAAGACTGAGGAGTATAACCTGCCCCTCTGTTTAGCGTTCGTGGACTACGAGAAAGCCTTCGATTCGATCGAAACCTGGGCTGTACTACAATCTCTCCAGCGGTGCCAAGTGGACTACGTTTGTACAAGAACGCCACTATGTCAGTCCGACTCCAGGACCGGAACTCAAAGCCTATTCCGTTGCAGCGGGAAGTCAGGCAAGGAGATGTTATTTCTCCTAAACTGTTCTCCGCTGCACTGGAGGATGTTTTCAAAACTCTGGACTGGAGAAGGCTAGGCATCAACATAAACGGCGACTACCTCACTCACCTTCGGTTTGCTGACGATATAGTAGTCTTGGCTGAGACCATGGAGGATTTAAGTACAATGCTCAATGACCTCAGTGAAGCCTCCGAGCGAGTTGGTCTAAGGATGAACATGGACAAGACGAAGATCATGTCAAATGTCCATGTCGCACCAACTCCCTTAACAATCGGACACTTTACGCTCGAAGTTGTAGACGATTACGTATACCTAGGACAGACTGTCCAGTTAGGTAGGTCCAACTTCGAGAAAGAGGTTAATCGTCGAATCCGACTCGGTTGGGCAGCGTTCGGGAAGCTACGGCACATCTTTTCGTCCAATATTCCGCAGTGTCTCAAGACAAAAGTCTTTGACCAGTGTGTGTTGCCAGTGATGACATATGGCACTGAAACGTGGTCGCTTACTATGGGCCTCATAAGAAGGCTCAAAGTCACCCAAAGGGCAATGGAGAGAGCTATGTTGGGAGTTTCTCTGCGTGATCGCATCAGGAATGAGGCCATCCGCAGCAGAACCAAAGTGACCGATATAGCCCTCCGAATCGCTAAACTTAAGTGGCAGTGGGCGGGGCACATAGCACGTAGAACCGATGGCCGTTGGGGCGGAAAGGTTCTCGAGTGGCGACCACGTACCGGAAGGCGTAGCGTGGGCAGGCCCCCCACTCGGTGGACTGATGACCTGGTGAAGGTCGCGGGTGTCCGCTGGATGCGGGTGGCGCAGGACCGGTCATTGTGGAAGTCTTTGGGGGAGGCCTATGTCCAGAAGTGGACGTCTTTCGGCTGACATGATGATGATGATGATGATGATGATGAGCTGTTTATAACTTTTCGAGATTGGAGTATCATTAAGAATATTTATATTTAGGTCCCCGGATATTATAATATTTTTCTTATTATATTTACTAGTAATGTAATGGAGAAAATTGTCTAGTAAGCCCAAGAATCCATTATATTTGCATTGTGGAACTCTGTATAAACATATTACTACACAGTTTATTGGCTTAATTTCGCAGCCACAACATTCAAAGTCGTTTTCATGAGACATAGCGCTAAGGTCTAATTATTTTATAAAAGTTTTATAAAAATTTATATTATATAAAAGTTTATGACTTTTTCTTGGAAAATTTTACAGAATACATGCTAGAAAATATTATATTGCATGAATTCAGGAATAATGCATTCCAGTTCAATCGCAATACAGAATACATGCTAGAAAATATTATATTGCATGAATTCAGGAATAATGCATTCCAGTTCAATCGCAATGATATGTGTTTTTCTATTTTACTCTGGAATTTGGAAAAGTTGGGGTTTTTTAACAGAGAAACATTCAGTCTGATAGTGTCATCTATTTATTATTATTCCTTTATTTATTTTTCGTCTTAGGTTAGGTTTGTACAATGGATTTACAAAAGGTAAAATATAAAAATACACTTACAAAATATAAAAACATTATAAAAACCTAACCTAGGGTGCCGCCGGCAGCGAGGCAGGGCCTAAGCCACCGGTGGTTAGGGCGACAGAGAGAGGAACCTCCGGACTATCCGCGCCGTGTCCAGGAGTACCGCCTTCTGTATTTGACCCTTGACCCAGCCATCTAGCGAGAGTCTCTTGAGATGTTGGTCGAGACTTCGCTATTAGACCGTTCGCAGAAACGACTATCGGGACAATGATCGTCGAATCAACATCCCACATGGCGGTTACCTCGTGTGCCAAGTCTAGGTACTTGCTGACTTTGTCCTTCTCGGCCTTCACGAGGTTCTCGTCATGGGGGATGGTGATGTCGACGAGCACTGCCTGGCGCTTCGATCGATCTATCAGCACGATGTCGGGCTTATTGGCTACAATAGTCCGATCCGTGATGATAGATCGATCCCAATAGAGCGTAGCACGACCATTTTCGAGAACTGGCGCAGGTAATTATTTATAGTACGGCACTTCGAAGTCCACAAGACCGTATGAAAGAGCAAGTTGCTGGTGAATAATTCTGGCTACCAAGTTATGCCTGTGCAAGTACTCGCCGTTAGCAAGATGACCACAACCGGAAATGATATGCCTGAGTGACTCTCCGGGACGGCGGCATGCCCGACAAATGTCGACCGTACCGTCCTTCAGGATATATTTCCGGTAGTTGTTCGTCATGATAACTTCGTCCGCAATTGCACAGACAAAACCTTCGGTTTCCCCGAAGAGATCCCCGAAACGTAGCCAGTTCACCGACGCGAGCAGGTCTACGTCGGGCCCCGTAAGGGCCCTGTAGAACCGCCCGTGTAGCTCCTTACTCTTCCATTCCACCTTGCGGTCCTCGGCGCTCAGTACTTTAAATCTGCGCCAGTTCTCGTTTGCCATGGAGAGCGGGGTGAAAGATGCGTCTACCGCCACTACGTCTCGATGCATCCCACATTCGCTGTTTAGGAAATAATCACTGAGACTGCACACCTCGCGGTTGTGGAGGTCTTTGGCATTTAAAAAGCCACGACCTCCACACTTCCGCGGGATGTACAGTCTCATAACAGACGAACGTGGGTGCAACATGCGGTGTGCAGTGAGCAGTACACGCACCCTTCGATCCAGGGCATCCAGCTCAGTCTGAGTCCACCTTAGTATGCCAAAGGAGTATGTGAGCAAGGGCATAACCCAGGCGTTGAAGGCGCGCGCCTTATTGCCACCCGACAAAAAACTATTAAGTACTTTTGTCAGGCGACAGAAAAAGCGCTCCTTCACCGCCTGCTTTATGCCCTCACCCTCAATACCCAAAGCCTGTGACATACCAAGATATTTATAGGTTTCTGCTTCGGAGAGAGATCTGAGCGACATTGTCTCAGAAAGTTGTAAATTTGTTGAATTTACAACTTTCCCCCGCTGTACATGCATGACCGCACACTTATCTACACCAAATTCCATTTTGATGGCGCTACTGAAAACTTCTGTCGTTTTCAGTAGCTCCAACAGGTCCTGTCTATTTGGTGCAAATAGCTTAAGGTCATCCATGTATAGCAGATGAGAAATGACCTCACCCCCTCTCCGAAGCTGGCAGCCTAGCCCCGAATCCTGCAGCAGAGTGCTGAGCGGATTCAGCGCTAGGCAGAACCACAAGGGACTCAGACTGTCACCCTGGAAAATGCCTCGCTCAATCCTGATGGAGTCCTGCGGGCCAGAAGGGCCATCTCCTCCACCCGGTTGACGAAGGACTGTGGTCCACTGCCCCATGCAAGCACTTAAGAAGGATCTTAAAGCTGCATCAACTTTATACAGCTCCAAGATCCTCCTCAGCCATGAATGAGGCACCGAATCATAGGCCTTCTTATAGTCAATCCAGGAGGCCGAGAGGGTCCCTCTGTTCCGCCTTACTCGTTGGCAAATGGTCATGTCTATGAGGAGGAGCTCTTTAGTACCACGCGACCCAACCCTACATCCATTTTGAGCAGGGGCCAAAATGTTGTTCGTAACAATGTGCGTGTTAATTTTTGCCCTCAAAATGGATGTAAGGAGCTTGTACAGCGTAGGCAAGCACGTGATGGGTCTGTAGTTCTTCGCTTCCGTGGTACTACCGGACTTGTAGAGCAGGGAGGTAACACCAGTTGTTAAGGGAGGAGGTAGGGAACCGAGCTCGAGGGCTTGCTGGAACTGTGTTGCCAAACGTTCGTGTGAACATCGAAACCACTTCAGCCAGAAGTTGTGCAATCCATCCGGTCCCGGACTTTTTATTATTATTCCTTTATTTATTTTTCGTCTTAGGTTAGGTTTGTACAATGGATTTACAAAAGGTAAAATATAAAAATACACTTACAAAATATAAAAACATTATAAAAACCTAACCTAGGGTGCCGCCGGCAGCGAGGCAGGGCCTAAGCCACCGGTGGTTAGGGCGACAGAGAGAGGAACCTCCGGACTATCCGCGCCGTGTCCAGGAATACCGCCTTCTGTATTTGACCCTTGACCCAGCCATCTAGCGAGAGTCTCTTGAGATGTTGGTCGAGACTCTTCGCTATTAGACCGTTCGCAGAAACGACTATCGGGACAATGATCGTCGAATCAACATCCCACATGGCGGTTACCTCGTGTGCCAAGTCTAGGTACTTGCTGACTTTGTCCTTCTCGGCCTTCACGAGGTTCTCGTCATGGGGGATGGTGATGTCGACGAGCACTGCCTGGCGCTTCGATCGATCTATCAGCACGATGTCGGGCTTATTGGCTACAATAGTCCGATCCGTGATGATAGATCGATCCCAATAGAGCGTAGCACGACCATTTTCGAGAACTGGCGCAGGTAAGTATTTATAGTACGGCACTTCGAAGTCCACAAGACCGTATGAAAGAGCAAGTTGCTGGTGAATAATTCTGGCTACCAAGTTATGCCTGTGCAAGTACTCGCCGTTAGCAAGATGACCACAACCGGAAATGATATGCCTGAGTGACTCTCCGGGACGGCGGCATGCCCGACAAATGTCGACCGTACCGTCCTTCAGGATATATTTCCGGTAGTTGTTCGTCATGATAACTTCGTCCGCAATTGCACAGACAAAACCTTCGGTTTCCCCGAAGAGATCCCCGAAACGTAGCCAGTTCACCGACGCGAGCAGGTCTACGTCGGGCCCCGTAAGGGCCCTGTAGAACCGCCCGTGTAGCTCCTTACTCTTCCATTCCGCCCTGCGGTCCTCGGTGCTCAGTACTTTAAATCTGCGCCAGTTCTCGTTTGCCATGGAGAGCGGGGTGAAAGATGCGTCTACTGCCACTACGTCTCGATGCATCCCACATTCGCTGTTTAGGAAATAATCACTGAGACTGCACACCTCGCGGTTGTGGAGGTCTTTGGCATTTAAAAAGCCACGACCCCCACACTTCCGCGGGATGTACAGTCTCATAACAGACGAACGTGGGTGCAACATGCGGTGTGCAGTGAGCAGTACACGCACCCTTCGATCCAGGGCATCCAGCTCAGTTTGAGTCCACCTTAGTATGCCAAAGGAGTATGTGAGCAAGGGCATAACCCAGGCGTTGAAGGCGCGCGCCTTATTGCCACCCGACAAAAAACTATTAAGTACTTTTGTCAGGCGACAGAAAAAGCGCTCCTTCACCGCCTGCTTTATGCCCTCACCCTCAGTACCCAAAGCCTGTGACATACCAAGATATTTATAGGTTTCTGCTTCGGAGAGAGATCTGAGCGACATTGTCTCAGAAAGTTGTAAATTTGTTGAATTTACAACTTTCCCCCGCTGTACATGCATGACCGCACACTTATCTACACCAAATTCCATTTTGATGGCGCTACTGAAAACTTCTGTCGTTTTCAGTAGCTCCAACAGGTCCTGTCTATTTGGTGCAAATAGCTTAAGGTCATCCATGTATAGCAGATGAGAAATGACCTCACCCCCTCTCCGAAGCTGGCAACCTAGCCCCGAATCCTGCAGCAGAGTGCTGAGCGGATTCAGCGCTAGGCAGAACCACAAGGGACTCAGACTGTCACCCTGGAAAATGCCTCGCTCAATCCTGATGGAGTCCTGCGGGCCAGAAGGGCCATCTCCTCCACCCGGTTGACGAATGACTGTGGTCCACTGCCCCATGCAAGCACTTAAGAAGGATCTTAAAGCTGCATCAACTTTATACAGCTCTAAGATCCTCCTCAGCCATGAATGAGGCACCGAATCATAGGCCTTCTTATAGTCAATCCAGGAGGCCGAGAGGGTCCCTCTGTTCCGCCGTACTCGTTGGCAAATGGTCATGTCTATGAGGAGGAGCTCTTTAGTACCACGCGACCCAACCCTACATCCATTTTGAGCAGGGGCCAAAATGTTGTTTGTAACAATGTGCGTGTTAATTTTTGCCCTCAAAATGGATGTAAGGAGCTTGTACAGCGTAGGCAAGCACGTGATGGGTCTGTAGTTCTTCGCTTCCGTGGTACTACCGGACTTGTAGAGCAGGGAGGTAACACCAGTTGTTAAGGGAGGAGGTAGGGAACCGAGCTCGAGGGCTTGCTGGAACTGTGTTGCCAAACGTTCGTGTGAACATCGAAACCACTTCAGCCAGAAGTTGTGCAATCCATCCGGTCCCGGACTTTTCCAGTTCGGAGCCGTACGGATGGCACAACTTACGTCTTCGGGGCTGATGGTAACAGACCCCATGGGTTCGATGGATTCACAGTCACGTTCGACAACACCGATCCAGGCACCCTCAGTGTGTTCGACAGGCACCGACCAGATACTACGCCAAAAGTTAACCATGGCAGTAGCATCCGGTCGCTGACCGTCGCACACACGATGGTCGGTTCCCTCCCACTTCCGGTATACCTTCCTTTGGTCACTCTGGAAAAGGCGATTCTGCTGGTATCGGTCCACACGCTCTCTGTAGCGGCGAATACGGCTTGCCCATGCATAGACTTTCTGCTTCAGAAAGTCAATTCGTTCCGTGACACAGGCCATGTAGTCACGGGGTCTGACACCAGTCCCCGCGAAGGCCTGGTTCACGAAACGCATGACTCGGGGGCGGTTATTGCCCCCCCTGAAGCAGATCAGCTTTGCGATGAGAGTCCTAAACGTATTGATACGCCGCTCAATTCGTACTTGCCAGGCAGGAATTTTGTCTTAGACAGAAAGCTGTCACTGATCCACAAAGTACAATATATAGACTGCACTGATCTAAATCAGAGTTCACTTAGCACTTCTACACCCTGTTTAGATCATAGATTGTCAAGTTTATTTCCATATTTTTGTGTCTCATTCGAATTTCGAATATTGTCATACTTGACATTAAGTTTTGCTTAACTCCATGTTAACTCTTAAGGCCTTTTTGCATTCATTCTTGGTGATATGATGAAATATTTTGTATGAAAAAAAGTATTTTTTTTTTAAATGATGAAAAACTAAATATGCTACATCATTTCTATGAGTATACACAGATATATGCCTGAAGGAACAGAAAGCAATGAAAACATCCTGTATACCACATCAGCCCTAGGACGTCCACTGCTGGACATAGGCCTCCCCCAATTTCATGGAGGGTAAATGCCATAATCACCACGCTTGGCATGCGGGTTGGTGATCGCAGTATCTCTAGGAATGCTGCTGCCCATTCCCCGGGGTGGTCTTGGTCGTAGTTTAGACATACCCGGGTCCATATCCTGTATACCAGTACTATTAAAATGTATTCTCATAGCTATATTTATTTAAATTGCAGGTTGTCAGGCCGAGGGCACACAGTATACACAGGTGTGGTGGTGAAGGCACATGACAAAACTGTCAAGTTTACTGAAAAAACTGATGTCATATTCGGCAAGATGAATGACGAACAAATAAAGGGATACATCGCTACAGGAGAGCCTATGTTAGTTCGTTAGTCTCATAATTTTATATACATTGTTTTTTTTTAATACCACGTCGGTGGCAAACAAGTGTACGGCCCGTCTGATGGTAAGCGGTCACCGCAGCCGATGGACGCTTGCAACTCCAGAGGTGTCACATGTGCGTTGCCGACCTTTTAATTTTTTTTACATATTTTACTGAAGTACCCAATACTGTAGTCCCTTGGGAAAACTTCAGCAGTAGCTCGTTTCACAACTGGTGCGTCTGAGGGAGCAAATCCCTCTGAAACCGTACCGTAAGTGACCATTTAGGTTCTAAGGTGTGAGGATGAATGCCCTGCCGACGGTGAGCGATGCGATGGTAGAAAGCGGCCGTGGGCATCATGTCGAACAGTTCTTCGGAGCACAACCCATTATACAAGCGATAGAACACGCACAAGGAGGCAAAGTTTCTCGTTAAACTTAACGGCTGAATATCGCTCGACGTTCAATATACCCTGCCGACGGCGAGCGGTGCGATGTAGTGAAACTCGCATAAGAATCTTGTACGTGCGTACGTAAGGCTTAAATCACGAAACGCAGAGAGCGGGCGCGGCGCGGTGCGGCACGGGTGCGGTTTAACATTTTTGATCCTTCCGAAACTGTCGACTGCCGATTATTGCTTCATATGTACACTACTACTACACACGCCGCCTGCGTTCTACCGAATACCGCGCGGTTTTTTATTTATTTATTTATTTATTTATTTACTTACTAACCAACTTACATTGACAGATAAACCAAACATGCAAGTTGTAGGTTACAATTAGGTACAATACTTATTACTAATTACTAACTTTGGTGCGACGTACCCTCGACCGCGGTCGCTTCACTGCTAAACCGCCGTTTCATCTAATAATGCACACATTTTTTTCCTTTTTATTTTAGAATGTTTTTTTTTTTGCTTTGTATAGCGCTAGTACCGATGCCTATACCCACGATTTTTTTTTTATTATGTCAATTTAAGGGTTAATTTTATTCTGTCCAGGGACAAAGCGGGCGGCTACGGGATCCAGGGCGTGGGCGGGACGTTTGTAGAGAGGGTGGAGGGAGACTACTTTACTGTGGTGGGCCTCCCACTCTACCGGCTGTGCGCTGTGCTCTATGACATGCATAAGGACTTATAGTGGCTCTAAGATACGGCGGTTTTTTTTTCAAATTTTAAAATTGACTATAAAATAATCTCTACCATAGACGAACAGAATTTTAATATATATCCTCTTTGTCTATACTAAATATATATATATATATATATACTTATCCATACTATATTATAAATGCGAAAGTAACTCTGTCTGTCTGTCCTGTTACCTCTTCACGCTTAAACCGATTTGGATGAAATTTGGTATAGAGATAGTTTGAGTCCCGGGAAAGGACTTAATGGGTGAAAAGGGGGGTAGAAGTTTGTATGGGCGAGCGATATTTAAGCCCGCGCTTACCATAATTTAATAGCATTTTTTTTATGATAGACTGACCAGCGATTGGCCTTAGTCTCACCAGATGGAAAGCGATGACAAGGCCTAAGATGTTGCTCACTGATTCAGTAATAGCCTATTCACTCTTGTCTTGAAGAGAGCCAGATTGTATGTATCAGGAAATACAGACGGCGGCAGTAAATTCCAGTCCTTAGCTGTTCGCATTAAGAAAGAAGAAGCAAATCGCCTCGTGTGAATAAATGGTAGGCTGCCAACGTAAGGATGCAACCGCTCACCACGTCTGGACGCCCGGTGATGGAACGGGGAGGGCGGAACTAAGTCATGTAATTCCTGTGCACACTCTCTAAAATGTATCCGATAGAACACAGACAAAAAAAGCGACTCGACGGCGGTGTTCAAAGCTCTGTTACTTAGATTCAACCTTATTTCTCTAAGGTGGTAACAAGTTCCACGCGGACGGAGTCGCGGGCAATAGGTATTAATATATAAATGTCTGTTGAGTCAATAATGTCGAGTGCTCACATATTTACGACTTTTACGAGCCCTGTTCGTTATGTCACAATGCCAGCTAGGATTTATTTTATAAAATATGTTTATACATAAATTAAGCTTGCAACGCACAGCGCTCGGCGCAGCGTCGTTGCGGGGTGGAGGCGGTTTTGCGGTAAAGCGACCGCGGTCCGGGGGACGTCGCACCAAAAAACCGCGCGGTAGAGCGGAGGCGGCGCGTGTGACATATGAAGCAGTAATCGACAGTCGACAGTTTCGGAAAGATCAAAAATGCAAAACCGCACCGCGCCGCGCCCGCTCCGTGTGTTTGAAGGTTTAGGCCGCTATGCAATTTCAAATTCCAAAGTGTCGCCTGTGATAATGTTCTTAATAGTTTTTACACCACACCTTGCCAAAAAGCAAGCTGCGCTGCGCTGCGCGTCCGGAAAAACCCGCTTTTTGGTCAAGTGGTGACGTAAAATTGTGTACAAAACACGGGTCGTAAAACAGAAAGCCCTCTCTCGCATATTTATGACCTTCGCCTGCGGCTCGGGCCTCAAACATCTGCGATATCGGCCTTTCTTTGTTTTACAACCCTTGTATCGTTAATACCTATTCTGTAAAATTATGTATTGTATATTATTTGTTTTTGTTTTATAAGTAGAGTAGAATAAGAAATTAAAATAATCTCTTAGACTTTCGGTACTTTATTTATACAGTGTAGGACACTGTATGGTTATTCCTGTAGCTGTCACCTGCTGCTAGGGAATGCAATTCCGCACGATAATTCCGATCCCGGTATCGCGGGATTGAAGATTCTCAATCCCGCGGGACCCCGCAGGGTAAATAAATAACTCAACAACATAAACACTAACAACACAACAACAAACATTTATAATTTTATATATTCGCTTGTGTTATTTTATTATCTTGTAACAAGGACATACTTAAATATGTCTTACGCTCTACAGAAATAAACACAACGCTCTTCAGTTATGGCGTTATTCTCTGGTATCGTTATCTGGTAATAAAAATGTCTTCATTTAAAATTGATGTTGTTTAATAATACTGTTGGCGACATCTACCGGCGCACCGCGTCACATCACCAACCAACCAGTGGCGCCATCTGGGATCTGCCGCAGTACTACAAATACCTACTGCATACCTACCAGGAGGGGGTAGATTCGAGAGCGAAAAAGACTCCAGCACGTGGCGGCGCGCTCTCTTGCATTCCAAACGCCAGCGAAGAAACTACTACTCAGTTTAAGTGCCTGTAACTGTCTGCAGTTGTTCGGTATCGTTCCAAGATTATCATAATGATTATCCATTTGCATAAATATATTTTCTAATCACAGTAATGCTATTCTCACATGTTGTGAACATAATTTAAAATGTCGATTACATTGGATTATTGTTTGATTTGTAAATGAGTAAAGGCGACTAATAAAAACTTATTCTCTGTGTCTTATATTTATTTTTATTCTAGATAGTCACCCAGTCATAGTTTACAATACATTGTTTGATTTCATCATCATCCTCATATCAGCGGCAGAACGTCCACTGCTGGACATAGGCCTTCCCCAAACAGTGCTGCAATGACCGGTCCTGCGCCACCCGCATCCAGCAGACTCCCGCGAACAGCTCATCAGTCCCCCTTGTGGGCCTACCCACGCTGCCCCCCGCGGTACGTGGTCGCCACTCGAGAACCTTTCCGCACCAACGGCCATTTGTTCTACACTACCGTCAGAACACAAAATATGCAAATAATCAACATTGGTTGATTATCCACTCAATATTGATTCATCTGTCCGCAGTACTCTCAACCAGTTTGCTAAAGTCCAATCCTTGTGAGAAATAGCCCATTGCAATCTTTTTGCCTTGTTTGGTTTGCGTAATAATTTATGAAAATTAAACTAAAAATTGTGTTTGGTCCTAAACTTTTTGACGGTAGTGTACGTACAATGCGCCTTGCCTACTGCCACTTTAAGGAATCCGCAGGACGCTCAGCAGTTCTCCATACAAACGTAGTTTCGCTCTCATTTTAAAACGGCATGCTGGAATAACATGAAACTTTGTATACACAATGGGATCCGGTTTATGTGGAACGGAAATTAGTCTCTGTTGCTTGAAATTATAATGGTTAAAAAATACAGCGATTATTAAGTTTTTCATACGAGACGTAAAAAAACTCAAAAACCCGCTGTAGTTTTTTTCTATTACAATTTCTAGCAACAGAAACTAATTTTTGACCTAGATATGGCGGCTCCCATTGTGCATAAAAGTTTCATGTTATTTCAGCACGGCGTTTTAAAATGAGAACGAAAACTTGTATGGAGAATCGAGTTCAGCCGAGCGTGCGGGGAATCAGGATGACGACATCGGGTGATTCCATTCATAAACGCAACGCAACGCAGCAGCGTGGCCCGGCTTGTTTTGATTTGGCCGAGCTAAAAACGGAAAATATGTGGTTTTAGGGTTTCGTACCAAAATGGTAAAAAAGGAACCCTTATGGTGCCGCTTTGTCTGTCTGTTCGTCACATAAATATCTCAAGAACTATTTATCACAAAGTACAATATATATACTGAGATAGAGATACCAGTGAAATACTCCACATGGATCGTAGCGCCGTTGTGTATTTAGTAAGAACTAACGGCACGACCGCTGCATCCCTGTCACTTCAATATGCAAGTGCGATAGAGATAGCACCCAGTGACATCTGGTACAAACAAGTTAAACTAACATTTCCATAGAAAAATTCGTACTTCGAGCTGAAAGGCCCCTGCTATTTATGCTGTCGATTTGAAATTTGGAATAGTTACCTATACACAAGGCCAACCCACATGCATGGAACATGTGTTTTATACTAAGTTTCTAGGGGATGACAGCTACGGTACCATAGTTAACCTTGATGGGTCTGTATCATTACATTTGTGCACCCCTAACAGGAAAGGTCGCGCCTGCGTCATTGTTAAGGTCACATTTTATAGGCCACAAGCCACAAACTTGGGGAGTGTCCGTCACTAGCCGTTTTGCCAGGGCTCGGAAACCGGTATTCTGTCCATACAAAAATACCGGTATTTTTTTAGTTCTTATCGTTCTTTCGTCTACTATTTCATGTTTAATCAGGCAATCTAACAATATGAAGTAATAACCCAAATACATTATTGAGTCCTACATAAAGAGCATAAACTAATTAAAATTTTTGGCTATTTCAGGATTTTGAGATTAACCGGTTCCGAACCCTGCGTTTTGCATTTGCGCATGCGTACGTACTTTATAAATATGTTTACAGTTTGGCATCTTATTGTTTGGACCTAAGGTTGAAAGTGACACGCTGATCAGTACTTTCAAACAAAACTGGGAAAACACTTTATCCTAACCTCAACTAGTTAAATAATTCAGAAATGTGCCGGGCCATACTTTTTAATGAAGGTTGAAGTTATTTATTCTTACATTTAGGCATATTATAATCGGAAAATAAGCCTCTGCCACGGGAAGAACCGACCGGCGTAAAAAACTCAGCGAGGTATCATTTTTTTCAAAACTATAATAGGTACCTACATATTTCGTCCAATCAAGGTGGGTGTCTATGGTAGGTAAGTCCTAATAAGAATAATTCGCTCACTAATTTGATGTTTAGGTCCTGTATAGTGAAGTCATGTCTGTCGGTCGTTTTTTGATGAGGTCTAAATTGCATTAGGTATATTTGTTTTGTTTAAATGTTGAGGCAGGGTACACCGTTGAGGACTAGATTATGATCACGTAACCATTCAGAGATGTTAGTTTAGGTTTCTGTTATAATATATATATATATAAATTGCCTATGTCCTGAGTCCTGACTGACTCATTAATTCACTCATAAACGCACAGCCGAAACTACGGGGGCTAGAGTTGAAATTTTCACTATAATTCAGGTTAATGGCGTAGACGACCAATAAGAAGGGGTTTTCAAAAATTCAAATCCTAAGGGGGTGCAATGGGGGTTGAAAGATTGTATGGGGATGGAGTAAAATTTTAGGTAAGAGACTTAAAACTTTGTGTATGGACTCCTTATTATAATACAAGAAAAGTAATTTTAGCGTTTTGGAAAAATCCACCTCTAAGCGGGTTAAATAAGGGTGCAAAGTTTGTATGGGGGTGGAGTAAAATTTTAGGTGAGGGACTTGAAACTTTGTGTATATACTCCTTATTACAATACAAGAAAAAGGATTTTAGAGTTTTGGAAAAACCCACCCCTAAGCGGGTTAAATAGGGGCGCAAATTCCTGACTATCTGATTTAATTAACGCCCAGCCCTAACCGTTTGACCTAGAAAGCTAAATTTTTCACAGTAGGATGTTTATATGACGTAAGTAACCATTAAGAAGAGATTTTTAGAAATTCAAATCCTAAGGGGTAAATTTGGGGTTGAAAAATTTGTATGGAGATCGTGTGATTTTTAATTAAAGTAAAAGTGTAAGATTTTGTACAAAGACGTTTCATCTAAAGATATGGAAAGGACTTTCGCTGTGTTTCGAAATTCACCCCCTAAATGCGTAAAATTGGGGTCGAAAGTTTGCAGCGAAAACATGGAATTCATTGAATAAGAAGTCTAATATTCATTATACACATTCCTCATGAAGAAGCTAGAAAACTAATTTCAGCGTTACAATTAAGATTTTATATAGGAAACTCCCGTGAGTTTGAGACATATTAAATATAATGAAACGGGTCACTCACGTCTTAAAGGTCGAATATCGCTCGACATGTTCCAGACCGGTTCGCGGTCCTTAATCATGAGCACCTGTCGCGGCGGCGGTTTTCTTAGCACGCGTGCCCGTGCCCTATCCGCTCGGTTGCTCAACGCGGGTGGAGGCGGCGGCGGCGAGAATCTACCCTCGTTTTCTTCACAATTAAGGACCGCGAACCGGTCTGAAACATGTCGAGCGATATTCGACCTTTAAGACGTAAGTGACCCGTTTCATTATATTTAATATGTTACAATTAAGATGTTTATAATAACTCTGTACAGACAAAAATTATATAAGAGGTACCCTCGACCACTTCTCCAAGACACTCAGATATATTCCATAAAGGAGGAGATGTCTAACTGACGGTGATCACAGAATAAAGTTGGACTATCGCTGTGTAATGCCTTGCAATCCTGTGCTGTCACGTACTTTCATTGCTAATGTACAGTTATGCAACTCTGCTAAAGATATCAAATACACCAAGTACCTATGTGAACTAGGGTGATCGGGCGGCTTTGACTCCCGAAAATGAGAATAATGAGATACTTAAAAAATTATGAAAGCGGCCAATACATACCTAAGTAGCTCCGAAGCTGTTTGGGAGGATCTTGAAGTTTCCCATTCATGAAATGTTTCCTCTTGTACGGTACGACACCTCTTGTTCAACGAACATCTCAGAAAAGATAAACATTAAACAGTCCACCTTAGACTACGTTACTGGCTTTCTTTGAAATGCACCCGAAAGCATAACTGCTACTAAATTTTAGATATATTTATTATCAATAAGAAAAAACACAAAAATAAATGATTACTAGAAATAAGTTAAACTACTTATAACTACCGACTTATAAAGAAGGAAGTGCTACAATAAAAAATAATTCTAACTATAGTTTTTTATTTTTATTTATTTTATTTATTTATTTATTTACAAAATATATATATCACTTACAGATGTACCAAAGCGTGATATATATTACAAAAAACAAAAATATTTACAAAAATAACACAAACAAACACAACAACAAACAAACAAAATACTTACAAACTACATAATAATAATTACGAGAAACTTAAATGCTTACATGCGACATCTGTGAATTCAGTCAGAGTGCAGTTAAATAGGTCAGTTTTGGTAGAAATTTCATTGAGCATGTTTATGGCCCTAACAAGGGGTGCATTGGCGAGTAAGTTGGTGCGCGCGGTCGGGCGCGCGAGCAGGCGCGGCGCGCGCCGCCGCGGCCCGCTCGGCACCGCCAGCCCGAGCAACTCCAGCACTCTAGGGTTATGCAGCTTTCCCCGTAATACCCTAAATATATATGTGGCCAGCGCTACATTTCTTCTTACTTCTAACTTGACATACCCTACCATACCTAATACGAAAAGTGTTGGGTACATTAGGGGGTAAAATGGATATACCCCGTATTGTTTGAAATACAGATGCCTGACAAATTTATTTTGTATTTTCTCGAGCATCTGGACGTATTTCTTTTCGTGCGGATTCCATATAATTGCCCCACTCTCTAGCCTGCTTCTCACTAAGGCGTTATACAGAGCTTTTACGGCTGCGGTATTATAAAAATTCTTAGTCTGGCGCAATATGAAACCTAAGTTTCTGAAAGCTTTTTTACAAATTTCTACTATGTGTTTCCGGAAACACAGATCAGATTCAACATGTAGTCCCAAGTCCCGCACCGCTGACACGCGCGCGGCCGGCTGCCCATCTACATTATAAGCGTGATGCAACGGAGTAAGTGCTTTGCTGTAAGAAATTATATTACATTTAGATAAATTGAAATACAATTTATTTACATGACTCCAATTCACAACCCTGTCAATGTCGCTTTGCAATCGTTCACAGTCACAACTATTATTGACTTTTAGTAGTAGTTTCAGGTCATCTGCGAAAAGTATGCAAGTAGCATGCTCGACAATTTCAGGAAGATCATTGATCATTAGAGTGAAATTTAACGGCCCCAAGTTGCTCCCCTGACTTACTCCCGAGAGCGTCCGATAGCAGTCCGAAATATAACCTCAATAATCGACATATTGCTTCCGGTTCTTCAGGTAATTTGCAAAGAAATTAAGAAGTCGTGGAGTGAAACCGACCTCGGCTAGTTTCATCAGTAATATGTCGTTATCAACGGTATCAAACGCCTTTTTAAAGTCGAGGTACGCAACATCGACCTGTCCGCCCAGACGGTCCACCTCCGGCGCCGCATAGTTCATGAAGCACAGGAGATTGCTCTCTGTGCTGCGGCCCGGCCGAAAGCCGTGTTGCGCATCGCTCAACCGCCCATTGACCTGAGGAAATATTGCGGCGTGTATCACTGATTCGAAAACCTTGGCAAACGTCGATAGGACTGCCACCGGACGGAAACCAGTCACGTCTGTTCCGGGCCCTCCTTTCGGTACAGGCGTTACCCTTGTTGTCTTCCAGCATTCTGGATAAACGCTTTTGTCGAGGCATAAATTAAATATATGTAAGAGGGGCTCCGCAAACAGAAGCCTGCAGTCCTTAACGACGTAAGGTGGTATGCCGTCAGGGCCGGCGGACCGCTTTGGTTTGAGCCGCCGGAGCGCATCCTGCACATCACGCAGTTGCAAACGCGCCACATGCACACGCGCGCTCGGATCCGCGGCGCCCACCGCCGCCGCTGCCGCCGCCGCCGCGTCCTCGTCGAGACGAGGCTCGATGTCGCTGTATACGGACTGGAAGTAATTTGCGAGTTCTTGAGCACATTGCTCTTGTCTAAGTATTTGGCCGTTCTTCGATATATTGCACGTATTGGGACCAGAGCGTCGAGTTTTAGCGAAACCCCAGAATGACGCAGGATCATGTGCAAATTGATCTTGTAAACGTTCTTGGTATTTCTCATATGCACTAGTAATACTTTGTTGTAAATATTATGCTATTGGTGTTATGGCATTTACCCCCCATGAAATTGGGGGAGGCCTATGTCCAGCAGTGGTGGTTGTAAATTTCTACATAATAACATTAATAACTACGATTTCTTTCGCATTACCAGAATGGATGTGTGTGCGTATGTGAGTTGTTTTTAGTTATTGTTAACTTGGTATGTCCTTTTAAACGACAACAACATAGGCTACGGTTTATTGTTCTGCGCGTGCGAAGCCGCGGGAAAATGCTAGTATATCTATATCAAAATAATCGTTCGAGTTATTATTGAGGCTAAACAGGAAAGAGATATCGGCGAATATGTATTTTAAGTATATAAAATTACAGTACTTATCACAGTAGGTGCAGGGATTGCGAGAGGACAAACTCACGCCGAAATGTCGAATGGTAAGATTTTGTTTCAGTCTTGTATATCAATCAATAGCTATACCTAGTCGAATTTACTTAAAAATACTACTTGGACAGTAAAATCGCTTCTGGACGGACTGCTTTTGACACAAATCGGTCAATTCAAATGATTTTAAGTATATATCTAAGTATGCATATTGCTGTTTTATCCATATCTATAACGGAGAAGATTAATATTAGGTATCTAAAAGTGATAAGACCGTATGTTCTTACATAGTTTATTTCGTGCTGTTCCTATGAATAAATGTATAGTGGTGAAGACTAATTATTGTGTCATCGAATAAGCTGGCCGGGAGTGTATTTAAATCTTTTTTTTAGTTCCTGAGGCCATGGATGTAGACGAGGGACCCATCAGAAGTCGGACGGTGTTTGTCATTGATGATGATGATGATGATGTGATTCAGGTATGGCTAACGATTTACAAATATTATAAAGCTAAAGAGTTTGTTTGTTTGTTTGAACGCGCTAATCTCAGGAACTACTGATTCGAATTGAAATAGTTATTTGTTATACAAGGGTGCAAAGTTGTATTTTACCCGCGAGTGTGGAATTGAAACACGAGCCAGCGATAGGATTCTATAGTTGAACCACGAGCGAAGCGAGTGGTTCTAAAATAGAATCCTGAGCGTAGCGAGTGTTTCAACACACGAGAAGTAAAATACAACTTTGCACCCGTGTGTAACACAAAACTTTTCTCCTCACTATAGCGAGGAAAGTGCAACATGCAAAAAAACACAGTTCCACAGGCATGATTTTCATCACTGGAATCACTGATTTTTTTACGATATTATAACAGAAAACTCTGAAAGTTGTGTATAATATTTACGCGAGTCGGTGTCTGTGACAAGTTGTGTATATTTTAGTTGACATTGACAATGATGACATTTCTGACGATGCGTTTTGAAATTGCATCGACTCAACTTGTGCGTTTACAATAATACTCGAAAATCATTATAAAAAAAATGTTACTTATAGAATGTTAAGGTTTAGGTACGACTTAAATCATTAAATAAAGCTAAATTTGGTATTTTTTATTAAATTCTCAATCCATTTATTTAATGATAATTGATATCAAACGAACCATTAATATGAGCGTTTTACGTTTTGTTATCTGTCAAAAGCTACTCGAACACGCTCCAAGGTCAAATTACTTTCCCCACTTGTGGATAAAATGCGTTTTACCCGCTTGTTTCAAAGGATAAAAGACGGCTTTCCGAGCTAGTGAGGGGAAAAATTCTTTTTGTGTTGGATAGTCCATTTATCGAGGAAGGCTTTAGGCTATATAACATCACGCTGCGACCAATAGGAGTGAAGACGCGGGAAACAACTAGCAATATTATAAAGCCGAAGAGTTTGTTTGTTTGTTTGAACGCGCTAATCTCAGGAACTACTGGTTCGAATTGAAAAATTATTTTTGTGTTGGATAGTCCATTTATCGAGGAAGGCTTTAGGCTATATTAAAGCGTCACGCTTCGAGCAATAGGAGCGAAGACGCGGACGAAGTCGCGGGCAACAGCTAGTAATATTATAAAGAGGAAAGATTTGATTGTTTGTTTGCATTGAATAGGCTCCGAAACTACTGAACCGATTTGATAAATTCTTTCACTGTTGGAAAGCTACACTATCCCCGGATGGCATAGGCTATATAATATTTAAAAAAAAATAGGGATCCTTACTAAAACTTCTTTAAATCGCGTGCGCTTCGAAAACTATTGATGATAGAATAATTATTTGTGTGTAGGTATTTCAATTTTAATTTTGATTTTTTTGTTATATACCCGTGCACAGCCGGGGCGGGCCGCTAGTTATTATATAAACACATTCAGATAACATGGGAAAACCCGTTTGTAGAGAAAAGTGCCTGTGAGCAGAACACCCACCTGGGTTCCTGGCATTGAAATAATTGATACAACGTATCGTCACCTAGTTTCCAATAGTAATAAGTACTACTTTTTAATACAAAAGGTGGAACAAATTTTCTACTTATGTATGTATGTAAGCACTTTATTGTACACAATAACAGTTTAAAACATATACATGTCACACAGGATCAGAGTACAAAGGCGAACTTATCCCTATGAGGGATCTCTTCCAGCTACACTTTGAGGGATTGAGAGGAGATTTTTATAAACAATGAGATAGACAAACTTACACCGTGTACAAAAACGTTACAATGAGTGAATATAATTTGTAGCTAAACCATAACTAAATAAATACCCATAAATACATATGTAATGAGTAAATATACATAAATAATGAATTAAAAAAAAATACATAGACCTATAATAAATTCATAAATACAGAATAATTATATTCAAAATTACAATATATAAATAATTATAGTACTCAACCAAATCACAGATCGTTGGAGAGCCATAATTTCTTCAAATTTTTCTTGAGTGACGCGACAGACTGGGACTGTCTAAATGACAAAGGTAACGCGTTCCACAGCTTCACAGCGCCTTTACTTACAACTTATTAAATTTATGCCTTTCAGACCACTAAACTATACAACACACTAAAATCTCTTAATGAAAACGTTGTTATTATATTTGACCAGGCGCTTCATTTTTTTACCTACTTCAAAGGAAGGAGGTACTCAGTTCATCTGCATGTTTACTTGTTTTTTTAACCGACTTCCAAATTTCAAAAGAGGAGGTTATCAATTTAGTTGTATGTTTTTTTTTTTTAATGTTTGTTACTCCATAACTCCGTCATTTCTTAAACGATTTGAAAAAATTCTATTTTCACGATTGATTTTTGTCATGCTCGAGTTCTGATGATGGGATCCATTAGGAATCGAGGAAACTCCTCAAATGTGAAAGGCACACAAATAGTGATTTTAGTATTTTCATGAACTAATCAAGCATTTTCATTCATAAAAGTGACATTTGATGAAGTGGAACTGCTGATGATGATCAGAACGGAACTCTTCAACGACGCGTAGTTCACGTTTGGCGATTTTTTCTCTTCGTTTTGTTTGTCAAGCAAGCAAGGTTTTTCCTTGATTTCATGAGGAATTGAGGGTACTTAGTCTTCTACCATTATAAACATACTTATAGCCATTTTTTGTATTTTATTGTATGGAATCTAAGAGTGCACCATCTAAGATTAATAATCTTTCACCGGACTCCCCCATTGAAGTCGGTTTTTTTTCTTAAAAATTATTTTATTATGTATGTATGTTCCCCGATAACTCTTGACCACGTTGGGATGTAGGAGAAATCGAGGGAACTCCTCGAATTTGATAGACACGCATATGCCGATTTCGGTATTTTCTGTAGGTAACCAAGCTTTGGCTCACGGAAACCACAAATTGTGGCATAAGTAAGTAGCAAGTACACAATTGGAGTCTGTTTTTTTGGTATAAATTATTTTAATACCACGTGGCAAACAGGCGTACGGCCCGCCTGATGGAAAGCGGTCACCGAAGGCTATGGACGCCTGCAACTCCAGGGGTCTAACATGCGCGTTGCCAATCCTTTCAAAATATATACAATCTTTTCTTGATTTATGTTAAGCAATATATTTTCCGAACTTACGTACGGAATATCATTTCATTTGATATTTACCGTTAGCTTTTCGGTGAAGGAAAACATCGCGAGGAAACCTGCATACATCCGCGATGAAACGCTGCGAAGTTATTCCTATTTTTACCAGACTGTGCCAGAAGGAGGGTTATGTTTTTCGAGAGTATGTATGTATGTATGTATAATTGTTTGGCACGTTTTTCAGCGTGAACGGCTCGATGGATTTAAGCGTGAGAGGTGTTGTTAGATTCGTATTTACTGTGAGAGTGACACTGGGTATACAAAAAAAACAAAATGGCGGATATTTGGCGCCAAATTCCAAATTACACAGAAACGCAGTCGGGTTTCTTAGTTTTTTAATTAATTAGTCTTGTTTAAATTAAGTTCATTGGGCAACTACGGAATCCTATACTAAGCATGGTCCGACATGCTCTCGGCTGATTTTTAATCTTCTTCTAAGAACGATAAGTCAAATAAGTCTATTAAGTCCATATTCTGAAAACCAATATTTAACCTATTAGTATGCCCCATTTTGACTGTTATTATGTTTTACGAGAGTATGTATAATTGTTTGGCACGCTCTGCGGCTTGAACGGCTCGATGGATTTTGGCTTGACAGGTGTCGTTAGATTTGTATTTACTGTGAGAGTGACACTGGGTATAGGTACCTCTATAAAAATATGTCCTATTTTGGGCGCCAAATTTAAATATTTGGCACGCTCTGCAACCTGAGCGGCTCGATGGGTTTTGGCTCCAAAAGTGTCGTCAGATACGTACCTATTAATTATGTCTGTGTAAATGATGCTAGTTTACACACACATAATTAATTAATATATATGTTAATACATGCCATATCCAGCCTATGTCCAGCAGTGGACGTCCTTGGGCTGATATGGTGGTGGTGGTGGTTAATACATGCTATACCTGACGATTCGAAAGTGCTTGTTGCTAGGCCTATTTGAATAAAGAATATTTTGAATTTGAATTTATTGGTATGGAACTCCAAAAGAGAAGGTTTTTTTTTTAAATTCTTTTAATTTCTCTTGTCATTAAATAAATTACCGTATAAGTAGTATACAAACCAATTTTTTCTTAAAATATTATTTCAGATAACCGACCCATACGTAGCAACAGCCAATCCAAACAACAGCCAAAACACACGAAGGAGACCAACAACTCATGCTGAAACATCTTCTTTGGCGAGAGAACTCTTTCAAAGGACACAGCCAGCGAGACAACCACAAAATGACTCAAGGCAGCAGGAACAAAACCGACATCGAAATTTTGTATGTGAATCTGGGGATACTTTTTAGAGTTCCGTAGTCAACTAGGAACCCTTATAATTTCGCCATGTCCCTCTGTCTGACTTGTTTCTCTGTGATTGTTTTTGCGAGAAAACTGCAATTTGGCATAGGTGGATATGCAAATTAATAAATCTAACCAAAACGGTAAAATAAACACAAACAATTTTTGTAACGGTACCTCCTCTACACGTAAAGTGGGGAGTTTTTTTTTGCTTATCCATAATCAAAAACAAAATCATTTTTTTTTATTGCACACTTAATGTGACATAATATTACAAAGAAGTAATAAAATGGACCCCGTAAGGGCACAGCAATACTAAGTTATATCTAATTATATTATTAATAAACAAGGTACAGGTAGAACTTAATACTTGTTGTAAACAAATCCCTCGCTTAAATTAGAGACAAGATGGTAAACTGTAAAATGAACATATGGTGTGGGGTGTTGTTGGATAGGTCTTTCAAAATGAATAGAGGTCTTCATCAATTTTTTTTGATAAAGTGTATATTTGCGAAAATAATCACTCCAAAATAAAATAAAAATATGTCCCCCCTCTAACTTTTGAACTATATGAGTCCAAAATATATGACAAAAAAACATGAAAGTAAAGCTTAATTAATAAAGACTCAACAAAAACTATAGCGGAGATGATCAGTCAAGCTGTTTTTGAGTTATCGTAAAAAGTCTTCCCTTAGTCAAAGACGTATGAGACGCTGCGAAGGCATTCCCTTTTATTGATTTTTAATTAAGTTAATTGGGCAACTACGGAGCCCTACCCTGAGTATGGCCCGACATGTTCTTGGCCGATTTTTAATCTTCTTCTAGGAACGATAGCGTCTGAGATTCTGAGTCAAATAAGTTTGCCCCATATTTTTTTTTAAATTCCCAAGGTACTTATATCTTTTTACAAGCTTTTATTTAGTTTCACTTGTCCCGCTGTCTGTCTGTCTGTAATCAAAATTTGCAAGTTAAATTTGACCCACTTCCCGGTTTCTGATTGATCTGAAATTTTGCAGACTTATGTAAGTTCGGTGACAAGACAATATTATGGTACAATGGAGCTGATCTGATGATGGAGACAGAGGGTGGCCATAGCAACTCCTAAACAACACAAGATAAACCCATCCTGTTTGGGCTCCTTTGAACCGTCTCAACGAGTAGTTGATGATTGTGGAAAAGTACAATTAGCAATAAAAGCTTGTAACAAAAATGAAATATTCGGCAGAAACTTATTATTAAATAAATTACCATATAGTTTTCCAAATAAAGGCAATTTTTTCCTAAAATTTCATTTCAGGTAACTGCAAGCCATTATGAAACCGACCCAGAAGTTATATATGTAACAACAGTCTCCAATCCAACAAACATTAGCCAAAACACACGGAGGAGACCAACTACTCATGCTGAAGTATCTTCTTTGACGAGAGGACTCAGAGGACTCTTTCCAAGGACAGGGCCAACGCGACAACCACAAAATGAGTCAAGACAGTCTGAGGGAGCTACGCGTCAAAGCGACCATCGAGGAAACCAAGCTACAGAACCAAGATCGCCACAGAGACCGTATCGAAACGAAGCTTCATATAGTCCAAAGCGGCTTGGGGACAATCTGAATACAATTCAGAACCCTATACCAGCTGGAACTGAAGTGTATCTGGTCGGAGCGAGTCTTTACCGGGAGGTGATGGGCTCGCGTGCCGGCGCCAACACAGACGTCATCGTTTTAGATGACGATTAGTGAATAAAATGGATATTGTTTCGTTGATTTGTTTCCATTCAAAATAAAGTATTGGCCAAAAGTATTGACCATATAATACACCTTCCTACCAAAAAATTATCCTGTTACAAAGATTTAATTTTTGTACGAGTAGAGAAATACACTTTGACGTGAAATATAAGAAGAGAAACTTTAGTAGACTATACCATTTCGAATAATGCTATAATCGTATAATATATAATGCTATAATGCGTATCTCCACCGCACTCCAAGGAGGCTACTGCCCATCCCACGGTGGTCTTGGTCGTTTTAGGACATACCCGGGTCCATATACTCACGTTATAGTACATTACGATACAAGTGCAGAGAACAGGAAATTCGCAACGGGTGGTGATAAATTAAAACACGACCGAAGGGAGTGTTTTAAATCGACACGAGTTGCGAATCGCCTGTTCGCACGTGTATCGTACAACGTTTTACAGTACATACCTATGGCTCTTTAAAGTTTCGACATATGCACGTAATCTGCTGATTACCGCACTCGTGCGGTAAAGTAGCTCCATATGTACTGTAAAAGTATTGTTTATGTCGAGAAGTAGTTTTCATTATTGCGTGCAATATTAAATACACGTGGAATTATGGTAGTTTATCCAACTATTACATAATAAGAGGCATTTAAACCCTAGTTTCATTTTTTAAACGAGCCACAGGCGAGCCAATATACCCCTCCCCCTCGTGTGATCTATTACTTATTACTGGTCTTTACGGATGGTTTTTCAACACAGAGAATTTATTATATGGGATAAAACCGTGTGACTTGTGGCATTCGCGCGACCATTACTGTGCTTCTTTTGATATCTTTACAAGAAGTCACTTGGACCCGTGACCCGCACCTGAGCTGTTAGGGCATAGTTAGCCACATCCTCATTGTAGGCATTCTAGGGCTCTTACAACTACCGGCCTAGGGTTACTAGTATTTTATTTATACTTTATTTATTTAATCGTATGGCACTTATTTATGAACCGTGAGATCTTCGAGAAGACAAGTACGGTTGCCAGTTTTTTGTTGCACTTTTAGCACCACCCAGGGGTCACGTGTAGAGTAACGGTGGGTACTCCCTACGGACGTGGTGCAACTTCGACCCCCCTTTAACAAGTGAGTGGGCAACTTGACTGTTAGAAGTTTTCAAGCCGCCCGAAGGCCTCTAACTTGGGATCAACGGCTTAACGTGCCTTCCAAAGCACGAGAGAGCTCAGTTAGTAACCACTCAAAGCGCTCACCCATCCAAGAACTGACCTGCGCCCACATTGCTTAACCTCGCATACCGCACGCGGTAGGCGGGTGCCGCTGGGCCACGAGCGCTCTTTTATACTACGCCGGTAGCAAACACCCGGTTGGACCCGGGTATGTCCTAAAACTACCACTAGTGAATGTAAGTTTGTGAGCTTTTAAGTCCTAGTAATGTAATGTGTAGACATTGACAACTACGGAACCCTACATTGCGCATGGCCCGACACGCAATTGGCCAGTGTTTCAATAAGTCCAGACAAGTACATAGTATTAATCGCCCACCATCCACCATATCAGCCGAAGGACGTCCACTGCTGGACATAGGCCTCCCCCAATTTCATGGGGGGCAAATGCCATAATCGCCACGCTTGGCATGCGGGTTGGCGATCGCAGTATCTCCACCGGCAGTCCAGGGATGCTGCTGCCCATCCTCCGGTGGTCTTGGTCGTAGTTTTAGGATATACCCCTCCTCTGAAATATTAGAAGACAAAAACTCCTGTAATATTTATTACAACTTACGTAACTGCAGATTGTGCCAACCCTGACGCCGACTCACAATAGAATTGGATGATGCGTTGTTTCCAGTTTCCTGTCTCCACTTTGCAATTACGGCCCTCAGGTACGGTAAATATCTATGAGACATCATTGCATTTTCCCTGGACCTACAGACCGTATCTATATAAAAGTTACAGTTTGAAGCTGACGGCCATTTTCTGCCATTTTTCGAAAACGAGCGGCTGACGTCGTGTGGGTCTCGGCTTTGAGCCACAGTCTACTTACATAAGATGGATGGAATTCTCTGCCGGCGTCTGTATTTCCGAGTTCATATAACCTGGACCTTTTTAAGGCTCGAGTGAATATAGGCATCTTCTGGGTGAGCTCGCTTCATCGTCGGCCTCATCTTTGCCCCCCGGCTAGATGGTGGCCAAGAGCAATCCCATTTATAATAATAAAAAAAAGATAAAATACGGGCCCTATACACGGTTAATATTGTAATATTATTGTGGTATTCAAAATTGATTGGATTTTGCTTCAATACCTATTCGCGTGATAATATTCACCATGTAAAAGGCCCTATAGACTTATTTGTATCGGACGACCGACTTCCTTCAGATTTTTTTACGAGTTGCATTATAATTCTGTGGTGGCGGAAAATCCAAGTCACAGTCACCACATAGCTCTACCCACGGATCTATACCTAAACCGGATTGAGTACTGTGACCGAAAAAGTGTGACCGACAGAGAAGCCAAACTTGAGGATTGCATCTCATTTTAATTAGGGTGACCAAGTACATCTGTGGATATGAGGATTATTATCAATATAGGTTCTATGTAAAATGAAATTTTACACTAAATTAGATAGTAAATAAAATAAGAATATTTTTTAAAGAAATATTTAATTTCGCTAAAGTTTATGTATGTTAAACATATAGTCATGTGTCATTTTTGCCTAGAAACTTCTAAACTGTACTTTATTTCCCAAATCTCTTAAAAAATGTGTTTTTTCCGTGATGAGCCATGCGTAAATGAAAAAACCGGCCAAGTGCGTGTCGGGTCACGCACAAAGAAGGGTTCCGTACCGACACCTCCTAATCTACATTTAAAACCACTATGCAATACAGTAAATCAAAGAAGGCCGTATCTTCATAGGGAAGTCACGGCACTTACGCCTTTTTGTTTGGGCAAGAGTTTTTCAGCAATAACTCAAAAACCCTTAGACCTATCTTGTTAAAACCAAAAATCGTTGAAAGTATTTATAATTGTACATCATCTTGATTTTTTTAGAATTTTAAATCCCATAGTTTGGAAATTAGAGGGGGGGACACACTTTTTACGGCTTTGACAGCTAATATATCACCAATGGTTGACTTAAATGGAAAAGATTTATAGAAACCTCTATGTCATTTTTGAAAGCCTATCCATAAATACACCAAACGCCTATAGGCATTGAAAAAAAATTTGGCCTCCCTGTTACATGGACGGACGGACGGACAGACATGACGAATCTATAAGGGTTCCGCTTTAGCCATTTTGGCTACGGAACCCTAAAAATTGGAACGACAACTTGCACAGTTTAATCACATACAGTCCAACTTAAACAAAAGCTCGTAATAATAAGAAAAGTTTAAAAGATTGAATTTCAACTGACCTTGAGAGGTTTTCTCACTAAACACGTACTAACGAATATTTCTGCAAAACCAGCCCAAGTCATGGTCACCCTAATAAGTTTGACATTTGTCTTGTCGTTTTATCGTAAAATATAACAAATTGTTCCTTACCTGTGAAATGATATTTCACAATTAATAAAACTTTCACTTTTACAACCCTTTGCACAACATGTTTTCACCATTTTCAACTAATTTCATAAGCTGGTAATTTTCATAATTTCAAATTTGACACAATTTACGTTGGGGATACCAATCAATATTTGAAAAATACTACTTTATTTATTGCAATCCTAGGTTTTAGTCAGTTAATAATGTTGATATTTTATACAATTACAAATGAGGTCAAATGTAAATTATCCCTAATAAACATGCAGTACTAGTTAGTTTGAGCAAGTAATTATTCTCAGTATTCTAAAATACCACAACATATATATTTTTTACATTGGCAACTTGTGCGAGTGGGACACCGTCCTCCGGTTGGTTGCTCTCGCTCGGACCGCTTTCTCTAGTCTGTCTGTCATAACAGAATATAAACTGTATTACGCGGGAATATGGTTCAATTTTGATTGGCTCATAAACGTTTGAACTCAATCCGGTTTAGGTATAGATCCGTGGCTCTACCTCACTAACATATAAAGGTTTTTTAATTTATTTCTTGGCCATGGATACAAATGTCCTTCAGCCGACATATAAAGGTGTCCAAAAAGGAGGCAAGATTTCAATTTGCCGCCATTTTTGTATTTTAGTGCTGGCAACCCTAAAAAAAACTATTTGACAGCTGAATGTTTAGGGTTTGTAAAAATGGCGGGTTATACGAAAGATCAACGCGTTTTTATTATTCAACAGACGAGGCCACTAGCCATACAGCCAGAGAAACGATGCAATTACTGCATGAAACATTTCCTAGTCGTGTGATCTCTCGAATCGGTGATCAGAATTGGCCCCCTAGATCTTGCGATTTAACGCCTTTAGACTTCTTTTTATGGGGTTATTTAAAGTCTAAAGTCTATGCCAACAAGCCAACAACCACTCATTCTTTAAAAGAGGAAATTCGACGCTGCATTGGAGAAATTCAGCCGCATCTATGCAAAATGGTCATAGAAAATTTTGTCAAAAGAGTGCGTATGTGCCAGCAAAGCCTAGGAGGACATTTGCCTGACGTATTATTACACAAATAACCCTATTTTATGTATTTCAAGATTTTATATGCAAATATAAGGAAAAAAAATGTGTTTTTCATCAATTTCAAATCTGGCGTCCTTTTTGGGACACTCTTTACTTACATAAATGAATCCCCCTGAAACAGATCGCCAGAGATCTGATTTGCGAGACTACCTAAAGCCATCAACGCAGCGAATACTCAATACCAATAAAGCTTAAAATGCACGCGTAGTAGGCGTGTGTGTCATATGAAGCAGTAATCGACAGTCGACAGTTTCGGAAAGATCAAAAAACCGGCCAAGTGCGAGTCGGACTTGCGCACGAAGGGTTCCGTACCAGAAAAAAAAACGCCAACAACTACTCTGTTGTATGGGAGCACCCCTTAATTATTATTATTATTATTTAGATTTTAGTATTTGTTGTAGTAGCCACAATAAAAATACATAATCTGTGCAAATTTCAACTGTCTAGCTATTAGAGTTCTTGAGATCTAGCTCGGCGAGTGGTAGCCATGAAAAAGGGCTAAAATATCACGTTTTTTGTATGGGAGCCCCCCTTAATTATTATTATTATTCTGTTTTTAGTAATTGTTGTTATAGCGGCAACAGAAATACACAATCTGTGAAAATTTCAACTGGCTAGGTTCGGTTCTTGAGACACAGCCTGTGACAGACGGACGGACAGCGAAGTCTTAGTAATAGAGTCCCGTTTTTACCCTTTGGGTACGGAACCCTAAAAATGCAAAACCGCCTCCGGCCCGCACCGCGCCGCGCCCGCTCTCTGCGTTTCCAGCTATGTACTGTAATCTTGCGACTCCACTGGAGTTGCAAGATTCATAGGCTTAGTGGTCTGAGGGCGTACCGCGAACTTCGAAAATCGAACTTCGTGTCGTGCCGTCCCTTTCACTCTCGTGTTATACACTATATGACGGAAAAGGACGGTACGATACGAAGTTCGATTTTCGAAGTTCGCGGTAGCACCCCTGCTTCGTTAGGCGTACGCTTCTTTGTCAATATGTCAAATTTTATAGAAAATTATAAGTATTTTTGAGAATCCTCGTTTGTGATGCTGGCTGTTGAGTGTAATGCTATGTATTAGCCTACTCGTAAGTACATATGGCAAGTTAGTCATTGGCTAATTGTTTTGTTTTGTTTTGTTGTTGTATTGGGACAATTTTTTACACAAATCGAACTAGTCCCACAGTAAGCTCAATAAGGCTTGTGTTATGGGTACCAGACGACGACATATTTAATAGATATATACAAAGGATAGATATATATGTCTCAGGAACAAATGTCTCTGCTCACCACAGAAACAAATGCCCTTACCGGGAATCGAACCCGGGACCTCTAGCTTCGGAGGCAGTGGCACTACCAACTAGGCTAAACAGGCCGACATTTTGCATTTACAATTATATATCACAAATTGCAATTATATATCACCTAATGTATCTCGCTAAGGCCATTTATGGGTTTATGTAGCATTCCTGGGAATGAGTTTAACCTTTTTAGTTTGTACACTAACATTCTTACGATGGTTCTCAAATGATATATTTCCGCTCATCTCTAGGAAACTATCCACATAGGCATCTAAATAGTTTTAGGCAGCGTTTGTGCATAGGCGGCGCGAGTAGCGGGCTGGTTAGCGACTTTGGAACGTCATATCTTTGTGATGACTTGTATGAGAGACAACAAACAACAACAGATGTACAACGCGGGCCATCGCCGCTGCACGCGTCGCGCGTCGCCTGGATATAACCGTTGCCATTTACCGACCATTGGACAGACATCAACTGCCTAACGATTCTTAAATATCCAACAGCTGTTATGGTATTATAACACTGCATAGAAAACTGCCAAGTTAAGTCTCAAAATGCATTAAGCCGCAGTAAATTAGTTTTCCCCTCACTAGCTTGGAAAGCCGTCTTTTATCCTTTGAAACAAGCGGGTAAAAACGCATTTTATCCACAAGTGGGGAAAGTAATTTGACCTTGGAGCGTGTTTGAGTAGCTTTTGACAGATAACAAAACGTAAAACGTTCATATTAATGGTTCGTTTGATATCAATTACCATTAAATAAATGGTTTGAGGATTTAATAAAAAATACCAAATTTAGCTTTATTTAATGATTTAAGTCGTAAACCTTAAAATTCTATAAGTAACATTTTTTTTATAATGACTTTCGAGTATAATTGTAAACGCACAAGTTGAGTCGGTGCAATTTCAAAACGCACTTGTCACCGACTCCGACTCGCGTAAATATTATACACAACTTTCAGAGTTTTCTGTTATAATATCGTAAAAAAATCAGTGATTCCAGTGATGAAAATCATGCCTGTGGAACTGTGTTTTTTTGCATGTTGCACTTTCCTCGCTATAGTGAGGAGAAAAGTTTTGTGTTACACACGGGTGCAAAGTTGTATTTTACTTTTACTTCTCGTGTGTTGAAACACTCGCTACGCTCAGGATTCTATTTTAGAACCACTCGCTTCGCTCGTTTCAACTATAGAATCCTTTCGCTGGCTCGTGTTTCAATTCCACACTCGCGGGTAAAATACAACTTTGCACCCTTGTATAACAAATAACTATTTACTGTAAACAATGTAGTGCCGGACTTGCATGGCACCATTTCAGAGAATCTACGGAACTTGGCACCCATTTAGATCTCAATTCTTTTGTCGGTGAAGATGACAACCAAGCATCGCATATTCTTAATATTCAACTTGGCTCCCATTTTCACATTTATGTTTTTAATGGGATTTAGTTAACGTGATTTGTAATAAAAGTAGTGCACATAAATCATTTTCCTGATCCATCGCTCCTGCCGTTATATAAGTTACACTCCCTCCCTCGGACGCTCCGGTTGTGGAATGAGCTCCCTGCCGAGGTTTTCACGAGGGACTACAGTATGGGATTCTTCTCTGTGTACATTTTTAAAGGGTCTGCAACGCGCATGTGACACCTCTGGAGTTGCAAGCGTCCATAGGCGGCGGTGACCGCTTACCTTCAGGCGGGCCGTACGATTGTTTGCCACCGACGTGATATTAAAAAACCGGCCAAGAGCGTGTCGGGCCACGCTCAGTGTAGGGTTCCGTAGTTTTCCGTCCGTCACATTTTTTTTTGAAAAAATTACAAAAACTATTTAACCTATCAAGTTCAAAATTATTTTCCTACAAAGTTTTTATAAAGTTCTACTTTTGAGATTTTTTTCTTATTTTTAAAACTTATGGTTCAAAAGTTAGAGGGGGGGGGGGGGACACATTTTTTTTTACTTCTGGAGCGATTATTTTCGAAAATATTAACATTATCAAAAAATGATTTTAGTAAACCCCTATTTATTTTTAAATACCTATCTAACAATATATCACACGTTAGGGTTAAAATGAAAAAAAAAAAATCACTCCCCACTTTACGTATAGGGGAGGTACCCTAATAAAATATTTTATTTTACCACTTTGTCGGCGTAATTGATATACATATTAGTACCAAATTTCAGCTTTCTAGTGCTAACGGTCACTGAGATTATCCGCGGACGGACGGACAGACGGACGGACAGACATGGCGAAACTATAAGGGTTCCTAGTTGACTACGGAACCCTAAAAAACGTACTGGAATTATTTGGGTGTTTATTTAACACCGTCAAAACGAACTTTTTCAAAGGGACTCCCATCGGTACGATTTAGCTGTCGAGTTGGTTAAATCGTACCATCAGCATTAAAATCGTATTTATGACGCATTTAGCGTATAAACTATTTAAATTAGGTATAAATAATAATTAATAAATATTTAATGCCAGACATTTAAATTGTCGTGGTACAAACCAAAAATAATACGTCCTTTAAACCGTACCTATGCCAGAACCAGAAAGCAATGGTATGATTTGAACGACCGGCTATGTTATTCACAAAACAATCCAGAAGTGGTATTCTTGTAAAAGTATTGGCTTGTGGCGTAAAGACGTACGTCTCCACCTCTAGTTATCACCTCAACGCTCGCCCCACCTTAAACGCTCGCTCCATCTGTCATATGTCAGCCAGTACAGTCTAACTCCTATATACGTAACATGGTTTTAATTTGATAAAATGTAGGCTTTGCACTTGATATTTCATACACAAATTTTGTAAAAATCATTTTCTCTTTCATTCGTAGTGTTTTTTTAATCAATAAGCGGTTTATATTACTTGAATCAGGATAGTTTTAATGCATAAATCCATCGATTAGTACGTCGATAACTAGAACATCACTAGAGGTGAGATGGTTTGACAGTTACACGTATTCGCAAAGTATTTTTGAAAAGGTGGGGACGCACGCCACGACACGTTAATGTCAAAAAACGTTGTCCCCACCTTACACCTCTAGCAATGTAGGTGTAGTTGCTATGGTGGGTGGCCGTCGCGGGCGTAGTTGCTATGGTCGTTGCTAAGGCAATTGACATTTGGTGTCAGTAATATATTTCATGTGCTAAGATGTTTAAAATAGACATCTATAATGTAACAAGAAATCAGTATTTCAGTCTGAAAAATTAATTTCCTTTTGTTGGGGATCATTATTTAACCATGCCTTTGGTTCTCCACATAGAATAGATGTCTTCTATTGTAAATTCCAGTGATGTGACGGACAGGTAACCTATTATGTAAATTTGTTTTGCCGAGTGTTTATGAAAATTAACATGTAAATTGGAAAGAAAATGTGCCTAACACTTTGATGAATCTAATGTCCACCTACCTAAATATTTATTTCATGTTAGCTGGGAGAGGTTTGCCGATGATTTAAGTACCAAGTACTAGTTGCCGAAAGCATGTTAAGTGTTTTTTTATTGCAGGATTATGGAGAAATTCTACTTGGTGATCATGCAATGTAAGCTGCAAAATGAAACAAATACAGCTGTAAGCAGTACAAGGAAAAATATTTCAACCATTCATAATGATAAATATATTCCGGCTTAGTAAATTAGTAAAATGAAGAACCAGAAGTTAATGACAGTATAAGGACCCTTTCAATGCTTATTCATTATTTACTCTTTCTTCATAGGATAGCATTTGTTGTAGGTATTATATTTTAGAATAAAATTAAGAATATTTTATTTTATTTTTTATTAATACATTATAAAAACACCAACACAAAAAGAGAGCCTAGTCAAACAAGAAAACCCCTGTGTTGTACTGGGCGAAAAGGTACCCATCACACTTGCTGCGTTACCACTTTGGATCAGTTGGATGGCGATGGACAACCTTTGCACCAGACAAGAATCAGAGCATCAAACCCTCTCCTAGTTTCGTCGCCTTCCTTCATTTATGAAGGCTAAAGCGTCAGGCTCCCAGCACCCTATATATTTGTCTCGCTTTTAAATTTTTGAATAAAAACAGGCTTGTATGTTAGTAACTATTGTTCCCGTTATATGTATAATTGTTATATAAACAATTTTAGACATACGCACTTATATACACATATTATTATATCATTCCCTGACCGTGATGGCTCCAACATCACCTGTGGCCCTTATGTGGGCCCTGGGTACTAGATCTCCTGTAGCTTATGAGTAAGTAAGAGAATGTATGTATGTAATACAAGTGGTATCTGTGTATCTTCTGAGCGTCCGGTGAGCGATGGACATCTCTTGTTGTGTTCTCTTATAGCCTTTGATTTTTAATTTTAAGATACTGTAACATAGTGTGTAACCTTAGTTCATATCTTGTTTCTATTGGTGAGTTTCTGTTATTGGCTCCATATTTCTATTTAAAATGTCAACATGTTTAAAAAGCTGTTGAAACTCCTTTAATAAATAAATAAATAAAATGCAAGTTATTATAAGTAATTATGTATAGTACAGGTACTCTTTAATTATAGTACAGGTCGCCCATTTCTCTAAAATATAATCAACAAGTATGACAATGCAGGATATCGATAACTTTTATGTTTGTTCTTTTGCGTTGTATGTTCTCGATCAGTCATATACGACATCTTATCACTGCTACCAGTTGTTTTAATTTTTCATTCAGTTCTCGGTTTCTCGGTGATCGGAAGCCGTTACTCCATCATGACAGCTGCAGCATTAGACCCGGCTTGCTGCATGCTTCGTATCTTCCTTTGCAGGTCGTGTTTGTTAGTGCATATGCTGCGCGCTTGTGGCCGTATATGATTACCATTATATCATGTACAAAATTACAGAAAATTAAGAGCATAGAATTAAAATTATATAAAATCAAATAAAATAAAAATCATTTATTCATTATAATTTGCCTATCGTTGCTATGCGATGCGACCGAGCGCTGTGTAAGCCGGGAAAATATTCTCATCAAAGACATTGTATAGAACTATACGAGACCGCTATCTTTTAAAACCTTGACAGTTAAAATTAAACTTTATGTCTAAAGTCACAAGACTGTTTTCAAATTATTCACAGATGTAGTGCTAGTGCTTGAAGTTATCAATGCTGCTCTCAAGTGGCGGTCGTGGGTTCGAAACCTGCCTCGTATTAATGAGTTTTTTGGAACTTAAGTAATACGGAGTTTAATTTGATATTTACCATCGGGTGAAGGAAAACATCGAGAGGAAACCTGCATAGATCTTGAAAGCTATTTCTGTTTTGAAAGTTGCGTGTTTACATTTTTGATCACTAATTCTGTCATCGAGGTCAACGGTCCCTAATCATGAGTACTTATAGCGGCGGCGTTTCTTTTAGCATTAAAAGGGTAAAGGAGGGGGTAAAATGACTGCCGCTGCGATAAGTACTCATGGATCTCACGATTAAGGTCTGCGAACCGGTCTGAAACATGTCGAGCGATAGTTGACCTTAACAACGTGAATGACCCGTTTCATCATATTTTAATATGTTTGAAACTCACGGGAGCTTTCTGTATACAATTTTAATAATATTTCAAATTAGGGCGCAGTTTGACCATAGAAAATTGTGACGTCATTAGGTAAATTTGCTTACAAACAATACTAAGCGAGCGTTTTTGACGCTTCGTAAAAAGTTGCTGATTTGACTATCAGTAAAATACAGTATAATCTTATACGCCCCGACCGACAGGATTTCAGGGCCCTTTCCAGCGCTCGTATATTTTTTCTCTAACAAGTTGGACCTTTACCTATTTATACTTCTGAGTATTTAAAAATTTGGTTTCATTCAAGATGTATATATAGGTCGATTCACAAGAGCTGGCGCGGAATGTCTATGAAATTAATGACAGTTACATACATTTTTCGCGCCAGCTCTTGTGAATCGACCTATATAATTCCTTAACTTGTGATTAACAACTTTTTTAAGTTAAAGATTGTTTTATTTCTTTTTATACCACGTCGGTGGCAAACAAGCGTACGGCCTGATGGTAAGCAGTCACCGCAGCCTATGGACACCTGCAACTCCAGGGGTGTCACATGCGCGTTGCCGACCCTTTAAAAATGTATAAACTCCTTTCTTGAAGAATCCCATACTGTGGTTACTCGGGAGAACCTCGGCAGGGAGCTCATTCCACAACCAGAGCGTCCGAGGGAGGGAGTTCCTCTGAGACCGTACCATACGCGACCGTTTAGGTTCTAAGGTGTGAGGATGAATGCCCTGCCGACGGCGAGCAGTGCGATGATAGAAAGCGGCCGTCGGCATCATGTTAAAAAATTGTTCTTTCACTCTGTTGATTGAAGACCTCCATAACATAAGTTTTATTCCAATGAGTAGGTACTATCAACAATCTTGTGGTTTATTTAATACATAGTCCAATTTTATTTGTAATATATCTCTCAAGTTATATACGTAAATTTTGATCAAAATAGTAAATAAATTTCCTTCGGCCTGCCACTACAGTAGTCTCTCCTTTTATTTAGTATTTTGTACATCTATGATACCGGTTTAGGCATTTGCTGTCAAAATTGACAATCGATGAGTTGATTTTCTTGTAAAGACGTTTAGTAAGTAGCAAGTTGAGTCAGAAAAGGCAGCGGGTTGTAACGGAGATCCAACCATGAATTATGTATGAGTAAATATTACTTAAGTCTTAATTTTCACTTCTAATCATTCCGTATGAATTAGAGAAAATGTAATAACAAATCTATACTCAATTTACAAAGAGCGGTAATACACGTCTGATTTTTAGGGTTCCGTAGCCAAAATGGCAAAATCGGAACCCTTATAGATTCGTCATGTCTGTCCGTCCGTCCGAATATGTCACAGCCGATTTAGTCAGGGACTATACATATGTTATATATTTTGATTTAACTTGAATGCTCATCCGGTTTTTAGATTATTGTGTTTGTGTTCTGTACTAACTAACAGTAGTTTTGTAAGACTTTTGTAATAATTATTAACACTTTATGGGCAATGCCTGAAATAAAAAATGGTGTCCTGGACCTTTGGAAGGCGTGCGCGGAGCCGAAGTACCGAGGTACCAAGTAACAACCGAGTACCACATAGCCAACACGAAGAGGCCCTTTTGACAATTTAATGAAATGCAAGGGGTACACCGAGCGGATGCTGTCCCTGCCCGTATCATGGGACGCACGCAGAGACAGCAACACAATTTATTATTATTATATGAGCACTACAATTACGAAATTTGGTAGGAAGGTGTATTCTATGAACCGATATAGAAATGTGATGTGAAATTACGAAAAAAATATTTAAACTGGGGGGCACGCCATGTATTTAACAGTAGGGTCATAATTTTTTTTTCAATGCACTTGTGCATGCTAGAAAGTAAGGGAGAAACAATCAAAATAAATAAAGGAGTAAGTCAAGGAGACCTACTTTCCCCAAAGATCTTCTCTGCAGTACTTGAGGCAATATTTAGAAACATTAACTGGGAAAGGAACCCTAATTACGGATTTAAAATAGATGGCACCATACTTACTCATCTACGTTTCGCAGATGACCTAGTCTTAATCTCGAACACAGCCGATGCTCTACAAACTAGTTAACGAGAGTGAAGTAATGGGTTTGCGAATAAATATGGAAAAAACGAAAACAATTACTAATTCCAAGAAGATACCAATAGAAGTCAATCAGGGAATTGTTGAGTATGTAGATGAGTACATATACTTAGGACAAACAATATCCATGAACAATCAAATGGAAAAGAGATCGACAGGCGAACAACCAATGCTTGGAAAAGGTACTGGTCACTGAAGGAAGTCATGAAAAACAAGGAAACAAGGCTTTCCACAAAGAAAAAGCTATTTAATGCATGTGTGTTGCCCGTGTTAACCTATGGCAGCCAAACTTGGGCATTAACAAATAGCAACCTGAACAAATTACAAGTATGCCAAAGGTCAATGGAAAGAAGTATGATAGGTGTGAAACGGAAAGACAAAATCCGAATCGAAACAATAAGACGTAAAACTGGAGTGGAAGATGTAGCTGTTAAGGTGAAAACAATCAAATGGCGATGGACAGGACACATACGAGTAATAAGGAATAAAGAGAAGTGGAGCAAAAGAATAATATGGTGGTACCCCAGAGACAAAACAAGGAAAAGAGGTAGACAAAAAATAAGATGGGACGACGAAATAATAAAAGTGGCGGGTAGACAATAGACAAGGCTAGCGAGACACAAAGATAGATGGAAAGGGATGGAGGAGGCCTTTGCCAAACGGCAAACAGACAGAGCCGATGCTGTCAATAGAATATAAATCATAAGAAAAAAATTTTTGTAAACAATTGATTGAATAAAAGGCTTATATTATTATATTATTATTATTATGTGCTTGCCAGCATTACGTATAGACAGGTCTTCAAAAATTCCAGAGGATGCTAAAAAAATCCATTTCTACCGTTGTTGGTGAGATATTAGCTGGCTGGATAATTTCCAAGCAATGAAGTTTAAAATTCAGAAAAAAATCAAGATGATGTACATTAATAACTACTTTCAACAATTTTTGGTTTGAACAAGATAGATCTAACTGTTTTGAGTTTTTGCTGAAAAAATGTCTTACTCAAACAAAAGGGCTTAAGTGCCGAGAATTTCCTATGAAAATACAACCTTTTTGATTCAATATATTGTATTGGGCTTTTAAATGTAGATTAGGTGTCGGTACGGAACCCTTCTTTGTGCGTGATCCGACACGCATTTGTCCGGTTTTTTCTTCGTATAGTCGGAATTGACTGTGGTCATTTTCAATCCTTTAAGTTTGGGGAATTGTTTATAAATAAATTACACTCGAAGTTGTAGACGATTACGTATACCTAGGACAGACTGTCCAGTTAGGTAGGTCCAACTTCGAGAAAGAGGTTAATCGTCGAATCCGACTCGGCTGGGCAGCGTTCGGGAAGCTACGGCACATCTTTTCGTCCAATATTCCGCAGTGTCTCAAGACAAAAGTCTTTGACCAGTGTGTGTTGCCAGTGATGACATATGGCACTGAAACGTGGTCGCTTACTATGGGCCTCATAAGAAGGCTCAAAGTCACCCAAAGGGCAATGGAGAGAGCTATGTTGGGAGTTTCTCTGCGTGATCGCATCAGGAATGAGGCCATCCGCAGCAGAACCAAAGTGACCGATATAGCCCTCCGAATCGCTAAACTTAAGTGGCAGTGGGCGGGGCACATAGCACGTAGAACCGATGGCCGTTGGGGCGGAAAGGTTCTCGAGTGGCGACCACGTACCGGAAGGCGTAGCGTGGGCAGGCCCCCCACACGGTGGACTGATGACCTGGTGAAGGTCGCGGGTGTCCGCTGGATGCGGGTGGCGCAGGACCGGTCATTGTGAAAGTCTTTGGGGAGGCCTATGTCCAGCAGTGGACGTCTTTCGGCTGACATGATGACATAGGAAATCATGGGCGTCATTTGAGTATACTTACTCATAGCACAATACAAACGATGCAATTTGTCATGACAGCCTGAAATGGCTGAAATGAATTGCTGTCTCATTTTAACTAAACCTACAACTCTATCGGTTTTTGTGACAAACTGCAAGATGTGTAATATGTAATGGCCTTATAATGACGATCATAAACGACCATGAATAAGTCATATCTTCAGAACGATTGGAATACATATTAAACTATGAAGCCATAAAAGAACCATGAAGCGCACATATTTTTGAACTGCTTTTTCATACAAGTTTACAATCAAAGAAGTATCCAGCTGCAAAATGCGACTAATTTGAAAAATCTCAAGCTGTTAACCCCGAATTACATAGCAATATGCGCAACATTCTTCAAGCTTTAAAATAGACCGAGACAATACTTTTTACTTTACTGCTATAGATCTTAGTCTATCTTATAGGATGACTGCAGAACTACGTGAGACCGCCTATCCAGCTAGCATGATAGCACAATGGCAGATTTTATGGTCACGCTTTATCGTCAAAGTCGGGTAAAAATTGACTCCGACAAACCGTGAAGCTAAAGTATGCCGCAGACCTTACGTATGTACTACCTAAAACATGATATGATATACCTAGACAATATTATCGATAAAATAATACCAATGCGGATGAGTCAATCCCTACCACGCCAATGTCTCGGTCGTTCGTCTCTTCTTGCACCCGTCGCAGACTGTCAATGTCAGAAGCATGTGAATTAGGTGCAATGTCAAATAGACGGACGTCTGGTGATGACTCGAGCGGACCAATGCGTTAAACCCCCGATTACGTATTGTTATTATGAGCCCCGGCGTCAATATATATTAGGGGTGGGCTGTGCCGTCATCGGTCTTGGACGTGCACCCCACCTCTGGCTTGTTTTGTGAATAACATAGCAGAGGTGGGGTGCACGTCCAACACCGATGACGGCACAGCCCACCCCTAATATATATTGACGCCGGGGCTCATAATAACAATACGTAATCGGGGGTTTAACGCATTGGTCCGCTCGAGTCATCACCAGACGTCCGTCTATTTGACATTGCACCTAATTCACATGCTTCTGACATTGACAGTCTGCGACGGGTGCAAGAAGAGACGAACGACCGAGACATTGGCGTGGTAGGGATTGACTCATCCGCATTGGTATTATTTTATCGATAATATTGTCTAGGTATATCATATCATGTTTTAGGTAGTACATACGTAAGGTCTGCGGCATACTTTAGCTTCACGGTTTGTCGGAGTCAATTTTTACCCGACTTTGACGATAAAGCGTGACCATAAAATCTGCCATGGTGCTATCATGCTAGCTGGATAGGCGGTCTCACATAGTTCTGCAGTCATCCTATAAGATAGACTAAGATCTATAGCAGTAAAGTAAAAAGTATTGTCTCGGTCTATTTTAAAGCTTGAAGAATGTTGCGCATATTGCTATGTAATTCGGGGTTAACAGCTTGAGATTTTTCAAATTAGTCGCATTTTGCAGCTGGATACTTCTTTGATTGTAAACTTGTATGAAAAAGCAGTTCAAAAATATGTGCGCTTCATGGTTCTTTTATGGCTTCATAGTTTAATATGTATTCCAATCGTTCTGAAGATATGACTTATTCATGGTCGTTTATGATCGTCATTATAAGGCCATTACATATTACACATCTTGCAGTTTGTCACAAAAACCGATAGAGTTGTAGGTTTAGTTAAAATGAGACAGCAATTCATTTCAGCCATTTCAGGCTGTCATGACAAATTGCATCGTTTGTATTGTGCTATGAGTAAGTATACTCAAATGACGCCCATGATTTCCTATGTAATTTATTTATAAACAATTCCCCAAACTTAAAGGATTGAAAATGACCACAGTCAATTCCGACTATACGAAGAAAAAACCGGACAAGTGCGTGTCGGATCACGCACAAAGAAGGGTTCCGTACCGACACCTAATCTACATTTAAAAGCACAATATATAATATATATTGAATCAAAAAAGGTTGTATTTTCATAGGAAATTCTCGGCACTTAAGCCCTTTTGTTTGAGTAAGACATTTTTTCAGCATCTATCTTGTTCAAACCAAAAATTGTTGAAAGTAGTTATTAATGTACATCATCTTGATTTTTTTCTGAATTTTAAACTTCATTGCTTGGAAATTATCCAGCCAGCTAATATCTCACCAACAACGGTAGAAATGGATTTTTTTAGCATCCTCTGGAATTTTTGAAGACCTGTCTATACGTAATGCTTGGCAAGCACATAATAATAATAATATAATAATATAAGCCTTATATTCAATCAATTGTTTACAAAAAAAATTTTCTTATGATTTATATTCTATTGACAGCATCGGCTCTGTCTGTTTGCCGTTTGGCAAAGGCCTCCTCCATCCCTTTCCATCTATCTTTGTTTCTCGCTAGCCTTGTCTATTGTCTACCCGCCACTTTTATTATTTCGTCGTATACATCTTCCACTCCAGTTTTACGTCTTATTGTTTCGATTCGGATTTTGTCTTTCCGTTTCACACCTATCATACTTCTTTCCATTGACCTTTGGCATACTTGTAATTTGTTCAGGTTGCTATTTGTTAATGCCCAAGTTTGCCTGCCATAGGTTAACACGGGCAACACACATGCATTAAATAGCTTTTTCTTTGTGGAAAGCCTTGTTTCCTTGTTTTTCATGACTTCCTTCAGTGACCAGTACCTTTTCCAAGCATTGGTTGTTCGCCTGTCGATCTCTTTTCCATTTGATTGTTCATGGATATTGTTTGTCCTAAGTATATGTACTCATCTACATACTCAACAATTCCCTGATTGACTTCTATTGGTATCTTCTTGGAATTAGTCATTGTTTTCGTTTTTTCCATATTTATTCGCAAACCCATTACTTCACTCTCGTTAACTAGTTTGTAGAGCATCGGCTGTGTTTGAGATTAAGACTAGGTCATCTGCGAAACGTAGATGAGTAAGTATGGTGCCATCTATTTTAAATCCGTAATTAGGGTTCCTTTCCCAGTTAATGTTTCTAAATATTGCCTCAAGTACTGCAGAGAAGATCTTTGGGGAAAGTAGGTCTCCTTGTCTTACTCCTTTGTTTATTTTGATTGTTTCTCCCTTACTTTCTAGCATGCACAAGTGCATTGAAAAAAAATTATGACCCTACTGTTAAATACATGGCGTGCCCCCCAGTTTAAATATTTTTTTCGTAATTTCACATCACATTCCTACCAAATTTCGTAATTGTAGTGCTCATATAATAATAATAAATTGTGTTGCTGTCTCTGCGTGCGTCCCATGATACGGGCAGGGGCAGCATCCGCTCGGTGTACCCCTTGCATTTCATTAAATTGTCAAAAGGGCCTCTTCGTGTTGGCTATGTGGTACTCGGTTGTTACTTGGTACCTCGGTACTTCGGCTCCGCGCACGCCTTCCAAAGGTCCAGGACACCATTTTTTATTTCAGGCATTGCCCATAAAGTGTTAATAATTATTACAAAAGTCTTACAAAACTACTGTTAGTTAGTACAGAACACAAACACAATAATCTAAAAACCGGATGAGCATTCAAGTTAAATCAAAATATATAACATATGTATAGTCCCTGACTAAATCGGCTGTGACATATTCGGACGGACGGACAGACATGACGAATCTATAAGGGTTCCGATTTTGCCATTTTGGCTACGGAACCCTAAAAATCTGACGTTTATTACCGCTCTTTGTAAATTGAGTATAGATTTGTTATTACATTTTCTCTAATTCATACGGAATGATTAGAAGTGAAAATTAAGACTTAAGTAATATTTACTCATACATAATTCATGGTTGGATCTCCGTTACAACCCGCTGCCTTTTCTGACTCGACTTGCTACTTACTAAACCTCTTTACAAGAAAATCAACTCATCGATTGTCAATTTTGACAGCAAATGCCTAAACCGGTATCATAGATGTACAAAATACTAAATAAAAGGAGAGACTACTGTAGTAGCGGGCCGAAGGAAATTTATTTACTATTTTGATCAAAATTTACGTATATAACTTGAGAGATATATTACAAATAAAATTGGACTATGTATTAAATAAACCACAAGATTGTTGATAGTACCTACTCATTGGAATAAAACTTATGTTATGGGGGTCTTCAATCAACAGAGTGAAAGAACAATTTTTTAACATGATGCCGACGGCCGCTTTCTATCATCGCACTGCTCGCCGTCGGCAGGGCATTCATCCTCACACCTTAGAACCTAAACGGTCGCGTATGGTACGGTCTCAGAGGAACTCCCTCCCTCGGACGCTCTGGTTGTGGAATGAGCTCCCTGCCGAGGTTCTCCCGAGTAACCACAGTATGGGATTCTTCAAGAAAGGAGTTTATACATTTTTAAAGGGTCGGCAACGCGCATGTGACACCCCTGGAGTTGCAGGTGTCCATAGGCTGCGGTGACTGCTTACCATCAGGCCGTACGCTTGTTTGCCACCGACGTGGTATAAAAAGAAATAAAACAATCTTTAACTTAAAAGTTGTTAATCACAAGTTAAGGAATTATATAGGTCGATTCACAAGAGCTGGCGCGAAAAATGTATGTAACTGTCATTAATTTCATAGACATTCCGCGCCAGCTCTTCTGAATCGACCTATATATACATCTTGAATGAAACCAAATTTTTAAATACTCAGAAGTATAAATAGGTAAAGGTCCAATTTGTTAGAGAAAAAATATACGAGCGCTGGAAAGGGCCCTGAAATCCTGTCGGTCGGGGCGTATAAGATTATACTGTATTTTACTGATAGTCAAATCAGCAACTTTTTACGAAGCGTCAAAAACGCTCGCTTAGTATTGTTTGTAAGCAAATTTACCTAATGACGTCACAATTTTCTATGGTCAAACTGCGCCCCAATTTGAAATATTATTAAAATTGTATACAGAAAGCTCCCGTGAGTTTCAAACATATTAAAATATGATGAAACGGGTCATTCACGTTGTTAAGGTCAACTATCGCTCGACATGTTTCAGACCGGTTCGCAGACCATAATCGTGAGATTCATGAGTACTTATCGCAGCGGCAGTCATTTTACCCCCTCCTTTACCCTTTTAATGCTAAAAGAAACGCCGCCGCTATAAGTACTCATGATTAGGGACCGTTGACCTCGATGACAGAATTAGTGATCAAAAATGTAAACACGCAACTTTCAAAACAGAAATAGCTTTCAGATCTATGCAGGTTTCCTCTCGATGTTTTCCTTCACCCGATGGTAAATATCAAATTAAACTCCGTATTACTTAAGTTCCAAAAAACTCATTAATACGAGGCAGGTTTCGAACCCACGACCGCCACTTGAGAGCAGCATTGATAACTTCAAGCACTAGCACTACATCTGTGAATAATTTAAAAACAGTCTTGTGACTTTAGACATAAAGTTTAATTTTAACTGTCAAGGTTTTAAAAGATAGCGGTCTCGTATAGTTCTATACAATGTCTTTGATGAGAATATTTTCCCGGCTTACACAGCGCTCGGTCGCATCGCATAGCAACGATAGGCAAATTATAATGAATAAATGATTTTTATTTTTATTTTATTTGATTTTATATAATTTTAATTCTATGCTCTTAATTTTCTGTAATTTTGTACATGATATAATGGTAATCATATACGGCCACAAGCGCGCAGCATATGCACTAACAAACACGACCTGCAAAGGAAGATACGAAGCATGCAGCAAGCCGGGTCTAATGCTGCATCTGTCATGATGGAGTAACGGCTTCCGATCACCGAGAAACCGAGAACTGAATGAAAAATTAAAACAACTGGCAGCAGTGATAAGATGTCGTATATGACTGATCGAGAACATACAACGCAAAAGAACAAACATAAAAATTATCGATATCCTGCATTGTCATACTTGTTGATTATATTTTAGAGAAATGGGCGACCTGTACTATAATTAAAGAGTACCTTTACTATACATAATTACTTATAATAACTTGCATTTTATTTATTTCTTTATTTATTGATTAAAGGAGTTTCAACAGCTTTTTAAACATGTTGACATTTTAAATAGAAATATGGAGCCAATAACAGAAACTCACCAATAGAAACAAGATATGAACTAAGGTTACACACTATGTTACAGTATCTTAAAATTAAAAATCAAAGGCTATAAGAGAACACAACAAGAGATGTCCATCGCTCACCGGACGCTCAGAAGATACACAGATACCACTTGTATTACATACATACATTCTCTTACTTACTCATAAGCTACAGGAGATCTAGTACCCAGGGCCCACATAAGGGCCACAGGTGATGTTGGAGCCATCACGGTCAGGGAATGATATAATAATATGTGTATATAAGTGCGTATGTCTAAAATTGATTATATAACAATTATACATATAACGGGAACAATAGTTACTAACATACAAGCCTGTTTTTATTTAAAAATTTAAAAGCGAGACAAATATATAAGGTGCTGGGAGCCTGACGCTTTAGCCTTCATAAATGAAGGAAGGCAACGAAACTAGGAGAGGGTTTGATGCTCTGATTCTTGTCTGGTGCAAAGGTTGTCCATCGCCATCCAACTGATCCAAAGTGGTAACGCAGCAAGTGTGATGGGTACCTTTTCGCCCAGTACAACACAGGGGTTTTCTTGTTTGACTAGGCTCTCTTTTTGTGTTGGTGTTTTTATAATGTATTAATAAAAAATATAAATAAATATTCTTAATTTTATTCTAAAATATAATATCTACAACAAATGCTTATCCTATGAAGAAAGAGTAAATAATGAATAAGCATTGAAAGGGTCCTTATACTGTCATTAACTTCTGGTTCTTCATTTTACTAATTTACTAAGCCGGAATATATTTATCATTATGAATGGTTGAAATATTTTTCCGTGTACTGCTTACAGCTGTATTTGTTTCATTTTGCAGCTTACATTGCATGATCACCAAGTAGAATTTCTCCATAATCCTGCAATAAAAAAACACTTAACATGCTTTCGGCAACTAGTACTTGGTACTTAAATCATCGGCAAACCTCTCCCAGCTAACATGAAATAAATATTTAGGTAGGTGGACATTAGATTCATCAAAGTGTTAGGCACATTTTCTTTCCAATTTACATGTTAATTTTCATAAACACTCGGCAAAACAAATTTACATAATAGGTTACCTGTCCGTCACATCACTGGAATTTACAATAGAAGACATCTATTCTATGTGGAGAACCAAAGGCTTGGTTAAATAATGATCCCCAACAAAAGGAAATTAATTTTTCAGACTGAAATACTGATTTCTTGTTACATTATAGATGTCTATTTTAAACATCTTAGCACATGAAATATATTACTGACACCAAATGTCAATTGCCTTAGCAACGACCATAGCAACTACGCCCGCGACGGCCACCCACTATAGCAACTACACCTACATTGCTAGAGGTGTAAGGTGGGGACAACGTTTTTGACATTAACGTGTCGTGGCGTGCGTCCCCACCTTTTCAAAAATACTTTGCGAATACGTGTAACTGTCAAACCATCTCACCTCTAGTGATGTTCTAGTTATCGACGTACTAATTGATGGATTTATGCATTAAAACTATCCTGATTCAAGTAATATAAACCGTGTATTGATTAAAAAAACACTACGAATGAAAGAGAAAATGATTTTTACAAAATTTGTGTATGAAATATCAAGTGCAAAGCCTACATTTTATCAAATTAAAACCATGTTACGTATATAGGAGTTAGACTGTACTGGCTGACATATGACAGATGGAGCGAGCGTTTAAGGTGGGGCGAGCGTTGAGGTGATAACTAGAGGTGGAGACGTACGTCTTTACGCCACAAGCCAATACTTTTACAAGAATACCACTGTATTTTTAAGCCCTATTGAGCTTACTTTGGCTAGGTATTTTGATTTGTGTAATGTTTCCTACTATAATTTTTTAGCTAATAACATATTTGTAACTTTATTATTAAGCGGTCTCAAGATGTTCTTGTTTAATCTCAAACGAGAAAACTGAACTCGCGTTCCTTAAATTCCTAAACAGCTTTTAATAAATCTACTTCGCTGTGGGAACCAATTCTTTGGCATCGTTCAACCAGTAAGTTTCTGTTCAATGGCTTGGCCACAATGCAGTTCTCGAGTTGCACTACTACGGGGAACCTGGTGAATCACTGTTTGTGTGCTTGGGAAATAAACTCATCACTCTTTCCAATCATGTAATGACATGTATGGGTCGGGTTATTGGGTTTGATTTGAGCGTTTGGCATTATATATTTTTTTGATAATTATTAATTTTCGCCAAGTTTTATTTTCCAGATGTCTTTTTTGGCGAAAATGGTGAAAACGGAACCCTTATAGTTTCATAATATCTGTCCATCAGTATGTCTCAGTCACAGCTCATTTACTCGGACGCCATGAGCACTACAGTTATGAAATTTGGTATGTAGGTGTATTCTATGAATCGCCACATAGATGTGATGTGAACTTACGATAAAATATAATATGATGAGAGGGGCCACCCCATACATGTAATCGCGGGATGAAAAAAACAATTTCAATGCACAGAGGCCTGTGGGGTATTTATAGATAGGCCTTTAAAGTGATATAGAGGTCAACCTGGCAAAGTCATAAAAAGAGTGCCCGCCCCGCTCTTATTTCCAAACTGTAAATTTGAAAATTCTGAAAAACATTGAGGTGGTGTATAAATACGTTCAACGATTTATAGTTGGAACAAGATAGGTTTCCGTTGGACCTATCTTGTTCAAAATAAAAACTGTGAGTTGAGTTATCTTGCATCAACCAAAGGACGCCAGTGCCGTGAGTGGCGATGCCGGGTGCGTATATACTACCTTTTTTGATTCAATGTATTGTATAGGTACTTGTTTTAAATGTACACTAGTAGGTGTCGGTACGGAACCCTTCCTGGTGCGTGATCCGACACATACATGGCCGGTTTTTTCTGAAGCAGTAAGAGCCGTAAGGTAAACGCCTGAATGCTTACCACATTAAGTTGACACCTATTGTCATAAATGATAGCAGATGATTTGTACCAAAATGTACTTACTTACCTATATATTAGGAAAGAAAAAGAAACCTCCGTTTTCTACAATTCGACTTTATTTGAATGCGTCAATATATCAAATAATTTGAATTAAATGCAAATTTCGAAATATGGACTATGGCCATGATCTCACGATGAAACATGTTAAGATTGGATTCATAATTTAAGCTCTGAATTTACTTAGTAGTTCAATTGTAAGTCGACCTTAGTGGGTATCTTCGTAACACATCTACTTAATTGAAATATTATAATCTTATGGGACTATCCAGCTGCTATCGCGGTGAAAGTATCGCTACTAGTATATACTCACAGCAAAGGGAAAACCAGATCAAATGTTTCAGTATTCGCTAGGTATTGATCTCATTACTTATGAAAAACAAACTTTTGAAAGATGTCTTGAACACGTTGTGATTCGTATATAGGTACACAAGTATCTTACGCGTGGAGGAATGCTTATGCGGAAATGGTGTGGGAATGGGCGGCAGTCACCCAATGCCGTTCTAGAGGCCAGGGTTGTCCCGTCAGGTTCTCAGGTGTCGCCTCCTGGTGTTGTCAGGCGACAACTGGAAACGGTCAGGCTTGTAGGTACATACATCTAAGCATATGTTTATGTTTGCACAACTTCCGCGGGCTACTCGCTGGCACCTGTTCGTAAAGTCGGCCTTAGTAGGATACTAAATTCGAGGTGTTCGTATATATATGCTTTACACAGCTCTAATGCAACCACAGTGTTCAATTTCCAGCACAGTAAATACCGATTGTCTTTTACGTAAACAGGACTTGGTTTTAATAAACAAGGCGTGATATTCTGCAAATATTTTACTCTGTATACACAAACTAATTTGCAAGCTAGGAAGACTGTTATCATGAATGCAAACACTCTGTTCCTAGTTCCCGCTCGTTACCTGTCGGCCATAATGCATGGGAGTGCGGAAGACGCGTTGCATGTGCTTTAGTGATGTGCGGAGTCGATTTCTAACCTCGATCACCAAAAACGCCTAGCGATGTTTCGACTTTCGTGTCCGCGGTTTTTTAATACTACGTCGGTGGCAAACAGGCATATGCAAAGACATTGTACAACGACAGTGTATGATTAATACCAAAAAAAATTATATGAAAATGAATATGGCCTGCCTAATGGTAAGAACCTACTGTATGATGGACGCTTGCGATTCCAAAACAATTACATTGACGCTGTTGACCCTTTTTAGGGTTCCGTAGTTAATTAGGAACCCTTATAGTTTCGCCATGTCCGTCTGTCTATCTGTCTGTCCGTCTGTCTATCCTAGGCTATGCTCTCTGATTGTTAGTGCAAGAACATATATAAATCAATAAATCTGACATAGTCGTACAATGAAATATAAAAAAAAAAATTGGGTACCTCCCCTACACGTAAAGTGGTGATGACTTTTTTACTTCAACCCTTTGGTGTGGGGTGTTGTTGGATAGGTCTTTCAAAAAGAATAGAGGTCTTCATCTAACACTTTTTCGATAAAGTGAATATTTTCGAAAATAATCACCCCGCAAAAAAAAAATATGTACCCACTCTCTAACTTTTGAACTTGGGATCCAAAATATGAAAAAAATTATGAAAGTAAAGCTTAATAAATATTTTCTACGAAAATCATAGCGGACATGATCAGTTAAGCTATTTTTGAGTTATCATAAAAAGTCTTCCCTTCTTAGTAAAAGACGTACGAAACGCTGCGAAGGGTCCTTTTGCTTATTATTGTTTTTTTTTATTTAGTTCATTAGGAAACTACGAAAGGCTATGCTGAGTATGGCCCAAAATGCTCTTGGCCAATTTTTTGACTTGAGGTCTCAACACCACGCATCCTCAGGAGCCATGGCGACCTTTATCACAAAAGTAAAAGTAATTTATTCTTCAAATTAGGCATAATTACATGCACCTATGAACGTCAATAAACTATCACCGGTTCGGAAAAATATACCTCTGCCACGAGAAGAACCAGCGTAAGAAACTCGGCGAGATGTCATTTTTTCAAAACAATATAAATTGTATAGTTAAATATAAAATTACAGTGTCAGCTACCACAAAACTACAAGGCTACAGTAGAAAACCTATTTTCGCGATAGATTATCTGTGCAGGATGTTATCACTGCCAAACATCCCGATCCATGATGTAATCGTTACCTTATAATATGCTTTTGAAATAAGTGTTCGTTTTACTACAGATTTCAATTTTGAAGTGCTAAGTTCAGTAATGTGTTTAGGAATTTTATTGTAGAATTTGATACAACAAGGTTAGACTCTTATCGGTGTAGCTCTCCTAGGGATGATTTTCCCGTCCCGATGATTTTCTTGTACGACATAACTGCTTTTTTTCTTTTATTTGCTTAATGCAGTTTATCCTTGGTCTTTTCCTTCCTTGTTTGCCTTCAATCTTGCCTTCATGATGTTATGGCAACCTTACTCACCACTATTAATAATAACTCAGCATCTGTGTCCTAGTCGTAGCTCTCTAATATCCTCTCTATCTCTTTTTCAATTTGGATTTATACTCGTTATCTGGAAGCAAAATGTATTTGAAGGCAGTGAAAGGTTAATTGATAAAATAGTCTAATGCATGTTGAATTGCAAGTTCACATGTAACTGCAAAAAATACAAATTACCATGATCAACGAAACTAATCCTTTACCACTTGGTTTATCTTGTATCGATACATTGTGGCACAGTAACCATTTTGTTTTATCTTCTATCGATACACTGTGCTACATCCCGCCCCTCCTCTCATTATTTTTTTCGTCATGTCTATGAGAGCTAGTGATGCCACTTGTTCGAATTCCGGCAAAAACGCCATTGTGCTGTGGGAACTACAGATTTAACACCTGTCTCCCGCCCCATACGGCGCGTCTATAGTCTCTCTGCCACGCCCGCAATATTGCGGTTTGGGAAATAACTATTACCTATTAATCTGTAAAATCTGTTGGTTTCATGTTCATACGGCCGAGAATTTATTGGATTTGTATGAGAGGTATGTTTTACAATAGCACAAGTCACAACATTATGCGCATAATTTAGCTTAGATTTACATTTTAATGCCAAATTCCTTTAAAATATTACCATTTTTTTTTTGGAAATGGGGTTGCTCTTGGCCTGTCTCTAGCCAGGGTGCAAAGATGAGGCCGACGATGAAGCGAGCTCGCCCAGAAGATGCCTATTCACTCGTGCCTTAAAAAGGTCTAGGTTATATTAACTCGGAAATACAAACGCCGCCACAATTCGCCAATTCCACAATTGAAATGTAAGCTAACGATATTACTAATTAATAACTGGTATTATTCAATTAATGAATATTTAAGTGACAAGACTCTCTGTTTAGTGATTAGGTACATATTTTGATTTAGTTTTAATGCCTTGTTTCCTTTTTATGCCCTACGGCGAAGCATAGCGTAGTTACTATGTATTTATATTCCACTTACCATCACCATGTAACGTAACCTATATATTTACAAATAAACACTGACTATTGACTTTGACTTAGGTAGGTTTGCCTGCGTGGATGGCAAAGAATATTTTTACGAGGTCTGCAGCTCACAGAGCCACTAGTAATAAAGACTTTTGAACTTTTCGAATGCGTAGCTACGTTCGGTGCTGACTGTACTTACATACGAACGCTTTTATGACAGTCAACTCAACAACTTTTGATTTGTGGTCCTTTTTTTTTTTTTTTTTTTTTCTCCGGGGGGAAAATCCTTTATGGATACCACCGCACCACGGGGACAGTGCGGTGGTTATGTCGGACTTGCACCGACTAAAAACCCCCCGATCGTCCTCCTCAACTCATTTCGGGCGGCTCTGGGATCTCCTTAGGAACGCACCAGTGCCGCCCTAGAGTCTGTGGGTCCAACCATCTGCTATTATAGGCGATCACAGCCCCCAATATACGTCATAAATAATTTAATTATATATGTCATAAATAATTTAAGCTCATTTATTTAAAGAATGCTCCAAACGCCTGATGGAGGGAACGCGTGACCGGAGGGCTGGATCATACCTGGCACAGAGGATCAGCATTGCCATTCAACGTGGCAATGCTGCCAGCCTTCTAGGCACGCTGCCCTCAGAAGGCGATTTCGGGCAAATGTTTTGTTTATAATTATTTTTAAATTATTATATAAAAAAAACTGGCAACCGTATTTGTCTTCTCAAAGATCTCACGGTCTGTAAATAAATGCCATACGATTAAATAAATTTATAATTTAGTTTTTAATATTAGATAGTTTAGTTTTTGTTTTGTTTAAATAAAGAATCTATGTATGTATGTTTAAAAAATAATTAAGCACGACCAATAGGTAGTTTTGTATAAAAAAATGTTATCCTAAAGAAGTTCAAACATTAAATTAACTTATTCCAGCTTTTGTTATACTGATATCCAAGTAAGGTCCAATGGCAGTCCTCTTCCACTTTTCGTTCAAGAGATCGATCATTACAAAAAACGCTTCCGAGTCTGTTCCGAAACAATAAACCAAGAGAAAAAAACAAGCGTTCTTAATTCGAAAAGTGAAAAAATGGCGGGTGTGGGAATAGCGGGCAGATGGGGGCACCGGATCTGACGTATGGCTATTATCCCATAGTCTATTTAAATCAAAATGCTGCCGAGAAGATTTCCTACTTACATAACGACAATCAGCTGCATAATTATCTCACGGTTTCCGAACTTCTAGTTAGTAGGTAGGTATTCATTAGGTACTACTTTGATTTTTATTGGTTCGAGAGATCGTTTTGTCAACAGCTAGAGAACAAAGCAGTTTCCCAACTCTCAAAAGTAAACTCACCATCAAGAACCTACAAATGGACAGCTCCAAATATGACACTAGTAAAGTAATAAGTACTTAAAATTTATTTTCAAAGTAAGTTCTTATTTGTTTCTCGTAATTGTGTGTATGTGTGCGTCATCATGGCTCCGTGATCTCACCAAATGGTCACAGCGGAAGACCAGCGCTGACTCTGCCAGCATTACGCTGAGCCAAATCTGATTCTGTTATGTGATTGTTTGTAAATTGTATTGTGTTTGTTATAAATAAATATTATATGTTATTATTCTCTGTATTTATTTTCTTACTTAAGCTAGGTTTTTTACAAAACATTTATAAAAGTAAAATAATCTAGAGTGCCGCCGGCAGCGAGGCGGGGCCTAAGCTACCGGTGGTTAGGGCGACAGAGAGCCTTCTGCGTCTGACCCTTGACCCAGCCATCTAGCGAGAGTCTCTTAAGATGTTGGTCGAGACTCTTCGCAATTAGACCGTTCGCAGAGATCGTCGAATCAACATCCCACATGGCGATTACTATTATTATTATTACATATTATGCCAGGAAAGGTAAGCGGCTCACATCGTTAAGCCTGTCCTGGGGCGCTAGTCAGGTAACCTCCGCGAGTGTCTGGACTCTTCCAGTTCCTCTTCACCCTTGGCGGGATTGGGGGAAGGGGAAGGGTTTTGGCCGGTGCGCCCTGGAGGCAACGATAAGTGATTCATCTTCGGAGGGATTGCTTACCGGTGCTATCAATAACCCGGAGACGGGTCGCTCTGGGTGTTCCTCTGTTTCAGCGGAGGACACTCCAGATGCGACCAACGGGGAGGATGGAGGGTTCCACATCAGGGACCCCAGGTGCGGCGAGAGTGACATCCACCCGTAAGCCTGTTTAAATAATTACGGACCCGTAACCCTGACTTCGGCAGAGGGCTGCTATAGGCGGGAGCGGGGGCTGTCACCGTCAGGCCGGGGCCGGGTGGTGGCTACGAGGGAGAAAACCTCTATAAAAAGTTACAAGGGGACCTGAGGGAGTGAATCCGGGGTTTTTCACTCTCTCCTGGCGTGCAGGTCCTTTGGTCGGCATGTGTGTGTGGTGTCGCCCTGCACGCTTGTCGTCGGGTGGGGGGCGCTAGCCTCAACCGAGAGGGGACAGCTTCGGCTGTCACAGCAGGCGGTGTTCGCGGTTGTGTGCCTTGGCGATCAAGTGTCTTCGCCACTTATGCTGCGTGATGGGCATACCCTGGCGGTAGTCCGGGCGGTTCCTGGGAGTCCTAGTTCCCCGACTAGGCGGGATGCGTAAATGCATTTCTCCAGGTAAAAAAAGGATAAGCCTGTCCTGTGACACCACCTTGTTAAATTATACAATTTTGCAAGTTACTTACACTAAAGTGCTTAATTATATTAAAGAAAAGATTCTAAAATTAAATTATCATCGTTACTTACATGCTGGTCTGTGCTTACATGCATGCATACATACATACACTCTCTGTGTCCTCTCTTAATAGAGATTCTTTTTCTTATTGTAGGATTTCTTAAGCTGTGGTCCATTGATCCCTATGCGTTCCATGGAAAGCCTACGTACCTATCAAAATGCATCCACATAAAAATTTGTAGCTAGACAGGATATTTGAAAGGGTACCTCGGCTCTTTGAAATTTCAAAAGGGGTCGATGACTAGACAATGTTTAAGCAACCCTTCCTTAATGAAAAAAGTTCTTAAAAAAACATGGAGGTTATTTGCTACTGTGTATGTTCCCGTTAGCCAGTAAAGGGTTAATTACAACGGTGCGTGCGCGCATCCGCCGGCCTGCGCAGACGCACCCCACCCCTTCCGCGCGAACTTGACATTGTCTTTAGTCTAATTCCGCAGCGGAAACATGACGTAAGTAGATTATTCAGTATCAAGTGTTGTAGATACAGTATGGACTTTGTTGCAGACACTTATTATATTATGTTATTTATCTTTATACTTGTCATATTCTATTTCATATGTTATTTTCAATTTTTAGGCGATTATTGTTTGCCGTATTAAAAATAACCGTGACTTTACTACTTAAAAAGTCTTTTTGAACTTTCGGCTCAGTCTTTAATAAGTGCGAGATTGTTAGAAAATGCAACTCATGCCTTAAATACACAGAAAACTCAGAATAAACACACTTAAGGCGCAGGGTAGGGCAAGCCATTCACCGTACAAAGGTTGTGCAAGTTTTTGGCGTTAGTTTTGGCACTGCAGTTTTTTATTTTATTTTTTGTTGGTACATATTGGATATACGCAGAACTTGATGTTGAAATTTTGCATTATTTCAAAAATAATAAAAATAAAAAATACAAAAAATCATTAAAATTAAAAAAGAAATCATCAAGACATAGCTAACAAAAAAATAAGCATATGGACCAAAAATAGTAACTGGAGTGCAAACACAAACGAAGAAAAACTTGCACAAAGTTTGTATGGAAAGAGCTTGCCCACCTCTTCGCCTTAAAGGAATTCCTGTATGTATAGTTGCCACAATTTTTAAAATTACTTTAAAGCACACACAGAGTACAAAGAGCATAATTTTCCATAAAACCGGTAAACATTATATTGATATTTACAGAGTACTTACGCTTTTTTCGGACACCTATCCCATACAGGGCATAGTCGCATAATCCATATATCTAAATCACGTTAAGGATAGATGACTCGCAAAGAAACAGGACATCTATTGGCTATGTGCACGTCTGAAACGTCAAACGTCAAAGGTCCCGAGACAATGTCAAAACTTAGACATGTCAAGTAATGACCCATGAATATTTTATTTACTTTAGTAAACGAGAAAGACCCCGTACTGGAAATTTTACTGAAATAAATAAGAGAATAAATAAATACATACAAACGAAACGAATCGTAGGAAACCGTTAAGAAACCAATAGAAAACGTGAAAGTAAATTTGACAGTTGTCTCCGGTAAGTACACATTTCTGCCATGGTGTGCGCTACGATCGCCTAGCTTACTCCCAACACCTACTTCGCACATAGCCAATACCGAAAAAAATTTTGATTGCACATTGCTTTCCCAAGCAATCGCACAGAGATATTGTGACACTGGCAACTTGTAAAAGTGCCATTGCGGCCTACTTGCTAAATAATAGTACATTACTACAGAGGCCGGGACGAAAGGGGTTGCCGGCCGAAGACATATAGACGGCCGAGCGAAGCGAGGTCGGATAGGTCTCAGGCGGGCAACCCCATATTTCCCGCCGAGGTATGTATAGTGCTTTTCTCAAACATGCAATGAAATAAACAACAAAAAAATCAAAGTTTTATTTTTAATACGCATAGTGGCAGAATGTCATGATGCCTGTGCCACAAATTTATGTGGAATGGAAATTAAAAAAGAGGACTTTGCCGGCCTAGGCCTGCAACATTTGTATGAAATTGCATTAACGACCTCTTGTCCTAGCCGCACCTGAAACGTCATACTTCGCAGCCTATTATAAGGAACATAACATCAATATTTCATTGCATGTTTGAGAAAAGTTTATTTATTTCATTTAAATAGGAGAGTCCCTCGATAGTTAAATAAAATAGCATGCATTTCTTCCGTGAAGCTAGAGTAATTATAATAGGGGCCTGAAACTTAAAATCCACGTAACATACGATCAATTTCTTTAAAATGTACTTTTTGGACTTAGGCAAATCAATAATGATGCCTAGTGCTGATATAGGTACCTATTCTTGTACGCAATTAAAAACCTTGAATGAAACCTGATGAAAATGCCAATGAGACATTGATAATGCAATAGCCACATAAAATAATAATATTTCATCATGGAAAATGAAACTCAACGCTGCATGATCTACTTCAAGTTACTAGAGCTCGATGACAAATTTGATAAATACACACGGCTGCTGCCCGCTCGCCAGTTCCTTTCGGCGTGAACTTGGCTGGACACGCTGCCGCGTATCTAAATAATGTACTGGTCGAAATACTTGTACTGCGCCGGAAACGAGGGGCTAACAATGTTTCAGAGAACCGCCGTGCGCCTTGTGATTGTTGTGATGCACATTTTGTTTTTTTTTTTACTCTATTCCTGGAACGCTAACTGCTGTGCGTAAATAACACGGGCGAACGCAAATTTTAATAGAACTATTTGTTGTACGATAAGTTTTTGGAAACGTAATTAATTACCAACTGGTAAATTAAAATTGTGTAAGATTGTCCCCCAATATTATTATTATTATTATATTATTAAAATTTTATAAATTATGCGTTGGGATTTACGTTTGCGTTTGCGAACATGTATCGTACAACGATTTCTAATGTACTAGCTTTGTTTACGAAGCTTGCAGTGAAATTATTATTAAGTAATGTAATTGCAGTATTGTTTATATGCAAATAAATATTAAAACTGTGTTACTTCAGTTATTTTAATACATATTTCTACATGACTGAAGGTAAGGAAAAGTACATCTTTAGAATTTAATTTGTCATAACATTTATTTATTTAAACTTTATTGCACAAATACATGAGTACAAAGGGCGGACTTAATGCCATGAGGCATTCTCTACCAGTCAAAAGTGGGTGCAGCGAGTGAAATAAAAAGAAAACATGAAAAGGACATTTTGGTTTAGACATAACGATTTTAGGATTCATTTCAGCACGCTTGCGGAAAGTATTTTTATAGGGTTCCGTACCTCAAAAGGACGACAAAACGGAACCCTCATAGGATCTCTCGTGTGTCTGTCTGTCTGTCCGTCCGTCTGTCATGACCAATTTGCTCCGAAACTGGATTGCCCTGGGACGCCTCAGGGGAGAAATCCATATCTGCTTGGGGATTTTTTCTTGGGGCAGCCAAATCCTTGGGCTGGGAAGCCATCAGGGCTATTTAATCCATTGCATTTCTATTAGGGCTTGAAGGCTCCGACGCATTATTCACAACCTCCGTGTCCGACATGTACAGTAGTGCCCTATTACCGGATTTGTAACAATTAGGAGACTCCCCGGGTCCGCCCCAGCGTCAAAAATATCGTTGGGTGACAAGATTCGTCTGGGACAAGGTGGCAGAGTACCTCACATGTAGGTAATTGACACCATTTTTGAGTTCTCTTACTTTCTAAAGGTTAGAAAAACTAATACTGACACAGCTACAACAACACAGAACGAACACAACACTCATTTTCTCAGATTCTGCGCAAAAGGCACTGAAATTATAAGTATTCCTTGCTCAACACCGTGATTTCACAGCGGCCGGGGCAGAAAAACCGTCACTGTCGTTGTATGTTGACGAGTTTTCAGGACGAAAGTTCACTTTGGTGCGTAACTTTTGCGTAGTTATAAATATTTAACAATTTCGATAATTAGAAATTCAGGCAGACACTTGTAACGGCAAATGTCTAGTTGTTTATCTCATTTAAGTAAAACCAGGGAAATATTTTTCGTGTATGATAGTGGGCTGATATGTTGTTTCAGTGCAAAGGGAAACTAATAAGAAACTAAGATAATGGATGGGATTATAGTAGTATCTAGTTAAAGTAGTAAATTCAATTGTCAGTAAACGGCAGGGGTTTAAACGTTAAGGAGAAAGCTTTGGTGGTGAATATAAAATCAGAGGTAAGTACCTACTCGCAAGTAATTTATGCTGTATTACTATTACTGCTATCATTTCGCCTTTTAGAGCCGGGACACGCTGCTGCGTTGCGTTGCGTCGCGTTGGCGTCGTCGCAGCGTGGTGGCAGCGTCGTCGCAGCGTTTTACATATATTTTTTATGACAAGAACTTTAAGAGTAAAAAGTAGTTTCGATCTCATTTTAAAACGTCATGCTGGAATAACGTCATGAAACTTTGTATACATATTCTTCGTCTGTGTGGAAAGCGTCTATATCGTGTTCCATACAGATTTCTCCCATTTCATCTCCTTAGGGGATGAATTCTGGGCTGGAAATTATCCTACATCCTTTCCTGGGTCTCAAACTGCAACTATGTCCATGTTGAATTTAATCTAAATCGGTTCAGCGTGGTTTAAAGCAATGTCGGACGGGGTCAGTCCTTGGATGGGTGACCGCTTTGAGTGGTTACTCAATGCTCCCGTGCTTTGGAAGGCACGTTAAGCCGTTGATCCCGGCTGCTGTCTATGATAGCAGTCGTTAAGCCAAGTATAGGCCCACGCGTTGGCGTTGGCACACCCTGTTGGCTACACGGGGCACGTGCGCTGGCCTCGCGGCGTGTTGGTGGCGTCAGTGGCGGCGCGATTGCTGGCGTCACGTGTTGCCGAAAGATATTTCACAAATGTCACATGGCGTGCTTGATGGTGCATTTCGTGCTGGCTTGAATTCCAGGCCCAGGCCACAGTGGAGTAGTTGACCGAGCGAGTGAAGGTCTCCGTTTCAGCTTTCGACAAAAATTCTTTCGTATGTCTGACCGGATGTTCTCCTCTACAGGTCGCATTTCTCAACCGATTCTCGTGAATTTTTTTTAACAGCAATTTTTTTGTCAAGTCAGTTTTTGGAAATTATGATATTTAATAAAAAAATACAAATTTATCGTATGTATATTCGCATTTGTCATCAGAAATGTTATGTAGATTTTTTTGAAGTCAGTTTTTGGAAACTATGAAATTTGTAAAAATATACAAATTTATCGTATGTATGTTCGGATGTTCTCCTCTACAGGTCGCATTTCTCAACCGATTCTCGTAAAATTTTGTGAGCAGGTTCGATGATGATATAGAATTTTTTGTCGAGTTACATTTGGAAATTTTGAAACTGAAAAAAAAAAAATATTTTTTCTTATGTCTGTCCGGATGTTTTCCTCTACGAGCGAGCGAGCGAAGCGATCGAAGCGTCGTCTCCGTTTCAGTTTTCGACAAAAATCTGACTCTTTCGTATGTCTGTTTGTCTGTCCGGATGTTCTCCTTCCCGATCGCATTTCTCAACCGATTCTCGTGAAAGTTGGTTAGCAGGTTTGATACCTAATCATATATATATTTTTTGTTGAGTCAGTTTCTGAAAATTTAGAAAATTGAAAAAAGAAAAAAATCATTTTGCGAGGCCTACAGCTCACGGACCCATAGATAGTAAGTAGGTGTTGGTACGGAACCTTTCTTTGCACGTGATCCGATACGCATTTGGCAGGTTTTTAAATTAAACTATTTGTAAATTTTTTAGTAAACTATTTGCACAATACAGCGTTTTTTGGAGTTTTTTACGTCTCGTATGAAAACCTTAATAATCGCTGTATTTTTCTCCATTATAATTTCAAGCAACAAAAACTAATTTTCGACCTAGATATGCCGGCTCCCATTGTGTATACAAAGTTTCATGTTATTCTAGCATGGAATTTTAAAATGAGAGCGTAACTACGTTTGTATGGAGAACCGAGCATACTGCGGACTCTTATGGATTCGTCATGTCTGTCTGTCCGTCCGTATCATCATCATCATCATCATTTCAGCCGAATGACGTCCACTGCTGGACATAGGCTTCCCCCAAAGACTGCCACAATTACCGGTCCGTATGTCACAGCCGATTTACTCAGAGAATATGACCACTAGAGGTACAATTATGAAATTTGGTGTGAAGGTGTGTTGTTCGCCAACAATCTGTCATGCAGTTTGGCAAAAAGATGTGTTTATTATACTGTGTGAATTGTGATTGAATAAATAAATTAAAAAAAAGTATGTTCTGAACCGCTATTGAAATATGATGTGAAATTACGAAAAAAAATATTAAACATACATGCAACAGTTTTTAAAAATAATTGCAAGAGAGCTCAATAGTGTACCCCTTAATTTATTGCTCCTATTACAGGCCACAACCTGTATATTATGTCAGTGTCATACTCAAAGTATTTACCTGTACAACAATATTTAATTCACAGAGAAAATTTTACATATTTAGACAATGAGGACGGCAGCGTTATTCTCCTTTTTATAGTAACTAAGCCGTATGTTGCGTACGTCACACTCCTAAGAGGGACAAACCGGGAGGTTTATAATCAAACGGGTGCACTATAAGTCTCGGTAGTGTTCGCATGCTCAGTCAGTTCATTCTCACATGTTTTAAGAGTCGAGCCGAGCACCTATATTTTATTATTGTCATGAAGTTCTAGGGATCAAATCAGTTGGACAGGTCTTACCTTAGATCCAGCTGAAGTTCATACTCACACCACTCCAGGGCACACTTCTTCTTCGACTTCTTTGAAACTGAAGGCAAGTATGTCACTGGCTATACTTGCCTTCAGTTTCCAACTGGAAAATCTTCATCTTACTTTCTTTCATTTCTCCTCCTAAACAACCGGTCATTGTGAAACTCTTTGGGGGAAGCCCATGTCCAGCAGTGGACGTCCTCCAGCTGTCATGATGATGAGTTGATGACTTAGATATGTTGTTAGTTACGTCAAATATAGAGTAATTATAAGCTTTCGACATTTTAAATCCGCATCCATACTTGCCCCTGACCCTCCCTACTCTTGATTGTTTCAGATACAATATGGAGTGGGTTCTTGGGAGTCGACAGTTCCATAGCACATTCAGCAATCTTGGCGTTACCCACGCAGATAAATATCACGTGAACGAAAACTGTAATGGTGAGTACTCAGTCAGTATTTAAATTTAACATTGCACGTAGAACCGATCGCCGTTGGGGTGGAAAGCTTCTCGAGTGGAGACCACGTACTGGAAGGCGCGGCGTGGGTAGGGACAAGGCTGAATGATGACCTGGAAAATTTCGTGAGAGTCCGCTAGATGCGGGTGGAGCAGGATCGGTGATTGCGGGGGAAGGCCTATGTCCAGTAGTGGACGTTCTTCGGCTGATATGATGATTTAATGATGATGATAATAAATTTAGATGATTAAATATTTGTAGATAATCATATGTACATATCATCATTCTCTTGCCCTTTTCCCATTTATTTGGGGTCGGCGCAGCATGTCTTTTTCTTCCAAATATCTCTGTCACGCGTCATCTCTTCATTCACATCTTTCCTATTCATATCATCTTTCACACAATCCATCCACCTTTTCTTTGGCCTACCTCGTTTCTTGCATCCATCCACATTCATATCCAATACTTTTCTGGTTACATGGCTTTCATCCCTCCTCATTACATGCCCGTACCACGCCAGGCGATTGGCTCTTAGTTTTTCGGCAATGGGCGCTACTTTCAGGCTTCCCCTTATATACTCATTTCGAATCCGGTCCATTCTCGTCACACCACACATCCATCTCAGCATTCGCATCTCTGTAACATGCAGTCTCGTTTCATCCATCACCTTTGAGGCCCAACATTCTGATCCATACATGACGACAGGTCTTATTACAGTCTTATAGATATATATACATATATGATATTATATATCGAGTGTACATTGTCGTGGTTGACTGTATATTGCAGGGTAAGGTCAATTGTAAGTGACAAATTGACAATGTGTTTTAATTAAATTATTTACTCGACACTGTCTGAGAGGTGGCTATTTACTTTCTTTAATAGGTGAAATTTCAAACGGCCGTTTTATTTTTATATTCATAGTTCGACGAATCGACCAACGTAAAAACTAGTTTGGTCTATTGAAAAGATACATAAAATTAAATAATCAATCACAATTATTTACGAGTGGCGCTAGTTGCCACGTTAAAGGCCACTTAAACGTCATATTTTTTTGGTAAGTGTTGGCTAACTACACTAACATTCTTAACCGCTAACCGACATTCTTATTGTTTCTGCTTTTATTTTAGTTAGTTAAAATTGTGTATTTATACATTGTGAATTCAGTATATTACCATATTTCCGACACGATTGTATAATTGTTATGGAATAAATTCCTTTCATACTTACTAACCCTAAACCTATCTTCCATAACCCAGTACTTTTTTTATTAAAAATGGGATTGTTCTTGGCCAGCATCTAGCCAGGAGGCAAAGATGAGGCACCTTAAGTTATCGAATAAAAAACAAATTGGGCTCTACATACAACGAACTGCCTTATTTCCTAGGCTATGTATTATAGGTAAATTTGCAAAATATGATTCTATGTATACTTATATAATAAGTAGTAACTATATGATATTAATTTTGCAGCTGCCCTTGAAACTATACTACATAACATTTTAACTGAAGACGAGTATTTACGGACGTACCGAAGGAGCATTAACTTCGGACAAAATATACAAAAAGACTTAATACCTGTTTTGATACATGCCAAGGAAGATAAGACCATAGAATTAATAGTGACAATACTGGTCAATTTGTCGACTCCCATAGAATGCTTGCTATCAGTGGAAGAAACATTGCAATCCCACTACGGTTCACATACCGTTTTCGAAATAAACCAGTTACTTGCAGCCATTAAAGCAGCTTTTACTGAACCCCGGGCAACAAAAGTGATCGTAGACATTTTAAAGAAAAATGCAACCGGCCAACCTAAATTATCGTCGGAACAATGTACAAATATTAGTAACAGTCTTCTGTTACTCAGGAACATACTGCATATACCAGGGGACCCGAAAAGCCCCAGTAAAGGTACTGACCAATCCCTTCAGAATCAGATCCTCTGGAACATTTTTAGCGAAAGCATCGATAAAGTATTGATAAAGCTCATTACTATGCCAGAAGCGGTAAGTGACGACTGATCTCGTATTACTGACGTATGTTGTTCTGTATCGTGAAATACGTGATGTTGTATGAAAATGAAAACAGCACCAAGCCAGGACCCGATTGTACATCTAGTTCGATTTCTAGGAAATTAAAGTAAAATTTTAAAGCTTAGAATAGCCAGGCCTCTAAATAATTCATAAGTTTATATTCTAATTTGCAATATTCCTATGGTTCTGCCAATGCCAATAACAAAATATATATCTGATTCTAAGATTCGATTTCTAGCAATGCAACAAACAATTAAAAAAAGTTATACACCTAAGTTATGTGAAATGATTTAATGTAAACGGGAACTTTAACTAATGATTAAAATTGGGACGGAGTGCCCACGCTTTTCCAATTGATTAGAGACCATAGACCCGTTCACAAGAATCTTGTATAGTATGACAATAAAGAGTAGAAATTAAATAAAATGGAACTAACATAGAACGTTACATGGCAGCACCAGGTGTCATGTGAAAGATGTCAAATATTGGCCCGTAAATAAACATTGAATTGCTTTTGGTGAGTATTACCGTTGTTTACCCGGTTTTTGTTCGACGAAAATATGTAAATAAAGTGAAAATGAATAAAACAATTCGAAGTGAAGCACGGGAAGTAAAAATCAGATGTTTTTAACGTGATTTTCCGAAGCTTGAAGCTGGAAAGTTATTGCTGGATTTAGAAGAAGTTTACAAACGAACTGCTAATATAACGGGTATGTACTACTAAAAACTTTATTTCATATTTAAAAATCGAGGCAAAGATGTACAGCTATTGACGTAATAATCATTATTTGGATGTAATTTCGTTATTGTTAATAATTTGAGATTAGGTAAATAATGTTCGATGTTGAAATGTCGTATAGCGTAAATGCCTCTTCTTGATATTTTAATACTCGATCACATAAAGGAAGCAAATGAGATGAACAAAATAATCTATATATTATTTGTACAGTTTGCAACTTTATCAGTGTAAAACGATTTAGTACATATAGCCTGACATGATTAAATATTAATAAATAAATGTAGTAGGACCTAAAATGCTAAATAGTTACACTTGTACATAGCTACTAATACACTTGTCATCTGATATCCAAATAACTTTGAGTACTACTTATTCATATGATCATAAACATGTATAAAACTTTAAAATGTACATTGTTTCAGGGAAATCAGTACTGTAAAGAAAGTAGTGAATGAAAGAAGTACCTAAGCATAACGGAAAATTTGGAACGCTCACAACGCACAGAAAAGGGCGTCCTCAAAAAAAATGACTTTGATATATGACTTTTTTAAAAATAAATTCTTCTAAACCAATAAAAGATCATTTATTTGCATTTTCGTATTTATTTTTATAACTTACATGTATGTATTACTACTTATATAAAATATTAAAGATATTGAACTATAATTTTTGTATTTCATTATTATCTTAAGCAAGTATCAATATCGTTCGAGTCCTAGTATAAATGTTGCCCGTTAAAGCTCAGTGGCGACCTCAATTAATTTCTACTCTTTATTGTCAGACTATAACAAACGACATGTTTTGTTACTTCGAGATGTTTACTACAAAATGATTTTTAAATATACAGATTAATTCTTAAATGTGAATTTGTTGCTACGCGGGTTTAGGAAGCGATTTCTATATTCATATCTCTTATTACCGCCACTGACTTTATTTTATTATTTGCTTTAAAGTCTGGAAGATTAACGCAAATTAAAATACCTACGTAATACGACGTTGAACTAGATTAGGTATGTGTTTTGTATTAATTTAATATTTCAGACCAATTGGGCAGTCACAATGGTACAACTGATTGCACTGTTTTACAAAGATCAACATGTTGTTACATTGCACAAACTTATGAACATATGGCTGGAGTCTTGCAACTCCGAAAGTTCAGAAGATAATGAGAGCAACACCTCTCCGCGGGATAGAGGTACTTGAATACATATCACAAAATATATTGACGCCCATATGAGAGTTGAATATTACAGGAACATATAACCCAAATCGAACTAGCCCCACCAGTAACCTCAATAAGGCTTGTGTTATGGATATGGTTATGTATATTTTTAGGCAATGCAAATTCCTCACCTATATTGACATCGGATCCTGCGTCAGATTCATCGAATACAGGTGATAATGAAAAAAGGTACGATGAACCAAATTCTGAGAACAATGGGTGGCGAACTTCGTCTGAAAATGCTACAATGATGGATGCTAATCAGCCGTTACAACCCCCGTTACCAGATGAGAACGACATACACATGAACGAACAAAACGCAAGGAGCGGTGATGACAATATGAAATCCGATAATGTACGGAACTTTCTCTATATTTTCAATCTGAGTGATTCGTTAATCTTTGGTGGAGGTGGTCTCCCAGTTTGGAGGAGGTGGTCTCCCAGTGGTACCGCATATACTCTGCTGTCTGCGTCACGTTTTATTCTATAAAACTTAAGCATATATACGTAAAAACAGTATGGCATTTCCATACAGCGTGACACTGGCACACCACGGCGGATGCCAAGTCAAAACCAACAGTAGACCATAGACCAAAGACATAATCCTGATTGTTGATGTGCTAATCATTTTGCAGGACGATAAAGTGATATCGGAAAGTTCACCAACAGCGACTACTCATGATCAACAGCCAGAAAAGACCGAAAAAAAAGCGGTGAAATCTGAAACTTCGGACTGTGGATATGGAAGGCAAATTGAAGATCAAGATTCAATTTCAACTTCTAGCAACGATGAAGAAGTACCTTCAAAAAAACCTGTCCATCAAAAGCCACATAACCCTAAACAAAGAGTAAACACCAAGGCCCGGACTGGCTTAACTATACAAGAGAAAAAGCGAAAGAAGATAGTTAAAAGAGTAAGAGCAAACATGTAAGTAAAATTCAATATGTTTTTTCTCTCTTTACCTGTATCAAATAAAGGAGAGTGATGCAATTCATTGAATCTCAGTAAAAACAATAATTCGTTCTTCCAGTATCAACGTGAAAGGGCTCCATCACCAAAGTCCAACAGACGATGACATATCCAATGTGTTGAAAGAATTTACCGTTGATTTCTTAATGAAGGGTTATAATTCATTAGTGAAAACAATACACACTCAAGTACTTAATAACATATTATTGGAATTTGATACATCACATTTTTTCTGGTTAGTCACGTATTTTCTGAAGTTTGCTACCCAAATTGAGTTGGATTTAGAACAAATTTCCGCTATACTATCATTTGATATAGTATCTTATTTGACCGCTGAGGGTGTCAACTTATGTGAACAGTTTGAATTGGCTGTCAAACTGGATGGGAACGACTTGAAGCCCAGCAGCCGCCGACTTCATCTGGTATGTTTATATTATTCCATTGTATTCGATGTCGCTATTCCTAAAATATATTTCGCGCCGTTTGGGGCCACGTGATGCCGTTACGTGGGATTCCCTTAAATACCACCTTAAAATAGCAAGCCCTTTCGAAGCCAAAAAAGTAAACAGTACGAAACTTTGTAAAGTATATGAGGCTTCGTAAAATTCGTTGAAAAAGTAAAAAGTTTCCGTCGCCAAAGCGAGCCCTTGCGGTACGGGGCACTGTATGTTGGTCGTTAGATTTAATTATACGGTAAATCTTGAATTAGTTATTCCTATCTGAGTCGGAAAAAATCAATTCGACATCGCTTGCCTGAATGTACCTGTGCTGCTAAAAAAGGAGGCAGAAATCGTATGTCTTCGAACACAGAATAAGTAATAGCTTCGAAAATCAAAAATGTGTACGAGTAGGTCTTAGGAAGCATTCGTCTTCCGGACGCTGAGATCCCTGTCGGCTCATAATTTGTGCGTGTGATGGGCACATGTTCTGGAGAAATAATAACCTGCAACAGTTTAACTACATATGTATTATATATATAAACTTTGATGAGCACACAGAAGAAAATTTTATGATTGCTGACTATTACACAAATCTTCCCAATATTTTTTACGAATTTCTTATTTTTCTGTTAGTAACGATGCATAATATACATATATTCGGTTCGAATGTAACGCATGTTACTATTCGTTTCGTGTTTCCGTGTAATGAATTATTTTAAAGAGTTTATCTGTAATATTTACTTTAACTATTTGCTACATTAAAATAATTTTATTTTAATTAAATAAACACAATAAAACAATACACATTAAAAATCACTTACAAATTATGAAACAAATTAAAACACATAATCTAGCAGATCCCAGAACGGCAAGTACCTGGTGCAAATGTGCCCAATATGCTGGCGGCATTGCCCCGCTGCACTGTCAACGATATTTGTTGAACCAGGTACGAGCCTGACCTGGGATCGCAATCACTTTCCCTCAACCTCTGTCCTAACTTATTTATAAACAATTTCGCTTCAGAGCCACTCGGCCACTCGTCTCTACCGCAACCGGTACGAAGTCATACATAGGTTCCAGGTTCGAGTATTTGGCGTGCTTCAGCTTAGCTGCGCTTTCGGCAGCTGCACCGGCTTTGCGCAAAGTGAGGTTGAGATGCGACGGGGCAAACGTACTTACACACGTCGCATCCCAAATGAGACTGCGCCCTCTCGCTCACGGAACCAATGATAACCCGTCCGGTCTCTTACCATCCATTCTACTCAAACCTAGAGGCTCTAAAACGGAGGGCAGATTTGCGGACACCAGTGCTCGACGTATAATTTCATTAATCGACTGAAGGATGATTCACAGTAGGCCGTTCCGTGTCCGGGCCGGCCCGTTTTCTTCTAGAGAAATACGCCGGCCGTTGCGTTTGCTGTCATAGAAAACGGGCCGGCCCGGACGCGGAACGGTCTACTGTGAATCATCCTTGATGTCTCGAAAATCTACCCGCCCAGCGCCCGCAGCTTAAACCGTGATGGACGTTCACCTCAACAGTAGCTCCAAAAATGCACTGATGAAGTTCGCACACTGCAGATCCAAGTCTTAGTGCAGCTGCAATTCTGAGCGAATCGTTGTTCAGAAGCGTACCTAAGTGAGACTATGGCAGTGCATGCAGCCATGCCCCAGATTCAGGCTCGGCCACCGCTTTTAACCGGGCCACATCAACTCCGACAGCTACCAGCACGAGACCTTCATAAGTCCTTTTAAAATAATTTGAATCCCGACTTAACTATTTTTATTGATCCAAAAAAAGGAGCCGTAAATATCATAGAAAAAATCACTTATATTGAAAACATGTCCTGTCATTTTTATATAACGTAACGCAAGTTAATAGTACATTATTAGCGTGCTGGGACGATTTTGTTGGTTTCATTCGGGCCGATATTAAGTTAGTTATTAAGTGTTTATAAAGGCCCACAGTATTGTATTTTGACGTACTAAAAGTAAAACAATTGTTCATTAATACCTATCAACATAAAATATCTGTGTTATGCAATGAAAAATTAAAATTGTAACGTAAGTTACCATGAAACTACTCAATCAATACTTACTTGTTACTGTGTTTTTCAGGTTGTTACAGCTATCCGAGAATTAGTACAAGCCATTGAAGTTTATAAGAAATTCCCCCATCTTTGCGACCATGATAGAGACGCCCTTCTTACGTTAGAAAACAAAATTTGTGAAACAGTTGAATTGAGATTACTTTTAGTGCTGCTTTTGCGTTATTATAACCCGAAATATCACACCAAGCAATACTTACAGGTATTTTAATAGATTCTGGGTAATTTTTATAATTAATTATTATTATGTTATTCGTTTTTTTTGTATATTGCCGTTTGTAATAAATATTGTAACGGGATTTCGTAACGGGTAATAATACTTAGTCATACTATCTATGCATACCACGTTCAGACCTATCATAGCTTAAGAGGGCGCAGTACGCTCGGTCTGGCTCGGTTCTCCATACAAACGTATTTACCCTCTCATTTTAAAACGTCATGCTAGAATATCATGAAAAGTTGTATACAAAATGAGATCCGGCATAACTAGGTCGAAAATTAGTTTCTGTTGCTAGAAATTGTAAGAGAAAAAAAATACAGCGGTTTTTTGAGCTTTTTTCGGCTTGTATGAAAACCTTAATAATCGCTGTATTTTTTCTCCATTATAATTTCAAGCAACAGAAACTATGTTCCGACCTTGATATGCCAGATCCCATTGTGTATACAAAGTTTCATGTTATTCTAGCATGGCGTTTTAAAATGAGAGCATAAATACGTTTGTATGGGGAACCGAGCGTACTGCGCACTCTTAAGTGACGCATCCTACAAAGGTACTATTACAATTTATTTATAATTAGTAGTTAAGTAATTATTTATTAGATCCAAGGTGCATCGTAAATTTCTGGTATGAAAATAAATATTATTTATTTTTCACCATGTCTGCCTGTCTGTCTGTCCGCAGCTAAGCTCAGAGACCGTTAGTTCTAAAAAGCTGTAATTTGGCATGAATATGTATATAAATCACGCCGACAAGGTGGTAACAAAAAACATAAAAAGTTTTTTTAGGCGACCTCCCATGCACGTAACTCGTAAGTAGACTCAACGCTCGAAGTCGCAGGTTTGTATACTACAAGCAGTCCAGTTCGGTGGATCCAACTTCGAGTAAGAGGTCACTCGTCGAATCTAACTCGAATGGGCAGCTTTCGAGAAGCTACGTAGTATGTTTTCGTTCAAAATACTGCATTGTCTTTAACCGATGTGTGTTACCAGTGATGTCATAATCGTACGGTACCGAAAGGTCGCTCACGGTGGTCCTCATAAGAAAGCTCAGTCACTCAGAGGGCTGTGGACCGAGCTGTACTCTGGCTGTCACTACGAGATGGAATCGTTACATTTGATATTATTCAATCACTACAAACTACTACTAAAATGACTTGTAAAACTATTGTGCTTTATCAATGAATAAATGAATGAATGAATGAATGACTACAAACGGGTGGTTTATGTAGGGTATATTTAAACTATTATAGTCAAGTATGAAGTGTCAAGTGACTTCATATAAAAACGGCACAGAGAAATTGTGTGTTGAAATGAATGACGGAAGTATTTTTGAAATCAACGAATGACGTCGAACATTGACGACGTTTCCTGTTTACGTAGAGTTTACTCGTGGCACTCGTGGCCAGGGGATAAAACTAACTGTGCATTTGTATGGCTCAATACATTATTTACTTTAAGAGGGCGCAGTACGTTTGGTTCTCCATGCAAACGTATTTATGCTCTCATTTTAAAACGCCATGCTAGAATAACATGAAACTTTGTATACACAATGGGATCCAGCTTGTCTAGGGCGGAAATTAGTTTCTGTTGCTTGAAATTCTAATGGCGAAAAAATACAGCGATTATTAAGGTTTTCATACAAGCCGTAAAAAACTCAAAAAACCGCTGTATTTTTTTTCTTTTTCAATTTCTAGCAACAGAAACTAATTTCCGACCTAGGTATGCCGGATCCCATTGTGTATACAAAGTTTCATGTTATTCGTTGCGTTTTAAATTGAGAGCCTAAATACGTTTGTATGGAGAACCGATCCACACCGATTGACCGACACACTTGAAAGCTTGCTTGCTTGAGGAGAAAGTAATTGTATTCGTAAAAAGCTAAGAGGAAAGGTTCAATTTGAATACCTACTAAGTACTATAGTAAAAAAAAAAATATTCTTTTTTCAAAAGGATTTTGAGATTAATAATTGGTGGTATTCTAAATTCTTATCAAATCGTATTTCACAGGACCTCATTGTAACAAACCATATATTGATGACGTTTGTGGATGACGCTATGAGGAGCCCAGACTACAACGGCTCTTCCAATATGACCGACCACATTAAGCAGTAAGTACCTATCTTAAACATCAATAGTACATTACTACAGAGGCCGGGACGAAAGGGGTTGCCGGCCGAAGACATATAGGTATAGACGGCCGAGCGAAGCGAGGTCGGATAGGTCTCAGGCTGGCAACCCCATATTTCCCGCCGAGGTATGTATAGTGCTTTTCTCAAACATGCAATGAAATAAACAACAAAAAAATCAAAGTTTTATTTTTAATACGCATAGTGGCAGAATGTCATGATGCCTGTGCCAAAAATTTATGTGGAATGGAAATTAAAAAAGAGGACTTTGCCGGCTTAGGCCTGCAACATTTGTATGAAATTGCATTAACGACCTCTTGTCCTAGCCGCACCTGAAACGTCATACTTCGCAGCCAATTATAAGGAACATAACATCAATATTTCATTGCATGTTTGAGAAAAATCCTTTGTACACACACGAGAGTCGCATGCGAGTTTCATTACTTTGCGGGTTACCGTGGTACATAGATAACCCCGTGGTATCATGAGTTCCATCGATGTGTCAAAACGCGCAATGTAGTGAATCTTGCATACGTGTGTAAATAAGCCTTAAGTATACTTTCTTATGTCTGCAACGTGCCTACTAATACTTGTTTCTTTTTCTTGTTCCTCTCTCTTACGAACACATAAGAGTTTTCGTCGATTGTATTGTTGTATGGTTAAGGTTATTTGGGCAATTTTTTTCTTATTAACCGACTTCAAGATTTCAAAGGAGGAGGTTATCAATTCGGTTGTATGTTTTTTTTTTTTTTAATGTTTGTTACTCCATAACTCCGTCATTTCTTAACCGATTTGGAATATTCTTTTTTTGATTGTAAGTATATATATCCAAGTTGGTCCCGTTTTTGTCAAAATGCAGTTCTGATGATGGGATCCATGAGGAATTGAGAGAACTCCTCAAATCTTTAAGGCAAACATATAGTGATTTTTGTGTTTTTATCAACAATTCAAGCATTTGCATCTAAAAATGTGACATTGGATGAAGTGGAACTGCTGATGATGATCAGAACAGAACTCTTCAACGACGAAAAGTTCACGTTTGGCGATTTGTCCTCCTAGCTGTGTTTGTTAAGCAAGTTCTATTTTCACGATTAATTTTTGTCATGCTTGATTTCTGATGATGGGATCCATGAGGAATTGAGGGAACTCCTCAAATCTTAAAGGCAAACATATAGTGATTTTTGTGTTTTTATCAACAAATCGAGCATTATCATACAAAAATGTGACATTTGATGAAGTGGAACTGCTGATGATGATCAGAACAGAACTCTTCAACGACGAAAAGTTCACGTTTGGCGATTTGGCCTTCTAGCTGTGTTTGTTAAGCAAGTTCTATTTTCACGATTGATTTTTGTCATGCTCGAGTTCTGATGATGGGATCCATTAGGAATCGAGGGAACTCCTCAAATGTGAAAGGCACACAAATAGTGATTTTAGTATTTTCATGAACTAATCAAGCATTTTCATTCATAAAAGTTACATTTGATGAAGTGGAACTGCTGATGATGATCAGAACGAAACTCTTCAACGACGCGTAGTTCACGTTTGGCGAATAGTTCTCTTCTTTTTGTTTGTCAAGCAAGCAAGGTTTTTCCATGATTCCATGAGGAATTGAGGCTACTTAGTCTTCTACCATTATAAACATACTTATAGCCATTTTTATTTTATTGTATGGAATCTAAGAGTGCACCATCTAAGTATAATAATCTTTCACCGGCCTCCCCCATTGAAGTCGGTTTTTTTTTCTTAAAAATTATTCTAACTTTTATTCGTATTTATCACATCCATGCTATGAGTACCTAATATATTTACAAGGCATGAGTTCGAAAAGAGTGTTTTCCAAGCAGTTACCTAGCCATATGTATTTACTACTGTCCCGCACTTTTTACTTTTTTTTTATCTCCGTCGTCAACCCGACGCAAGGATTTTATAAAAAAAGATTTTTTTACAAAAGAGTTATTTATAATTATGTTTTAATTCCCATAAATATTACATAAATATAAATATTTTATTAAACGTTCCATGTATCATATTGCAATTTTACCTATTTACGAGTCTATGAATATTTAAAATTGATTAAATTGTAAATATTTACTAAACATACTTGTCTGAATGCATATTTTACCTGCGCTTTATACTGTGTTTTATCATTTTGAATATAATAATAATATTGGGGGACAATCTTACACAAATCGACCTAGTCCCAAACTAAGCAAAGCTTGTACTATGGGTACTAGACGACGATATACATACTTATATAGATAAATACATACTTAAATACATAGAAAACATCCAAGACCCAAGAACAACTATCCGTGAAAAATGCACAAATAAATGCCCTGGCCGGGATTCGAACCCGGGACCTCTAGCTTCGGAGGCAGAGTCACTACCAACTAGGCTAAACAGGTCGTCAAAATATGCGCAGTAGTAGATGCTGAGCGCGAATGTAATTATACGCAATTTTACTAATTTCTTCCTTTTTAGTAGTTCTGTGTAAACTAGTTAAAAATGTAGCTTAAAAGTGACCAATTAGTTACGTTATTTATAATAAAAAATATAATTTATTTTGCAGTCTTGGGAAGAGTCACACGACGCCATTGAGTTTGTTAATCACTATAGTTTTGAAATCATTATTATTATTGTCTACTTTTTTTTAGTTCTGCAATTCTGTTTTGAAAACATTATAATTATCATTGTCTATTTATTTAATTGTATAATTCATGTGTTGACTTGTAAAAGTGCCCTTGTGGCCTATTTGCAGAATAAATTTTTTGATTTGATTTGATTTGCCATTGGAGTCTTCTGTGACCTTTCCAAGGCTTTTGATTGTGTAGATAATAGTACTTTAAATTGTAAGCTGAAGCTTTATGGTATCAGAGGCCATGCATTAGTTCTTATGAAATCACATTTAACTGAAAAGGTAGCGATAAATAGAGCCTTTTCATCAGAGACAGTGACAGAGATGGGAGTACCTCTGGGATCTATTCTAGACCCATTCCTATTCCTTGTTTATTTATGTAAATGATTTACCATTAAAATTATTAATAATTATTAATGATTTATGGTATTATTATTAATGATTTATGGTATGCCGATCAGATATCAGGCATTCTAATGTTCGCAGATAGACACATTCTTACTGTTCAAGGTTAACAAGAGATAGTGAACTCATTGAAACAAATACCCTCTTCATGTTTACCATTCTATCTAACTGGTCGGCTGCCAAAAACTTAGTTCCGAAAAAAAAACTAAATGTATAAAATTTTCTCTGGTCAACTCATCAAATATAAAATAAGACTCAAATATTAAAATTAACGGCCAATCATTAGAATTTGTTAAGACACCTGTAGTCTTGGGTATTACATTGCACTCAAAATTGCAGTGGGGTTCCCACATAATTGCGATAGGAAGTAGGTTTAGCTCTGCTGCATTTGCAGTCAGGAGAATAAGGCAGCTTTTCAATGTGGCAACGGCATGGTTAGTTTACTTTGCCTATTTTATCAGTATAATTACTTATGGTCTTATCTTGTGGGGATCAGCTGCAGATATTGAAACTATTTTCATCTTGCTAAAAGGCTATCGCTCGCTAGGCTCATCTTGTTACAGCGACTCTCGAATTTGAAGACCTTATTATGTAACGTTACATACAATAATTTATCTACGACGGCAAAATAATTTGATTTCAATAAAAAATCGATATGGTGGCAGAATAGGGGCATTGACGTCTGCTTCTTTAAAATAAACGGTTGTATAATAACGTATGGAAATCCATTTTGATTCTCTCACCAGTTATATAACTGACTATAATGCTGGAGTAGAAAAAGTTATTTAAAATGCTCCGTTTAACTTTTTTTCTTGGTCCGACATTGTTGCACATAAGATTAATAATTTCTGCCCTTTTACGCAGTCTGATAAGTATTGTTTGATACAGATTTGCTACCTCAGAGATAATGTGCCAATACGGGCTCCTCCTAGAAGACTACGAGGTGAACGGCGAATTCATCAACGACTGTGCATTCACGATGATGCACCACGTGGGTGGAGGGCTGGACAGCTTGATAACTTTATATCAACCAAAGATTTTGAAGACTTTCACTTCCATATGGAAGTCCGAATTTGAATTATGCGATGTAAGTACAAACTAAAAATATTTTTTATAAATCTGTTTAAATATCTTAAGATCGATGTAAATAAAAAAGCGGCCAAGTGCGTGTTAGACCACGTGCAATGAAGGGTTCCGTACCGACTGTAACTACTCCACATTTGAATCCACTATCCTGTAGGTACTTTGAATTGAAAAAGGCCGTATCTTCATAAGAAACTCACTGTTTTTTTTTGTAGTACCTAACATGATAAAATTGGGTAGCCATTTCAACATCCTGCGTGTAATCATCCTTAGGAATATGACCAAAACTCAGTTTTGATAACTTCTATGCGACATAAACTAATTAGAACATTTTTTTAATTTATTTACAGGATTGGACCGATCTTATAGAGTATGTGATCAACACATTTATCAAGAAACCGCAAGAGCTGTTAATTATTGAAAACTTTAGGATGGATACGCAGATATTTGAAGATGAGAAGTTCTTGGCCGATAAACCAGCAGTGGTAACATCGGAAAAGGAAGACTCGCCCCTTTACCATATGGAGAAGAAAAAGTCTGCCCACAGCAATGCGAGCCAGTCTTCGAAAGAAAAGTACCTATTTACTAAAAACTAGACATGAGTATTTAGGAAGACGTCCTTTATTATTTTGCTCAACTTTAAAGTGTCAAGTTATGTTGTTTATTTAATTTTATTTAATTGTTACGTGCAGGTGGACCGAAAATTATCGATCATCATTAAGTTGGTTTTATCTGAAATGCCACACTCTTCCGGATGTGGTCGGCGCAATCTCAAAATGTCTCAAAGAAAATGGCACAGTTATATCGAGAGATTCAGTCATCGAGGGATTATACCAGCACAACATTATAAACAAAGGGGAATATGAGAAACTGTCCAATATTGAAGTTAAGACCGATAAGGGCGACAGAGATGCCAAGACGACTCCAGTCAACACGGAAATAAGGGACGTTGAAATTGGAAAGCTTTGTGAGCAATTAAGACGAGATGGGAAAACAAAATGCTTTGATTGGGTCCAACAAGTTTTGCTTGAAACTTGCTACGCCAAATTGCAAATCGAGAAGAGGTACCGTAACGAATGCTTTACTTCAGAGGATCAATCAGATATCCCTCAGTTCAAGTTATTTAACCAAGAATACAATTCCCCCGTCATGTCACCAGTATCTTATCACGCACTACGTAAGTGGTTTATTTATTTCCGCAATAGGTATTTTTCTGCTAGTTTACACTTTCAGGTATTAACTTGTATGTTTAAGTACAAAATGTTAAAATTAAAAAGAAATTATGTATTTCAAAAGGTAGTTACATAAAACAGACAGTAAGAAGCGTCGCGGTGTAAATCACGGTTTGCATCGTGACATCAAGCTGAGTGACGACTTTTTTGCACTTATCGCTCTGTATTATCTCTATGTTTGTATTTCTTCCAAAGGCTAAATAAATGTATTTCTTCTTCTTCATAAATGTATGAAATATTTACGTTCTTATGACCTACCTACCCGATTTCAATGTTGATAATTTCAGATCTAAATCAGCCTGTACCGCTGGTACCTTGGAATTGTGAACAGGCCGCCATGTGCAAGGATTTAAAATTTTTGCAACTCTTACATAGACTGGGTTTCCAAATGCCGGTCGACACCGGTAAAGTGTTCATGAGAATACCACCTGTCTGGCCAGCCGATGTCTTGTACGAAGTGGCTGGCAGGGTAGCTATTATAGATACAAGTAAGTTTTGTTTACATTTACGAGGGGTCGGAGAATCTTAATGATGCACTGTTGGTTTATATTCATATTGTTACTGATACAAAAATCAATCGCTAATAATCATATATAAACAGATACCATATTAAATCAAATCGAAATATGATCTAGCAACACTATTATATATTTGTTAATGGCATTCTCTCGCTACTCTCTTTGATTCAGTACGGACGTATACTTATTTATTTGGCGGACTTAATGCCGTGAGGCATTCTCTACCAGTCAACCATAGGGCCAAACAGAAACGTGAAAGTGGGTGCATTAAGTGAAATAAAAATAAATCATGAAAAGTTAAATAATTAATTATTAAATACTATAATTATAATTATTTTTAAATACTTGCTTCCAAGTGGTGTTAAATAAATTTAATTATTCAGTTCTGCTTAAATAATCTTTTCTTTGCCTTCCACGGCGCTAAACCTCAATATGCAGTTCTAAAAAAAGAAAGTGATTTTAGGAATCGCAATTCGATACCGGTGGTTACCTTACTCGGTTCTCATTTAGTATTTTTTACAACCATTTTAATATTTATTATTTTATTTTCTAAAAATATTCGTGTACGTCTAACGCGAAATTTCCGGTCATGTTCACGGCAGAGACAAAAATTAAGAGGAATATTTTTAAGAATATGTGTAAAAAGCGCAAGGGTTTAAAATGTTATTTTATTTTTCAATATAGTGTCCTTTTATACACTAATAATATCATTTACGCCACACCTTGCCAAACAGTGCGTTTTTCCGCACGCTGCGCGGTCGGAAAAACCCACTTTTTCGCCAAGTGGTGACGTAAAATTGTGTATAAAACACGGATCTTAAAACAGAAAGCCCTTTCTCGCATATTTATGACCCTCGCCTGCAGCTAGGGCCTCAAACATCTGCGATTTCGGCCTTTCTTTGTTTTACAACCCTTGTATCGTAAATAGCTATTGCAATACATGTGTTCAAAAAGTGAGTTTTCTAAGCAAACTGTGTGGAAAGTACCACTTTTTAGACCATTCTTAATTTGAATTGCATGGCCTAAAAACCTACTATGCCTAATATTCAGCAACAACAAATAATTCATGTAGGTTTGAAATGGAAAAAGACAGAGGATAATCGGAAACTATTTAATGAATAGTCACAATATACCTACGACGACTAAGAAATAAATACCTTCAGTCTCAATGTAGACCACTAGTTTATACTGATGAAACCTAGGTACATCCACACTATTTTCACGTGGTCGACCAAGCTTGGACAGACACGGAATTTTATAATATTACCGGATTACTGTTGACCAAAGTTTTCGTACTTTTTTAGCTAAGCTGAAGTTCTCCATTAGCGACATACCCAGCTGCCGCACTAAGAGCTTTTTACAGCAGTGCAACACAGCTTTGCCGACTGATCTCGCCAAAGACGTGACGTCATTGCTCACCGGGCCAGAAAACATCTACCAGATACACAAACAGAGGCATCTCGCGGCTATAGTGAACTTTGCACCTCGGTAAGGGTCTCTGCAAATTAAATTATACTCTTGTAAGTTTAAGTTGGTAATGGTTATCAGCCGAAGGACTTCCACTGCTGGACATAGGCCTCCCGCAAAGAGTGCCATAATGACCGATCCTGCACCATCTGTATACAGCTGACTTCCGCGAACTTTAGCAGGTCATCAGTGCACTTTGCCTACCCACCAGGGTAAACGAGAAAGGACACTCCATACAAAAGGTACATCCGCGACTCACGCACACATACACGCAGCGATGTGTGCGCTGCCGCCTGTGCTACGCCACAGAATAAGTAATTGGCTACGCGCTAAATGATTGACGTGTCGGCCATTCTCCGCCGTTCTCATTCGGGGACGTCTCGCTATCGCAGTCAGACCTGCAATTATTTAGCGCGACAAATTATGTCAAGTCACGGCCGTCATTGTTGTGTTTAATGGATCTTTCAATTCATAAAGATTGCCGACCACTTGAGTCTATTATTATGTGTGCAATATTAAGCTATGAATTAAATAGGAACAGATCAAGTAAGAATACATTGTACCTTGAATACCTAAAAACAGTTAGGTACTTATTGATGCGAATACCTAATAACTTTCATCACTTTGGTCATACGTCAATGCAAATATTTTTTACCTTAAGATATTTTTTAGGATTGCGTTGTCAAAGTAAGTAAGTCGTTTATCCGCAGCTAACTCAGACTTTTAAAAATACAAACCTGTAATTTTATCAATAGCCTGCTCAGAAAAACGGACATAAGGGCCGCGACTTTTTCACGAAGATCTATCTTTCTTCTATCACTCTTTTTTTGGCAACATTGCAATAATAACGGATTATCAATGATTTAGGCCGGGCTCGTCGGTCAATTCGGACATCCAAAATGAAGTCAATAAACGCTCTTGGCTGGAAGTGGTACAACAATCCCAGGAACTCAAATTAACGTGTGCTGTACGGTATGTATAACTAAATGTTTTTTATATCACGTCGGTGGCAAACAAGCGTACGGCCCGCCTGAGTGTAAGCGGTAACCGTAGCCTATGGACGCCTGCAACTTCAGGGGTGTCACATGCACGTTGCCTATATAAAAAAAAAATATAGACTCCTTTTTTGAAGAACCCCATACTGTAGTCCCTTGGGAAAGCTCCACGATTGGAGCGTCCGAGCAACGTCAATCCTATTTATTATGATAGATCATGTCATTTGAAAGACGTCCACTGCTGGACATATGCCTCCTCCAAAGAATTCCACAATGACCAATCCTGCGCCACCCGCATCTAGCGGACACCCGCAACCATTACCAGGTCATCAGTCCACAGTGTCTGCCCACGCTACGCCTTCCGGTACGTGGTCGCCACTCGAGCACCTTTCCGCCCCAACGGCCATCGGTTCTACGTGCTATGTGCCCCGCCCACTGCCAGTTAAGAGTCGCCAGTACGCTCGGCTTAAGTCGATTTTCCATACAAACTTAGTTTCGTTCTCATTTTAAAACGCCTTGCTGCAATAACATGAAACTTTGTATACACAATGGGAACCGCCATATCTAGGTCGGAAATCAGTTTCTGTTGCTAGAAATTGTAGTAGAAAAAAAAAAAACGAGTTTTTGAGTTTTTTTACGTCTTGGATGAAAACCTTAATAATCGCTGTATTTTCTCTCTATTATAATTACAAGCAACAGAAACTAATTACCGACCTAGATGTGCCGGATCCTATTGTGTATACAAAGTTTCATATTATTCTAGCATGGCGTTTTAAAATGAGAGCGAAACTACTTTTGTATGTAGAACCGAGCTAACTGCGGACCCTTGAGTTTTGCAATTCGATTATTGAAAATATATATGTTTTTACAGCGATTGTGAAACAGTATCGGTCGCTTCAGATCTCACCCATATGTACATATCTGATGAAGACGAGAAGTTGGAACTAGAGCTTCCGCCGAACGTGTCAGCGAAGCCTATCAAGAAAGAGAGTTCCAGCGACACCGAGAGAGTAGCGGTCAAGCGGCCCAGGCTATTCGATACCACTTTCTGAGAAAGTTTCACAATTATTTCTCAAAAGTAACTAAAGCGAACTGGCAAAAACATTATCCACATCGCAGGCTTCGTCAACTTCCAGAACAGCATCAGTAACATGCTTCGTCACACTCGGTTTCCAGCATAAAAATACAATTGGACAGCTGTGTACTGTTTCTCATTTAGCCGGAACTTCTAAGCAAACTTTGGGTTTGCCAGTCACTCTCGTGCAAAACATGCACTTGAATAACATACAATACTTTGTACTAATACTAATAACTGCGAGGATACCCCCATCACAATCATATTTTCATTCCTATGGTTCCAGCGTCAAGAATTTTGAAATGGGTAATTTTTAACTTAGAATGTCAGATTTATCATTAAATTTGATGTACGGCTATTGTTAAATGTTATCATCATCATCATCATGTCAGCCGAAAGACGACCTGGACATAGGCCTCCCCCAAAGACTGCCACAACGACCGGTCCTGTGCCACCCGCATCCAGCGGACACCCGCGACCTTCACCAGGTCATCAGTCCACCGTTCTGCCAACGCTACTCCTTCCGGTACGTGGTCGCCACTCGAGAACCTTATATGTAATCGTCTGCAACTTCGAGCGTAAAGTGTCCGATTGTTAAGGTGATAGCTTAAGTAAATGTTATGACATAGCATATTTATAGCTTAAGCATATTTATGGAGTTTAAATTAGATGGTATAAAGATTTGTGGATAATTTTAATAAATTTGATGTACTGATTTATGCGTTTATTTATGAACTTAAGAAACTATATACAGAAGACTAGTTAACCAAAATTAATAAAAACTAAATTAAAATATAAAAAAGAAATAAAAATATATAAATGATGTACTTAGTTTCATAGTAATGAACTGCTTTTTTTTTCTTGACGCGCCTGCACGGCAGGATAGCACGCGCGCTTAATACTCATTCCGGTCAGAGTTGATTTTCGATGTACGGTAAACTATCCTAGGTATAGCCACAGTTTAACAACATAGGGAATATATTGTTATACTGTATAACGTTCCTGGTCAGCAGAGTATTTATTCGGATCGGCGGAATTCACTTGAACAGCCCAAGCCTAGCGTAGCTTAGGCAACTTTCTGATTTTTCGGTGCAGAGTCGGTACGATATGAGAAAACTGTCAGCTATCAGTGTCAAATGTCAGTCGAGTCAATAGGTTAGTACCACTTTTTACTGCATCCCTACGTTTAACCCCCTTGAGCGACTTAGGCAGACAACCTAACGATTTTTTAATTTGGAACCAAGGTTTTTATAGGTAAAGTAGAAATTACAATACATTTTTGATTGACATATCGTTATCGTAAATGAGCCCTTACTGACTTAAACGGGATGCAAGCGGAGCGATACGAATGCAGTACTGCCCCGCTTCCACGCATGATACGAGTATTACTACTATACGCAGATAATTACTGAGAGGATCCCGTCAAGTGAGAAAAGCTCTACGACGTCAGTGTGCTTACGTCAAAGAACAAAATACCACATATCGTTCCCGTCCGGCAAGCCAGGAAGTCGCCTAAACATGATCTTACAAACACACACACACACACACACACATAGACAGCCCTCACTGAGAGCACTATAAACTGAACGGGCATTGGAATCCTCAAATATACAGCAAACTACCACACTGGCTGTTAGAAATGTTTCGAGTTATTAGGGTCGACGGTGTATAACAGCAACTATCTTTCTTCAACATAATAGTGTTACATAGCCTCCTTATTACACTATGTTATATAACGGCCAGTGTGGGAGCACCATTAAATGCTAGGGGACCTGAGGCCTGGCATGAGTTAATCAAAGGGTTCAACGCGAACATATCCTATAATACTTTCGGTGGATGAAAAATAAACGGATTTTCTTTGTAAACTCACAGATCAGAATGTTTCACCTTACAGAGCTTATTGCATCTGGTCAGGGGCCTCGTAAAAAGGCAATAAACGCATGTCCGGCCAACCCCGACCTTACTAAACAAAGTGCACTTGTTTGCGGCGTTGGGTGGTCCTTGTCTATGTACAGTCTACCTTAGTTACGTAGCTAATTTATTCCATAAAAGTTTTACAATCGTGTCGGAAATATGGTATTAATGTAGTTCACAATGAATAAACGTCACAATGTTAAATTAACTAAAAATAAAAAGAGGATCGATAAAATGTCGGTTAACTAGCTTTTATAAGTAGGAGTCGCAAATGTCCATAAGCTACGGTGTCTGCTTACCGCCGTAAGCTTAATTGCCACCGTCGTAGTATAAAAAAGTAGTTTTTATCTTCCTTAGGTTAAGATATTTGTAATAATTCTTATTTAACGTGCTAAATGGTAAATAAAATACAAGGTAGGTAATTTACTCCATAACAATTAAACAATCATTTGGGAAATATGGTATTAATATAATTCGCAATATAAAAATGTAACAATTTTAAACTTAGCTAAAATAAAAAGAGAAACAATAAAATGTCGGTTAGATAATCTATACATACTATAATACTAGGATAAGAATTGTAAATTGTAAACGGTTGAAGATGTTAAAATTATCTGTAGACTTAAACTCATTAGGCAGACGGATAAGTACACCGTGATACAAGTGCATAGTACATTACGATACAGGTAATGTAATAGTACATTACGATACAAGTGCAGAGAACAGGAAATTCGCACGTGTATCGTACAACGTTTTACAGTACATATGGTTCTTTTAAGTTTCGACATATGCACGTAATCTGCTGATTACCGCACTCGTGCGGTAAAGTAGCACCGTATGTACTGTAAAATAATAAAAAGTATAGGATAGTATTTGCAGTCGACTGTACCTTGCCGAGAGTAAAACAAATCCGCGGTTGAACCCTTAAACACTTTCCTATAGTAAAATAAACTACGCGTTCCGAATAGCTCTGTGCTTGTGTTCACGGAATCCATTTGAGAAAGAAGAAATCACCTGTTTGGTACTTTGGCTATATTTGAACGGTCCTCATAAAACTATAGTGTTCTCGAATTTATAGTCACAGTTTGATCGGTCAATCGTGTCTGTAGAAATGTCGTTGAAAACATTTATTTATTCAGCAGGTACAGCTATTACTACTTTGCAAATATTAGTAAAATAATTTTTAAGAAAAAAAAACCGACTTCAATGGGGGAGGCCGGAAAAAGATTATTATACTTAGATGGTGCACTCTTAGATAGATATACAATAAAATAAAAATGGCTATAATGTATGTTTATAATGGTAGAAGACTAAGTACCCTCAATTCCTCATGGAATCATGAAAAAAACCTTGCTTGCTTGACAAACAAAACGAAGAGAACAAATCGCCAAACGTGAACTACGCGTCGTTGAAGAGTTCCGTTCTGATCATCATCAGCAGTTCCACTTCATCAAATGTCACTTTTATGAATGAAAATGCTTGATTAGTTCATGAAAATACTAAAATCACTATTTGTGTGCCTTTCACATTTGAGGAGTTCCCTCGATTCCTAATGGATCCCATCATCAGAACTCGAGCATGACAAAAATCAATCGTGAAAATAGAACTTGCTTAACAAACACAGCTAGAAGGACAAATCGCCAAACGTGAACTTTTCGTCGTTGAGTTCTGTTCTGATCATCATCAGCAGTTCCACTTCATCAAATGTCACATTTTTGTATGATAATGCTCGATTTGTTGATAAAAACACAAAAATCACTATATGTTGCCTTTAAGATTTGAGGAGTTTCCTCAGTTCCTCATGGATCCCATCATCAAAAATCGAGCATGCAAAAAATAATCGTGAAAATAGAACATGCTTAACAAACGCACCTAGGAGGACAAATCGCCAAACGTGAACTTTTCGTCGTTGAAGAGTTCTGTTCTGATCATCATCAGCAGTTCCATTTCATCAAATGTCACATTTTTGTATGAAAATGCTCGATTTGTTGATAAAAACACAAAAATCACTATATGTTTGCCTTTAAGATTTGAGGATTTCCCTCAATTCCTCATGGATCCCATCATCAGAAATCAAGCATGACAAAAATTAATCGTGAAAATAGATCTTGCTTAACAAACACAGCTAGGAGGACAAATCGCCAAACGTGAACTTTTTGTCGTTGAAGAGTTCTGTTCTGATCATCATCAGCAGTTCCACTTCATCCAATGTCACATTTTTGGATGAAAATGCTTGACTTGTTGATAAAAACACAAAAATTACTATATGTTTGCCTTGAAGATTTGAGGAGTTCCCTCAATTTCTCATGGAGGAACTGCGTTTTAACAAAAACGGGACCAACTTGGATATATATACTTACAATCAAAAAAAGAATTTTCCAAATCGGTTAAGAAATGACGGAGTTATGGACTAACAAACATTAAAAAAAAAAAAAAAAACATACTACCGAATTGATAACCTCCTCTTTAGAAATTTTGAAGTCGGTTAAAAAGTTAGGTTCTGCGGCTCCGCCGGCCCCTACCGCAGCACGCTCGCTGACGGCCTGTTTAGCCTAGTTGCCTCCAAAGCTAGAGGTCCCGTGGTCGAATCCCGGCCAGGGCATTATTTTTGCATTTAGCACGGATATCTGTTCTTGGGTCTTGGATGTTTTCTATGTATTTAAGTATGTGTTTATCTACATATATAAGTATGTATATCGTCGTCTAGTACCCATAGTACAAGCTTTGCTTAGTTTGGGACTAGGTAGATTTGTGTAAGAGTTTCCCCCAATATTTATTTATTGTATTCTTCTCTTTAATTGGGATATTAAATAGGCTAGAGCGGCGATAAACAAGACCTAACTAAGAATAGAAAGCAGTGCCACACACTGTATTTTTTCGTTTTAACAATTTGTTTACGTCCGCATAAAAACAAAGTCCAATAAAAACCTTTGTAAGTGACCTCAAAAGACAATTCCAATTCACATCCCGTGATGAACTAGCTTGTTATATCCCTTTGTGTACTTCACTGGTACTTCATCAAAATGCAACATTGTAACACTCAAAGCCGCCCGCCTACGGTCCGTGGGCGGACCGCGTAAGACCTTATTCGGCCATATGGCATTACGGGCCTTGACCAAAGGGCCCGATCAAAGATAATGTAATGTTACTTGTCGATGTACACCCACAGACATGTTAGATAAAGTTAATGAGGAAATAATAGTCTGGGGAACAGGGTTCAGTTGTTATGGGCCTTAAAAATAACGATGGATGTTTATTTTATATAGAAACACCCCACATGTCGAACGATATTCATCCTTAAAGACGTGATTGACCGGTTTCATTATAATTTAATATGAGGGACGTTTACACACACACAAGTTATAATAATAACAAATAAATAAATAATAAATAAATATTAGGGGACAATTTTTACACAAATCGAACTAGTCCCATAGTAAGTTCAATAAGGCTTGTGTTATGGGTACTAGACGACGATATATTTAATAGATATATACTTAAATACATAGAAAACATCCAAGTCTAGGAACAAATGCCCTTACCGTGATTTGAACCCGGGACCTCTAGCTTCGGAGGCAGTGGCACTACCAACTAGGCTAAACAGGCCGACAAATTTAAAGAGCCATATGTACTATAAAACGTTGTACGATAGTGCGAATAGGTAATTCGCTACTCGAGTCGATTTAAAACACTCCCTTTGGTCGTGTTTTAATTTATCACCACTCGTTGCGAATTTCCTGTTCTCTGCACTTGTATCGTAATGTACTATTACATTACCTACCGCACTTGTATCACGGTGTACTTATCCGTCTGCCTAATGAGTTTAATTCTACAGATAATGTTAGCATCTTCAACCGTTGAGTAAGGGATTTCTTATAATTAAAAACTGCATGTGACAGACGGGCAGACCGAGTGGTCGCGTGAGTGTTCCGTTCCGTTGATACCAATTTTCCTACGGAACACTTATTTATTTATTTATTAGATACAATGTCATTTACAGCCTACACCAAACATGACAAAGAAATATAATTTAATACATTGGTCTAACAATTAAAGTTCAGTTAATGGAAAACAAGTGTTAATTAAAGGTAGTCAATACTTAAAAACTATATTGTAATGATGGATGTGGGGGCCACAAAAGCCTCCAGGTAGCGCGCGGCCGTGGCTAAGAATTTCGGCTCAGGAGTCGAAAAGAGGTCTAGGGATTGGTCTTGATCCAGGATATTATTGAGTAACACTAATAGTTTGCCAACTATTTGCCGACACCATTAAGGTCTTAGTTTAGTTTTCCCCTTTAATCAATTAAGTATAGGTAACTCATTTTCTGCATGTAATCGCACCCTCCTGAGCAAGAAGCCTCTTTTTATGTTCGCCACTCGCCCCCGTTCTGATCCATTCTCAAGCAGGAGTGACCCGCGATCTTCGTAAAATCAAAAAATCAAAATCAAACTTTCTAATTTATATGTTATTAGTTACCTACCGATAAATAATTTCTCTAGTAAGGATTGAAGGTGCTGTGCCTTGTCGTACTGCTGGCTGCTGCGACGTTAGTCATCTTCGTTTACATTTCAAACTTCAGCAGCATTCTTGCCGCTATTGGAATGGCCATACGTGAGACATATAGTTGACAGTTTTGTCACATAATTAGGTCAAAGTGTAAGCTAATTGACAGACCAATTCCCATTCTAATGGAAACCTATAACAAGCACGTGAACAAACGCTTACGTGCGTATCACCATGACTTGCTGCCTCTCCCTTTGACCTCAGTGGGCGGTACAGGAAGAATTAAAAATAATTAAATAAATATATATTAATAGGACAATTTTTTATACAAATCTAACTAGTCCCATAGTAAGCTCATTAAGACTAGACGACGATATGTATATTTAATAGGTATATATGCACATAGTAAACATTTAAGCATCAGGAACGAATGTTTCTGCTCACCACATAATCAAATGCCCTCACCGGGATTCGAACCCGGGACCTCTAGCTTCGGAGGCAGTGTTACTACCAACTAAGCTATTTTTTTTTTAATTAATTAAAAATATTTAATTCACTCCAACGATCCATATATGTGGTTAATTACAAAAAGAAAACTTAAAAACTAATGTTAGCATTTAATATTAACAAAACTGATTGAGGTCCTACTTGACATAATGTCAACATAGTCCTGACAACCTTAATCCACTGCCACAATATGGAGCAGTTAAATCTGCCGGCAATTACCTTCCAGAATGCTGTTTTAACTTTCCCTGACGCGACCCATCAGCGATGTAATTTTCTTGCGCATTATCGCATGAAAATCATCACTGTGTGCCTTTACGAACATCTCCGATGCACTGCCCATGTCGGGATACTCAACAGCATTCTGAAGGCATTGTTATATTGAACGCGTTGGGCGTTGTAAGCTCGTTTGCTATACAGGCCAACAAATAAAATAAATTATTTGTTTATTTTGTCAAACCTACGGTAGGTAATTAATAACTGCCATTAAAACTCCTTAAAAACTCAACCAAGTGTCACATTGCAACGATAAAAATGATAATTGACAGGCGAAATCGTGTAAACACTTATAATTATTCGATTGTCAGCTTTGTCAGCTTGCGGTCAGCCTGTCATAAATCACATTTGTACAAACTTAGTTCAACCTTACATCCTTGTAATAAAGTATAGAATCGCGGTATTCAAGAAAGTACATGTTATATACGTTGTTTAGTGGTGCGTTTGCGCAGGTTTTAAGGGCTCCAAGGCCGTGGAGGGGGCGGTTAACGGACATATTTGGTTATGTTTACCAACAAGATCGATAATGCCCATACATGTGGCACTTATGTGGGTAGGTCGTTTGTATCGCTGGGGAGATTAGGTTTGAATATGCAAAATACATATTAAAATGTATGTAATAGTTTGAACTATTTATATATTCGCTGAGATTCAAAGTGATCTTCAAGTACGATCGAAGTCATTCTTGGAGTATATTGTGCTAATAATGTCTATAGATTGGGTTTACGAAAAACCTTACAATGAATTACTGAATTGTTACACTGAATCGTTAACGAAAAACCTTACAATGAATTACTGAACTGTTGACACCTCGCCGAGTTTCTTACGCCGGTTCTTCTCGTGGCAGAGGTTTGTTTTTCCGAACTGGTGGTAGTTTATTGACGTTCATAAGGTGCATGTAATATGCCTAATTTGAAGAAAAAACGACTTCTACTTCTTCTACGATCCATGCCACTGACCCGCTGATCTCCGCAGTAGCTTCACACACATCTCATTCCAACAATCCATGAAAGCTAAGCATAACAGGATGAAGATTGCTCATAAGCTTCCGATGTCGACCACCCTGTATATACGCTTGTTACGCTCGTATTACGCTCAGGTTACGCCTGGGCGTGGGAGCGGGTCATGTGTTTCTAAATACCTTAAGCTTGAGTGCAATCTGAGATTGGTGATAAGGTAACACTTCTCAATTCATACGCGATTGTCAAATCGTGTCATAGTCCGTCACCAGTCTCCGCGCTGCTCCGCGCTGCTGCGCGCCGCTCCGCGTCAGTGGAAATGCACGCTAACATTATTATTATTATTAATCATTTATTCATTAAGCACACATTTATGTTTACATATGATAGCATACTTTCAAACTGCGGAACAGTTTATTGGCAGTGCAGTTTCTCTTGATATTGATACACAGTTGTGTCAAAAACATATGGCTAACACTTTATGTTCATGCTATTGTCTTTGCACCTTACAATTGTGTTATGTTAATGTAAAGTGGTCTGTGTGTAATCAGGACCAATAAGAATGGTTCATTCTGTATGGTTCTGAAACTTAGATTAATGATACCAACAGATCCGTTAAGCATGATGATTTTTCATATAGTTGTCTCTTTGAATCCTTATGGCTAAAGATATGATGAATTAGAAGATGAGATAGAACGGGACAGATAGTACGATCATCAGGAGCGTTCGTGGCGTGCGGTATGCGAGGTTAAACAATATCGGGCTGGGTCAGCCCTTGGATGGGTGACCGCTTTAGGTGGTTACTAACTGAGCGCTCCCTTGCTTTGGAAGGCAGGTTAAGCCGTTGATCCCGGCTGCTGTCTACAACAGCAGTCGTTAAGCCAAGTTAGAGGCCTTCGGGCGGCTTGAGAACTTCTAACAGCCAAGTTCCCCGCTCACTTGACAACCTAATCCCAATAAGGTCTAGTTTCCCCCTTGGTTTGGAAGATCAGATGGCAGTCGCTTCCGTAAAAACTAGTGCCTACGCCAATTCTTGGGATTAGGTAGCGGACCCCAGCATCCTTCAGGATGCAATTGTACTGGGAATAACGCTAGGATGATGATGAGAGATACTGCGCGGTGGAGATACTGCGATCGCCAACCCGCATGCCAAGCGTGGCGACTATGGCATTTGCCCCCCATGAAATTGGGGGAGGCCTATGTCAAGCAGTGGACGTCCTAGGGCTGATATGGTGGTGGTGGTGGTGGATGATGAGATAGTACGATCATTTTCGCCTGTTAACGAATTGTCTCCATTTAAAAGCACACCAAAATGTAAAATCCCATATAATCCAAAACGTGACAAACGTCAGTTCAGTACAATTTGCTGTTATGAAAGCGGAGACACTGAAACTCATTTATGACAGTCGTCAGATTTTTCTTATATTTGACTTTATATTAACCAAAGTAACCGACATAGCCCTCCGAATCGCTAAACTTAAGTGGCAGTGGGCGGGGCACATAGCACGTAGAACCGATGGCCGTTGGGACGGAAAGGTTCTCGATTGGCGACCACGTACCGGAAGGCGTAGCGTGGGCAGGCCCCCTACACGGTGGACTGGCCTATGTCCAGCAGTGGACGTCTTTCGGCTGACATGATGATGATGACTAAGTTTGACCTCCTAGGGGCCAGTACACAGACCACTACCTTGCTCAAGTAGGACGCTCTCGACTAAGCTTTTAGGGCCAAGAAGAGAAGAAAGAAAATAGTAAAAGAGTTGAAAGGGAGAAGAAAGGATAAAGAGAAGAGAAGAGAGAGCCATCAGTCGTCGGCCATATAAGAGAATTCCAGAGAAACAAAGTACTTAATTGCATTGATATAATTAATTTCGAGGTAAAGGTTGTCATTCAAAGTCATAGAACAGTGCTAAATAATTATTAATCTAGACACATCTCGAGATAATTACTATAGTATTAAATCTTAATAACACATTATCGTCACTAATGTATGAGAAATATTGCTTAATAGCTGTTTAGTTTTATTTGTTTTTCACCTAACTTTTTGTCCCAGCAATACTATGTCTTACTGCGCTAGTAATATGGTGCACTATTGCATATGACTTTTTGATATTTTTATATAACGATTTGGCGTTAGTTTAACAATAGGTGATCTAAAATCTTAAAACAAACAATACAACGGTTATGCAGGTAAGTGTTGCAACATTCCATCACATCCATAAAGACGTTCTCAAACGCCACCTATCTGCCCGACAGAGAGAGGAACCTCCGGCCAGACTATCCGCGCCGTGTCCAGGAGTTCCGCCTTCTGTACCCAGCCATCTAACGAGAGTCTCTTGAGATGTTGATCGAGACTCTTCGCTATTAGACCGTTCGCAGATTATTATTATTATTAAGTATCTTACGATTACAGACGGTTTCGTGTTACGTGCAACCCAGCTCTTCTCACCTTCATTTATTGGAGTTAAATAAAAACAAAGCCGAATTAATCAAAGTGTGTCACACCGGCGCCAACATCACGTGCGTGGGAACGCACCGCGTAAAAACTCCTAATCTAAATTTACCCAATTTACAAAAGTCATATACGCCTTCACATTGCTGTACAAATCTGGCCTTATTGAATGGTATAATCATATTCATGAAACGAATAGTTTGTTAGCTATTCTCAATAAGAATGACTATAATATTATAGAGAAATCATGACACAGACGATGGATTTGAGGATTCGTTTTGTTGCCGAATGCAGAGGGCCTACTTCGAAAATCGAACTTCGTGTCGTGCCGTCCCTGCCACTCTCGTGTTATACACTATATGACGGAAACGGACGGCACGAGACGAAGTTCGATTTTCGAAGGGGTTAGTTCGGAGTAGGCCCTCAGGTTCCCCACTAAACACACACACAAAAACAGCGCATCCTCGGGAGCTCTAGCGTCCTTACTCACAACCAGGAACAACGTCACATACATTCGGAGGTCAAGTTAATCTGGTCTCTACTCAGTAAGTAATTGTGAATTACCCCAGTAATAAGCACGGACAAGTGGGCTAATGTAACTGAGATGTTGGTTCGGTCATAAAAGCATTTATTTCGCTAGCTAAGACCTTCTTGTATTGGTTACATCGCGACTCTCACTTGTTTATTGTTGTCCGGTAAAAAGTGTTTATTGTAGTGGTAATTGCGGTACCGTATTGTTTTCGTGACGGATTACAGTTTTTTCTTAACACGGCATGGGATGGGACTCGGTAGCGGAATGTGAAAGACGGAAAGTTGAACATCCAAAGATGCTATCAAGATCAAAGGTGATGAAAGCATTGTTGAGTGTTTTCTACAGCTAGCTTTTAGCGGAAGAAATATACGAGGATGTACCTGAACACATTTGCGAAGTAATGGGGAATGCCTGAAAATTTGTGCCTGAAAAGTCCTTGATTATTTTTCTAATGGTAGGAATAACCGTCGCCATTAACAGAAAAAAGTTTCAGATTTTTCGGTTGCGCCATATATTTTGTAAAAATACAAACATTTTATATCAGGTCGCGTCTGCCCCGTATCGGACTACTAAGACATTTCTAAGTCCGTCGATTATTTAAAAAAAAAACCTGCTTGAATCTGTGATATGCAATGACATTGACAGTTCATCATAGGTTGGTCGTATGACTTGAACTGTCAGTGTCATTGCGTACCACAGATTCAAGCAGGTGTTTTTTTTAAATACTTGACGGACTTTGAAATGTCTTGGTAGTCCGATACGGGGCAGACGCGAGGTAATATAAAAGGTTTGAATTTTTATAAAATATATGGCGCAACCGAAAAATCTGAAACTTTTTTCTTTTAATGGCGACGGTTATTCCTACCATTAGAAAAATAATCAAGGACTTTTAAAGATTTCAGACATTCCCTATTCGGCAGTGCGTTGTAAAGTCTCCGTCTGCACTGTACTGGATAAGAGTAGAAGACTCGGGATTCTAGATCGTTTCCCCTTGCCCATGACCTCTGCTCAACAGTATGTGCCTAGCATTATCTCATGGACGTCGCCCCTAGAGACTCAAAATGCTCTAGACTGTACCCACAATTCATACTTTCCTCACCCTATATCAACTTGCTTTGCGACGCCCTTCTGATTATTCCAGTACACTGGGCTCCGCTACCTAATCCCAATAATTGGCGTAGGCACTATTTTTCATGGAAGCGACTGCCATCGCCGTGCCGTACCTCTCTTAAATGATCCTTATTATGAAAGCATTAAGCAAATTAACTAGTTTGGACGGACATGGCTGCTACCTACTATTTAACTCGACATTTGTAACTTTGGATTAGGTCACAAATTGGCCACTTCCTTTGTATTGTAACACACATTATGTCATCTAAGGGAATGTGGTTTAAGTGTTATTACATTTCAATATGAACCGGTCAGCCCAGTGGCGCTCAATTCCGATGCGTATCATTGACGCATTGAGATTAGATTGGAATCATGGTCTAAGGAAACAAGATCTGCTGCTCCGGAATACTCCGGATTGTGACACAAACCTACGTCACAGTCGAGTGGCCACTTTATAGTAACAAAAACAACTAATGAAGGATTTTTTCTGAAGTAATCATGCAATTACCACCACCACATCAGCCCTAGGACGTCCACTGCTGGACATAGGCCTCCCCCAATTTCATGGGGGGTAAATGCCATAATCGCCACGCTTGGCATGCGGGTTGGCGATCGCAGTATCTCTACCGCACTTTAGGAATACTGCTGCCCATTCCCCGGTGGTCTTGGTCGTAGTTTAAGGACATGCCCAGGTCCACCAGCACCTAGCACCCAGGTCCACCAGCACCCAGCACCCAGGTCCAATCATGCAACAGTACATTGTTTTTAGAAGGGCGTAAGTGAAAATTGCGAACGAGTGTCTATCAGAAGATGTTTTGATGACTCGAGTTTGCTATTTTCTTACGTCCGAGGTACGAGCAGTCACAATGTTTTCATCACATTTGCGAGGAAATAAATAACTAACTCTGCTCGCTTCATCGTCGGCCTCATCTTTGCCCCCCGGCTAGATGCTGGCCAAGAGCAATCCCATTTTTAATAATAATAAAAACTCCAGCACTAATCAAAATTGAGGAAATCGAGAACTTCACCTCCATTATCAGTGCATGGTCTCCGAGAGGAGCGCACAGCTTCAATATTGCAACCAATCACAAAGCAGTATTCTTGCGGCGCGCGGCCTACTAGATTTGTCAGCTTCAATATTTCAACCAATGACAGAGCAGTATTCTTGTGGAGCGCGGCCAACTTGTTTTTTTTTAAACCAATCAGATCACAGCTAAACTCATAACTCCCTAGGGAGTTATGAAAATTCATAACTCCCGCGGGAGGTATATCGGCTATAAGTGCTCTATGGGCCTACATACCACCACCTCCACATCAGCCATAGGACGTCCACTGCTGGATATAGGCCTCCGACAATTTCACGGGGGGTAAATGCCTTAATCGCCACGCTTGGCATGCTGGCTGGCGATCGCAGTACCGATTTCCACCGCACTCCAGGGACGCTGCTGCCCCTCCCCCGGTGGTACAATAAGACCCTTTACGAGCGAGTGTGATGAAGAATATATAATTTACGCATTACAATTGTCATTTGTTTGTGTAATTAATTCAATATAACACTCACAGGTATACACGGGCGTCGGGGAGTATCATAATATTCATAATACAACACTGGCAATTCAGGAACTCTCACTTTCGACCGCAGAACCATCGGTACAAGTGATGACGTAGCTTGTGTCACCCACACTACTGACTACACTACTGAATTTCCCCTGAGTGTCATACCTTGTATTGATCATTGTTCATGATTGGAATCATTGGAATCGTATCGATTGGTGTGCTCCTGCTTGCGCTATACTCGTACGCCCAAATGTGTGATGTGAGAGGACGATTGGGTACCATACACAGTTGAAATAATTTCGTGTCAAAATTCGTTTTCGGTTCGCTTTTATTGCCGGCTGTACTTTTAAATAAAAGCTTGTAATTACGAAAGTCGCTCTTCCGTCGTCAATAGTCAGCGGTGGTCAGCGGCTTATGTGCCTATAAACACGGAGGCGCCATTTATGCGGGTTATTAGTTTAACCAAAATATTCGTCGCCTCGAGCAATACCCGCGGTAGCTCAGATGGAAAGAGCGATGGACGTATTCCAAAGGTTTTCACACCAGTAGGAAATTAGGTATACAAAATATTGCTTAATTTTTAGTTGAACTTAGCTATGCCCACTGAATATATTGTGAACCTCTGTGTATAACCCGACTAGACTGCGTCAATTTATACGAGTCGCATCTAATTTCATTCTATTACTCGTTTTCAACTGAGCCCCTGACTTCTAACTTGTACGGTAGCTGTTCTGATTTGATAGAATAATTTTATTCAAGAATGTAATTGAATTTACGTATAACTGCTGTCTAATGATAGAGAAGGAAGACAATGTTAAAGTCGTGGCCCCGCGTCTGCTGATAGGTAGTTATAATCAGGTAATTTATTGGGTATATGTGGACTTAATAATAGTATTTGGAGGACAGGCGGCGCCGTGCCAGTCTCATTTGTTCTAAAGCACTTGATACATCGGATAATGCCGGCAAGAGTAGAGCAAGGGTATACCAGACAGCGGTTGCATCGGCCACTAATAGGTACCAGGTGCTTAGGGGCGCTAAAATGAAGAAAAAAACCAGAGTAGAAATGTCTAGGCGCCTTTTGAATTGCGTGGAATAACGTAACATATACAGGGTGTGGCCTGTAATAGGAGCAAAAAATTTAAAGGCTGCTTCCTTAGAGCATCTACAGTGGTTTGAAAGGAATCTTTTTTTCATTTTTTGTCGTGTTTTTTAAATAAATAGTTATTAATATAGCTCCAGTAGAGTAAAAAAGCACTTATAAGCTATATTTGCGATAAAAAATAAAAATAATATTTTTTTTATTTAAAACCATTTGGAAATAATTGCTGGATAGCTCAATAGTCTACCGTTTAATTTTTTGCTCCTATTACAGGCCACACCCTGTATAACAAATAGGGCAGTGCCACATCGCGAAGTATTAAGACACTTGAACGAGAAAAAATAACAGTACTTGTTCGATAAAATCGCAATTTTGATCCTTATCTGAAGATCTACTTATCGATCAATATCTAGAACGGAAATTACATCGCATTGCGTATTTTTTGCTAAACCGAAACTGGTGTAACTTATTGGGCAACTCTTCCGTTAATAAGGTCTAATTAGTTTAATAAGATTTGGACCGTAGTTAATGAACAATACATCTGCCGTTAGCTGACGAAAGGGGTTTTTAGTGTTTTTATAGAAGAGTTTTTTCGGCGATCGTTAAATACTATTATATTCGGTAGCACACAACGGTAAAGTACGGCACAAAGATTAGTGATTAGATACCCACTTTATTAGATAACGTAGAAGAAGGCGTCAGCTAGACCGGAGTCCGGTCAATGGCTTCACGCATATCCGTCGCCCAACATCGGCACCTTTATCGACCCTGAGACGCTCCGCATAGCCGCCGGTCTCCGGCTTGGGGTTGATCTCTGTGCCGACCACAGCTGTGCTTGTTGTGGTTCCTGTGTAGACCGCCTCGGCCACCACGGGCTCGCCTGCTCTTCGGGCGCCGGCCGCCTGTCTCGTCATGCTGCCATTAACGACATTCTGAGCAGGGCGTTCGTCAGTGCCGGCGTTCCCGCTGTCTTGGAACCCCAAATAGTGCAGAACGATGGCAAGCGCCCCGACAGGATGTCGTTAATTCCCTGGAAGATAAATACTTCACGAACTTAACTCTAGGGTACCTATTCTGTTACACTAGAACAACACTTCAGCTACACATATAAGCAAACTGAGATGAAGTAACAACATTAGAAAGTAATAAATGAAAACGAGTGATCACTTATTTTCTTGTATAGTTAATTAACTTAATATGAGGTCAACGTGGACCCGGCTATGTCCTAAAACTACGACCAAGACCACCGGGGGATGGGCAGCAGCATAACTGGAGTGCGGTGGAGATGCTGCGATCGCCAACCCGCATGCCAAGCGTGGCGATTATGGCACTTAACCCCCATGAAATTGGGGGAGGCCTGTGTCCAGCAGTGGACGCCCTCCTGCTGATATGGTGGAGGTCAACGTCCTAATGTTTTACATCTTGATAACACCAGGCCGTGGTTGATACCTAGTGTCCACTTGCCTGGCAACATTGGATGTTGATGGGGGAGCAGGTAGAGGGAATGTGGACTACGTCCCAGAGGGGTATATGGAAGTTCACACTCAGTGAGAGACAAAACTACCACAGATAACTGACCTTTATTGTTCAGCTCTATTAATATATCAAGTGTTAAGTACATAGGTATTGGTTCAGTTTCAAAAACCGGGGCGTTTGCTTTGATATCTACAGTTAAAAATACGTAAAGAAACGTCACAATGAACATGTTTTTGCTCTAGTACTATACTCGAAACTGGAATTCAAGACCAAAAAAACTACGACAATGTTGCCAGTGCAATAAAATGATCGTACAATAGTATATCCCTTTTTTCTAAAAACACACGCTGACTTAATTTATTTATTGGTAATTTTAATTCTTTAATTTAAAGAAGTAATTTTATTTACTTACTTTTACATAAATAAAAGACGCTTTAATACAAACTTAATCATCCGTAATTTTTGGTTGCAAAGCTGGTATTGGGCTTGTATCACTTCAGGTGTTAATAACATTTGGTACAACATTTTAACTACATGTAAGTTATTAATAACTTATTTTTGCATACATTTAGCTAATGTGCTTTATGGTTGTTATGGCCGCCATGCCACTATAGATTTGTCATTGTCATTCTCATTCGACATCTGAAGTCTGCTCTGAGTGTTCGAATGTTTTTTTTTTACTCCGTGGTGGTTTCTGCCTTGTTGAGTTTTTGTTTTTTGTTACGTTTTTGGTTTTTGTTAAGTTTTGGTTAATTCAATCCGTTTTTATTGTTGTTCTGTTGTTAATTTTGTGTGTTCTACGGGAGCTTTGCGTGTGTGCACGTAAGATGGAACCACAGGCCGGACCATGTCGTGAGAAGGAACTATCGTGTGTGTTCATTGGTAATTCAACTTGTTTAAGTTCTTTGCAGTAAAATTTTATCAATGTTAGTTGAGTTGAAAATAAAATTTGTAATTAAGTTCCTTTTTTTTTGAGAAAATCCTAATGTATTAATTGTGCCAGCCAATACAAAGAAGCATATAACAAAAAGGTTGGCGAAACCTGAAAACTTTATATGACAATGACATAAGTGACTTTGACAGATTTGACAGTGACGTACCTGTCGTAGTTTTTTTGGTCTTGAATTCCAGTTTCGAGTATAGAAACATCAACATAATAACTGTTTGAATCTCCACTACCTTTACTAATTTACCTGCCAAACCAAGCTATACAAAAACCAATCTTATAACGCATACATAACGTCTACGTCAATCATCATATACAAGATACGATCAAACAATATATCAGCTAGTCTACGACCAATTTAATTCCTAGGCCTGTTACATCGATGCAATAAATTGGGTCAACCGATAATACCGCATCGGATCTTGCATCTATAGTCCTGATTAACATAAGAATGCATCGATTTCACGGATGCACGTCGCGGTCGCTACGGATTCGAGATCTCGGAGATATGGGACAGGTAGAAATGCATTTGGTGATATAAATATGCAACTGCTGGTAAAATATATCTTACTCTCATGATGCTGATGATCAGACTCTCGATGATGATCAGACTCATTAATTGGTATGGTATTTTACAACACTAAAACATTTCTTTACGTTACCAATACTCGAAAAGAATAAAACTTCAGCTTATTAAAAATTTGTTTAACTGGATATAATCTGGTTTCCTACGGGACAGGCTTTGCCTAGTGTAGGAACCATGTCAAACACTGGAAATGGCGCAAACAAGATCTTGCAGATTCTGTATGTCTCCAATGGTTTTAGAATGTAAACCTATCTAGAATTTGTAAAGATTTCGAAATAAATGTTTTAATGTTTTTTTAATGTTTTAATGTTTTATTTATGCAATTTGAAATAAATTAAAATACATATAATGAAACAGGTCACTGACGTCTTTAAGGTCGGATATCGCTCAACATGATTCAGACCGGTTCTAATTTGAAATACAGTCATAGACATGAAAAAGGACGCGGTTTATCCATAGACAATTGTAAAGTCATTAGGTATATAATTCCCTACAAATTTCTTTTTTACCGAGCATTTTTGACGTTTCATAAAAGGTATAGTAGACTCTAAGTGAAATACCGTATTTACAAGTGACAAAACCTCTTTTGGAAAACGTTTCAACTGCACACAGCGCCACTGTACTTATATACTGTTTCCACAAAAGTTTCCAGCATCATAGACAGTATTTAATTCTGTATCGTCCAAGCTCGTGTAAATTGCTTACTTGCATTCTCAAGGTCCGGTCCTGCCAATATGGATTGCGTATCGCGGTGGCAAATAACCACTAAGTTGCCAGAAGTCGTGTTAACCACTCAGGTTACGCAACAGGTATTCGCGGCATAACAGTTACTGTCTGATAGGGACCGGTCCGCCGCAATCACACCGCCGCGAGCCACCCTAGCGAGACATTTGTAAAAGTGCCAATTGACAGGCGACAGTTGGATGGACACCGTTCTGCTAAAGTGTGTCAACTCAATGAAAACGAGTGATCAGAGGCTCGTAAATAAAAAAGTAGGCAATAATGCATAAGCCCAATTAAAATTTAAAATTTTTCGTGGATTGTCACATTTTGCTTAACATCCAGTTGACACAAACAAAAAGTAGTCTATCTAGTGGTACTCTTGTTTCTTGGATTAGGTAGCCACGTACAATACAATTGCGGTGGAGATACTGCGATCGCCAATCCGCAAGCCAAGCGTGGCGATTATGGCATTTACCCCCCATGAAATTGGGGGAGGCCTATGTTCAGCAGTGGACGTCCTTCGGCTGATGTGGTGGTACAATACAATTTAACATTTCTTCATGTTGATAACAGGTTATAAAACAGCATGGGAAAATAATAAACACAGAGACTGGGAAGAGAAATAATAGAGAGTTCACAATTTCTTTGAAAGTAAAGGATAATTTAATAACTGATGCAGTAAAAGTAGCTGATAAATTTAATAATTTCTTTTCTAAAATTCCTATAGTCACTACTCAAAGTTTAGCATCATCTACCACAAAAGCTGAATCCCTTCTGAATGACAACGTAAAATTAGAATCAAACTAATTTCAAATTTCAGCATGTTTCTCCTCTAGATGTACTGAAGTCCTTTGAAATGTTAAAAATAAAGAGCACCTAGGACTTATGGGGCGTGTCAGTCAAGGTACTGGAATCTATTCTGGAGGTCGTTGCACCAACTCTAGCTCTCATTTTTAATAACTGTATAGACTATGGCATTTTTCCAGACTTAATGAAATGTAGTAAAGTAGTTCCAATTTTCAAATCAGGTCATAGAGATAATCCTTCTGATTATCGTCCAGTTTCTATCCTACCTGCGTTTAGCAAAATATTCGAAAAAATAATGCTTACGCAATTGGTTTCTCACTTTAATTCTCACAATATTTTGCACGCACAGCAGTTCGGCTTCACGAAGGGTAGGTCAACTACTGATGCAGGTGCAAGTTTATTAAAATTTATTTTGCAGTCTTGGGAAGAGTCGCACGACGCCATCGGAGTGTTCTGTGACCTTTCCAAGGCTTTTGATTGTGTAGATCATGGTACTTTAATTTGTAAACTTAAGTTTTATGGCATCAGAGGGCACGCATTAGATCTCATGAAGTCATACTTAACACAGAGAAATCAAAAGGTAGCGATAAATAAAGCCATTTCGTCAGAGACAGTGGTAGAGATGGGAGTACCTCAGGGGTCTATTCTAGGTCCGTTCCTGTTCCTTGTTTATGTAAATGATCTGCCATATATGGTAAGCCGAAGATCAGGCATTGTAATGTTCGCAGACGACACCTCATTACTGTTCAAGGTAAATAGGAGAGATACTGAACTCATTGAACCAAATAATACCCTCTCCATGATATCTGACTGGTTTGCTGCCAATAACTTAGTATTGAACCCGAAAAAAACGAAATGTATTAAATTTTCTCTTGCGAACTCATCAAACAGAAACTTATATACAAATATTAGACTTAATGGTCAAACATTAGAATTTGTTACTTCTACTGTATTCTTAGGTATTACATTGGACTCAAAATTGCAGTGGGGTTCCCATATAACAGCGATAGGAAGTAGATTGAGCTCTGCTGCATTTGCAGTCAGGAGAATAAGGCAGCTTACCAATGTGGCAACGGCACGGTTAGTTTACTTTGCTTATTTTAATAGTATAATTACTTATGGTCTTATCTTATGGGGATCAGCTGCAGATATTGAAACTGTTTTTATTTTGCAAAAAAGGGCTATCCGAGCAATTTATAACTTGGGGTCACGTGAGTCATTAAGAGAATTTTTCAAAGAAATAGATATTCTAACCCTGCCGTCCCTATATATATTTGAAATAATAATGTATGTTAGGAAGAATTTGGGCAATTTTCCAACGAACGCTGATAAACCAATAGCCACGAGAAATACTGGGAATCTGAAAGTAATCTTCTATAGACTAGTAAAGGCGAAAAAGTCGTTCTTGGGAAATTGTATCAAATTCTACAATAAAATTCCTAAACACATTACTGAACTTAGTAATTCTAAATTCAAATCTGTAGTAAAACAAACACTTATTTCAAAAGCATATTATAAGATAAACGATTACATCATGGATAGGGATGTTTGGCAGTGATAGCGTCCTGCACGGGTAATCTATCGCGAAAATATGTTTTCTACTGTAGCATTGTTATTTCAGTTATTTTGTAGTAGCTGACACTGTAATTTATATTTAACTATACAATGTATATTGTTTTGAAAAAATGACACCTCGCCGAGTTTCTTACGCCGGTTCTTCTCGTGGCAGAGGTTTATTTTTCCGAACCGGTGGTAGTTTATTGACGTTCATAGGTGCATTTAATATGCCTAATTTGAAGAATAAACTACTTTTACTTTTACTTTTTACTTTTACATGCAGATTATATCTATTCAAGACAGAAGAAGGAAAATACAAATGAGCTGCTAACTCTCAATTCTCCTGCCAAGTCTGTGGAAGACAATCGCTTCCTTATCATACATAGCTCACATAGTCACGTAAGAAAGTGGTCCGCTAGGTAATCACCAGAATCATATCATAAAAACGTTAAAATGGATGATATCCATTCAATTACTCGGACTAAGAATAAGTGAGAGTATGGTGACACACAGAAACTTTTTGGTTTCGCCTTCCTTGAAATAGCGTAAATTGCCAATATTTATGTCAGTCTGAAGTTAGAGGTCCCTCTGTGTCCATGTCAATGGAGAGAAGTTCCAATTAGCAGTGGCGCACGTTTACACATTTTTATAAGTTCTACAATAGTTCTCGAAAACCTGTAGGCCGTCACGGTGTGACATACGCCCGCGCTGACCTCGCAAGGCCGCGGCCGAATAAGGCTCCCGCGCTACACGTTGTTACAGACTGAACTCCACATTCCACCGAGTAACGGTACGCTTTACCATCGATGTTCCCGCCTGATAATTCTGTACATTTTTACATTATTTTTCTCATACTACGACGGATACAAACAAGTATGATGATGGTGTCTAACGTAGCTAAACCATATGGATGCTTGCAGAAAAGTCACATGGTAACTTATAATTACTAATATGATATGAATACGTCGAGTTAAATAGACCTCCATGTCGAGGTTGAAAGGCAGGGTAACGGGGCTTTTGCCCTATTTGGCGACGCTCGCCGGCTAGACTATACCTATGAAACCTCAAAAGTGGTGCGTTTCACAGACCGTCGTTGCCGATCCTATTGATTCAAGGTTTCGTTTTATAGTCATCGTCATTATCATCATTCATCATTTCCAGCGCGTAATCGCCCACTGCTGAGCATTATAGGCCTCTCTTCGAGTACGTCATTCGTCCCAGACCTCAATCTTATCCAGAGACGACCCAAGATCTTCCTAAAAATGTGTAAAATAGATGACTAGTAACAAATTTTGCATCCCCTGTGCCTTACCTCTCAGACACATACCTAATTACCTACTTACGTTTTTCTACAGCCTGACGAAGTTTTTGGCATATTTCATGGAAATATGTTGTGCGTAGGAAGGTTGTGTGTTTACTTACTTAAGCGCTCGGCGGTATCCGAAATGATGCGATAGGATAATTATCGCCCACAATATTCCGGTTAACGTCTAACCCAATGTCATTTTCATAGTTAAAGCCATAAGAGGCATTCATATGCAAGAAGTGAATCACGGTTAGATATCTAATAATGTGGTAATCACTATAAAAATAAAAATAATTTAATTCGGATTTCACTGACCCATAAAACTCCATTACACACACACACACACACACACACACATACACACACACACACACATAAAAAATACACATTGGACATTTAACTACTTAATAGAAATAATAGTACATTACTACAGAGGCCGGGACGAAAGGGGTTGCCGGCCGAAGACATATATACGGATAGGTCTAAGGCTGGCAACCCCATATTTCCCGCCGAGGTATGTATAGTGCTTTTCTCAAACATGCAATGAAATAAACAACAAAAAAATCAATGTTTTATTTTTTTGTGGCAGAATGTCATGGTGCCTGTGCCACAATTCATGTGGAATGGAAATTAAAAAAGAGGACTTTGCCGGCCTAGGCCTGCAAGATTTGTATGAAATTCCATTAACTACCTCTTGTCCTAGCCGCACCTGAAACGTCATACTTCGCAGCCTATTATAAGGAACATAACATCAATATTTCATTGCATGTTTGAGAAAAGTACCTTTATACCTTTGTTTTACCATAGTTTTTTTTTTTACCATAGAATGGTAGCGATTGGCCAGCGCATATCATGACAGTGCAGTAAATAGGCATAATCCATCCTACGTGATAACATCTGCAGTATATGGTTGGGGCTGGCCTGCACTCGAGGTATCAGGGACGCGCTGCGTTTGCGCATTGTCGCGCAAAAGCAGTCTATCCCTGCGTCAGTAAACATTCCTGATGCGCTGTGGCCACAGTTAAAAGTCTAGCAGTCTAGAGAGGATAGTGTCGCGAATCATGTTAATGATTGCGATTATGACATTATTTATGGTCGGCGTGTTTAGTTCGCCTTAACAGATTATTTACCCTGGCAAGGATTATTTCAACCTGTCAAGAGATTACGAGTATGACAGATATTTTTCTTTGGGTTTCGTAAAAGGCGGTAAAGTTCTACTGTGGACTGATACATTTATTATAGAAATAGAAATTATTTATTTGCATCAGGCACACAATACAAGAATAATAAATGAAGAAAAAAAAAAAAAAGTTGTGTGCCAGCAAAAAGGATCAGGCTCAGCATGATGCTACAGCCTGGCGGCTGCAGCGCTGATTTTCAGCCTGATCCCTGTGGGTGACATCCAACCACTCGCACAGAACAATATGTGTAAAAATAAAATTTATTACTGGTATTGGCGGGTATACTACAGTCAAGGATAAGTGAGGAGTTCTCTTCAATGAGTGAGGCTGAGCAGCTGCTACCAGAAAGCTAAGTGTATAGATCTTAGTAGCGTAATTGTTCTATAGATTATCTCTAGGGTTCCAAGACAATTTGTGTATGGTGTCTGATGAATATCTTCTTATTGTTATATACTAGATAATGCCGACGTAAGATTACATGATTGAACTTAATGCTATCTGACCGTACATGACTGTGGTAGTAAGACATGACAAACAGATCCCTAGGTGACATTGTGACATACTTGAGACTAATCGTACGTATACTGCTTCATGTGGACACAGTACTTAGTGGACGTTTATATTGGCTCGAACTAAACCTAGCCCTATAAAGTAGCTTAGAGATATATTAGCCTGATAGGTAGAACCTTTATGTGCTAAGAGCTATGCACATTGTGACAGTGGAAGTCATCGGGTATTTAAACCCACAGGTGGTGAATGTCAGCGTTGTGAGAGGGGTGCGAAGCAGATGGAATAAAATTCCAAGGACTGCGAGTCGATTCAAGGTAGGGTTGAGATGTCCCTTCCTTGAGTCCAGATACTTTAACCTTTCGCGATGCCCTAATAAATCATATCGCAGTCTAAATGTTAATATACACTGGTATATCACTTGAGTGAGTACTGGTACAAACACACAAACATATACATTATAATTCCTTTATATTTGGGGCTTCGCGACAGATAGTGTCTGGTAACTAGGATGAAACCTGTGATGAAATCAGGAACCATATCCGTATTCGTAATCGGTCGTCATTTCAATGCAATAACGCATTGTATTCGGCAAATTATTACAGGCTGACTCGAACTTACCTGAAGAATTTTGTGAGCTTGGGACGGATGTTGGTGTGGGCTACCTGTGTGGACACACTGGCACCGTCCCACCTCCAACGGACTTCAGTAAAAGTGGGTGCAGCGGTGGAAAACGCCGAAATTCTATTGCGTAATAAATACAAGGGCCTCGGCAGAGAGTTTAACTGTGTACCTTTTGGTCGAAACTCTATGTCCATGGGGTCCCAGCGCGCACAAGTCATTTGCAGAAATTGCAAAGCGTCTGGTTGACGTAACTGGTGACTGAACAGCAGGACTTCCTCGCACAACGTATCAGCATCAGCGAGAAAATGTCGCCAACATCCTCGGTACAATGCAATGCCTCAAGGGCCTGTTTTAGATTTGAGTTACTTTTAATTTTATTTATATTATTTAAGTTCTTTTGGTTAAAGTATTGTTCTATATAGTAAAATGCTTTACTTCAGTGTTAATTTAAATACGTTCTATTCTATCCTGATTATATGAAGTATTCAGTGAATTCAGTCCGTGGTATACTTTTGAGATGGAGTCAATCATAGTCACTTGGGTCACGGTATGCATGTGGACTTAGCAGGGAATCCCCATCGGATGTTCTACTTTGCTGAGTATTTTAAATACAGTTTAAATACCTATTAAAAGGACTGATTAGATTTACAGTTTCTATTTTAAGACGTCCTTCGCAAACGGTTTAACAAATTAACTTGATTAGCGCGAATTGTTAACTAGCGACTTTACATTAGGGTCAGCTCGCACCATTGTGTCGTGACCTTGCCTCATTACCCCAACTAAACTTACTTCGTTCAGAAAAGACGTATCTTAGCAAAACTCCATAGGCGTATATGACATTTCAAAATGGCTGACTCTATCCGAGCCATTGTCTGTTGGGAAAACGGTCAAAACACACAATTACTTTGAATTTTGTTGATATAAAATTTAATTGGGATTTTTTCGGTCCGTTAGCCGCGGCAGATTAATTAAACGCGTTTAGTTAAAACGGGGTTTTTGTGGATAGAAGTATAATTTAAATAACTTCCTTGTTATGGTTTGGTAATCTATGGGCTGTGGCAAGTTGCGTTAGTGCAGGGTCAGGCAAGATCGCTGTGAAGTTTCTCATCTGTTAACTAAACGCTTGTTCGTTTCCACAAAATCATGTCTTTCATAGACATGCACCGGTGCGTAACTGGCCGATGAATTTGTTTGGACACATGTTATGGTCCTTAAAGGTCAACTCCGTGCAATGAAAATTTTTGTGGTTGATTAATTTAAATATTTAGTGCAAAAACCTTGCTTGGTGACGTTGGTGTGTTAGATAAAGATACATGTCCATGTTTGGTAACCCTGTAGCTAAAATAAGGGCATAGCATATCCTACAAAAAAACAGGCCAAGTGCGAGTCAGACTCGCCCACAAAGGGTTCAGTACCATTATCTATAAAAACGGCAAAAAGTCATGTCTGTTGTATGGGAGCCTCCTTATTATTTTATTCTGTTTTTTAGTAGTTGTTATTATAGCGGGAACAGAAATACTTCACCGTTGAAAATCTCAACTGTCTAACTATTACGGTTCATGAGATACAGACTGGCCTGGAGACAGACGGATAGTCAGACGGACGTACAGCGGAGTCTTAGTAATAGGGGTTTTACCTTTGGGTACGGAACCCTAAAAATAATTATAAATCCAGGTCATATGTTGCTAGTACCCACGAGTATAAGAACCTACTCAAGCTTAAGGCATATTCTACCAGTCAATTTGATCACCGATCTTTCATTGTGCACGAAATACTGGCCAGGAACCTCTTAATTCTAATTAGACCCCTTTAATTCTGCCTTTGGTTCTCTTAATTCTCGGTTCTCCAGTGGTTTTGTTTTATTTATTTATTTTATTTAAAATCTCTCTCTTCGCTCTTGGCCAGCATTTAGCCACTTTTACTTCATCAGGGTTGCTTAAATCCGAGTCCCAGTAACGCCTAAGCCACTTAAGTCACTGGGTTCGATCATTAAGGTCGTCGGGTTGGTCGCGTATTCTCACGACCGTCACGGGCGGTTGCCGACCGACGTGTTGGTTCGATTCTCACCGGTGTCTCTTTACGGCACTATTTTGTTTTCTTTATATCTTTGATGCACCCGTTCATTAGTAGGTGCGGGTTATAATGATTTGTGAAAGGATTTGAATTTTGAGATATGACAATTGACCTAATCTCTAAGTAAGATGAAAAAAGTCAACCTTCAGCTTATTTATGCAAATTTTTAAACGTAAACATGAAGAAAGGACACTGTTTTACCATAGACAATTGTGACGTCATTAGACACATTTTCCTACAAACTACAATATTAATATACTAACCGAGCGTGTTTGACGTTTCGTAAAAAGTTGCTAATTTGACTATCAGTGAAATACCGTATTGTCAAGGTTTGGCTTTAAATTTTGAATGTAGTTTCTACTAACTACGAAAAAAGATCTTGTTTGATAATTTTCTACTTGAAACGTTTTTAAATCAATCTTATGTTAATTTGATTGTCTATTTGTCTATGATTATGCAAGTTATGTTTCTGTCAATTTCTCGGTATGGAAATATCTTCTGTCACTCTCGCTCTCATCTGTTTGTCAGATTGCATCTCGATGTTTAGCTACGTTCCATATATGTATTTAAAAATCAAAATGATTACAAGCGATCATTAGATGGCGTACAAAATAACTGGAGAGTGCTTGGCTTATCTAACGGTTGCCAACTGATCAGAAATAAAAGCTAAACAAAAGAACATAGCCCCGAGGTACAAATCTCGTCTCATATTACTAGGCTTATCTGCTATAATTACGAAGATGTAACGGACTACCCCAGTTTGACACTGATATTGATAACAGTATCACTAATATCATTGAAGTAATCTAATTATATCAACTAGCAAGAAACGAAAGATGAAGTGTCAAGTTTCCCATATCAATAATCATCAGAAGATGAGACGACGTTGATATGCCAGGCAGATCTAAAAAGTCATATCTCACCACGCAGACATGGTATCTTAGGGCGATTCGGTTTAGGATAGTATTCGATGGCGCGAAGGTTTCTCACGGGTCGTCACAGTCTCTTTACCTCGAGGTATGGTCTGCAGCGTGTCTGCGATGTTCTCACTCTATGTAACAAAACTACACATGTATCTTTGTCACTCTTTTGCGTTATAGTTAAGGAGTAAAGGAGATGAAGGGGTTGTGTTTAGTAGAATGCTTGCGGTCAGATTTGTCGGTCCCACGGGTTATCCTTTGCTGGATTGTCCGGCTTATTAGAGTCACTCCGATGTAATTTTTTTAATATTTCTTTTGATAAAAGAGTAGAGTAAATATTAGGTTGTCATCAAATAGGAAATTACTTGCTTTCTGATCTGCGTTGAATTAAATACAAACATAAATAATAAATACTTGTCCTAGTTACTTACTATAACGCTATCAATAACTTTAGACGCTTATGAAATTTAGTTCTTTAAGCCAGTTATGTAAAAATTATGTTGATAAATACGGTTCTTTGAATATAATATATGGCGTACTGTCCAACAATAGAAGTTCTGAACGTTTATATATATGGATTGTAATATCTGAAATAAATAATATTCATTCATTCATTCATTCCTAAGTATTCGCTGCATATTAGTAACACTTCGTATACAATACTATAATAAGCTTCCAAGAAATGTAACTGAATTATCTATTAATAAATTTAAAAATTATGTAAAGCGTCAACTCATATCGAAAGCATATTATAGCACACATGACTACATGAATGATAAAACACCGTGGGATTAATTGTGACTGAAATTAAATATAATGAAACGGGTCACTCACGTCTTAAAGGTCGAATATCGCTCGACATGTTTCAGACCGGTTCGCGGTCCTTAATCATGAGCACCTATCGCGGCGGCGGTTTTCTTAGCACTGCGTGCCCGTGCCCTGTCCGCTCGGTTGCTCGGCGCGGGTGGAGGCGGCGGCGGCGAGAATCTACCCTCGTTTTCTTCACAATTGTTCAATGCCGAACTACACACAACACTCACAACGTCATATGCTAAAGCCTCGTCCACACTCTTCACAGACGTAGTATTCAACACTGTTTTCCAGCTGGGTGGTACAACCCATCCACAATCACGATTAAAATTTGGAAAACGACCAATTTCGATAGCCTCCCGCACTTTGCGTGGTACAAAAAACTTTTCCCTCGCTAATACGGTTACGAGGGAAAAGTTTTTTTTGTACCACGCAAAGTGCGGGAGGCTATCGAAATTGGTCGTTTTCCAAATTTTAATCGTGATTGTGGATGGGTTGTACCACCCAGCTGGAAAACAGTGTTGAATACTACGTCTGTGAAGAGTGTGGACGAGGCTTTAGCATATGACGTTGTGAGTGTTGTGTGTAGTTCGGCATTGAACAATTGTGAAGAAAACGAGGGTAGATTCTCGCCGCCGCCGCCTCCACCCGCGCCGAGCAACCGAGCGGACAGGGCACGGGCACGCAGTGCTAAGAAAACCGCCGCCGCGATAGGTGCTCATGATTAAGGACCGCGAACCGGTCTGAAACATGTCGAGCGATATTCGACCTTTAAGACGTGAGTGACCCGTTTCATTATATTTAATATGTCTCAAACTCACGGGAGTTTTCTATATAAAATTGTGACTGAAATATTAATGAATTAATCATTATGGCGTTAGTTATTAATATGATCTTTTTTTTTTGATATTTTGATTTTATTCTAGAAACTGTCTAGATTTCTATTTTTTATATATTTTTTATTATTATTATTATTTATGTTTTGACGATCCTATTGTGAATTTTACTATAAAATAATTTCTTACTTTGACATGTCTACAACAATACAATATTTATTTTGAAGAATAATAATAGCATCAATAAATTGCTCTAAATAATTAATTAATATATATGTTACTACATGTTATAACTGACGATTCGAAAGTGCTTGTTGCTAGGCCTATTTGAATAAAGAATATTTTGACTTTGACTTTGAATACAATACAATATGCTTTATTGCACACCTCAAAAAAGAATTACAGATAGAAACAGCATAAAGATACAAGCAGAGGTAAACAACAGGCGGTCTTATCGCTAAATGAGCGATTTCTTCCAGACAACCTTTGGGTAGCGGAGAAAAAAGTAAACAAACATGATAAGTGGGTGGTGCAAACAAAAGGAATAACTACTAGAAATAAAAAGAAATATAATAATAATAAAAAACACATAAAGCACTATGTATATATAAAATAAACATACATAAATAAGTAAATAAATAAATAAACATACATATATATCACAAACTTAAGTGAGACCCAAAAGTAAACTACAGACCAGTATCGAAAAATATTATGGAAGAGACAAATAGTGCTCTTTCAGACTAGATTTAAAAGACGCACTAGATTTAGCCCGTCGAACATCAAGGGGCAGAGAGTTCCATAGTCGGAAGCTTGAAAAGTAAATGAACAGTTATAAAATTTAGAGGAGGACGAAGGCACAGCAAGAAGAAATTTATTAGAGGATCTAATTGAACGCAGATAGTTAAATCGTTCCTTGAGGTAGCGAGGGGTTGCCGGATTAAAAAGTATATTAAAGAGAAGAGAAAGAATGTGAGAGTTACGACGAAGACGGATAGGGAGCCACTTGAGTTTTAAACGGAAACTAGAGACATGGTCATACTTGCGTAACCCAAATATGAACCGTATGCATACATTTTGAATACGCTCAAGTTTATTGAGTTGCTTCTCAGTGATATCAAGATATGAGGTGTCCGCGTAATCGAGAATAGGGAGAAGAAGGGGTTGGTCAAGCGCAATTTTAGTGGCGATGGGAAGGAAGTTACGAAGGCGTCTTAGAGAAGCTACTGCAGCAAACATCTTCCTGCTGACCTCGCTCACTTGCGGCACCCAGGATAGAGCGCGATCTATGATAATCCCTATATTTTTCACCTGATTTGAGAAAGGAATCTGAATACCATAGAAATATACAGAAGGGAGATTGGCGAAGTCGATTCTGGAAATCATATTACTACTGCCGATTCGTATTTTGCTTATGCTCTCTTATTTAACGTATTTAATTGCAAGTTCATTTAATGATTATATTATAAGCTTCATCATCATCATTATCATCATATCAGCCAAACGACGTCCAATATAGGCCTTCCCCAATATTATGGCTGGTAAATGTCATAATCACCACGCTTGGCATTCGGGTTGGCGATCGCAGTATTTCCACCGCACTCCAGGCATGCTGCTGCCCATCTCCCGGTGATCTTGGTCGTAGTTTTAGGACATATCCGGGTCCATTATAAGCTTAATGATCACCAAGTCAGAGGCCTACCTCTACCACAAATAGGTACCTATAACTATTTGTGGCTGGTGTCGATCCATTTCGATTGCAAACTAATCCTGCCACTGAAACTAGAAACTCATCAATTGGCAGTCCGGCTTCCGTGGTTCCTTGTTCACCTAATCTGCAAATGGGGTTTCAGTGGCCACCAGACAAGATAACAAAACGTGACAAGCGCCGCTAGGACACCTATAGGTTGTTTCGTTATCTTAGTAAGGCAGTAATTGAGTAGGTTCGAGGAAGGTGAATACTACCCCGCACCTGTTTGCGGACAATGCGTGGGAGCCGGTCACCGCAGTGGTCGGGGCGGCTCGGGTTTCGCCGGCATTCTTCGTAGGGCTATAGCAGTTTTTAGGAAAATAGCAACCTACTCGTAATCGAACATTCTTACAAATTTTGGTCTCCGTTTAGGTTTGAATCAAAACCAAACGCATATAACTTTACGACACTGTACTGGATTTTATTAGTTTGACCAGCTAAGCTTACCCGCTTCTCCCACGAGCGTTTTCAGCGAACCGCGATCTTAGTCGAAAGTAATTATAAGCCACAGGTATAAGCTGCGCGCGGCTTGCTATTTGCTATATTTATAGACTTTAAATACTGTGTACATGATTTAATGTCGGTTAAATATTGTAGAATCCGTACATGATTTAATGTCGTTTAAAGATTGTAAAATCATTTCCGATCTTATGCGATGCGAGCCGTTTGGTAGAAATTATCCTTAAGTGTCAGTAGAAGGTAAAAATTTGAAGACAATCACTCCTTTTCTTAGGGTGATATATGATGAACGAGAAAGTGTATGCTTTTAACTATGTACTTTAAATATGTATACAGTGCGTTACCGGCAAGCGGGCTTTTTTCAAAACGGACAATAGTATGTTTTATTAGCGACTGTTTGCATGGATTAGCAAATCATAATTATTTGAATTAACTATACAATTAAACTTCTTAAATTTGCACCGTCAATGTACTAGGTGCATTTGATTAAGATGACATCGTAGTAAACAAAACATTAAGAGCTGTCATTTGTACTGTCTTGACAATTGACTTTGCTTTACATTGCTAGCAATTTAAATTTTATTCGAAAAAAGAGAAATTTTAGTTTTACAATAAAACTAAGTTCATGGTTAGGTCTAGGAACTACGTTTTGATACCCTGCTTAAAGAGAAGCGCGCACGCCGGTAACTAGTTATTTAGTTTTGACTATTTAGTGTTGGCCTCTTACTTCTTGCTTGTTTCAATTGCGCTAGCGAAACTGCAAAAGGTATGACTGTGTCAAATGTAACGTATCCCCGTCAATATATATGCTGCAATTAGCCTGCAGATACAGCTAAGAATATTGTTATGTAACGGACGGACAGGTGTGGTCGGTATGTAATAATTACATTAATGCCGATGACCATGTCTGACGTGTGGTTATAACGTGACGTCCTGTTCGGGCCGGCTAAAAAATGAAATAATATTGTGCAGAGTTTCTATTCAGCCAATAGGTTGCGGGCTTTATATTTGTCGCGCGAGACAAACCAATGATTTCAAATTTCACGGATATTTCTGCACGGATATTTGTTCTTGGGTCTTGGATGTTTTCTATGTATTTAAGTATGTTTTTATCTATGTATATAGGTATGTATATCGTCGTCTAGTACCCATAGTACAAGCTTTGTTTAGTTTGGGACTAGGTCGATTTGTGTAAGATTGTCCCCCAATATTTATTTATTATTATTATATAAGTGAAGGGGAAGATTAAAAAAAAGCTCCGAGCAGGATTGAAAATATTTGGAACAAGGTCAAGCGCTCTAGTCAACTGAGCTATCGGAACAATTATGTTCAGTCACCAAATCTTCCAACCAGTTTCCTCTTAAACAGCCTTAGGCGTACAGCGACATCTGCCTAGAAGACTCAATCTTTCGTAACGGCTTCAAAGTCTCAAATTACATTGAGTAATCGCCAGTAATGATGCGCCATCCCGTACTAAAGTAATATCCTCCACGTGACTGTACTAACTAATCTACTGCGGGATATTGCGAGTAAAAATCCTGCAAGAAGCACTATATGTATTTTATGCTCGGTGGACATGGCGCAAGCAACATCTCCTGCCAGCATCTCCTGATGATGCCTCGTGGAGAGGCGAAACACGTGTCGAGGTTTTGTGTTTCTGCGTGGTCGTTTTTTGTATTTATTTGCATGTTTGTGCGAGCGGAGGGAGGGTGGGAGCATTAACCGCATGCAAAAATACGCAAGTGGATACATTAACACTAATAGACCTACACGTTTTTTAGTGGAATAGCAAAGAAATATTGTTCAAGAAGCTTGTCATGGATTTCCGCAAAGTAACGCCTGATTCTATCAATTCCTTTTTCATGGCTACCACTCGCCGAGCTAGATCTCAAGAACCGTAATAGCATGCACCGTAATTTTCACAGATTATGTATTTTTATTATGGCTGCAACAAGAAATACTAAAATCAAAATAATAATAATAATTAAGGGGGGCTCCCATACAACATAGTAGTTGTTGGCGTTTTTTGCTGTATCTCATGAACCGTAATAGCAAGGAGGTTACAATTTTCACAGATGTTGTATTTTTATATTATTGCCACAATAATAACAAATACTAAAAATAATGGCACCAGCTTTTAGCCTTTTTTCTGGTACGGAACCCTTCGTGCGCGAGTCCGACTCGCACTTGGCCGGTTTTTTATTTTATTCTGTATAGTCAAATTTCAGCAAAAAACCCGTTTTTAACCGATTTCAAAAAAAGTAAGAGATTCTCAATTCGGTCGGGAGTCGATCTTTTTTGTTAAAAAATCACTAGTTAACAAGAAAATGCAGAATTTAGAGTGATATTCGAAACAATAAATTTAGAAGAATCCAAGTACTGACGGTTTAAGACCTTGCCAATACCAATCCATTATGAAATAAAATATCAGAACGTGATGATATGCACCGAAGCACCCATGAAATGCTTTCACACGATGCGGTACCGACGCTAAAATTATTTATAATTTATGGACATCAAGGCGTGGCGTCCCTGTCATTTGTTCCGACTTGTAGGAACAATACTTCCTAAACGGGACGTTGTGTGTGTGTTAATGGACAAATTACAATCATATATTCATAGAGTATTTAAGGATATAACGGGAAGTACAGTTTGTCGTTTTGAAGGTTCCTTAATTATAATAGGACTAGCATTTGCCCGCGGCTTCGCCCGCGTACTAAGCCTAATTATTAACCGTCTACAAAAAAGAGGTTCACTGTTTGACCCGTATATATGTATGTAGGTATGTATGTATGTTTGTCCACGATTATCTCGCGTTTGGCTGAACTGATTTAGATGCGGTTTCCAGAAAAGTAGTTGTTACATACTGGGGGTTTCGGTATATGAAGTTTGGTGATTGTGATTCATTAAAAGGAGCATCCAAAAAGAAAATTTGGCTTCACTTTCATTCGCACTCCTTACTGTCAGTCCGTCTGTTACAACCGAGTTATTACTGGACCGATTGAATTGAAATTTGGCACAAACTATCAAAAATTCAGAGCGCTCTTGGCCCAGCGGCACCCGCCTACCGCGTGCGGTATGCGAGGTTAAGCAATGTGGGTGCAGGTCAGGTCTTGGATGGGTGACCGCTTTGAGTAGTTACTAATTGAGCGCTCTCGTGCTTTGGAAGGCACGTTAAGCCGTTGCGGGATCAACGGCTGCTGTTTACGACAGTCCGTAGGGAGTACCCACCGTTACCCCTGGGTGGTGCTAAAAGTGCAACAAAAACTGGCAACCGTACTTGTCTTCCCGAAGATCTCACAATTCGTAAATAAATGCCATACGATAAAAAAACATCTAAAGGTTGATTTAAATGGAAAAAATATCGAAACCTCTATGTCGCTTTTAAAAGCCAATCCATAGATACCCCACATGCCTATATTACATTAAACTTTTTTTTACAATCCCTGACATGCATGGAGTGCCAAATTTTACCTCAGATTCGTATTAAGAGACCTCTCGGACGCTCAGATCTCGATTTTGAAAGAAATCGGGACGAAAGAAAGAATCAATATGGCCGCCACTTTCACAAATTTTACCTCGGATTCGTATTAAGAGACCTCTCGGACAATCAGATATAGATTTTGAACGAAATCGGGACGGAAATAAAGAAAATCAATATGACCAACACTTTTTCCAAATTTTAACTCAAATTCGTATTAAGAGACCTGTCGGACGCTCAGATATCGATTTTGAACGAAATCGGGTAAGAAATGAAGAAAATCAATATGGCTGCCACTTTTTCTAAATTTTACCTCGGATTCATATTAGGGAACCTCTCGGACGCTCGGATATTGATTTTCAACGAAATCGGGTTGGAAATTAAGAAAATCAAATTGGCTGCCACTTTTTCCAAATTTTACCTCGGATTCGTATTTAGAATTCTCTCGGACGCTCAGATATTGATTTTGAACGAAATCGTGACGGAAATGATAAAAATTAATATGGCTGCCACTTTTTCTAAATATTACCTCGGAGTCGTATTAAGAAACCTCTCGGATGCTCAGATATCGATTTTCCTCGGAAATTGATAAGGAAATGAAGAAAATCAATATGGCTGTGACTTTTTCAAAATTTTACCTCGGGTTCGTATTAAGAATTCTCTTGGACGCTCAAATATCTATTTTTATCGAAATCGTATCGGACGGCACTGATTAATAAAACCACTTACTTACAATACATTGAATCAAAAAAGGTCGTCTCTTCATAGGGAATTCACGGCATATCATGCACCTTAAGATTTTATAAGGAACCTACATGCCAAATTTGGTATCTCTCGAACCAGTAATGTGGGCTGTGCGTTCATATGTCACTCACTCAGTCAGTCAGTTTCTTCTTGCAATTTGGCAAAAACTTTTAAAAGTTTTCATGTCCGCATTTATATTTCAAAATCAATGCCATTTTCAAAATTAACGACCCAAAAAACCATTAAAACGACGCCCATATTAATATTTAGACATTCCAACCCCCTTGGAACCCAACAGAGGGGATGGTATTTCACGTCCTCCACGTGGGATTTTAAAATCATTGTTGTTTTCGTAATCAGCGACCCGATAAACCATAGAAAACATACCCATATCGATTTTCAGAATTTGTCACCACATTTCCCCCTTTTAGGGGTTGAATTCTCATAAAACCTGAAACACATGCTTACTCATTTATCGTTAGAAATACTCCTGTGAAGTTTCAAATAAAATAGTCCAACTAATCTTGATTCCCCACACACACTTCGAACCCCCATTTTACCTCCTTAAGGGTTGAATTTTGAAAAATCCTTTCTTAATGCACCTCTAGACCTTATATGGAACCTATACACTAAATTTAGAATATCTAGAACCAGCAGTTTGGGCTGTGCGATGATATGTCACTCACTCAGTCAGTCAGTTATTTCTTGCAATTTGGCACAAACTTTCAAAAGTTTTCATGTCCACAACATTAAATTTCAAAATCGATGCCATTTTTGTAATGAACGCCCCAAAAAACCATAAAAACGACACCCATATTAATATTTAGACATTTCATCCCCCTCGCACCCCAACAGGGGGGATGGTATTTCAGGTCCTCCACGTGGGATTTTAAAATCATTGTTGTTTTCGTTATCAGCGACCCGATAAACTATACAAACAAAACCAATGTCGATTTTCAGAATTTGTCACCACATTTACCCCTTTTAGGGGTTGATTTTTCAGAAAACCTGAAACACGTGTTTACTCATTTATCGTTAGAAATACTTCTGTGAAGTTTCGAATAAAATAGTCTAGCCAATCTTGTTTCCCCATACAAACTTCGGACCCCCATTTCACCCCCTTAGGGGCTGAATTTTGAAAAATCCTTTCTTAGTGCACCCCTAGACCTTATAAGGAACCTACGTGCCAAATTTGGAATCTCTAGGACCGGCGGTTTGGGCTGTGCGTTGATATGTCAGTCAGTCAGTCAGTCAGTCAGTCAGTCAGTCAGTCAGTCAGTCAGTCAGTCAGTCAGTCAGTCAGTTTCTTCTTTTATATATTTAGATAACAACGGAAACGTAGTATACTTACTAGCATTAACGTGGAAGAAAACTAATTTCAGCGTTTTTGGTTTTTTTCGAATTTCGCCCAAAAATCTTGAGGGGATGGGGAGAAAATATTTTTATAAATGAGAAACTTCGTTAAAAGACATTTAGCATAAGTACTAAAAATTAGAATACAACACATATTCACGGTGCTTGTAAAAAAAGATTGGATCTAAAATCTCTGCGTTTGATATTATGAGATGATAAGTAAGCATTTGTTTGACAGTATGATTTTTAGGGTTCCGTACCTCGAAAGGAAAAAACGGAACCCTTATAGGATCACTTTGTTTTTCGTCCGTCCGTCTGTCTGTCTGTCAAGAACCTTTTTCTCAGGAACGCGTGGACGTATTAAGCTGGAATTTATACTAAATACTCAGGTGTACTGTCCCTTGGAGCTGTGAAGAAATCTAACTTTTAAGCCAAAGCAATCAAAAGATACAGCCGTTTATGCTGGAAATTTGGAAGACACTCGCAAGGGAATCAAAAGCCACAGGGCACTTCCCGTGAATTCAGAATCTTGAAATATAGTTATAGTAAGTACAAAGCAACGTACGCGGATGAGGTCGCAGGCAAAAGTACTAGTACGTACTTATATGTTATACTTTGCTAATGAATCTCTGATTATCCGGCGATGTCCAATGGATTGTGTTTTGAAGGTGACTTCCTGACTGGGGCGGGCGAAATTGATAAGTGGTGTTTTGTTTTTTGACGTAAGCTTACTGATGTCGCAGAGATTCCCTCGCTTGACGAGATACTGTCAGTATTATCATGCACAAAAGCGGGGCAGTACTGCATTCGTATTGCCCCGCTTCTGAGCATCCCGCGCCAGTCAGGAAGCACTCATATTTAATAAATGTTGGGGAGCAGTAAAAAGCGTCATTGACTAGCTGCACTGACAGCGACAGCGGCCCACAGCTCGTACCGCCTCCGCACTGACAAATCTGGAAGTCGGCTAAAGTAAACGCGCCAATACCATATCCTAATATTCTTTGTCAGCCTGTTTAGCCTAGTTGGTAGTGTCACTGCCTCTGAAGCTGGAGGTCCCGTTATTTTTGTCAAGGAAATTGTACGGCAAGTCTCAATCTATCTAGTTTATATACCTATGTTAGTGTGACCCGAAAAGGAATGGTTTCCAATATCACTAAATTACACTATATGCTATAATTACATGATTATCCTAGACCTCCCATGTTCGAAGGATATTTAAACGAGTATGCAATAATATGGTCCGGGTATGTCCTAAAACTACGACCAAGACCACCGGGGAATGGGCAGCAGCATTCCTAGAGTGTGGTGGAGATACTGCGATCGCCAACCCGCATGCCAAGCGTGGCGATTATGGCATTTACCCCCCATGAAATTGGGGGAGGCCTATGTCCAGCAGTGGACGTCCTAGGGCTGATGTGGTGGTGTGGATGCAATAATATTATTGAAAAATCTATTTTAATAAGACTGTTTGTAATTTTATGCCTTCCACCCTCTTCAAGTTACGGACTATCTTTCCAATATTCATATGATAAATACCTCACTAAATGTCAATTACCGTTAAATATAGGATGTCACTTGAAGTCACGCGTAAATGCCATAAATAGCCACCCTGAAGTCTTATCAGCGATTTCACAAATGAGTAACAACTTTATGTTAACCAGGACAAGGTTCGAGATTGGATGGCGATCGAAGGAAAGGGCAAAAGTGATTCGTTTGCTCACAAGGGCGCTAAATTGAGACGTATGCGTGAAACGTGATTATTAAGGCAGGGAAATGTATTACGGTTATTGTTTCCTATACTTCCGATACGGGGTGGCCATCAATTAGGAGTGTGACAGGACTTTTTGGACAGATAAATAGAAATACTCTATTTGGATAGTATTTTTTATTACTAATTAATACTACGCTGTCCGTCCGTCCGTCTGTCTATCGTCTGTCATCAGGCTGTATCTCATGAACCGTGATAGTTAGACAATTGAAAATTTCACAGATGACATACTTCTGTTACCGCTATAATAACAAATACAAAAAAACACAATAAAATAAATATTTAACTCCCATATAACAAACGTGTTTTTTTTTGGCGTTTTTATAGATAATGGCACGGAACCCTTCGTGCGCATGGTTTCCTAACTAAATAGGTAATTAGCCAATCGACTAGCCTTTCCTATAACGCAGTTCATCAGGCGGGCCGTGCGCTTGTGTGCCACCAACGTGGTAAAAAAATAGTCGATGGCAATGTAGATGCACGCGATTGATTGATTAACATGTCATGTGGTTTGGTATGGAAAATGGTAATATTATAAGGAAAAACGTTGGGACAGTTTTTTCTCTGTTAGGAATGAAAAATCTCGTGGTTCTGAATGGAAATAACATAGGTACACATTACTCGTATAGAAAAGCGTGAAATTAGCGAATAATGAATTGCCTGATCGTTTAGGCAATCGCGGTTGGCTGCGTTGCTCAAGGGAAATTAAAGGAATTGATTATACTTTGATATTGAAATGAAATGGACCCGGGTATGTCCTAAAACTGCGACCAAGACCACCGGGGGATGGGCAGCAGCATCCCTGGAGTGCGGTGGAGATACTGCGATCGCCAATTCGCATGCCAAGCGTGGCGATTATGGCATTTACCCCCCATGGGGGAGTCCTATGTCCAGCAGTGGACGTCCTTCGGCTGATGTGGTGGTGTTATTGAAATGCCCAGCTAAGAATACTATAACTTAATGTGCAAATTATCATTTATTCTAGCGTTCCGCCACCGTATGGTCACCACGGCCAGGTGGCGTTGGCGGCGGCCGGCGCATCTATTTCCAGCGCTATTAGAAAAGCGCGGGGTTCCGATTTCAAAAGCGCCGTTTAACCGTCGATCTAACCTCACTTTTTACATAAAATTGCGCTGAAAAATATACGCCATGTTGATGGTATAAGGTTGTTTATAGCATGGCGTTCTTGAAAATATTTTACGAGGTAAAGTAAAGGCGTATTGCGTTTGACAATGTTTACGGCGTTTTTACAGTTTTGTGCTGGAATGCAGGGATATTTGGGAAGGTTATTTGGTAATGATTATTTTTATAATGTTAGTAAAAAAGTAAAGTAAACAGTAAAAGTAGTTTATTCTTCAAATTAGGCATATTACATGCACCTATGAACGTCAATAAACTACCACCGGTTCGGAAAAATATACCTCTGCCACGAGAAGAACCGGCGTAAGAAACTCGGCGAGGTGTCATTTTTTCAAAACAATATACATTGTATAGTTAAATATAAATTACAGTGTCAGCTACTGCAAAATAACTGAAATAACAATGCTACAGTAGAAAACATATTTTCGCGATAGATTACCCGTGCAGGACGCTATCACTGCCAAACATCCCTATCCATGATGTAATCGTTTATCTTATAATATGCTCTTGAAATAAGTGTTTGTTTTACTACAGATTTGAATTTAGAATTGCTAAGTTCAGTAATGTGTTTAGGAATTTTATTGTAGAATTTGATACAATTTCCCAAGAACGACTTTTTCGCCTTTACTAGTCTATAGAAGGTTATTTTCAGTTTCCCAGTATTTCTCGTGGCTATTGGTTTATCAGCGTTCGTTGGAAAATTACCCAAATTCTTCCTAACATACATTATTATTTCAAATATGTATAGGGACGGCAGGGTTAGAACATCTATTTCTTTGAAAAATTCTCTTAATGAATCACGCGACCCCAAGTTATAAATTGCTCGGATAGCCCTTTTTTGCAAAATAAAAACATTTTTAATATTTGCAGCAGCTCAACCTACTTCCTATCGCTGTTATATGGGAACCCCACTGCAATTTTGAGTCCAATGTAATACCTAAGAATACAGTAGAAGTTACAAATTCTAATGTTTGACCTTGAGTTTATATAGTAATTATTATCCCTATTAACTGGGGATTGGGACACTTTAACAGACAACAATTGAGGAATAAAGAATGAAATTGGGGAAACAATTTGCGACTAGATCGTCATGTCCGGCATACCATCAAGAACTTATTTCAATAAAAAATCACAAAAAAAACTCTACTCCACACCCCTCTGCTGCCTCTCCCCCAAACTCGCCTCAACCCCAAGAATTTGGGCAATTTTCCAACGAACGCTGATAAACCAATAGCCACGAGAAATACTGGGAAACTCAAAATAACCTTCTATAGACTAGTAAAGGCGAAAATGTCGTTCTTGGGAAATTTTATCAAATTCTACAATAAAATTCCTAAACACATTACTGAACTTAGCAATTCTAAATTCAAATCTGTAGTAAAACAAACACTTATTTCAAGAGCATATTATGAGATAAACGATTACATCATGGATAGGGATGTGTGGCAGTGATAGCGTCCTGCACGGGTAATCTATCGCGAAAATATATTTTCTACTGTAGCATTGTTATTTAAGTTATTTTGTAGTAATGTAATTTTATATTTAACTATATAATGTATATTGTTTTGAAAAAATGACACCTCGCCGAGTTTCTTACGCCGGTTCTTCTCGTGGCAGAGGTATATTTTTCCGAACCGGTGGTAGTTTATTGACGTTCATAGGTGCATGTAATATGCCTAATTTGAAGAATAAACTACTTTTACTTTTTACTTTTACTCGTACTGTAAAAAACTACGTAATGGCCGTCATAGATGCGACTATAATAGGAGTTTCTTCGATTTTGAAGGCGGATGAAAAATCAAGTATTGCAACGCAGTTCTTCCGCAAAAAAATGTGAGATGTAATGTAAAACCAAGACAGTTAGGGTAAATGTTTCAGTGCTTGAAATATAGGCATGGAACTTTCAATCTTATGAATAATACGTGTCAACTAATGTGTATTGGAGGTGTGCAAAAGATGCAAAATTCATTTTCAGTCTGTGTGCTAAGGGATATTTTTGTTCGTAAAATCAGGCAAAATGCGCAATGCAAAATTACGTCGTCTTGTCTTTGTTATACTATAAACACGATTATCATATATATAAACACGGTTATCAGCAGTTATTGTGTAGTTCGATCTGTGTAAAAAGTTGTCCCCTAATATTTATATATTTATTTTATTGAATCAACCTGCATTTAATCATTCTGTGATGCACACGTAGTCATTATCATTCACTCATTCAATCCATTCGTGCCAGTTCTTGTGAATCGTCCTTATACAACCTACAGTACATACGTGCGAAAATAAATCGACGTGTCATGATATTCTTGCATGGTAATTGATAACATTTGGGAACGGTCGTAATGACATTTTTAAAAGTCGCAACTTTTTGTGTCATAAAATGTCGCTATAAAAATGACGCCTGCAAAAACTCTCGAACACCCAAAAGGCTATCTCACATTTACTTTATTACCAATAAATCCCGTATTTGTAAAAGGCAGTTAACGTCGTCTCGCCACTGATTTACGCGAGTTGATTGTCGCAGCTGATGTTTGAGCTGAGCGAAGCGAAGTTCATTCTTAGGCGACAAATGTATTTCGTTTGAGTTCGTACTTCTCCTAGATACTTCAACCGATCACGCTCATATTTTGCATGTCGATAGGAGACGTCATGACAATGGTTTTGATTAAAAAAAAAGAAAATCGGACATACCACGGACGAAAAATCACCGAAAAACTGAATTTCCATATATCTGGGTAGACGCGCTCAGCTCAACATTTGCAACCAGCAAACTGAATGGGGAATGCCTGAAAATTTTAAAAGTCCTTGATTAATTTTCTAATGGTAGGAATAACCGTCGCCATTAACAGAAAAAAGTTTCAGATTTTCGGTTGCGCCATATATTTTGTAAAAATACAAACATTTTATATCAGGTCGCGTCTGCCCCGTATCGGACTACTAAGACATTTCTAAGTCCGTCAAGTATTTAAAAAAAACACCTGCTTGAATCTGTGGTACGCAATGACATTGACAGTTCATCATAGGTTGGTCGTATGACTTGAACTGTCAATGTCAATGCGTACCACAGATTCAAGCAGGTGTTTTTTTTTTTATATTTGACGGACTTAGAAATGTCTTAGAAGTCCGATACGGGTCAGACGCGAGGTGATATAAAATGTTTGTATTTTTATAAAATATATGGCGCAACCGAAAAATCTTAAACTTTTTTCTTTTAATGGCGACGGTTATTCCTACCATTAGAAAAATAATCAAGGACTTTTAAAAAATTCAGACATTCCCTATTGCATACCTAGTGTAGATGTGTAGGGCACAACGGATTACTATCTCGTTGGGGAAGTACCTGCTGAGAAAAGACGAGGAATATGTTGTGGAGGAATTAGGGAGAAGCCTAGTTAGTATAACTGCGTTTATGTTAAACGTAAAATATTCGTCCTTCTAGTGAAGGACGAATATTTTGCTAGTGCAAGGGGCAGAGCGCAAGAGGGTTGAACATCGATCATCCGTACTTTGGAAGGCACATTAAGTCGTTGATCCCGGCTGTTGTCTATGACAGCAGTCGTTAAGCTAAGTTAGAGGCCTTGGGGCGGCTTGAGAAGTTCCAACAGTCAAGTTGCCCACTCACTTGACAAGGGGGGTTAAAGTTGCGCCACGTCCGTAGGGAGTACCCACCGTTACCCCTACACGTGACCTGTGGGTAGTGCTAAAAGTGGAACAAAACTGGCATTACTAGCAACCGTACTGACTTCTCGATGATCTCACGAGGTTCGAAAAAAAGCCATACGATTACTATTATTATTTATCGATCTTCCCAGTACAGTTACATTCTGAAGGATGCCCGGAGTACTTCCTGTAATAATAATAAAATAATATTGGGGAGAATCTTACACAAATCGACCTAGTCCCAAACTAAGCAAAGCTTGTACTATGGGTACTAGACGACGATATACATACTTATATAGATAAATACATACTTAAATACATAGAAAACATCCAAGACCCAAGAACAGATATCTGTGAAAAATGCACAAATAAATGCCCTGGCCGGGATTCGAACCCGGGACCTCTAGCTTCGAAGGCAGAGTCACTACCAACTAGGCTAAACAGGTCGTCAACCCCAAGAATTGGTGTAGCGACTAGTTTTTACGGAAGCGACTGCCATCCGACCTTCCAAGCCAAGGGGGAAACGAGACCTTATCGGGATAAGGCTTGTCAAGTGAGTGGGCAACATGACTGTTAGAAGTTCTCAAGCCGCCCAAAGGCGTCTAACTTGGCTTAACGACTTCTATCATAGACAGCAGCCGGGATCAACGGCTTAGCGTGCTTTCCAAAGCATGGGAGCGCTCAGTTAGTAACCAATCAAAGCGGTCACTTATTTGGAGATTGACCACGTCTGCTGTTGCTGTTTCTAGAGTAGTCTAGAGATCTCTAGTTGTTGTCATAACAAACCCTCAAATGATTAAAGCGTTGGCACCACCTTGTGACTGCTTCATCGTTTAGCGTAGTGAGCTTTCCGCTCCAAACTTCGAACTCAGGACCACCCACGTAGTCAGTTTTTAAAGTATTCACGAGCTTTTTAAGGGTTTAACGACCACGTCATAAATGCTCGCGCATAATTCGTTCGATCAGCCTTGACACGCGCGCTGACGGAATGCAAAATGCGCAGGCGCATGTTATATGAATGTCAATTTCAGGCATTTAAACTACCTGGGTGACCGAGCTCTACTCGGCATCTTTCGTGTTTTCTCGGTTTTCATATCGGTCATATGGGAAAAATTGTTCAGTACGTATGATCCTCTACATCACAATTTCTTATTCGGGATCCCTAGTAACCCGAAAGATTTAAACCAACGATTCTAGAGCCTAATTAGATTACCTACATATAGTCCAAAAACCCATACTTTAAAAGACAATTATTAATTAGTTAAAACAAATCACAAGTTGAAAAATCACAAGTCTAACACACCCCAAAGGCGTGACATAGGCACCTACTACGTTTTTGACTTTACACTTCTTGCCTTGAAGACATTTGCAAGTCACCTAAAGATTTGTTCATAAAGAAGCGAACAATTAATTTGATTTATTTTGTACTGAAATAATAGTTTAATTAAAACAAATAATTGGATCTATGTTGACATAACATTATTTACTCGTAGTGTCGTCAAAAATACGTGGTTATAATCTTTCGGGTTATTGGGGCCCGCGGTGTATGTTGTATGGTGGTCTTTTATTAACACTTTTCTTTTATTAATTCTCCGGGTAGGACTAAAAACACAAAAATCGTAATTACATTTTTGGAACCAATGTCTGCTGTCTTAATTATGTACGCAATGCTGCTCATATATGAGGTTAAGTAGATGTGTTCATCGGCCAAGCAACAATGTTACGCTCAACGAAGCATGTCATGTTTGTATGTCGACATATTTAGAGGTATATGTCATGCTGATGACGTGATGTCATGAGCTGCCATTAAAATACTATTGTTATACTACAGCAGTGGTTAATAAGCACATGCCCCAGCCGATGGATCACTGTGGGTTCTGGACACTCGCCAGTTCTAAGCGCGTTGTCGACCCGTTCTTCTTCTCGTCTTCTTCAGCATATTTGCGTCCACTGCTGGACATATGCTTCCTCCATGGATTTCCATTGACTTCTGCTCCCTGTCGACCCTTTATTAAGTCATTTGAGATAGCAAGACAAATGGCCTCTCACAACACAGCGCATTTTGGTAGCTCTGACGACGATACACGAACGAACTCGATTTTTCATACAAACGTAGTTTCGTTATAATTTTAAAACGCCATGCTGAAATAACATGAAATTTTGTATACATAATGAGATTCGCCATATCTAGGTCGGAAATTAGTTTTTGTTGCTAGAAATTGGAAAGGAAAAAAAATACAGCGAGTTTTTGATTTTTTAGATCTAGTATGAAAACCTTAATAATCGCTGTATTTTTTCTCCATTATAATGTCAAGCAACAAAAACTAATTTCCGATCTAAATATACCGGATCCCCTTGTGTATACAAAGTTTCAAATGATTCCAGCGTACCATTTTAAAATGAGAGTGAAACTACGTTTGTATGGAGAACCGAGCTTATTGCGGACTCTTAAGGGGCTCCTACTTTGCTCCCAATGATCTTCGATCTGTAACTCTCAGTTTTCTCGTGTTTTTATGACTTATCGTATTAACAACAACGAGGTTTACCGAAATAGTATCCCATATTTATTTCAAATCTCATCATTTTCATATATGGCGCCAAACTGTCGCAATTTTAGCCAGCAAACCAGTCTTTTGGACGTAACATTTGTTAAAATGAATTAAAAATAAAAATCTCTCTTGATTTGCTAGAGACGTCAATAAGAAACAATTTTATGATATCGCAAATAGAGCTTTTTTGGACCATGTTTGAATAAATCATAAAGAATAAGTCATAAAAAAAGAAATAATAACTGAGTGTGCTTCTCAAAAATCTATAATGCTGTTGATGCCCCTAATAATAAAAATAAACTCGTCAAAATCGATGATTAGCGCGTGTACCCCCTTAATCGATATATTTCTCGGAATCAAAAGCTATATTTATCGACGCGAAGCCAACATTTTATGCGTAGTATACGTAAGGTATTACCAATTTTAGAATATTAAAATATAGGCCAGTTTACAATACCGTTTCTGGTTCACTTCACTTTGAAGTTGGTATAGAACATGCGCCCATCTTCACTCCACACCTCATGACATGTAAACTTTGCGAATATATGCGTTTTCATTCTAGTGGTTTCAATGTTGCTCAAACAGAGTTAATTTAATGATCTTATGTCATGATAACAAGTGCGCAATGTATTAAGCCGGATTCGGAAATAATATTGGGAGAATATATTTCAAAATTCGACCTAGCCCCAAACAAAGAAAATTATGGATTTTGGACGACCATATATACTTATATAAATAAATAAATACTTTAATACATAGAAAACAACCAAGACTCAGGAACAATATTTGTGCTCATCACAGAAATAAATGGCCTGACCGGGATTCGAACCGCAGACCACCACTACCACCAGCTTTGTAGGGATGGGTCACTACCAACTACCTAGGCTAAAATGGTCGAAAGTGGTCGATTCTCTTTTTAGGAACCATTTTAGAATACGTTGCGCACTTGTTTGATTTAATTTTGCTCTCCTAATCGAATTCGAAAACAGCGCGAGGAAACCTGCGTACCTACCTACATTTTACATTTATGAAGAAATTCAACACACCCCTGTCACACACTCGTCGAATGGCGTGGGAAGTAGCGAGAAAAGGAGGCAAAGACGTAGTGTAACATTACTCGTCGTGCAGCACCTCATGTTCCTCGTTATGCTCACCGCTCCCTGTTTTGTTGGTTTTTTGGCGAGAGTCAAGGGACCCAGTGCGGACTGCGGAGTTGCGCAAGTATAGAGCAGTGTGTAGGCAGAGACGGCAGCGCGATGAGCAGCCCAAGGGGCGTAGTGTGGTAGGGGTAAAAGGGCCTAAAAGGTACTTTAGCATGTGACACCCCTGGAGTTGCAGGCATCCTGCGACCTGAGTGAGTGCGACCTTCACCAGGTCATCAGTCCACCTAGTAATATAGTACTAACTCTACCAGTAATATAGTAATAAAATACTATCAATGTAAACTAAATCCAAACAATTATTAAGAGGGCGCAGTACGATTGGTATGGATCGGTTCTCCATACAAACGTATTTATGCTCTCATTTTAAAACGCCATGCTAGAATAACATGAAAATTTGTATACACGATGGGATTCGGCATATCTAGGTCGGATCATAGTTTCTGTTGCTAGAAATTGTAAAAGAAAAAAAATACAGCGGCTTTTTGAGTTTTTCACGGCTTGTATGAAAACCTTAATAATCGCTGTATTTTTTCTCCATTATAATTTCAAGCAACAGAAACTATGATCCGACCTAGATATGCCGGATCCCATTATGTATACATAGTTTCATGTTATTCTAGCCTGGCGTTTTAAAATGAGAGCATAAATACGTTTGTATGGAGAACCGAACATACTGCGCAGTCTTAAGTCCAAAATACGTAAAAAAATAACTATTTCCTTGACAGCCTAAAAACTAGTTTATTCAGCAGGCTAAAAATATTGTTGTTGAACGGTCTGTTTAGTGTTATGCCTCGTTTAGCACGGTCTGTGCTGGTCGGCTGTCCGTTGAGAACAGGGGCCTTTCAGCTCGAAGTACGACTTGATCTATGGAGATGTTAGTTTCACTTTTTTGTACCAGATGTCACTGAGTGATATCTCTATCGCACTTGAATATTGGAGTGGTCGTGTGGTTAATTCTTACTAAATACCGCGACGGCGGCGGCGCTTCGATCTATCTGGAGTATTTCACTGATATCTCTATCTCAGTATATACTCGTATATTGTACTTTGTGGTTGAGAACTGCCCCGTTGTCTTTTTTGTCAAGTCATTTTAGGTCTTTAAATTTAGAATCTGTCCAAATGTGCTGACAGTAAGCCGGTCAGTCATAGTTAGGTCTGTCAGTCAGTGTCAGTCTGGAGGTTAGACGCCCCGACAGTTGTTTACAAAGTATACTTATTTTTTGTCTGTTTAGTCGCAACCGTATCAGAATTAACATTAGTTGAAGCAAGAGCCGGCCAGCTTATGGACGATTCGTACCGAACAGCTGGAGTCGGCGCGCACCCTACTAGAGTCAAAAGAATTCGAACCCTCCATACAGAAGCTAGACTTCCTATCCAAACGACAGTGGTAGAACTGGCGGCAGCCAACCAGAGCAGGCCGGCTGCCCGCAACTCATTCAAATATGAAATCTAACTTCTGTATGGAGGGTTCGAATTCCTTTGACTCTAGTGGGGTGCGCGCCGACTCCAGCCGTTCGGTGCGAATCGTCCATTTGCATTGCTAAAGGGATATTTCAGAATAGTTCAATATTTGGAAGGATGTTGTGTTCCACTTGAGTCCACATCCTTCGCATTTATGCGATTCGAGTGCACTGAATATTGTTTTGGTTTGGAAGGAGGAAGCACTAAAACTACTAAATACCTGAATTGTAAATTTCCTTGTTGGAAATAGCGCGTACTGTGGGATGCCAGAAGTGAGCTACGTTACTGACTGACCGCATACTGTTGACTATTTTTTTGCCGAATGTTTTCTGTACTACGACGGTGGCAAACAGGTAAGTATCACTCAAATATTTGGAGCACAGTAAAAAAAAAAATTGATTCCACTGTGACACGAACACCCATATAGTTAAATTGTATGACAAGTTTTCCGGCTTGTGACTGTGGCGCACCACAGTAGTTCCTCACATCGTGGAGGAGTGCCCCAGCGGATGTTTGCTGGTGGCATCCAGGAGCTTCATAGCGAGTGCTCTGAGGCGGCTATAGACTGGCTGAAAAATATTTTTCCAAAAACAAAGACTCCAATTTTGTACTTGCTATTCCACAATTGAAAATGTTTGGGCATATCATCCGCAATGAAAACTCAATGGAGCGGTTAGTAGTGCAAGGAAGAGTGGAGGGTCAACGGTCTCGCGGCCGATCACCAACAAGATGGACAGATCTCGTAAAATCCTCGACAAAATGTTCCCTAATAGAGTGTGCGCGAAGTGCTGCAAATAGAGAGAGATGGAGAAACCTCGCAAAAGCTGCAACTAAGACGGAAGAAGGCAACCCATAACCACGACCACTCTGTCAAGAGTGCACGACTGAGAAGAAGAATTCCACAATTGTGGTTTCCGTGAGCCAATGCTTGGTTACCTACAGAAAATACCGAAATCCTAGTCCTAGATCCCATCATCAGACCTTTACCAAATTTATATGAGACCAATTTCGCGGGTACCTGCTTTGAAACAAATAAAGAATTATCATAATTTTTAAGAAAAAAAAACCGACTTCAATGGGGGAGTCCGGTGAAAGATTATTAATCGTAGATGGTGCACTCTTAGATTCCATACAATAAAATACAAAAATGGCTATAAGTATGTTTATAATGGTAGAAGACTAAGTACCGTCAATTCCTCATGAAATCATGGAAAAACCTTGCTTGCTTGACAAACAAAACGAAGAGAACAAATCGCCAAACGTGAACTACGCGTCATTGAAGAGTTCCGTTCTGATCATCATCAGCAGTTCCACTTCATCAAATGTCACTTTTATGAATGAAAATGCTTGATTAGTTCATGAAAAACATAAACAAAGAAATATATAATATAATTATGACACTAAAAAACAGTAAAGCAAGTGGATATGATAGCATCACAACCAAAGTACTCAAACAATGTGCTCCGTATATTAGTATTCCATTGACACACGTTATAAATTTATCATTTATTGAAGGCATTTTTCCAAAAGAATTAAAGTCATGTATTGTTAAACCTTTATTTAAAAAAGGAAACAAGCTGGATCCAAGCAACTACAGGCCTATTACACTGATACCTATCATGTCAAAGATTTTTGAGAAAGCGTTCTATACTCGAATGAATGACTTTTTATCGAAATACAATATACTGTGTCAAGAACAATATGGTTTTCGTGAAAATAGGTCAACGACTCAGGCTTGTTTCGAACTTATAAAATACATCACAGAGAGTATTAATAGTGACATCCCAGTTGCATCGGTTTTCCTAGATATGTCAAAGGCTTTTGACTGTGTTAATCACTCGAAGCTTTTGCACAAACTTGAGTGCTATGGTATCAGGGGCAGAGCTTTTGATTGGGTCAAGAGTTATTTACAAGACAGGGTTCAATGTACGGAAATTAGTAGATTTACAGAAAAAAGCAACAATATTACGAAGAAAACTTACAGATCTAAATATAAAGACAATCATACTGGTGTCCCACAAGGAAGCATCGTAGGGCCGCTTCTTTTCCTTCTCTACATCAATGATTTGCCCAACGCAACTGTTCAAAAGACCATTTTATTCGCAGATGACACTACATTAGTGATACAAGGTTTTAATAGAATAACCTTTAATCCAAATATAGAAAATTCTTTGACAGACATAATAAACTGGATGAATACGAATAACCTAAGTATTAATATTAAAAAAACAAAGTATATGGAATTTACGTCTTATAACTCGAATAGCTTACCAATGACATTAAAATATAATGATGAAGTTGTTGACGAGGTAAAATCTATTAAATTTCTTGGTGTCACGATAGATAAGCATCTCAATTGGAAAGAACACATAGAACAGGTTTGCAAAAAGCTCAATCGGTTTGTGTTTGCTCTCCGGAGGCTGAGAAACACTGTGTCAATAGAGGCCGCACTAACAGCTTACCACGGCTATGTATCATCTGTTCTCCGGTACGGGCTAATACTGTGGGGTAATTCTGTAGATGTGGATAGAGTTTTCATAATTCAGAAAAAGTGTGTCAGGGCCATTTGCAATGCGTGGATAGATGATAGCTGCGTACCCTTATTTAAAAAGCTAAACATACTCCCATTACCCTGTTTATATATAAGAGATGTGTGTATTTTTGTCTGCAACAACCGGTCATACTTCAGAAAACGTTCTGAAATCATGCACAGGCAAACCAGACCAAGGGTTATGAATCTGTTGCATAAACCGCGTGCTCGTAAGGCGATGTACGGTAGAAATGTGTTCAACATGTGTATAAAACTATTTAATATTTTACCTGACGAAATAAAATCACTACGAGGTAATAGTTTTAAACACAAATTGTCCACTTGGCTTCTGGACAAGTGTTTCTATAGCGTAAAAAGTTATTTAGACCAAAGTTGACGTAGAAAATTGAATTTTTACTCCGTTATATTGACATTTATTTTATAATTATTACCGACTAATTTTGTGATTTCTAATATTCTGTTATTGTATTGTTTGCTTATTTGTTAATGTTGACGTAACGTAGCACTCTGAAATGTTTGCATGCCTGCTTGCAGGCTGAATACATGGAACTGTATTTTAAAATTTAATGTATAACATCTGTTTGTACCTACTGTATTCCAGCAAATAAACAATTTGATTGATTGATTGATTGAAAAAAAAAATACTAAAATCACTATTTGTGTGCCTTTCACATTTGAGGAGTTCCCTCAACTCCTCATGGATCCCATCATCAGAACTCGAGCATGACAAAAATTAATCGTGAAAATAGAACTTGCTTAACAAACACAGCTAGGAGGACAAATCGCCAAACGTGAACTTTTCGTCGTTGAAGAGTTCTGTTCTGATCATCATCAGCAGTTCCACTTCATCCAATGTCACATTTTTGTATGATAATGCTCGATTTGTTGATAAAAACACAAAAATCACTATATGTTTGCCTTTAAGATTTGAGGAGTTCCCTCAACTCCTCATGGATCCCATCATCAGAACTCGAGCATGACAAAAATTAATCGTGAAAATAGAACTTGCTTAACAAACACAGCTAGGAGGACAAATCGCCAAACGTGAACTTTTCGTCGTTGAAGAGTTCTGTTCTGATCATCATCAGCAGTTCCACTTCATCCAATGTCACATTTTTGGATGCAAATGCTTGACTTGTTGATAAAAACACAAAAATCACTATATGTTTGCCTTAAAGATTTGAGGAGTTCCCTCAATTCCTCATGGATCCCATCATCAGAACTGCGTTTTGACAAAAACGGGACCAACTTGGATATATATACATACAATCAAAAAAAATTTTTTTCAAATCGGTTAAGAAATGACGGAGATATGGAGTAACAAACATTAAAAAAAAAAACAACAACCGAATTGATAACCTCCTCTTTTGAAATCTTGAAGTCGGTTAAAAAAGAAAACAAACAAAAAAACAAGCAAACATGCAGATGAACTGAGAACCTCCTTCCTTCTATTGAAGTCGGTAAAAATAGATTGAGCTTTGTAACGCACGCAGGATTATTTTTCAAAACGATAATAATATTGTCACAACGCTATCAATTAAATTGTAGATGAATTAAAAATCTCCCAAACAAGCTTAAAGCCTGCCTGATGGACGCTTGAGGCACCTAAAGAATCACAAGCACCTTGCCCACCTTTCATTGATTTCGGTGTGCCCATAGCTAGAATTACTAGAAATAAATATAGGTCTCTTACCACACTCTGGGGCGTTACCGTGAACTGAAAACGAAATATCTGCCTCTCTGTCGCACTTGTATATTCGACCCACAGAGAGGGCGATACTTCGTTTATCAATCTACAACATCAAGTACTTCTTGTAATAAGTAATAATATTACGTAAGTACTTCAAAATGGCGTAGAAAAAGCAAAAGAGAAAGATCAATTACCTCCCTGACTGGAGAGTAAATAAAAATCGATTAAAAAGACCCAATAATTAATTGACGAAAAGCTGCGCTTGGGCAACAATTTCAACGCACGTAGGTGACGGCGCCGTCTTTTCAAATTACACGAGCATTATACGAACAGTCACAATTTAATACAAATAACGTGTCGGTTACGTCCTTCTTCCTAAGGATGCCAGCATTCGCGTGTGGGAGTAGCCCTTAATTGTATTTCCATTGCAGCTTTTCTCAACACATATCTAGAACATATCATTGTAGAACCAGCAATGAATGCACTGTCTTTTCACTGCGTCGCCTCCGTAGGCGTTGGAAAGTTCTCCAGAAAACTACCGTAATATAAACAATACTGTATGGTAGTATGACTATCGTATGAAGTTAAGACCTTTTGGTTATGTGGAACCGAAAAGTGATAAATAGTTAATTTAAAGAGCGGATAAACGCAGCGGGTGATTTTAGTACTAAAACAAAAGACGGCGAACAATGGAGAAATGAGACGATTGACGTCAGTGGCTGTAATTGGTGAGACTTGCGTCAAAGGGTTTTTGTTTCATTTCTTTTTTGGTGGTTGACGCAAGTATACTTACATCTTAGGTTAGTCAGGTCATCTTTTCACATTGCGGGGTGTAATACAAACTTGGAACATTAAAACTTCATTCTCTCTGTCACTATTTTTTTGCGTTATATGTTCTCGCCGCTGAGGTGAAAAGTTGTATGTATCACACGAGATCAAATAATATATTTGCATCTCGTGCCTTTGAGTACCTCGCTACGCTCAAGATTCTAAATTTGAATCTTTCGCTTCCTCGGGACTCGACATCAACACTTGCAGCAAAAATCTACTTTGCTCTCTTGTTGAACAATTAACTATATTAAACAATACACACGTGCTTAGTATACTGTTTTTCTTTCACTCCGGCGTAGTTAGATGCAGAGAGACATAGCCAAGGTCATTGGCGCTTGTCAGCTTCACTATCATTGTCCACCCGATTTGCTATCATTAAATCATTATCGCAACACCTACATCAGAAGCCAGGCAAAACCACTCAAAGTTCACAAAAAAGACGCAATAAGGAACTGTTTGCGCGTACACAATAGGATTCCCATTAATTATACGAGATCCATCAAACAAGCGTCTGCGCATCTGATGACATAGCTCAAAATCTTAAAATCAATACATACAAAAGTCTACTTTGTGAAATGGTGTTTAGGTTTGAAATCAGATGTTGGACGTCACGGTGTGCGGCGAAGTTGGAAGCGGTCGGTATACTGATAACATCGTAAGGAAGATGACGGACAATGCTAACTGGTATTAAAATCGTAAATTGTAAAGTGCTGAGTTTTTCCTGTAAGACATCAGTGATTAAACTGCTTGGGTAGTTAGGCTAACAGCATGTGTTGGTTGTACTAGCTTAGGGATACCAGCCCGGCTAGTATGATAGCTTATATCGTCACGTTTTATGTGACGTTTCAGTACATTTTGGCCATATACCCGTTGATAGATGTAACACTAGTATTAATATGGTTCATCAAAATATACAGGGATTTACTAGTAAGGAACTTGAAATTGATTTGTTCATGCAATGTTCAAATATTCATATTCTATGTATAACGGAGCACTGGCTTAAAGATCATGAATTTATGTTTAATTTTAGCAATCATAGTATAGTAAGTTCATACTCTAGAAAGTCATGTAGGCGTGGAGGATCCTTGATTATGGTGAAACATAATTTGAAATGTAAAGAGCGTAAAGATATTGTTGACATGTCTGTCGAGCGTCACATAGAACTCTCTTGTGTGGAGTTAGACCAATTTATAATTATATGCGTATACAGGCCCCCATCGGCGGATTACAGTCTATTTGAGACAGTGATGGAAGAAGTGCTCAGCAGTATTTTTAAGAGTACAAAATGCGTTATTGTTTGCGGTGATTTTAACGTTAACTTACTTGAGAAATCGCCCATGAGTGTGAGTCTAGTGAATATTTTTAAATCTTTTAACCTGGTGAACTTGTTTTGTGAGCCAACACGCATTACAGCAACCAGCGCGACATGTATAGATAACATTTTCAGTAACAAGGATGCGATTAGTAAATTTATTATAAACAACTTAAGTTCTGACCACTGTGGACAACAAGTCGCCTTCAGCGGGAAAACTGATAAAGTTCCACGACACACTATGTTTATTTCTGAAAAGAGCTTAGATTTATTCAATCGTAATATAATGAAACGATTATGTTATCTTCCACTCACTCAGGAAAGCCCTGACCGTTTGTGTACTCGATTGTTTAATTGTATCAAAACGGAATTCGATGTCTGTTTTAATTTGAAGAATATTCAAAGCAAGTTCAAGACTAAATTTAGCGACTGGGCCACGCCGGACATTCACGAGAAGAGGCGCCGACTCTATGACTTGTATGATTCAAGAACTACTGATAAAAGGCCGGAATTACTTGAGTATGTTAAGAACTATTCAAAATCTTTTAAGTTAATGTGTGTCGCTGCTAAAGCCGATTACTTGTCAAAAAAGATCCAGAACTCCAGTGATAAGATTAAAACTGTATGGCAAGTTATCAACAATGAAACTGGGAAAAGTAAGTTAAAACATCAGCCTGCGAGTCGATGACACTCTAGTGAGTTCTGACCACGAAGTAGCAGATCATTTTGAGCGGTTTTTTACTAATGTACCCGTCGAGACCACGAAATCTTTGAATTCATCACCAGATGTCGCTGAATCGCTATTGAAAGAAAATGTAACAGAATGTACAGAAATCTTTAGCTTCACTGACGTGAGCCCCCATATTATAATTAAAGCATTTAAATCATTAAACTTAAAAAAGACTGAAGATCTTTGGGGCCTTTCAGTAAAAGTATTACATTCCATTGTAGAATCAATCGCACAATTATTAGCTGATATTTTCAATAAATGTATTGAAACTGGAGTTTTTCCTAACCTGATGAAACACAGTAAAATCATCCCGTTGTTTAAATCAGGATCAAAAACTGACCCTACCAACTTCAGACCAATCTCAATACTACCGGCATTAAGCAAAGTTTTTGAGAAACTTATTCTTAATCAGCTGATATCCCATTTTAATCGCAATAAACTACTCAATAGCAATCAGTTCGGGTTCACTAGAGGTCGCTCTACCACTGATGCCGGTGTGGTACTAATTAAACATATTTTTGATGCCTGGGAAGAGACTCAAGATGCTATTGGAGTGTTCTGTGATCTATCAAAGGCATTCGATTGCGTTAATCACGAGAATTTAATTAGAAAGTTAAGCCATTATGGGATAAGAAACGGTTCCCTTGACCTTGTTACATCGTATCTGTCGGAGAGAACTCAACGGGTAGTCATCAACGGGACTCAATCTGCAGGGACAACGGTTGCTCTTGGAGTTCCTCAAGGATCAATTCTGGGCCCATTTCTGTTTCTAGTTTATATTAATGATTTACCAAACCTTGTTAAAGATAAACATGATATAGTGCTATTCGCAGATGATACGTCGCTTATCTTCAAGGTAGGCCGCAAAGACAAAAACTTTGACGGTATTAATGAGGCACTAGGTACTGTTGTGAACTGGTTTACAGCAAATAATTTGCTTTTAAATTCCAAGAAAACAAAGTGTATCAAATTCACTATGCCTAATGTCAAGCAGGCAAACAATTCTAAGATCAAATTAAAGTCTGATGAAATGGAATTTGTAGATAGAACAGTGTTTTTAGGTGTCACCTTGGATTCAAAACTGCAATGGCATGCGCATATTGCCACTCTGGCCGGCAAACTTAGTTCTGCGGCCTATGCAGTAAGACGTATTAGACAGTTAACTGACGTTGAGACAGCCAGGCTGGTATATTACAGTTACTTTCATAGTGTTATGTCCTATGGAATCCTGTTGTGGGGAAAAGCGGCTGACATCCAGACCGTCTTCGTGCTACAGAAACGAGCTGTACGCTCCATCTACAAACTTAAGGCAAGAGAATCTCTCAGAGAAAAATTTAAGGAGGCAAATATTCTTAATGTGGCATGTCAATACATTCTTGAAAATATTATGTATGTTCGAAAAAATATTCAAGAATTCAAACTTAACAGTGATATCCACGACTACAACACTAGAAGTAAACACAAGATTGCAGTGAAGGCCAGTCGTCTCCGAAAGGTTAGCACGTCGTTTGTGGGGAACTGTATACGATTTTATAATAAAATACCCATCGATATAGTTAATTTTCCATTCAGTAAATTTAAGTCTCATATTAAACGTTATTTGTTAAGCCAGGCCTATTATACTGTCAACGATTTCTTAAATGACAAAAATGCTTTTAAGCCAGTGATAGTTAAATCCTGTTAGTTTTAATATACATATGCTTCACTTAGCATATTTCCTTGTACAAATAGCTCTGTCGTTGCATTTTATGAAACATGATGCTGTTTCTCGCCGAAGAGTCATTTTAATCTTTGATATTATTAATGTCCGGCAGCCTGAATATGTCATGCTCGCTTAAAGGGCTTTGCTTATGGCGGCGTCGTTGATCGGGTCGCCACCTTCCCTAACAGATGGTCGAGGGAGGCGATGGCTGAGATACGCGTCATACTCGTGATCGGGTGCTGTTTGTGGAGTCCGGTCTGTTCATGCTTGCAAGGGCAAAGTAAATACCTTAATACTAGTGTTATTTTATTGTATGTAGATTGACGAGAGACATAATCCTGTTCTGGATTAGTTTTATTGTTATTGACGCTTAGAGACCTTATACATCTCTAACAACATTAAGTTTACGTATTTTAATTTTAGCGCTTAGAGATCATTTACATCTCTAAGGACTTTTAAATAATTGTTATTAATCGTATTTGGACGCTCAGAGACCATATACATCTCTGAGATATTAAATTAATTTTATGTACTTTTTGTTTATTCGGACAGATCGTATTCAATACGTCCTTAATATTTGTAAATTTATTTTTATTTAATTGTTAATCAGTATATTTTTTTAATCATTATTATTAAGTAAGATTGTCAGTTTTTTTTTAAATTGTATAAATTCACGCTTTGACTTGTAAAAGTGCCCTTGTGGCCTATTTGCAGAATAAATATTTGTTTTTTTTTTTTTATATAACGTGACGGTATAAGCTATCATACTAGCCGGGCAGGGGTGTTATTCACAAATCGACCTCCCATTCACACGTTTGTGTTTTTCAAATGTCAAATTTTGACAGTTACCATATCAAAACTGATGAGGTGTGTGTTGACAGGTGAGGACGAGTCGGTTGGTGGGGCTAGGTCTAACGTTTAAACACAGTGTATCAAAATTCTGTGGTGTCACGACCCCGAACTTCGGCGAATCGTACGTGGGAAGCGGGGTGAGACGAGAAGCAAGCCGCACCGAGTTGCATACAGCGCTTTGTTAGGTAACTCGGTAAGCCCGTGCAACCCGAGTCTAAACGTCGATAATTAAGGTGAATAAATATATCGACGGATCGGGAGGCCGAACGGACGTGTGTGAAGGTAGATCCGACATAGTGGACCGTGTGGGCGTACACGTGCAGGAATCCCCGAAATAAAAGTCGCACAGTATCACTTAATCACACTTCTATTTCAATTAAGACTGCGCAGTACGTTCGGTTCTCCATACAAACGTATTTATGCTCTCATTTTAAAACGCCAGGCTAGAATAACATGAAACTTTGTATACACAATGGGATCCGGCATATCTAGGTCGGACCATAGTTTCTGTTGCTTGAAATTATAATGGAGAAAAATACAGCGATTATTAAGGTTTTCATACAAGCCGTAAAAAACTCAAAAAGCCGCTGTATTTTTTTTTTCTTTTACAATTGCTAGCAACAGAAACTATGGTCCGACCTAGATATGCCGGATCCCATTGTGTATACAAATTTTCATGTTATTCTAGCCTGGCGTTTTAAAATGAGAGGGTAAATACGTTTGTATGGAGAACCGAGCCAGACCGAGCGTACTGCGCCCTCTTAAGTCACAAACACCGAAAATACACCGTGACCGTTAATAACCCGAAAGATTTAAACCACATATTTTTGACGACTGTACGAGTAAATAATGTTATATCAACATGGGTCTAATTATGTGTCTTAATTAAATTACTATTTCAGTACGAATTAAATCTGATTAATTGCCCGCTTCTTTGTGAACAAGCCGTTAGGTGGGAACCTCAAGGCGTGGCAATTAGTTATCATTTGTAATGTGTCATTTTAGTGACAATCAATTTCAAACTAGCCAGTTATAAGAAGAACCACTCTCGCGACTAGGTGGCTACGTCATGCTCACGCCCTTAAGGTGTGTTACACTGGAGATTTTTTAACTTTTGATTTGTTGTAAATAATTAATATCTCCTTAATTATGAGTTTTTGGACTATATGTTACATAACTTTATATACTCTAATTAGGCTCTAGTATCGTTAGCTTAAATCTTTCGGGTTTTTAACGGTCACGGTGTATAACAGGATTGCAATAATAAATCTCGATTAAGAGCCAATAGGTTTGTAAGCGACCATCACGGGCGGGCCGCCGTCAACGAATGACGTCCCGCTCCGCCATGACACTAACAACTCCATTCGGGGCTACCCGCTCTTAAAATAAATCACCTTCATGTCAACAATTTTAATAACTACCCGCTTAAAAATTAACAAACTTGCCATCATTAATATCATTATTCACAACTAACCGAATAATTGAATCACAATACAAATCATCGAACAAAATAAATTGCGCGCCGTTATAGTACATTACTACAGAGGCCGGCCGGGACGAAAGGGGTTGCCGGCCGAAGACATATAGACGGCCGAGCGTGCGAGGCCGGATAGGTCTGAGGCGGGCAACCCCATATTTCCCGCCGAGGTATGTATAGTGCTTTTCTCAAACATGCAATGAAATAAACAACTAAAATATCAAAGTTTCATTTTTAATACGCATAGTGGCAGAATGTCATGATGCCCGTGCCACAAATTTATGTGGAATGGAAATTAAAAAAGAGGACTTTGCCGGCCTAGGCCTGCAAGGTTTATATGAAATTCCATTAACGACCTCTTGTCCGAGCCGCACCTGAAACGTCATACTTCGCAGCCTATTATAAGGAACATGACATCAATATTTCATTGCATGTTTGAGAAAAATAAATTTCGCGTTAGACCCGTATACGAATCATTTAAGAATGTAACCGGTAAAGTTGTACGGTTCTGGTTGTGTCCAATCGCCGATTGTCATTTTGTGCGGTTTTACTACCTTATTAGTCCATGAGGTCAGGCTCAGGTGTTCAAGTTAACGGTGGCCATAAAATGCAGAATGCGTCTAAAGTCACATTTCTATTAAGGCGAAGGGGTGGGCAAGCTCTTTCCATACGAACTTTGTGCAAGTTTTTCTTCGTTTGTGTTTGCACTCCAGTTACTATTTTTGGTCCATATGCTTAATTTTTTGTTAGCTATGTCTTGATGTTTTTCTTTTTTAATTTTTTTTTTGTATTTTTTTTTAATAATGCAAAATTTCAACATCAAGTTCTGCGTACATCCAATATGTACCAATAAAAAATAAAATTAAATGCTGTAGTGCCAAAACTAACGCAAAAAACTTGCACAACCTTTGTATGGAGAATGGCTTGCCCTACCCTGCGCCTTAAAGTATCTTAAACTTTTGGCAAATGCCCTGGAGAATTTATGCATGCAGTCTTTATCTACTAGTATTCAAGTATGCTTATCTTTAAGCAAAACCGCACAATAGGACAATGGATTGGACCCAACCAGAACCGAACAACTATACCTAAGTTTAATCCTTAAATTTTCAGGAAAGTTTTCTAGAATTCTAAAGTGTTCTTCCTGGACAGTATAAAAATAAGTTTGCATTGGAAATATTCCAGCGGGAATTTCATGGAGGTATCATTAAAATTACCTCTATTACTTATTATCTAGGCAGGCAATTAATAAAGTAAGCGTTTGACACGTACGTATATATGTCAAATTCTTTATTGTACACAAGTAGAATATGACAACAAAACAAGAATTACAGTTGACATATGCACATGTTTTCAGTGTTTTTTTTTTAAATTTAAATGCTGAGACCTTCCATAGAGAAAACTTCACAACTTTGGAAACTTCGCCAAGGTTTATTGCTATTTCTGTCAAAGTGAAAACACCAAATCACCCTTACACGACAACATCCAGCCGGACCTTGAACCTGAGGCACCGAATCGTGCGCAAGATGACGTGACGTTGTTACAGCGCGCACGCGCCGTGACGGGCGCGGCGCTAGTCTGCTGTGACGAGATCTATGGAGCCATGCATGACATATCTTAGCGCTATATACTGGCGATTAGCGAGCGGCTTACAAGCGACGCGTACCAATAAGCTTGCGGCGCAGCCACGACACAGATAAAAATACTTGTATAGGGGTCTAACAATAGTTATTTGTTCAACAAGAGAGCAAAGTAAATTTAGGCTGCAAGTGTTGGTGTTGAGTCCCAAGCAAGCAAAATATTCTCGCTAAGCTCGTGATTCAATATTAGAATCTTGAGCGTAGCGAGGGACTCGAAAGACACGAGATGCAAATATCTTTGCTCTCGTGTGATACATACAACTTTTCACCTCAGCGGCGAGAACATATAACGCAAAAGAATAGTGATAGAGAGAATGAAGTTACTTAAACTAACATACGATATGAAAAATTAAAAAGTACGTTTTTTTCACGCTCTTAGCAAAATTGCATTTTGCTCACTGGTTTCAAGCAGCAAAACCGCCATTTTCGAGCCACTGAGATGAAAAATTAATTTTTTACCGCTAGAAAATGTAACACATGCCACACCACCATATCAGCCTTAGGACGTCCACTGCTGGACATAGGCCTCCCCCAATTTCATGGGGGGTAAATGCCATAATCGCCACGCTTGGAATGCGGGTTGGCGATCGCAGTATCTCATCTTGTGTATGACAGGAGAGTGAAAGGGACGGCACCATACGAAGTTCGGATTTCGAACTTCGGAGTAGGCCGCCAGGAATGAAAGAGCGCTTCGTGGTACGAGTGTGTGTCATATGTTGGACCCGGGTATGTCCTAAAACTACGACCAAGACCACCGGGGAATGGGCAGCAGCATTCCTAGAGCGCGCCTGAGATGCTATGCGACCCGACGGTGTCTACTGTAGATTCATTTCATTGTAGTGATTTTTTGCATCGTATATCGTATTCCTAGATTTACTAGTGACGGGTAAGACGAAGCATCAAAGGTAGCGTGTGTCGACGGATATCTTATTATGGCTGCAGTATTTTGTAAGGTGGATGTACTTTGCCAGTTGGGCTGAGCGAGATTGCGCTGTGCTGTATTACTCTTTAAAAACGAACGAGACGAGATAACAATGCGCCATCCCCTATTTCTCTGTGTGTTCGGCTGTGCCCTACGTCTCTAATATCAACAAGATGACAATCTACTATCGGCTAGTAGCTATCGCCTCTCTAAATATGAATGAATGGTATTCCGCTGTCTGTGCCCTATCACCGCCCCACCGTAATAACCACCACCACCACCATATCAGCCAAAGAACGTCCACTGCTGGACATAGGCCTCCCCCATATTCACGGGGGGTATATGCCATAATCGCCGCGCTTGGCATGCGGGTTGGCGATCGCAGTATCTCCACCGCACTCCAGGGGTGCTCCTGCCCATCGCCCGGTGGTCTTGGTCGTAGTTTTAGGACATACCCGGGTCCGTACACCGTAATAACAGTGCGAAATAAACACTACTCGACGACAAGTTGGAACTTTGATGTTGAATGGAATATAAAAACGCTGCTACCATTAACAATCCACAAATAACAAAATACGGGATTTATTGAACCGTTAGGCTAATAATCTTTTTACAGATAAAGTGATAGTTCCTTGACAGTCTTTATAACATTGATATAAGATCGTATTTCACTTGGCTCGCGCCTAAGGTATTTTCTCCACTTACTTCACTGTATTTAGTTTAGTAATTGCCAACAGTGCATTAACCTGCACTAAACACCCTTATTAGGTTAAACACCGGCCTAAACTACCGAATAATTGAGTAGTTACACGCTAAGTATAGTTTGCGGCTATCCCTGAGTTTAGGTCGAGTAATTACTTGCATCCGGACGTTCCGGTATAATTTTAACCCGCTGATTGACTCCAGATTCCGGCATTTGGCGGTGCAGCAAAGATGAACTTTACTTGCTCCTTGGGTATGTGGTGTTGTGTTCCTGGTGGTGAGTAAGGCGTTAGACTCCCGAGGATGCGCTGAGTGAGGAACCTGAGGCGCTACCGCGAACTGAAAACTATGTAGGTATCTCCCTCCCTGTAGCTCGAATAAGCAAGTGCAACAGAGCGGTAGATATTGCGTTAGCGCTTCTGTATGTCTGTAGCCGGTAACACAACGAATCCTCAAGAAAAAGATGGCAAGGCCTTAAGATTCTTCTGCAGTCCCAAACGTTCATAGGCTACTTTTGTTTGCTTATCATCAGGCAGACCGTAAGGTTGTTTGCTACCGCAGTTGTATAAATAAATGTATTTGGTTTTATCGGAGAAAACTGAGATGATTGTTTTAAGAAACCACACTATCAACTGTTTTGGACACGATAATCCACCCCAGCACTACGCTGAGAGGGAACCATTTCGTGCAATACCATTTGTTACAGTTTTTCTTTTTTTGTGTTGCATTGTCACGTAAGGGGTTGCCGGCCGAAGACATATATAGACGGCCGAGCGCAGCGAGGTCGGATAGGTCTGAGGCGGGCAACCCTATATTTCCCGCCGAGGTATGTATAGTGCTTTTCTCAAACATGCAATGAAATAAACAACAAAAAAATCAAAGTTTTATTTTTATTACGCATAGTGGCAGAATGTCATGGTGCCTATGCCACAATTTATGTGGAATGGAAATTAAAAAAGAGGACTTTGCCGGCCTAGGCCAGCAAGATTTGTATGAAATTCCATTAAATACCTCTTGTCCTAGCCGCACCTGAAACGTCATACTTCGCAGCCTATTATAAGGAACATAACATCAATATTTCATTGCATGATTAGAAAATGTTTTTTATTTCTATAATGGTGGACACATTTCCATCTACATAGCAATGTATAAGTACAAGTTGCAGAAAATAGCTAAACCAATTAACAACCATCTCGACTGTGCTAAGTTGCAAGAGGATATCAATAGTGTCTGTGAATGGAGTGAGCGAAATAAATTGTCTCTCAACGAAGATAAGTGTTCAGTGATGTCGTATACCCGTGCACACCATCGCTTACACTGTGTTTACAAAATAAAGAACAATCCACTCACGCAAGTCTCATCTACCAAAGATCTAGGTACTTGGTTTGATCCACATCTCACTTTTAATGACCATATTATGAGCACTTGCTCTGCTACTAGAAAATGCTTGGGCTTTGTAATCCGCCAATCCAGATACTTCAATTCGCAAACTACCCTTAGTGTTTTATATAATGCGTATGTTCGAAGTCGACTGGAAACAAATTCGATCATATGGAGCCCACATGAACGGCTGTACACTCTCATATTAGAGAGAGTTCAGAAATCTTTCGTTCGCTTCCTCTTCCTTAAGCTGTACGGGTATTACCCTCGCCTATACCCAACATTATATATTTTGGGAATGGTAAATTATAACTCCCTTGAGACCCGAAGGAATGTATCGTTAGTCAAATATTTCTTTCGCTTATTACGAGCCAAAGTTAGTAACCCTTCACTACTAGCTCTTATCCCTCTACGCGTGCCCTCCGTCACCGGTGTTCAGCTCCGGCGCCGGCCCGCGCTGTTCGCTGTCCCGCCGGCGCGAACCCGTGCCCTATCTCACTCTCCGCTACACCGTGCCCTGACTCTTCTGAATGGTATACTAGACAGCGACAGTGAACTTGACTTATTCCACAGCTCTGAATCGTGTTTTTTGGCAATAACTAACCGTTACTTGGAATCTATATCTACTCCAAGTTCCATCATTATAGCTTAAAATTAAGTTACTTACTAAAACAATTTATTTGAATGATGTATAATGTTAACAATTATTGACTAGTGTTTTTAATATCTTTATGTTAAGTATAATCTCCAGTTAACACTGTATAGCTTGACTGTGAAGTGTTAATTTATGGAACATAATAAATAAATAAAATAAATAAAATAAATAAAATACTCAAATTTTCGGGAAAGTTATCTGAAATTATACAATATTCTTTCTGGACAATATAAAAATCTGTTTCCCTATAAATGATTAAAATTACATCTATTTATTAAAATTACTATATTCATTATTTAGTGCTGTATGGATATTAGGTACGTTTACTATTAATTCTATTTTAATGCCGTTAAGGTCGAAAAGTGAAGAACCTTTCCATTCCGCGACCATACCCGCCGCACCTATACGGGCCCGTACCGTCGCGTCGCTAGGCGATCTCTAACCCCCTGGAGACGAAAATTCAAAATTACACAAAGTTTCAATGTTTTTTACTTCCGACACAGATGACGCAAAGCTTGAACTTTAATACCTCAAATGGGTCTAGGTATAAGTTTAAGCAAATAGCCGGAGCGACGCCCGCGCGGTTCCGGCGTAATTTTACCCAATCGACATTCATCTCATGCGCCGGTAATGCCCGTCGTTTCCCCTGTACCAAGGCTACTGTGTACCAAACAAAGACGTATGTCACATCCAAAGTATATGGAAAATACGACCATTTTATGGCGACAAAGGAGGTAAAGTCAATACACTACTAATGCCGAAATTAAAAGCTAATTTGGAGTATTACCATGACTTTACGGGTGTCTTTGAACGTGAATTACTTAGATTTAGACGATAAAAGCGGTGATGGAGTGCTGTATGGATGTTAATGTGCTACATAATGGATTGGGAGTTAAAAGCTAAAAGGAGTATAAGTTAACTACATATAATTATGCACATTGTATCGCGTTAACGCCGTAGGTACCGGGCAGACACGTATTAAAATTTTGTTTTGCAAGAGCATGCAATCCCTACTTGTATGCCCTAATTATAAGTACGACGTTGGTTTCATTTTAAAAGTAACTTGTTACGACTCACTCAAGTTTTTTTTTTACTTGTATTTATTCAAAATATAAACTTATACTACTACAATTGTTTATTTATTCTTACTGAAGCCTCAATTAGGTTTATTTGCAAGAATCAGTTTGGACTTTGATTCATCATCATCATCATGTCAGCCGAAAGACGTCCACTGCTGGATGCGGGTGGCGCAGGACCGGTCATTGTGGAAGTCTTTGGGGGAGGCCTATGTCCAGCAGTGGACTTTGATTATTTTATATGTATTACATTTCTTATTTACTAAAATTATTTTTATATCTCAGTGCTGATGTTATGACAATCTATGTAATGTTTTTTAAGTATTTTTTTACATGCATTTGGGTTCTCTGATTCCTGTATTTTAAAGTGAGGTGTGCTTGATTTCGATAAACCTAACACCCTCACAATCGCATAGAAACATTGTCACCGGTGTATTAAAATTGTGTGTATTCAACGCTTGCGCAGATATTCTCTCAGCTACAGGTAAGACGAATGAGAAATCCAGTCAGCAAGTGTTAAGTGAAGATATCCGTGAATAGCGACATTCCTCGTGCGTGCTCGTGCCCCAGGACACACTACCACATCCCGTGGTACTAACCTCAATTAATGGACTATCCAGGCTTCCTGAATCATTAGTGAGTTATAATTGTAATTAGGTACTTAATAAGAAACTAACTACTGACTTAAGTACTGAATGTTTTCGCTATGGTTCACTTTGAATTGCCCTAAAACCTCAGGCGTGAATGAAGGAACGAATGATTATTTACAGCCTATTACAACCTACGTATGTATGTACAGCCCGCTCAGAAAGTGGCATACCAATTTGTACCATGTTGCGTCCCAATGTCGTATTGTGTGACCACCATGCCGTGGTGTGAAAAAGCCACGCCATTAAAATATTATTCCCTCGCCCAGGCAGTGTAAAACTTGTCGGGGAATCGGTCTCCAGAATTGTGAACATTTGACGGTAAGGTGTGTGAAGCGAGTTTGGTGGATTAATATTTCTCCCCAGACTCGAAAGGTATTCCGAGGGCCCTCGTCGAGCCTCGTGGCTGCACCTGATGAAGCAGGAACCACCCCACCTGGCAGTTGCATTGAACTTGTGACTTATAGTTAGATTTTTTTTAATTTAGCTTTAGTATATGTGTTTCTGATCCACATATCGTGGACGTGTTACCCCAACAAACAAAGTATTCCTATAGCATACGATAAGCGGTAACATACTCAAGAGCATTAGTGTTTATATTTCAACCTTATAGTTGGCTACAAGATTGTAGCACAGAACTGTTACAGGATACCTTTACTTATAGTAACATTTCACAAGCGTAGATAGTCTTAAGATCGTTTGGTTTTATTGTACAGACTTCTAGTTAGCTACAAGATCGTCCTATAAGACAGTTATAGGTTTAAGTCTCTTATAACATTTTGCAGAAAGATCAAATAGTCTTGAATAATATTTGATCTTATAGTAGCATTTTGTAAGACAACAAGATGTTATAATGTACTAAACTGAGGTTATTACAAATCTACATCGCTTTTAGTCTTGTCCAATGTTCTTATAACTGCAAGTGTACTTGGTAAGAGCCTTATTAGATGAAACAGTCATATAAGTTATTAGATCAAACACCTTACTAGTAAACGTTTGGTTTTTTTTGGTGAATCAATTGTTCGAATTCGTGTAAGGAAAGTCATTTATAATGGATTTAAGCGAATGGAAAAGATTTAAAAGGAGCGGTAAATATAGAAGAAGAGTGAGAAAATGGAATACAGAATTAGAAAAGCCCAATTTAACGGGAACAACTTCATCTGTATTAGAAAGTGAACCTGGTGCGTCATGTGCAAAAGACAAGTGAAGTAAATAAGGGTTCCGCGGTGGACTGTGTTTTAGACTCGGATAGCGAAGAAGAGTGTGATGATGTTACTAACTGATCGTATTACTTCGTCTCAACGAGAAGACGGGGATCCCGTTTCAGATATATAACAATGCTCTTTCAAGTATAATTATACTAATTAAAATTATTATAATGTTCTATCTCGGTTACTGATTGTGTTTTTTTTTAATAGCAGTAGTAACACTCATGTAATGATTGTACACAAGCCTATATAATAATAATAATAATAATTCTTTATTTCAGACAATGTCCATATACAATAATAATTACATTTAAAAATTCAATTTCATTACATATTAAGTGTTAGTAAGTATATATTCCATCTAATTAATTCTAAGTCTAGGCTAGGGTTAGGGTACACAGGACATTTTGAGGACAAACACTATTTTATTGGTTACATGTATATTGGCTTGCCTGTCAGTACATGTATCATGTGGCAGTGGTTCAGGTACTGACAGTCAAACCTTGCAGCAAATGCCCTCAGGATGCCGTTGGAGCTGCCCCCCATATATAGGCAGCTACAATTGTTTTTTGTAAAGTAAATTGTAATGTAATTGTGTGTTTGTGTTGTATGTGTTCTTAATATTGATTATGTCAACACTAAAGTGGGGGTTCATTCTTGAATTAGTGAACTGTCCACATCCATAACACTTTTCAGATAGGGTAAAATGTGTTATTGACCATGATCATTCACATTAGTTGAGTTTTAAAAAGTTATCTTTACTTAAAAAGTAGTCAACGTTTAAATATACCACCATTTCGAAAAGAACTGAAAAGACAAAAATAAATAATTTCAAAAATGTATGACAGGAAAACTCCAAAATTGTCTCATTGATTTGATTGAACTTTGACGACCTGTTTAGCCTAGTTGGTAGTGACTCTGCCTCCGAAGCTAGAGGTCCCGGGTTCGAATCCCGGCCAGGGCATTTATTTGTGCATTTATCACGGATATTTGTTCTCGGGTCTTGGATGTTTTCTATGTACTTAAGTATGTATTTATCTATATAAGTATATATATTGTTGTCTAGTATCCATAGTACAAGCTTTGCTTAGTTTGGGACTAGGTCAATTTGTGTAAGATTGTCCCCCAATATAAAAAAAATATAAAAAAATTGTGTATTTGAAACGTCGGTATGAATTTAAGAGATTGTACGTGACATGATCCATTTAAGTCGTTTTATTTAAATGTGTCACAATGGCGGAAACCGTTACATTATTTTTAACATAAGTAAATTAACTTTCTTAGGGTTCATAGATAGTAAGATTTCGTGAGGAACCCTAATACGTTTTAATATGGCGGCAAGTTGTCAGGATTAAAACTGCTATAAGTACAAATTCACCTATAATTCTCCTATAACATACTCAATGCAGAGAATTTTTAGAAAATGGCGAATGGTCATAATAGAAGTTGGGTTATTATTTTAACAACATACATGATATGTGCGATTTTTCCATGGGAATTGTAAAATTAAACAAATTATGGTGGACATTTACAATAAAAATGATTTCCCCGGTAAGTTCACACACTATAGATACAGTATTTTACAATACTTAGATATGCTCTACACTAACTACAAATTATATTAGTTAGACTAATAAGAAAAATAGGTACTTTCGTTTGTCTTTAAGTATTTATTTCTCACAAACACACCATACCAACAACCGCAACAACGAAAAGTAATATTTAAAATGTACTTATAACTAATAACTAAGTATAATAATAATAATAATAAATTATTTATTCAGAGTAAAATAGTACAATAAGTGGCTACAAATCTTAATAAGCTATTAACAACAAAGCAGGTTTTAAGTTAATTAGGATACAATATTAATACGCCAATGCGTCTAAGATAAATGTTCTTACGGGGCTAATATACACATTGTTGCCTAAACTAGGTTACAGTTGTAATCTGTGTTTTAGGCATGAATGGCCTTAGTCATACATAGTTTGCTTATCTAATTATTTGTTACCTCGCATCAGGAAAACGATAATATTTGAAAATTTGACAAAAAATAATGCTTGCGATTGCAGAACTATTTTAATATAGTAAACACATTTTCTGTCTCATCGTAGGTCAGGGTTAGCAACCATGTTGTTACTTTTGTTTGGCATACTTTGCTATTTCGATCGTACACGGAGCATTGTTTATTTATTTTATTATATAGAAAAGGCCCAAGGAAAGCGAAGAATCTGTTAGTAAAAGCGTGTTTAGTGCCATATTGTTTAAATATTATATCCATACGTCTTTTGGTGTGCATATTAGGGTTATAGCAAGCCAACTTGTGCTGTTTTAGAATTACGCTCCTAATGAATAGCTGCCTAACTGTTAGTACTTTACATGATTGGTACAACTCCGTGGTCGGAAAATAAAACGGGCGAAAAGTAGTCACTTTCAAAATGGCTCTGGCTAATGGTATATTGGTAGTGTGTTATAAATAAGATTGCTTTAGTATGATGCTCGTGTGAGATACTTATAAGAGTAACAAAACTTATAAATGGGTAGTCTGAGAACATTATAGGAGCAATTGTAACCTGGTAGAACTTCCGTAAGTGTATTATAGGGCCTACTGACATTCTGATAGTTGATTATAAGATCGTTATAAGAAAGTAATGCTCCTATAACTGTGCCCAAATCCGTGTGTGCTTTAAACTACAAGTATCTTATAAGTACAATAAAAAATAGGCTTGAGAACACTATAAGTACTGATTTTGCTTGTTGGGACTGGATTGGGCCCGAGTATGTTCTAAAACTACGACCTAGACCTCCGGGGGATGGGCAAACTGCGATCGCCAACCCGCATGCCAAGCGTGGCGATTATGACATTTATCCCCCATTAAATTGGGGGAGGCCTATGTCCAGTAGTAGACGTCCTTCGGCTGATGTGGTGGTGGTGGTGGACGTGTTAGTTGCTCGAATAACGACTCATAATGAACAACGAGTCAAAAAGTAGGAGAACAATTTCTTGGCTTACTTTTACTAATATAACTAATACAGTGCACGAGGTTAGATATAAACTTTCTTGACATTCTTCTTTTCGCGCATGTGACACCCCTAGGAGTTGCAGGCGTCCATAGGCTGCGGTGACCGCTTACCATCAGGCGGGCCGTACGCTTGTTTGTCACCGACGTGGTATAAAAAAATCATACGAGGTAATTTAAAGTTATTCTATAATGCGATATAATTTGATGTAGAGGATCCGTGTTGAGAGTGGGGAAAATGCATTCATCTTGTGTCTGTGTCGACACAGCGAAATCTCAAATATACAGGGTGTCTCATTTAAATCGGTCAGTATGGGAAAGCCTGAAACTATAATATATACGAAAATCTGTTCTTTGGAACCATGTCAGCGATTTTAAAAAAAGAAAGTTTTTCTTTCATTCATACATTCAGAAATAACCTGTACTCAGCTCGACAATCGAACCCTGTTGTTTTGAAAAAAATAAACTTACGCTATTTCTATTTAGATATCATTGTGTAGGTAGGTAAGCAGTAAATGGCTCTATGAAACATGATGTCTAAAATGAATAAAATGCATTGTTTTCACATACAACCGGATTCGATTCCCGAGCTGAGTACAGGTTTTTTTTTTAATGTATGAATGCAGTTTTTCTTCTTATTAAAATCGATGACATAGTTCCTAAGAACAGATCTTCGTATGAATTATAGTTTCAGGCTTTCCCATACTGACCGATTTAAATGAGACATCCTGTATAAAGTATCGGCAATGCGCTTATGGCTCCCATGGAATCGCAAGCCTCCATAGGCTAAGGTGCCTACACCTGTTTCCGGCCATCGTGGTATAAAAATAAAATGGTTAGGTAACTTATTTGTTTGCCTAGCTTGAGTCACGTGTTACGCTGCGATATTTTCCGACGTGATTCATGAATCATTTTGTTGTTATCGATAAAGTTTACGAGTATTACCTTAGCATAGTTAGCGCGCTCGTAAAGGGTGTGATTCAGCGTATATGGATCTGGAAAATTTACATCTTATTTAGTTAAAAAGTAAAAGAAACGGAAACGACGGAAACGGCGGGCTGTTGGGGGACGGACGCAAAAGAGTTTGTGCGTGAAATAGGCCGTCGACTTAGACAAAAAGGAGAGGACTCCCGCTCCGAGTCGTTTCTGGTTCAAAAGCTCTCCATAGCTATTCAACGCGGAAATGCCGCTAGTGTCATGGGCACTTTTGCACCAGGAACGTTTAGGGGCGGGCTATTATGTGACTAAGGTGGTAATGGCCGAATACGTATAATTATTTTCCTATAAAAGTAAAAGTAATTTATTCTTCAAATTCGGCATAATTACATGCACCTATGAACGTCAATAAACTACCACCGGTTCGAAAAACTAAACCTCTGCTACGAGAAGAACCGGCGTAAGAAACTCGGCGAGGTGTCATTTTTACAAAACTATATACATTGTATAGTTAAATATAAAATTACAGTGTCAGCTACCACAAAACTACAGTGCTACAGTAGAAAACCTATTTTCGTGATAGATTATCTGTGCAGGACGCTATCACTGCCAAACATCCCTATCCGTGATATAATCGTTAACCTTATAATATGCTTTTGAAATAAGTGTTCGTTTTACTACAGATTTGCATTTTGAATTGCTAAGTTCAGTAATGTGTTTAGGAATTTTATTGTAGAACTTGATACAATTTCCCAAGAAAGATGTTATTGTGATCACTCACACTGTGATCTAACGATCGCCAGAGCCCAGAGGATGATGTGACCCTCATGACCCAGTCAGCCCAGTCTGCTAATATCAGAATAACCGAACCACTGAAATGCGTATGCTATGTTGGGCGCACAATGGGCGGGTGGAGTTAACCTTAAAGACAAAGTTCGTAATGAACATATACGCGGCAGTTTTAGGGTAGCACCAATCACTGAAAAACTCTCAGAATCCAGGCTACGGTGATACGGACATATCATTAGAAGACCTGAAAACCACGTAGTGAAGAGGTGCCTTTTCATGAATGTACAAAAGAGAGGAAGAGGCAGACCACAAACAACCTGGCAGATGAATGTCCAGAGGGACATGAAGACGCTAGGTCTGTCAGTTGACGATGCTTGCTAGAGAAGTAAATGACGCCTCAAGATGAGGAAAGCCGACCCCGTATAACGGGAACTGGCGAGGAAGAAGAGAACCATGCTCTTTAGCTATGTGGTGTTGTGTTCCTGATCACGTAACTTCGATCGTAAAAAAACAGTCTTTTTAACTATGGAAAATAATATGTTCGAAAATGGCGGTTTTGTTGCGTGAAATCAGTGAGCAAAATGCAATTTTGCTGCGAGCGTGAAAAAAACTAACTTAATTAATTTTTCATGTCGTAGTTCAGTTTAAGTAACTTCATTCTCTCTATCACTATTCCTTTGCATTATATGTTCTCGCCGTTGAGGTGAAAAGTTGTATCACACGAGAGCAAAGATATTTGCATCTCGTGTCTTTGAGTCCCTCGCTAGTAGTTCGCTTCTCGTAGTTTCGCTTGCTCGGGACTCAACATCAACACTCGCAGCAAGAATTTACTTTGCTCTCCTGATGAACAAATAACTATTAGATCTACCTTACGCATGCTCTAAAACGTTGCATAATTATACCCCGCAGAGCTCCCGAGGATTCACTGTGTTGAAAGTGGGGAGGACCTGCCTCTGTTTACCAATAAATATAATCCTCATAACAAAATGGGTCGGCCGCTTATGATTGTTCTGCACTACCAAGCAGGTGTCTGCTTGACACCAGGCAGGCTGCATGCTCGTCACACGTCACGTTCCACCGTCATTGTCACAGTAAATAAAAGGCAAAAATATCTGATAAAAGTGATATCCCAGGGATGCTTCTTTCTGACAATTGAGACAAATGGAATTGGCTCCAAGCTGTAACCAACTCCTCGCCTCGCCCCGGAACCCGGAACTAAAATTGAATTTCACCTGATCTGTGGAAAAGGTTTTCACCGGCTGTACCCCAAAAGTAAGGAATGTGTAATTGTGTATATCGGAGCAGGATGTTTGTTTTTTTTGTATTTAAGTAACCTTGACGACAGGTTTGGTTTAGCTTGCCTACCATGGTCATGGGTTCCAACCCCGGTCAGGACAAATATGTATGTTTCTTTATTCAAGGGGGCTCAATTTATTTGAGGCGGAAGGATGTTGGACCCAATTTTATAATTACTTTTTTATTTATTTAAATATACAATACAACTATTGGCAAGTGTGGCTATTGGCAAATGTAGAAATAACTATACAGTGTGTGCTGAAACTACCGCCGGCATTGAAGCGTGCGCGCATGCAGGAAATGACGCCGGAAGCCGCCATCTTGAAACTTGAACTTGTCGGAATCGAACCAAATGAATTATGAAGTCAAATGGAATCAGTTGGAATAGCGTGCGACGTTTCAATTGGAAAGGGATGGACCGACTTGAAGGAAAGTTGACGTTTCGTTAAAAATAGTTTTTAGGGTTCCGTACCTAAGTACATGGTGCCAACGGGACGCTAGCGCAGGGTAGGGCAAGCCATTCTCCATACTAAGGTTGTGCAAGTTTTTTGCGTTAGTTTTGGCACTTCAGCTTTTAATTTAATTTTTTATTGGTACATATTGGAATACGCAGAACTTGATGTAGAAATTTTGAATGATTAAAAAAAAAACAAAAAAAAAATTAAAAGTTAAAAAAGAAAAACATCAAGACATAACTAACAAAAAAATAAGCATATGGACCAAAAATAGCAACTGGTGTGCTAACACAAACGAAGAAAAACTTGCACAAAGTTTGTATGGAAAGGCTTGCCCACCCCTTCGCCTTAAGCTTCCACTGTCCGTACCTGAAAGCGTCGTTGTATCTCATGTACCGAACATTCAAAGTCAAAGTTATTTATGGTATATTATATGCACCTATGAATGTTTAAAGTACCACTACTGGTTCGGAATAATGAACCTGTGCTCCAACGAGAAGAACCGGCGTAAAAAACTCGCGGAGGTATCATTTTTCAAAACAATACACTTGGTAATTTGACTTATGTTGATATAACATTGTTTACCCGTAATATATAATATAATAATATAATATATAATATAATAATATAATATATATATATATAATATTATAGTATTATATATACTATAATATTATAGTATATATAATGTTATAGTATACTTAGAAGAGAACAAACAGTTGAAGAGTTTGTTTGTTTGAACGCGCTAATCTCAGGAACTACTAGTTCGAATTGAATAAATATTTTTGTGTTTGATAGTCCATTTATCGAGGAAAGCTTTAGGCTATATAATATCACGCTGCGACCAATAGGAGCTAAGACGCGGACGAAGTCGCGGGCAACAGCTAGTTAAATATAAAATTACACTATGACAGTACTACAAAGTAATAACAATGCTACAGTAGAAAGGCTATTATTTCTATAGATTACCCGTGGGAACTATCACTGCCAAACATCCCTATCCATGATGTAATATGCTTTTCATTATCGGTTAAGTTATGGACAGAAACTGCGCGTGTCGAATAGAGCACTTCCATATTAAAGTGCTTCTGAATTTTCGTTTCTATTGTTGTTTGCGTACAACTCAGACAGGCACTTTTCAATCAAGTAAGTGAATGTTGCTGCAGCGGAGCACTTATGGTAATTGTTTATCAGTGGTCACAGAAATATTCTAGCCAAGACTGATATTTTTCTTGCCGAGACTGTTAGTTACTGTTATTTATTATCGAACTTTAGTACTTAGCAATACGAGTATATAAGTAGCTCCACGCACCGAAAGACGCAGCGTGGGAAGGCCCCCGACAAGGTGGACCGAAAATCTGGGCAAGATAGAGGAAGCTGTTGGATGAGAGCGTAAGACCGGTCTTTGTGGAGAGCCTTAGAGGAGGCCTTTTTCCAGCAGTGGATGTCTTTTTGCTGGTACGATGATGGTGATAAAGCGCCATGGATTTGGTCATAAAGGGTCATTTAATGGAAATATTCCGGGTTAATTTTTTCGCAATTTACCGATCATTATTCCTTTATTAAATATTATTTTATTTCTCTTAAACAATAAAACTGCAGACAGCATAACACAACCAATTTTTTGGTCATTTTTGTCAAAAATGATGCCAATCGATCCTATTTCTATTAAGAAACTGAAATTTCTCAGAGATCGACCTAGTCTAGGATTCAAGAGAGGCCACAAATAAAAAAAATAGTTTTTATAATTAGTAATAAAAACAGTTTTTTTTCAAAAATCTGTGAATGTAGTTTTATTTAGGAAAAATAAAATAATGTTTCTTTTCAGCAAATTCAGTTATCTCAAAATTTTAAGATATTTCCCCTCAGGGCCCATTTTTTCCGCCCTGTATACAGGCTGTGGCCTGTAATAGCAGCAAAAAATTAAACGGTACACTATTGAGCTCTCCATTAATTATTTACAAATGGTTTTAACAAAAAAAAGTTTTCGTTTTCGCTATAACTATTTATTAATAAAATATTATTAACTATAAAAAAATATCTCAATAACTATTTATTTAAAAAACACTAAAAAAATATTAAAAAAAAATTAAAAATCCCAAAAATATCCTTTTAAATCAAAAATGCCCCAACGATTATTGATTCATAACTAGATGCTACCTCAATATCAGCAGTGACTGCCGCGCTATAATCTCGTGGTGCCAAAGATCCATTACTTGGAGGTCATAACTTTAGATCAAAATTTCTCCCAAGTGAAAAAAAGATATTTTTTATTTTGGACACAAGATGTTACTGCAGATGGTCTAAGGAAGCTGTCTTTAAATTTTTTGCTCGTATTACCTGTATAAGTAGGTTTAAACTAAAATCGTTAATATTTTTTAGATAACTCATTTACAAATGATGTTTGAATATGGAAAACTGGGAGGAGGAATAATCTATGTGAGAACTATTTTTTGATGCTAACTGAAAAAGTGGCGTTGCCTCGTACTCATCCTCGGGAAGAACTCTTTGAGTTCAAACATGTCGCTCGGAGTGGCTTACCGTGTTGATGATATAGTTCTGGAGAATTAATTCTTCTTACTTGTATGAAGAAATAAATTAGTGGCTGGAGGATTTCCTTTTCAGTTTCAAAATACAAAAGCACGATTATTAAACTTGTCCTGGAACTTGAAGAACGTCATCCTCCTGTCGGTTGTAAGTGTCACTTGCGAGGGTTTCTACCGGAGCGTGAGAGCAGCTGAGTATACTTGCCTTCAGATATTAGTCGAAGAACAATGCGCAGGTCAGTATTAAACACAATTCCAATATACAAATAAAATACGATGATCTTATAACTTAAAAAAAAAATAACAAATTTACGGGAGGTTAGTTAATTTTTTGGTATGAGACAATTCATTGTTGTTGTATTCTTTGACAATTTGCTATCTGTGGTTATCTATGTTTCTCTACGTTGGCCAGCTCATCAGTCTACCTTCTTATGGACGATGCACACCAAATTGCTGGAGTCGGCGCGCACCCCACTAGAGTCAAAGGTTTTCGAACCCTCAATACAGAAGTTAGATGTTATTTGAATAGGTTGCGAGCAGCCGGTCGGCTACCGCCGGTTCTGCCGCTGCCGTTTGGATACCAATTCTAGCTTCTGTATGGAGGGTTCGAATTCCTTTGACTCTGGTGGCGTGCGCGCACACGCCGGCCGTTTAGTGCGAATCGTCCATTACCAATTTACCCACGCTGCGCCTTTCTTTGCAACAAAAAGGGTACACAAAAGTAAACAAAATTAAATTTCACATAAACAGTGGTAGACATAGACAACAAGCGATTTCGTCTAGACCTGTGAGAGTGGAGTGGAAGACCAACGACAGCCGCATGCTTGAACCACAATGCTACGGTGGCTGCATATATACTGAACGCATTAGCCCAAGTAAAGTTCGGTAGGTATATGCACTATGGAATCGGCTGCGCAGTTTCGACCTTGCCGCGCGTGCGCGCTGAGTCACGCCGCGCTCGGCTGCGCACGGGCATTGTTCGGTCGCCTAATCACGACGCAGCGCAGGAGAGAAAGGTCATATGCGACTGAATGTTTGGTTAGTTTTGTGATGTTTTTAAATTGAAGACGAATTCACAAATTAGGAACACATTTTTATTCTACAAATGGACTCGAGACTACCTATAGATTAAAAAATCATTTATTATGCATACTTTACCATTTGATACTCAACGAGCGCCATAGCCTGGGGTAGATTATTATTAGGGCAATTTTGACGTACTGTCATCATGTTGCTACGCATATTCCCTTACAATAAAGACTTGAATCCTATACAACTAAAACGGCAAAAACTTACGTATAAATTGTCACTCCGAGCGACATGTTTCGAACTATCCATCATCATCAAGTTGCCATTAATCGGGAGGAAGGTCTCTCATCGGAACCTCGCACAACATCTGTTACGCAGAACTGCGCCTCTGCCCCCGCCCTGTCGGCGCTTCCATCACGAGTGTTGCGGCAGGCGGCGGGGAGATCAGCAGTGTACGGACGGCGTGTATCTTCGCCGCGAATGCACTCATCCTGAGGAAGAACTCCCGAAGAGTTCGAAACATGTCTCCCGAATTGACAATTTAGTCGTGAGTTTTAATGGTATACTTTTAAACATGACTCACGAAAATTTTAATTCAAGATTTTTTTTTCAACTCTTCAAGTGCGTGTTCAACTTCTGATGCTGTACATACATATTTACATTACATATTTTCTTAGATCACGCGTTAGCGAAATATTTTGAATGCGTCGCTTAGAAATTTTAGAATTGAATTATCTCTTTCTGCTCTGCTCTGCTTTTTCACTCTCCAACGTCAGACAAAGGAAGTAAGAAGCCAATTTAATTGAAAAAAAAAGATTGGTTCGAACTTGGCATGTAATTTCGTACTTAATTAATAGTAGCTAATCTACGAAAAAATCAAGTGCGAAGTGACCATGTCGCTCGAAGTCGCATGTGACATTTTACCTCTGGGATTGCAGTAGTTACAACCATCCATGGTTACAGTGGTACTAGGTGGTGACTGGTGCGTTATGTCATAAACTAGCTGTAGGTAATTGATTTTGGTAAAACTGCAATGCAATGCACGTGACAATTACATGATATACCTACAAACATGCCATTTGACCGTTAATTTCTAAAAAAAATAATATTTATTGCATGTGTTTGCACGCTAATGAAAGTTAATTTATAGTTTATGCCTACATTATGGAAATGATTATGTATTTTGTTTCCGTCATATCTGTCTTTGAGTGATTGTTAAGATGATTCCTATAATTTAATCTATCAAGTTTTTTTATTCTCCTAAATAATAGAAATCAGTCCACGCAATGAGTACGGGCGACTGATTTCTTGAATAATATTTTTATTATGAATTTTAATAAGGATTGATTCTGTTCTTTGCATGGTAAGTGTAACGAGGAACTGCGGTGAGTTAAATGAGCGATATCACATCATTCGCTTGCCCTTTTAACCTCGTGGCTACAAACAGTTTTTTTAACGGAATCCTGGTTTAGTGACTAGTAGACTTCCCGTAGATGTGATCGTAAGTGCATGCAGATTCGCTCATGAAACTCTATATATGATACTCATATCTATATATGATGTACCGGGGGATGGGAGCAGCATCCCTGGAGTGCGGTGGACTCGCATGCCAAGCGTGGCGATTATGGCATTTACCCCCCATGAAATTTGGGAAGGCGTAGGTCCAGCAGTGGACGTTGTTAGTATACTCTTTTGTAAAAAACTCCAATGTAGTTGTGCAAACAATAATATTTATTATTATTTAAGTATTGAGACTATAACCGGTATAGCATTAGATCTGGCAGCTTATCTGGGTAGCAATAGTTACTCGCAGCTAAAATAAAACAACGAAGCACGTGCGAACCGGAGCAAAGTTGATCCGCGCTTTCCACATTGTCACGATGTTATCTGCATCAAACTGACTGAGGCGAGCCGGCACTGCGGCTTAGCTCATTTGACCGTATCCTATACATAATTACATATTAGATAGATACGTTTACTGATGTGCCATTGCCGATTTTCCCATTACCAGTATATTGCCACTAGTAATATTGATAGTGGCAATCCATCTCAGATGCCGATGCGACATTATGGAGATCCACTGGTCTGGTCACGAACACGGAAGTCCTCAGATGAGCTAATGTTGCTGGTACAAAGGCATATCTAATGAGGTAACAGCTGCGTTGGTGCAGACATGTTACCCGTATGTCCGATCTAGGGTGGCCAAGCGCATCTTTTACTGCGAACTGCAGAATGGCAAGAGAAAACAAGGTGACCAGTATTTCCGGCACATAGATGTGCTAAGACGTTACTTGAAGAGAACCAACCTGGAGCCATCCACCTGGGAGACATTAGCCGATGACCGATCAGAATGGAGGAGAACATTTTTGAAGTTAGACGACGTGAATAACTCGACGCTAAGTGTAACGAGCTTAAGGCCCGACCACCTGCAGCCTTGCAGCAAATGTATCCGCACGTTCGCCGCAAAAAAATAGTTTTGTCAGCCACCTGAGAGCACAGCGGCGACGCTGTCAGCAGTAAAATGCGACTGAATGAGGGACTGCTCATGTGCTGTGGCCGAATACGTCTAGGAGATGACCATGATGATAACTAGTGGCTGCTAATATTGCCACTAGCAATATTACTGATAACATTGCCCATATTGTCAACAATATTGCCGATGCAAGAGCTGGTCACAATGGGTTACATTCTAAGGGTGCGTCGGGTCACTCGGTCCGGGTGGCGCCCGGCTTACCATCTAATTCAAAGCGGACACTTGATTATATCAGTCTTAGTCAGACAGTAGCATTATCAGCCTTGTATGAGTAAATGACCAATTTGTTCACTTATCATCAACTAGCGGAATCACACATCCTCCCTCATTACAAATACCAGTGCCAAGAACCGTAGTGTAGAGGTTATGTAATACAATTCTATGATTATGGCTATACAGAATTATTCTTAGTTAGAATTCAAATGTAAGAAAGGTGAAAGGAAAAAATCCAAAGAAGTCAAGTAGTCTTCACTTGTAGAAGTATTATCCTTGCAATCATTACTCAAAAAGTACGTACGAATTACCTATTACTGTAGCCCAGCTTGACAAGACTAGCTTGTTAGTTGACAATTGCACTTCGTAAAATGACATCGTTTCTCTTTTGATTATCCCCACTTTGTTTAGTTTGACTGTGATCCTTATTGGGAAATACAATACGATATTCTTTGTTGACAAACATGCTCTAAAATATTATTCAAATTCCATATCTTGACGATCATCATGTAAATTCCTATAACTCTGTTTGACACTAAGCAAATTTATATTGTAGATTGTAGGTAATAAACGAATCTGAAAATTGAATCTGTCTAAATATGTTCGTTCTTACCAACCGAGCTCCACAGTCAAACAGTGAACGTGTATACTAGTAATATTCTTTAATGAAATCAATGTAATCTCCGCGGTGTATCGGCTAACATAAAACAAAGGTTCTTCCGGGATACATTTAACGCACCATGACGCCGGTGCTATGGTCAATACCGTTCTAAAGTCTAAACGAGCTGATAGTCCTGATTGAATACAATGATTTTGATGTAGGTACCTATATTATCAAATGCCAGAAGAAATGCCCGATTTTCAATTTATATTTTGTGTAAGGCAAGTGCACACTTTTGCTATATGGTAATTGCAGTTGGTACAACCACTTAGAAACTTCCGAGTCAGCTTGGTGGATCTTGGCGATACCACACTGGTGAGCAAGCTAATAATTATGGGACATCGACTGAATCTGGCCGCAGGTATAATTTTGAATTTATGAGTAAGTATTACGTCTGTTTTTCAGTCTTAATCCATTCATACGTTAATAATGGATATGTATTTTAACTTTTAAAACTTTTCGTTCTAACCCAATAATTCTCTTGAGCTTGGTAGTCGACGCCAAAGATATAATTACATTTGTGACCTGATTACCGAGGAATATACTGCATAAGGGTAAACATATTTCTAACGTCAACTGTAGAACTTGGAGAGAGATCCTAACGGTGTCAACAAAATTCAACAATTATATTAAGTCATGGTCAGCAACTTGATTGGTGGATTTTAGTCAATAGCAGTGGTCAAAAATTCCACTCGCCATTATAGTAACTCTTGCTGTTCACATACTCCTAATGCCATATCAGAAACACTGATCATAAAATACAACCCTTTCTGCACTGAATGTGAGTGATATGTTAATAATGAATAATGATGATGCGATTAATATAATTATTTATTTAATCTCTATTGCACAAAAAGGAATCTTTAAGTAATACAAAAGGCAGACGTAAGCCCATGAGGCATTCTCTACCAGTCAACCTTAACTACTTCCTTGTTTTGTTTTATATTCGTTTTAACAGTTGTTTATTTATAAAAGCGAAGATAATAGTTAGGAGGTTCTTAAAAAAAACCAAACCTGAAGCCTTTAACAATTGACAATATAATCTCAACTTTAATATATGTATAAATATAGTTATTTTTTTATGTAGTACCTATACTACACGGGGCTTCAGGAGGTTGTAATCTGGGCTCAAACTTGCACTGAATAGAAAATACTACCTATATGTACCTACTTGAATCAGATTTCGAAATGTCTATTTTTGTAGATATTCAGGTTATAGAGAAATGCAATGAAGGCTGTTGAAAGGTAGTAGTTGCGTCCACATTTTTGAAATGGCAATCCGGTTCTAGCAATACATTAATCATTGACATTGACATGTATGCCCATATGAATCCGGTACGAAGGACTATATTTAAAAAAAGTTTTAGATTTAGATCTCAATAAATTATTAGTAGTATCGAACGGACTGTTCCGAATAGGCATAAAGCATAGATCTTAAGACGAAAAAAGGAAGTCAGCGCGGAAATCTAAACAGAACAATAAATAAAATATAGATCAGTGGTATTGCATAGAGTCTGGTATTTGCGTTCCAGTATCGTGTAATTATAAATAAATTACTTTGTGCCACCGAAAACTGTAGAACAGTGGTAATTACGAGTATATAATGACTCAGTCAATTAACAAAACGAAATAATCACTATTTTTTAATTCGGGTATTAGGCTTGACCTCAATTTAGGTTCATCATTACATTTGCATCTTGGTATTTCATTGATTTGTGTGCTTTTTCTGACACGTTATCTCGATGCATGTAGAAGCGGGTACGCGAAACTCATTGAAATGCAACTGGGATGTGAATAGACTAACAAAAACGGACCTCCTGCTTAAAAAACGAAGTTAATTGCGCACGCGTCGATCCGCGACGCTTTTGTACGGAACCAGTGGCTTATGACCACACGCCTTGATACACGTGGGTTAGGTATGTTATGTTATAATTCAGTTACGGTTGGTGTCTCAAGGAGCAAGATTTTTAGTACCTATATGTTACGGAAGGTCCCTGACCTGATGTATCATGGTTAGTTTAGAAGTATCTTTTTTTATTCATAATGGGATTGCGTTTGAGGCCTTCAGGCGGCTTGAGAACTTCTAACAGTCAAGTTGCCCACTCACTTGACAAGCCTAATCTCAATAAGGTCTAGTTTCCCCCTTGGGTTGGAAGGTCAGATGGCAGTCGCACCGTAAAAACTAGTGCCTACTCCAATTCTTGGGATTAGGTAGCGGACCCCAGGCATCCTTCAGGATGCAACTGTACTGGGAATAACGCTAGGAGGATGATCAATGGGATTGCGTTTGACCCCAGTCTAACCTGATGGAAAGTCAAGGAAGGTTATCCTCTTCTTTACCACGATGGAGGTAAATCACTTCAGAGGACCCACAAGTGTGTTACCAAGCTGTTATTGATTTGATTTCGCTTTCGATTTGATGCGTTGACAGCTAGAGTCAAACGCAGGTTCCTCTTACTCAACACAGTGCATACTACAGAACAAGTGTAAATAAAATAAATAAATATTGGGGGACAATCTTACACAGATCGACCTAGTCCCAAACTAAACAAAGCTTGTGCTATGGGTACTAGACGACCATATACGTACTTATATAGATAAATACATACTTAAATACATAGAGAACATCCAAGACGCATGAACAGTGTAGTGATTAAGTTGGCAGCAGTGTTGCCTCTCCTCCACCACAAGAGATATCTTATCTGTGTGCTTCCTCGTCAGGTTAAAGACGAAAAATATAAATGGTGTGTTATAAAGTCGCGTGTTAATTAATTACCGGCCCACTAATCCCAAAATCTAAACGCGAAGATACAACAACTGGCGACGAGGATGGGATCAAAATCCGATCCGTACTAAATGCACAAATAATGCCCTGGGCGCTATTCGAACCCGGGACCTCTAGCTTCGGAGGCAGTGTCACTATCAAGTAGGCTAAGCAGGCCGTCAATGTGCAACAAAAGTGTAAGCGAACGTAACGTTCAGTTAATTTGGGGTCAGCCCTCCTAGTAATCCTGCGCCACATCATGCAGTTGTGGGTCTCTTCTGTTGTGTTACTTTCTCTCATGACGTTTCTTATTGCTTGCATCCCGGTAGTCCGCGTTCTCTTTTTAGGGTTCTGTATCCAAAGGGTAAAAATGGGACCCTATACTAAGACTTCGCTGTCCGCCCGTCCGTCCGGTCTGTCACCAGGTGTATCTCAAGAACCGTAATAGACAGTTGAAATTTTCACAGATTGTGTATTTCTGTTGCCGCTATAACAACAAATACTAAAAACAAAATAATAATAATAATCAAGGGGGGCTCCCATACAAAAAACGTGATATTTTAGCCCTTTTTCATGGCTACCACTCGCCGAGCTAGCTAGATCTCAAGAACCGTAATAGCTAGACAGTTGAAATTTGCACAGATTATGTATTTTTAATTCATAATTCATTTATTGCATCTTAATCATGTGGTACAAAATAGGTGTTACATTAGGGTTGGATCACACATGAACCCTGTTAGGGCGCGGCAAGTTTATTGTGGCTACAACAACAAATACTAAAATCTAAATATTAATAATAATTAAGGGGGGCTCCCATACAATAGAGTAATTGTTGGCGTTTTTTGCTGTATTTCATGAACCATAATAGCAAGGAGGTTAAAATTTGCACAGATGTTGTATTTTTATTGCCACAATAATAATACCTAAATACTAAAAATATAATAAAAATAATAATATTCCATACAACATTTTTACCGTTTTTTCTGGTACGGGACCCTTCGTACGCGAGTACGACTCGCAATTGGCTGGTTTTTTTCTTCTACGATGTTAATCACTCTTTGGTCATATCGATACCCTATTTCACACTTTTACTAATTACGGGAAAAAGTTGTCGAAATTAAGACTTCATTATTAGTGCACTATCGTCCTAATTACAGCAAATTTATCCCCGTAATTACAACGATTGTGAACTAGGGCATCGATATGCTATGGTCATACTCGTTACGTAGAAATATTTTTATTTTAGTTTTAATATCAATATTTAGGTGGGAAAGTGGTTTGTTCAATGACTGGAAAAAAAAAGTAAATATCAAGTCAAAGTAAAGGCCGACCCTTGCGGTAAACCACAGGCATTTTGTCAAAGAAGACATGGAAACCTTACAATAAATTGTTTAAAGCTAGTTTTAATAAACTACTGTGTATACGTTTTACGTTAGTTTGTTTTAATATTTACCTACGTAAGCTGAATAATAGACATTGTGCGTAAAGGTGACTAAAACGACAAACTGATTTGTGTTTTAACAATCTTGTCTGTACCGTATATGGATTCATTGAATATGAAACATTTAAAGTTTCCGCATTGTAAATAGCATTAAATTAACTATTATTTATAACATTTGGACTGATTTGGGCATAGGTGACAGGCACATGGGACTAGTTTGCAAGACTGATGTAGTTATATAGATTGTTTAAAAAATTCATCCTGAAGAGTCGATTAGTTAGGACTATTACCTACAATATATATATAGAATGTCAATAAGCTATTACTGAACCAGCGAGCAACATCTTAGGAATTGTCATCGCTTTCCATCAGGGGAGACTAAGGCTAATCGCAGGTCAGTCTATCATATCAAAAAAAATATTCCTTCGCCGCTTAAATATAAAAGTAGGTACATTCAGCGTATAGTTCTAGATTCTATGAATAAAGTAAACTTGACTTTGTTTTACTGGACTTATATAAACATCGCGTGCTTATCGCCCACGTGAGCCGGTTAGCTGAAATACTTCACAATGTGCAAGGAAGGAAATGGCTGAAGGCACGTGTTTTTGCAAGGTTGCTGAGTCGTGCTCATTGGCCGGTGTTGAAAGTGAGGAAAGAAAGAAAGTTGCTCCACGGAAAGTTAGTAACGTGGACCGGTGTATACATTTTATTAACAATACAATAGAAATATTTTATTGCCCTCTAAAAAGATTACCTACCCTAAATAAAATAAATAAATAAATAATAAATATTGGGGGACAATCTTACACAGATCGACCTAGTCCCAAACTAAGCAAAGCTTGTACTGTGGGTACTAGACGACGATATACATACTTATATAGATACATACATACTTAAATACATAGACAACATCCAAGACCCAAGAACAAAATCCGTGCTAAATGCACAAATAATGCCCTGGCCGGGATTCGAACCCGGGACCTCTAGCTTCGGAGGCAGTGTCACTACCAACTAGGCTAAACAGGTCGTCATCGTCGTCGAAAAGAAAATAAAATGACACATAAACAATAGTAGACAAAAGGTCATCTTATCACTAACAAGCGGTCTTTTGCAGACAACTTTTGGGTAGTGGTGGAAGCGATTCCAAAAAAGTGAACTTCACAATCTTTAAATGGCAGAACAGTACCTCTGGGGTGCCAATACGAGGAGGACTACAATAGTACATTACTACAGAGGCCGGGACGTAAGAGGTTGCCGGCCGAAGACATATATAGACGGCCGAGCGCAGCGAGGTCGGATAGGTCTGAGGCGGGCAACCCTATATTTCCCGCCGAGGTATGTATAGTGCTTTTCTCAAACATGCAATGAAATAAACAACAAAAAAAAACAATGTTTTATTTTTTAGTGGCAGAATGTCATGGTGCCTGAGCCACAATTTATGTGGAATGGAAATTAAAAAAGAGGACTTTGCCGGCCTAGGCCTGCAAGATTTGTATGAAATTCCATTAACGACCTCTTGTCCTAGCCGCACCTGAAACGTCATACTTCGCAGCCTGTTATAAGGAACATAACATCAATATTTCATTGCATGTTTGAGAAAACTACATTTTAAGTGGGTGTTAAAGGTCAATAAGATACTAAATAATAATCCCAAACCATTGCATATTCAGAAGCAAATACTATAGCACTACCCACGTTCTGACGCAACTTTTCCCGTTAACATTTACAGCCTTGAGATTCGAAAATCGAAATACAAATGTCTTAATCGAGCCCACTCGATAATCGACGAGTCCCACGGATGGCTCAGTAATTAAGTCGATAGATAGTGAAGCTGTCGACGACTTAACTGGCCATCAATTAAAGGTATCCGTGCCTGATGTGGCATAATGATGAGTTTACATTAAATTAATGACGGATTGACGTCTGGTCGATTAATTAACTTTACATTTTTTATTAATTAAGATCGGTAAGCATGAGGTATTTTAGATGATCAATAGTAAACAAACAAAAAATCTAATCAAAATTGGCAAGCACGCAAAAATTTATAACAACGTGTACATTAACCTACTAATTATTGAGAAGAAATTAAACAGAATTAGATCTGTACATGCAAAAAAGTTCTAAAACAATTCAACAAAGTTCAAATAAGTTAAATTCATAACGTTAAAAAATCCTGCTTGCCTTAACAACACATATTTGAGTATTGCGAGCTCCCTACGGTTTTCCAAAAGGCCATGGGGTTATTCAAGAAAGGAGTGTATACTTTTTAAAGGGTCGACAACGAGCATGTGACTCCCCTGGAGTTGCAGGCGTCCATAGGCAGCGGTGACCGCTTATCATCAGACGGGCTATACGCTTGTGTGACTCCCCTGGAGTTGCAGGCGTCCATAGGCAGCGGTGACCGCTTATCGTCAGACGGGCTATACGCTTGTGTGACTCCCCTGGAGTTGCAGGCGTCCATAGGCAGCGGTGACCGCTTATCATCAGACGGGCTATACGCTTGTGTGACTCCCCTGGAGTTGCTGGCGTCCATAGGCAGCGGTGACCGCTTATCGTCAGACGGGCTATACGCTTGTGTGACTCCCCTGGAGTTGCAGGCGTCCATAGGCAGCGGTGACCGCTTATCGTCAGACGGGCTATACGCTTGTGTAACTCCCCTGGAGTTGCTGGCGTCCATAGGCAGCGGTGACCACTTATCGTCAAACGGGCTATACGCTTGTGTGACTCCCCTGGAGTTGCAGGCTTCCATAGGCAGCGGTGACCGCTTATCGTCAGACGGGCTATACGCTTGTGTGACTCCCCTGGAGTTGCAGGCGTCCATAGGCAGCGGTGACCGCTTATCGTCAGACGGGCTATACGCTTGTGTGACTCCACTGGAGTTGCAGGCGTCCATAGGCAGCGGTGACCGCTTATCATCAGACGGGCTATACGCTTGTGTGACTCCCCTGGAGTTGCAGGCGTCCATAGGCAGCGGTGACCGCTTATCGTCAGACGGGCTATACGCTTGTGTGACTCCCCTGGAGTTGCAGGCGTCCATAGGCAGCGGTGACCGCTTATCATCAGACGGGCTATACGCTTGTGTGACTCCCCTGGAGTTGCTGGCGTCCATAGGCAGCGGTGACCGCTTATCGTCAGACGGGCTATACGCTTGTGTGACTCCCCTGGAGTTGCAGGCGTCCATAGGCAGCGGTGACCGCTTATCGTCAGACGGGCTATACGCTTGTGTAACTCCCCTGGAGTTGCTGGCGTCCATAGGCAGCGGTGACCGCTTATCGTCAGACGGGCTATACGCTTGTGTGACTCCCCTGGAGTTGCAGGCGTCCATAGGCAGCGGTGACCGCTTATCGTCAGACGGGCTATACGCTTGTGTAACTCCCCTGGAGTTTCTGGCGTCCATAGGCAGCGGTGACCGCTTATCATCGAACGGGCTATACGCTTGTGTGACTCCCCTGGAGTTGCAGGCGTCCATAGGCAGCGGTGACCGCTTATCTTTAGGCGGGCTATACGCTTGTTGGCAATGAAAGTTCAATCAAGCTTTAAAAAGTTCCACAGCAGAGCACTAGTAATGATGATGTTGGGTACAGGCTGGGCCCTTCGGCCGCGTACGCAACCAGAGGTTCGTAACCAGATGCGATCGAATACTTTTTCGGTCTTGTACGAAACCGGTTGCGATCAAAAACTAATTCCGTCTTACCCGTAACCAGTTACGATCGAACACTTCTCGTTCTTATACGAAACCAATGTCTGGGCCATCTAGCTAGTCTAGCTATAGGTTTTTTCAAAACTCAATATAACATATTTAGATTTTATATGAAACCTTTACAGTAGGTAATATAACAAATCACTGGCCACTTAAACAGTACTTCAGGTGAGTTCTAATCTGATTACTCTAGACAATGTCATTATATTGTTAGCTGTCATTAGTTATTATTCGCATATCTGCAAATAATGTATGTACGTAATAAAAATGAATGATATAAACGCTGCAATTGATTTTATTACGACAAGAAGAGGAGGGCGTTCGATGTTGTTAGCAGGACGAAGATATCATCGCAAGAAATTTTATCGTAAAGGTTCGTTCTGGTTGTGCTACTACAACAATGAAAATGGATGCAAGGGAAGTGTAACATTAAACGATAGAAATGAAATAGTAAAAGAGAGAGAACATCATAGTGAATGTAAGCCTAATTTTGTTCAAAACAGAATTTGGAAGGAATTGGATAATCTTAAGGAAAGGTCAAGCACAAATTTTGATTCGATTCAGAAACAGTACGAGGCTATGGTTTTTAATCTTGAAAATGAAGGGTTGGATTTGATAGAAAATATGCCAACACACGAGGGAGTTAAAACAGGACTGAATAATGCAAGAAACAAAGTCCTGGGTGTCAAAAAAACTAGATTTTCTGCAGGAAGTGAAGTGATAATACCGAAAAAATTCCTAAACTTTCTATTAAGAGATTATGATAATGTGGAAGAGAATAAAAGAATTATTTTATTTTGTGGGGCAAAAGTTAGAACATCGATCGAAGAAGGAGGTTTTAAGCATATTTTAGCTGATGGAACATTTAAGTCGTGCCCGGTGGGGTTTAAGCAACTGTACACCATACATGGTCTAGACGAAGAAACCCGTTCTATAAAACCTTTAATTTTTTGTTTCCTTCCTGACAAAAAGGTAGAAACATATGAAACTATGTTGTATCTGATTAAATCAAGCTTTCCTGACTGGAAGCCGACAAAGGTTACAGTGGATTTTGAGATAGCAGCTATGCATGCATTGAGAAAAGTTTATCCAAAGATAGAGATCAAGGGATGCTTTTTCCATTTCAATAGATGCTTATTCCGAAAAGCCAAAAAGTTGAATATCTCATCACGAGTTAAAAAAAGACATGTGTCTAGATGTGCTGGACTGGCACGGCTGCCAAAGCACTTCATACAAACCGGTATGCAGTATGTAATGCGTAAGAGCCCTAAGGGCGAAGATATTAAGAAATTTAATAATTATTTTAAAAAACAGTGGTTCACAAAAACAGCCTTTTCTAAAATTTGCTGTTGTGAACAGGAGGAAATAAGAACGACCAACAATATAGAAGGGTGGCATAGCCGCATCAACAGGTTTATTGGCAAGAAATATCCGACGATGGCTCACTTATTGGACGTATTATTAAAAGAGAGCAAATCTACACGGACATTCAAATGCAACAACAAAAAGGCAAAAACTTATTTAGAAATTGATGAAGAAATTGCTAACGCTGTTAAAGATTTGAAGGCCGGATGTATGTGTGTGGGCCACTGTTTAGAAATTATATGTCCGTATGCTTTTACGTTTTAATAAGGAACAATGTACAGTCAGCATCAAAATATGTACTTATGCATTTCATAACTTATGTCTGTCATATTTGACAGTCAAAATTGTAAATGTACATATTTTTGGTGCTGACCGTACCTACATATTAGAAGAAAATATAAGCGATTTTGATTTTTACTGTGTGATGAAAAGCTGTTTAGTTTATTTCAAACAAAATTACTACAAACTTTTTTATTTTTAAATAAATATTTTTTTGAACTTTAAATAGTTTTTCTTTAGCAACCTTCTATTTTGATGCTGTCGATATCGTTGTATTGTTCCATTGTTGATCATAAATTAACTACAGCAAAAGAAACGCTTAATAAATATATATGTAATTTAATTATAACAGGGTGCACCTAGTACATTAGATACTGTCGAATGAATTACAATTAATGCTTGTCGCATAACATTCACAATTTCTTGCGTATGAGCTGGACTAAACTCATCGCAAAGAGGTGCCTCCATCAAGTCCTCCCAGTTATCAGCTGATAAATGGTCGGCACATACACGAGTGTTACCTGGTATAAAAAAGTTTAAGTCACACAACATCCGTACCCTTACCATGTCGGGTATCAATAATAAATCAGTATTTGGACATCCAATAAATATGCAACTATTTATGTTCTCGTATGCTCGTACCAGACTCATGGCTAATTAATACTTTGTTTATATTGACGAGTAACAACTGTAAATGTCAAGCAAATTAAGTCATAGTAGTTACTGTCAAGGAATGTCAGTGCTTCATGTCTCTTAAGCCATTTATTATTGCATATTTGAATATTATCAGATGGTACAGTCGAGTTCGTTAATATCGACGCGACCAATTGAACAAAAATATGTGTACACGACCCTATACCCATACAAATAAGGTTGTGTTCACATATTTTTGTACAATTGGACGCGTCGATATTAGAGAACTCGACTGTACAAATTTTGTGTTCTGATTTTTGACTGGATATATAACGTGTACAGTACTTATACTGTATAACAAGGTGTATAAAATATAATCTTAGCTGACTTTATCAAGTTTATAGTTTATCAACGGTCGAAAGGTTTCGTACAACAATGAAAAGTGTTCGTTCGTAACTGGTTACGAAAAAGAACAAAATAGTTTTTGATCGCAACCGGTTTCGTACAAGACCGAAAAAGTATTCGATCGCATCTGGTTACGAACCTCTGGTTGCGTACGCGGCCGAAGGGGGCTGGGCTGGTACATCCACACGAGCACTATACATCAGTAATTAATATTCCATTATATTGCTATAAGAGTAATTCGTTTGTTTATCCATGACACCGAAACAAAACACACGCGCACCAAAACAAACGCTTGCGCGGGCGCAGTATTTCCCGCCACTCCGCGTCGAAACTCCGCGCGCGCCGCCCGTGCCGCGCCGCCACGCCGCCCGCGCAACGAACGATCGATAGTGCAGTGATCTGTGATGTGTTCTGTGACCGCCCTCAAGGGCTCTGGATAATCTGTGTACTGTGGATTTGCAGTAAGGTGAGTTTTATGAAATTAATATTTGAAATCTGGATTTTTTTCCACCGGAGTGTAGTTCTTTTAAAAAAAGTTTACTATATTTAACAATAAGTTGTATGATTTTACGGTCTATTGTATTCATAACTTTTTGATTGACAGGCCACACGCGTTTCATATCCCTTTACAGTTATTTTATTTACATTCTTCACTATTGAAGATTTGGATTTTTTATGGGGTCTTCAAATCTTTACGTGTTTTTAAAGTGGTTGCAATGGCTTATTAAAACACTTGACTTACGAGTCCTTACTAAAAATAGGTCATAACGATTGGGAACAGCTCGAATGAAATTATAAAAACGTCGTCCCGTTCAGTTTGCTTTGTAGACTAGACTCTTCAGACAATTAGATCTTGGGTCAAGAAAATAATGATTACGAGCGAGATGCTTGTCATTCATAAGGATTATTTATTCTCATAAGGCAGTAGCAAATTACGAGTGATTATTTGTCTATTTTGTTTTTTCGTTTGGACAATCTTTCGCGTTTGTTCTAGGTTATTAAAAAAACGAATTTAAGCACTTATAGTAGTATGAAGGATTACTATATTCTTTAAAATTGGTCAACATACCCACTAATATTTAATTTATAAATGCAATACACAATCCAACAGTAGATTTTATTAAAAGAACAAAACTAATAAGTATCAAACACCAGAAACAAAAAAAACATTTTTCTATAAATTATTTTACAACTAATATTTTTACAACTAATAATTATTACGAATGATATTTAGATCAACCAAATTGTTAAGGAGGTCGCGGAAAATGACTCACCATAAAAAGCTCCAACCGCGAATAAAATTTGAAACACCTTTTTGCGTGAATCATAAAGAAAACTGTTTCTTCCTCTATGCTATACTGTTACATTTCTTTATTAAAAACCAACAGCGATGACAATTTTTTATTAAAAAAAATTAACGCCTGCGTCGAAACCCGTTGTCGCGACGAAAAAAATCACAATGCAATTGCGGTGTTTCTCATACAGACAGCTAAGGGACTTTTTAATAGTGACCATAAATACGGTACCTACGTAACGGTTTAGCGTCATTTTTTGACATATATAAATAAACTTATCACAACTAGGTGCAAACTGACCAAGTCTACAAAACTGACTACGTAATAGGTCCTAAAATTTATAACAAGATCCCAGATTGCATCAAAGAGCAGTACGGACAGTCATTTTATGACAAATTAAAATCGTGGCTCGTTGAAAAAGCTCATTATAATGTATCCGAATTGTTGTGACATTTAACTGATCCAATAATCATAATAGTAATTTAATTTTGTATCTTAATTTGTAATTTAACTTTAACTGTAAGAGACACTGACGTATTTAATGGGTAAAGTTTTTGGACCTTTAAGTACTTATGTTAATGTAAATACCTAGTATGATGTAAATTGTAATGTATTATTTTGACGTGTAATGCGTAAAATCATTGCAAATAAATAAGTATGAGTATGAGTAAATACTCTAAAACAACAATTAACGATGTCGTTGAAGATACTCTACCCATTCCCGTTAGATTTTAATACACTCTATTGCTCTACCTACTATTTATTTTCCATGTCGACTATTAATAATAGAATGTTCTTGGTTCTACGACTAAAGACTGCTTGTAATAGATAATTTAATTAAAGATTGTGATAAGTCCGCCATTTGTACCGATTTTGAGCAATAAAGTTAAAAAAAATCCCTTCAAAGAGTTTAGAAAAAGTGAATCAATCTTCGCATATAAGATAAAATCTGTTGTTGTGGCATCTTCATCTACAAACTCTTTCCAATTTATTACACCTAAGTAGAGAGTTAATTCTCGGGGCCAATGTCCTGGCCACTTGATTGGATTATGTAGGTGCATCGTTGCAGGAATTCTCTTAGCAGCTAATTTGACATGATTGAGTTATTACATCTTGAATTGCCGGTGATTATTTATTAGGATCATTAATCGTCTGCTAAACATGAACATGCGTTTCCGAAGGCCAAATTCGCAACCGTGTTTAATTCTGATGTTACGAGAACATTTTCCTATTGTCATGTACTTATATACGATACCGTTGAAGTAACAATATTAGCAATAAATTAAGCCAGAGACTGAGCGTTTATAATTGCCAGCATCGTTTCATAAGTAAAAATGGCGTTTCATTCAAACAATGACAGTAACCAGTTCGTTGATCCATTTTCTAAACAATTATTCTCTCGCAAAAACTTTACAGAACACGTTAAAGTCACGAACACACTGCTCAGCAGCAGCCAATATTTCTTCATTAAAAATGACAGACCATGTTTCATTATCATTACAATTAAACACGTTCGCCTTTTCAAATATTAGTTGACGTGCTAGTCTCCGTTCCAGTATTACCACAACAGTGGTCGCCATCAAATTTGGATCAGAGGCTAATGCATGTTTATTTAGGACTTAGTAGCTTGCATAGGATTTCGAAGAATCCACCGAGATTGTTTGCCCAGCTTCGTTTTCTTGCATTTTTGTGATGCCTGTTGCCGGCTCAAATATTTAGATGACTTAACTGAATACAAATAGGCGTTGACGCTAGAGTGATAATGAGTCAATTATTCACACTTGGTCACAGATAACGTTTGAATTTGAAGAACTTGATAAGATCTCATTGTGTGCTTTCTTCTATTTAGATTACTGGTTATCCTCATACAATGTTTTATCAAGAAAATCGAAACTTGTATCGATTTGGATCTTACTTGTGACATTGATAATACGGGCTAAAAGCCCTAAAAGGTGTGTGTTTCAGCTTCCTTCACCGTACTTTAGTGACGCAACATGGAGTCTTACAAAAAGACCTCATACCAATAATTATTCAGAAATGTGGTAACTCAAGCTTATTGCAATTAATCCATCCAATTTTGTGATTTAGCTCCATTCTCGATAATCTCGTTGCGCAAAGATGGACAATGCTCGATATTCTGCGTTCTGCAGACGCAGTTGCTCGTGTGAACCCAGCACAATGCGCGCAGCTCTCACGCTCTCCGTGGGTGGTTCTTGCGACATTCAGACCAACATTGTCAGCAGCCTGTTATAAATTTAATAGATCTCTTTTCCGAGCTTGTCCGAGGTCAAAGACTTATGCCATATGTCATCCCTCGTTACGCAAGGGCTCCTGTGTTATTATATTTGAGATAATGGCAGTTTCCAACTTAACGTGCTTACCTACTTGAAAAATTGTCAGATCGGTATCTGCGAAATTGGAAATCCTTTAAAGGTTATGTTAATTTTTTTCCCAATCAGTGTCGTCCGGTCACTTAAGATTTTCTGAGAACTCAAGTACGCTGATGACGGTCAATAGCTATTGACCGATGAGTCACCGATGTCGTGTCGCTTAAAAGACAAAACCTACTTATGGTAACTAGTTGCATGGGTTAGCTCATCTCATGTTTCATCCGTCGCTAAATATCAGACCTTGGCCTTTGGTGATCAATTATCGTTGAAGATGTTACCACGTTCGCCGAATGAGATAATTTAGAGCAAAATTCATGTTTCCTCAACATTAAGATAAAAATAATTGTTCGCCGTTCAGTTTTAGACTGAAGAAATAATCGAATTCCTTCCTTTGAATTCCGTTTAACAGCATTTCTCCAAACTTTTGAGATAAAAAATCGAAAGTGTGATAATGTCCAAATTGAAGATCACAAGGCAATTTTGGTAACCTAGCTATGGACCGTTTCCAAACACCCTGCTACTTATACCACCATATCAGCCCTAGGACGTCCACTGCTGGACATAGGCCTCCCCCAATTTCATGGGGGGGTAAATGCCATAATCGCCACGCTTGGCATGCGGGTTGGCGATCGCAGTATCTCCACCGCACTCAAGGAATGCTGCTGCCCATTCCCCGGTGGTCTTGGTCGTAGTTTTAGGACATACCTGAATCCGCTACTTATACATCATTTCCAAACTTGGATTGACAAGCGAAAGTTTGTTGGTAATCCTGAACTAAACAGCATGTTCGCACCTCACGCTATGTAGCGTGTGCGCAAAGAATGCGAAATACTATTCGTGTCCACAGATGTATGAACCAATGATTTACTTACTGCATAAACAGAAACTGTGGAAAGCATTGAATTAATAACAGAAACTATCAGAATGAGATGTTTACTCGGCTTAAATGAGTTGTTTTCTAAATTCAAGAACACCTGTTTTTAAGTGTTCACGAAATGATTGACATCTCCTTGAATGAGGCTGCTGTGCTAAATGTGACGCTGCTATTTTTGAAATTGTTTCATGTTGACTATTAGTGTCCCAGAAATTTGAGTAACGAACAATGTTTGGTGTATCTCATGATCGCCGCGCATAAATTGTAACAGTTTTGAATTCCATAAATAAACCCGAACAGACCGGAATTCTCGTCTAAACACTGTGAAATTACATCTAATAGAACTACGCATATTTTCGATGAAAACTGTTTATCATTGTTAATATTGGAAGCGGCATTCCTTAGCGTAAAGCGGCAATTGAAGACGTAATGCCCGTATATTAAATATACGATGACTCGTGACATTTTTTGTAGTACCATCCAGTTTCATCCGGAGTAGATTCCTATCTTTGGCATTCCGATCTTGGCCGATGCCCCTGGATTCAGAAAAAATTGAAAAACTAACTTTCCAATGGACTAATCCCAAGGCCACGGGAGCATTAATACGTTTTTCAATTGTTTTTTTCTCGCACGATTCTTCAGACGCACTCAAGCGAACTGTCACGAACATTTTCAATACTATATATACTCAGCTGTTTCTCACTAACCACTAATCTTTAAGTATAGCTTACACGATATCAAGTGAAACTCTTGACAAACTTGACTACATACCCGTACATTGTCATTGTTTTAACGGTAAAGGATCAAACTTTGCAAATACTGTATTGTGTGGATCAGAAAGCAGTAATTCAAAACTTAATTGCCATGAGAACGGTATTTTATACCTAATTAAAATGAAATGTGAGGCTGAAACCGATAAGAAGTGTACAGAGGTTGAAGAAACCTTGAGAAATTCTTTCGTTTTATTGTTGATTGTTTAAGCAATTCCGTAGAAAACTCTTTTAGATGTCCTTGATAAGAAAGAATACTTTTTTGGGTAACGGATACTGGTAGTGTCAAGGCTGGTTGATAAGGGTTTTATGATAGTTTGCCCAGAGCAGATAACGGTCCAGGCGTTGGCTTGCAAACATAGCAATTGGGTTACAGCTTTTGGACCGTTGTTGATATGAGATACCTGATAACAGTTGGGGAATTAACATGAGTACGCTCGTTTCCTGTTTTAACGACCAGCAAGACTAATAACTACAACTTAGAAAAGTTGAAAAACCCCCCGCTATTTTCATTTCCAAAAACAAGTTGAAAAACCCCCGATATTTTAATTTCAAAGCTCAATATCTCAAAAACGGCTGAACAGATTTTCATGAAACATGGCTACGAACACTCAGGATAAAATTATCCATGATAAAAAAATAAATAAACGAAAATCGGTTCATCCTACGATGCCACAGACTGAACCTCTTTTTGCGTCAGGGGTTAAAAAATGTTTTGTTTTATGCGGCTTGATCATTTGACATCTTTGATCGTCAGAATTGTTATTCCTACTGCAAGGACAGGGCCGGTGTTCTATCCACATTATTTACAAAAAACGCGTCATGTTCCACATTTTCATGTCTCACTTTGAATTTGAATAACAAGACGTCGTGGGTCTTCGCTAGTCGCCAAGGACATGTCTTCTTCTGTTAAATGTCGTGGATGAAATAATATTACAAGAGCACTATTTGTGTTTGGAGACTTTAGAGACAATCTCGGCATCCCAGACAAATCGACATTCATCATCGTCATTTGCCTGAGACGGTACATTTGTTTTAATTAGTTGCATGTCATCGTTTAATGGCGGATTTAAATCTTCGGTGTTTACATTAAACTCTGTGTTTTAAAATGCCATTGAATTTTAGATTTCGGAGACGAACAAAGAATACTGAAATGGGGAAATATATTGAGCGTAGCTTGGGTTTCTGTTTATTCTCTTTATGTGAGGTAAACGTCTCAATGCCTAAAATTTGTCATCTATTGTAATAATTTAAGATTGAAAGTTTCAATACTTAATTGGGTCAATGTCAAGTACTGGAATGATTACCTTATCGGGAAATTCAAAATTATAATTAGGTTTTCAAACTATATACGTAAGATTTATTAAAAGCACAAACCGTCAATGAAACATCTCATCGTAATCAACAGTGTCAATATTTTCGGCACAACTCGAAATTATTTCTTAGTTTGTTTGACTCGTACCAGGCTCGACCGTTAGCTTCACTCGTACGGTCCATATTGTTCTCTAGAATCTTCTACAGCGAAATAACAATGGTATTACCACTTTTCTCAATTAAAGCCCGTCCTTTAGTCCGGACATCGGACAGATCCGGAGGGTCGGCGCGTACGCAGCTGTAGACAATTGAAACAAATGAACGCGGCGCCACGCTACACTGCCTTGATATCATCAACCATTATAAAAAGACCTGCTGTGTGATATAGAACATGTATAGTAAACTCTTTAAGTACAGGAAGATTTGGTGTGGTAAGGACCAGGAAATTTTGGTGTAAGTCAAAGGTCTTAAGAATTTGACGAGCGTATTATTGTATGACTGATGTGTGTTGTGTGATGTGGAAAGTGTACTCTTCTACATAGTACCGTAATAACTTGCCATTGTAGGTTCCAGTAAGTTCAAGCCATCTAGCAAGAAATGCTCAAAGACGTCAACATTTTGATTTAACTAAATGTATCTACTTAGAAAAAAATTGGGTTATTGAAATTGCTTCACTACCTACGTAGAATGTTATTCAAGTAGGAATATTTATTAAAGCAAAATATGCGTACAATCTTCTTATTTTATTGATTGTTAGTTATGTTTTTACTACGTTGTGTTTTTTTTAAACTTCTTTTTAAATCAGCACCTATTAAAATAAAATCTTTTTAATAGACTGCACACTGCAGTGTCTACTGTAATGGGCGATTTACGCCACGTCATTGGGAAATGGTTATCGTTGTAACATTTAAACCAATGTTATGCAACAACTGATACTGATACGAATATTTGTTGAACCTGAATAGGCTGAACTACATAATTTGCTACGTATCTATCGTTCCTCGATAACGTGCTGATGATAGACTCCATGTACTTAATATGTAATAAATGATATGAAAGTATAAAAGGGACATACAAAAATTAACGCTTAACAAAAGCTAAGTACAAAGATTAACAAAAGCTGAATGCTAGAAAGATTTGGTGGGACTCATAAAATACGCATAATCTATATGATAAATACGTAATTTATGTTGCATATAAGGCTTTAAGTACCACAGGAGATCCAACTTTTGTTTTCTTAATTGTGTATCTCAAAAAGTACTGACATATTCTGAAATTAAATGTGTACTTACTGAATGTACGAGTTTGATTCAGTTTTTCTTCTCGGTAGTGGTCTTCATTTTCAGAAACGCTAGTAGATTGGACTTGTAAACGTGCCATTGCGTCCTACTTGCAGAACTACAAGTTCATTTATTTCATTTACAATAACTTACTAAATATTTTCACCTTTCGTAATAATCGTTTAATATTCTTGAGTTGCAATGACACTCAGTTATCACTTACAATACAACGCAGTAAATTTGTATGAAAATGCGTAGGTACCTATTTAGAACGTTGCTAAATAATTTGTTTGGTATACAACCTACTTGTATAAAATTTTAGTTATTAAATGCGTTGTTATCCTTAAAATTTGCACTAAGTAGGTACTAATACTAACCAATTATGTAGAAGGAAGTTCTGATAAGTTTAGCATTTATGTTAATTAAAAACACGATTAGATATTTTTAAAAGACCATGTAACAGATAAGTTTACTTCCTTAAAACTTGCACACATATAACTACCACCCAGAAGAAAAACTCTGTGAGAATGTTTGAATCTTTCTTCACTCATTCACGCAAAAACAGAAACCCATCAAGGTTTTCAGAGGTGTTGGTCATAGTTCAGAATAATATAAAGGCTATAAAATGTATACATTTGTAGACAAAAGTTCGAAGTAAAACCGATGCATCTATATCTAACCCATATTTCCAATCCAGAGTGTATTGTTAGTTTTATCTCGTCTGGAGTTGGGTGACCCTTTCCAAACTTTCGAGCGTGGGCCGTATCATCTTATCAATCCTGTTTGTTGGTTTCTTACGAAATCATGTGACGGAGCATTCTAGTAATAGCCTTATTGTGTCAATCAATTTTGTTGGAATGTCCGTTAGTTTTATGGTACGTTCAAGTTTTTGTAACACATTGTTGAACACGCAAAATATTATCAAAATCATAATTATGTGTAACCTCATCATCATCATCACCCACTGCTGTAAGTTTCCGAAGTAAGTACATCACTTTTCAGGTATGAGAGGGAATGTGCGACAATTACCACGTTGACCAGATGCAGTTTAAGACTCACACAGTTAAGAGCACTTCAGAAAGTATTCTTAAAGTTAAAAGAAAAAAGGTATTTATATTTATTACGTGCAAAGACTTGACGAAGAAAAAGTACGAGACCAAAATAAACAATAAGTGAACGAAAACGTTTAAAAATGATGTCATCAAATTTTCCCGCCGCAAACAGAACTTTTTGCTGAAACCGTAAATTGATCACGAGAGGACAGTGCAATTGAGGGATAATTGGAGGAATTAACTGATAGTTAACTAATTGCTTTAACTAGCGATTGGCGATCTTCAGATCTGGCTCATTCGCGCCGCTTAGAGCTTGAGTACAGTGAGCCAAAAATTAGTCTAATGTTATCGACTCTATTATTTGTTCATTAAGGTTCAAGTGGCAGACCTCTTAATTGGTTGACTGTCTATAATTACTGTTTAATTTGAAGTGAAGAACATTGGCTACAATATGCAGGTTTAGCTAAGCAAAAGAATTTTATTTTAGTTTTTAATATATGTAGCTTTATTGTAACGTGGTCGTTCCCGGTCACAAAGTTGATCTAAGATCTAAGTAAAAGATATAGGGGAGATGACACAAATATTACACAATCATGGTATTCATTTTAGACGTTTCAAACAATTATTAGTTACGTCCGTACCACGACAAATCTGTGTAATACAGAAACTGTGAACAATGGTACAGCGAAATGACTACAATTACACTAGTGGTGTATTCCCGAAATCGTCGTAATCTGGGCGATTAACTTTCTATGCGCGCGCGCACGTTGTGATCGCTAATTATCGCTGTGGTCGCTTATTGTTGGATGTTTCTGTTACGTTGTGGTTTTGTTCTCATGGCAAAGCGAAGGTCGGTAGAAAGGGTCTTTGGATCATCATTGTCCTATTTTAAAATTATTTAGTTCGACAAACACAGCAAACAATACTAACTATTACAACTGAAAATATACCTATTACAAGGAAGCTAATTTATGGTTAAGCTGGCTTTGACTGATAAAGATAATGTCATTTTCCAGAAATAAACCAACCACAACTATATCTTGTGTGGATTGCCAGTATCGTCCTATAAAATAATTTACTTGTAAAAAGGCAGTTTAGTTCTTCCTCCAGATAGTAATAACAATGGATTATTACAGGATTATGGACAGCAGATATATCACATATTTAATTCATAAACCCATGTTTTATTAACAGCTCACGTACGGAAGCAAACCTATCACAATAAATCAAAGTTTCTTTACCCAGCGCAATCGCATATGGTGTGAAGCAGCCATTTCCATGACAGTCGTATAACTTTAGGATTCCATAAAAACTTGTAGAAAGGTAGCTTGTGATAGTGATAACATTGAACGTAATGAAAATACGATAGATATATAGAATGGCACGAGTGAATAGGCATTGTCTGGGTGAGCTCGCTTCATCGTCGGCCTCATTTTTGCCCCCTGGCTAGATGCTGGCCAAAAGCAATCCCATTTCTAATAATAAAAAATAACTCATAAGTGGGTTATATACAGTTCACAAAACAAAATTCGTGTCTCCTGTATGTGTAAGTTTTATCTTTAATACATACATTTACAGATTCGGAGAGGCCGTTTCTACGTATTAAGAGTCCAACCAAAAACTAGGCCCTCAAGCCCTTAACTTTTAATATGTCTACATATTCATAACCCCCGTACAAGTGAAGGTCAAGTTGACTCAGTTGCACGGCGGTTCCACGACACATCGGGAGCTCAAACACCGCAAGCCATCCGGCTTCCTCTTGGAAACTGCAATTACACGTCACTGCTTTAAACAACAGGGGAGGAATGTGTTTTTTCCCAAGTAGCTGAATATATTGTTTTGTTTTGCCTTAGAATACTTTAGATACTGTTTGTCAAACATCAAATTTAAGATATAACATACGGGGAGGAGCACTGCTTATCCTAAAGCTCAGGTTATACCTATTTAGGAAGTAGACTCTTAAGTTGTAAAGACAAAGATTTTGAAAGATGTTTTTGATGAATAAATTATTATTATATATTATATATATTGGTATCTTGTGGTTTGCAGCTGTTGAAAATGTAGTGTCACAGATTAAACATGATGACAAGAGTACAAAGAGGCGTTTTAACCATGTTTTAACCATCTTGTGACTCTTTGAGTCCACTATAGTACATTTAATTGTTTATGAGATCGGTAACAACACTTGTACTCAATTAAGCTTCTTCCTCATTCGGTTCTCAGGTCGCTTGTCCCTCGCACAGCGAGGCAACGCGGTCAGTGTTATGGGATATGGGTATAGTTTGTTTTATTTAAGATGACGAAAGGTATGTGACACCAACCATTACCACTACGCAGGCTTGTATTGTTTCATCATCATCAATATTAAGAGGGCCTGGTCCTCTGTCGTTGCAGCATTTTCCATTCCAACCTGTCTTGGGCCTTCGTCTTCACTTCTTGGTATGAGTGGCTACAGCACCATTCTTTCATTTGTGCCATGTATGGTATTCTGGGCCTACCTCTCCCTCTCGCTCCGTCAATTTTGCCTTCTAAGATGGTAACGTTTAACCCCTCATGTCTCAATATGTGGCCAATGCATTTAGCTCTTCGTTTTTCTAAGGCGGATATTATCTGTTTTTTTCCCTTGCCTTTTCCAACACTTCTTCATTGGTACGCCTTTCTGTCCAGCTGATCCTAAGCATCCTACGCCAACACCACATTTCAAAGGCCTCCAGTCGATGTCGGTCTTGGGTTGTGATGTTCCAGCTCTCACATCCATAAAGAGCTGTACTCCAGATGTAGGTTTTTACTAAGTTTTTTCTTACGCTGATATTAATTTTGCTATTATACACATGCCTATTTGTGGTGAATGCTCTCTTGGCTATTGCTATTCTTGTTTGTATTGTTTGTATAGTTTAAGTACCTAAAATACGTATATATTTACAATGCAGCACACCTGCCGCACTTTGGTCAGTTTTATAACGTCTCTTTGTCATCTTTTCCTTTCATATTTAGGCAACAAAAGGGGTTCTTAAATCCCGCTTCAAGTGCTTTACGTCATCTTAAATAAAACAAAATATTAATATAAATTAGATTCGGATAAATAAATTTAGCTTGAGTTAATTCTTTTTTGTATTGTTTTTTTATTCATTCTTATTTAATGTATGTATATATAAAAAAAGTACAGTTAGGCGTAATTCCCTTATACCCTTGGTACTAAGTACCACTAATTACCAAAACCGACAACTGTCAAGTAAAGGCTTTTTCCAGTTACTAACAGGACACTTTGGCAATAACAGGAAAATAATTTTATACGTATTATGTAAACTTTCCTTTTCGGTTGCACAACCGCAATGTATTATCCTTCACATTGCCACAAATGTTTTATTTTCCTCGAAAATGGAGGCCGTTTCCCATTTTCATTATTTGATAACTATAATATAATAATAATGTAAGAATTACTGTTCAAAACGCGATATTTACCATATATGTTATTTTGTTGAGTTCCTGATATTTCGGAACTGTTGCAAGCACCATTTTCAAGGATTAACCGACGTAATGCGAGTTTTTTTTTCATAATGGTTATTGACCATGTTAGCTTGAAATCTTATATAACTAAGTAAGTACTATGTTAAAAACAAAATTTGTCATATGATTAAGCCACCCACTGCTCTCAATTGAATTATATTCAATTAGAATGATAAATAACTAGAAACTTACCTTGTTTTGCGTGTAGTTAAAAATTATCATCGGCCAAGGTGATGAAATTTCTAACACACTTGTACTATAAAACCTCAATCATCGCTATACTCGAAAGTATTCGACGCTTTTCGAACACCCTTCCCACAAGTGTTATTACCAACAACTGTTATCTACATGATCAAGTATTCTATTAAGTACTATTACTCCTTAGCAGAAAAGATCCCAAAATCATTGTATGTTCATGGCACATACGACGTTCTGACAAACAAATCGCCGTTCTGACAAACAAATCGCTTATTCGAGCCGTGGGAGAGTTACCGAGATAACAAAAAGGCCATATCTTAGCATGAGTCTCATTGTGACATATGACATTTTATTGTTGGCATGGCATATGGCAACTAGCTTCCCAGTTGCGCTGATTTTGCTCGCATTGTTAATTTGTTTCTCATATAGGTACATTAAAATAACGGGTATCCATAGAGTGTCAGCATGTTATGTTATAAATAATAACATGTTGTAAATACCCATTTATTTCAGTAACCGTGATGGCAATGGCCCCTCACACGGTCGACCGATGACCCGGTAAAGGTCGCGGGTGTCCGCTGGATGCGAGTGGCGCAGGACTGGTCATTGTGGAAGTCTTTGGGGGAGGCCTATGTCCAGCAGTGGACGTCTTTCGGCTGACATGATGAAGGCAATGGCCATCTACTCGTAGTTTTATATCTCGCACACGTACGATGATGTCTCGGTAATTGTCGGGCGACGCGCGCGCAAGCATTAAAATAATTTACTTTGACATCAATAAGGACGTATGTCACGGGGTTTTTGTGTGGAAATACGTCATTATAGCTTCGATAACGTAAGACGGAGTTCGCGCCGGGGAATTCCACTCAAGGTCGATTTTCAACATTATGCTCGTGCGTGTAACAGAGTATCCTAGAGTCACGGACCTCCGTGTCTAGAGTAATCTCATTTTTGAAATGAACGCCCGCTCATGGTGAAAGTTAATTCAGTGTGTGAGTTCCTATAAACTGGAGGGGTGTTTATTTTAAAAACAATACTTAAATGAACAAAGGCTTTACTTACTAAAACCGCATAACACCAAAATGACCATATTGTAAAAAATCGTTACAAACATCTAGAAAGTTCAATTGATTGTCGTCATTTTGTTGGCCTGTTTAGCCTAGTTGGTAGTGCCACTGCCTCCGAAGCTAGAGGTCCCAGGTTCGAATCCCGGTGAGGGCATTTGTTTCCGTGGTGAGCAGAGACATTTGTTCCTGAGACATGGATCTTTTCCATGTATTTAAGTATATATATATTAAATATATCGTCGTCTAGTACCCATAACACAAGGCTTATTGAGCTTACTATGGGATTAGTTCGATTTGTGTAAAAATTGTCCCCTAATATTTATTTATTTATTTATTACACTTATAGAAAATTGGCGGTCCAGATGCCTTTGTTCTCAGGTATTCTGGTAAATAGCGGCCATAAAATAGAATCCGCCTAACGTCACATTTCTATTAATGCAATTCATACTTTTGGAAAACGCCCTAATCCGGTAAAATGTTAATACATAAATAAATAATATTGGGGGACAATCTTACACAAATCGACCTAGTCCCAAACTAAGCAAAGCTTGTACTATGGGTACTAGACGACGATATACATAATTATATAGATAAATACATACTTAAATACATAGAAAACATCCAAGACCCAAGAACAAATATCCGTGAAAAATGCACAAATAAATGCCCTGGCGGGGATTCGAACCCGGGACCTCTAGCTTCGGAGGCAGAGTCACTACCAACTAGGCTAAACAGGTCGTCAGCCTTAGTTTACGAATTATGCTTGTCTTTTGTGACGGACGGTAATGAGGTAGCAAAACCGCACAATAGGACAATGGATTGGACACAACCATACCTATATAGACGCAATTACAGAAAATCTATTATTAGAAGGCCGTTCATTTTATTTGTTTTTATATTTCAATTCCCATTAATTCCATGATTCCTAACGCATAAAAACCATATTCGATTTGATGTCACGGAGATGCTTCCCTAATTTATTCCTGCTTATCATTCAACTGGCATTGAAAACGATACACTGTAGCATAATAACAGTACACATAAACAAATGACATAACATTTATAACAGAACTACATGTTTAGTCTCGTCCCTTCCTAGTACAGATAACGAGGGACGATAGTTATAAACCCATCCGTGTCAGCTTACAAACATTGTACTATTGAATCGAATACCATACAAAGGACTCTTCATAAAAAATGCATCGTCCGATATGTCCTTACATATCAAATTTAAGGTAGAAGCAAAACATGATAGGTTTTTTTCATCACACTTGCTCATAAAGGGTCTTATAGCACGCAGGCGTATAGAGCATTTATAGCCAATTTACCTCGCAAATGTGATGAAAAACATTGTGATTAACACTGGCGTAAGAAAATTACAAACTAGAGTCATCAAAAGCCGTCCGCCTTCGACGTCGGGCTTCTGGTAGACTCTCGTCCGCAATTTTCCGCTTACGCCCCTCGTTAAACAATGTACTATAATACCACCACAGTGGCCACATGACCACGCACAGGGTCATGCTGTGCGGCATGATGTACGTAAAGTCGAGCCCAGAATTAGGCGAACTAACTTGACAGTTCATTGTACACTAATGTTGCCACAATTTGGCTAGTGCTGTTCATATCGATGTTTAAAAAGTCTAGTTAATCATTATTATTGTGTTTGAAATCAAACTAATAATTTTACTAAGCAAAATAATAATAATAAAAATGAGTTGGAATTAAAAATACATCGAACATAATTTTGGACATCGTTAAGGATCTCTCCGCCATTTTGGTTAGTTGACAGTTTGGACCATTAGCCAAACAAAGCAAGCCATTCGGCTTTCGACAATACTTACCTATACGACAATTACTTGATATAATATAAATAGAATCAGATTTATAGAAGGCACAAGTTTATTTCGACATATTTGTGTCGACTTAAACCTATCACTATTTATTTTTCCCTATGTCTGGCAACATTTTCGGCTGTCAAGTTAGTTCGCCTAATTCTGGACTCGACCTCAGCAAAGCACTCATGCTGTGGTCACGTGGTCACATACCACATATCTGTGGTACAGTCTTTCGTACCAACATTCTATAAAATACCGAAAATAAATCATTAGATACAGCATGACCCAATAATTTGCAATGCAATGTAATGTCAATCCAAATTCACAATATTACAGAGGCTTGAGCCAATCTTCATTTGTAGAAAATGCGTGGCTAACTTACTTTATTGTTATAAAGTAAATGAAAATTATCAATTTCAATAATGTAGATTCAAATATACAATCAATTGATTTATTTCATTATTGCGTGTAAATTAATACTTCACGCTAACTGAACTAACTCGCTGACTTACCACTGAATAGTGATTTCGAATGTTGATTTCATTTATATATTTTTCTCTTCTTTAAACAAATAGTAATCAGGGCTTCGGCTGAAAATGTACAACACGCAAAATGCTAACTGCACGCATAATGTACAAACAGACAAAATGTACATAAGCTTAATCTACATAATGAAAAATGAACAGTATGCATCTTTTTTTTTGTTGCACTTACGCTAAAAGTACATAACGCAAATAGTGTAAAAAGAAAAATACACATTTTGCGAAATGTTCAATCGCCAAACGTACAAAAAATTGATAATAAAGCTCAATAAAGCAGGGTAGTTTACCAAAAACTCCAACGCAAAGAGGGGGTATCTATTGCGAATGAAATAACTACGAGGTTCAATTTCCGTTTGCCAGACTCTACATTTTGCGATTGTTATTTTTCTGTAATGTACAAATTGCGTGTTGATCATTATAACTGTGCACATTTCGCTACTGTTTCGTGGAGTACATTTTGCATATTGTACAATTATCATATGTACATTTAATTGTTTGTACAGATTGCGTACTGTACATTTTTCATGATGTTGATTTAGCGTATGTACATTTTGACTGTTTGCACATTATGCGTGCAGTTAGCATTTTGCGTGTTGTACATTTTCAGCCGAAGCCGTAATCAGCTAGTGTTATGAAACTAGGGACATAACGAGTTAATATGGCATAATAAATTAAAAACACATAATAAATTAATACGATTCAAAATATTCTGAATTAAACTGTAGTTAAGTGTAGTTACGATAGCACGGATATGGTATACGCTACTTAAAACACAATCAATTAATTAAGAAGACAATGGACGGAAAGACTATTCGCAATTCAAACTAAAGTTAAAAAAATTTTGCCAGCCGAACGAAGTAAGCAAAAATAAAAGAAGAAAATAATACAATTCCACATTCAAAATATTACGTTTGATATTGTTGGCAGCCCATGCAACTGCACATTTTGAATCACAAAGATATTTTCTCAAACATGCAATGAAATATTGATGTTATGTTCCTTATAATAGGCTGCGAAGTGTGACGTTTCAGGTGCGGCTAGGACAAGAGCTCGTTAATGCAATTTCATACAAATGTTGCAGGCCTAGGCCGGCAAAGTCCTCTTTTTTAATTTCCTTTCCACATAAATTTGTGGCAAAGGCATCATGAAATTCTGCCACTATGCGTATTAAAAATAAAACTTTGATTTTTTTGTTGTTTATTTCATTGCATGTTTGAGAAAAGCACTATACATACCTCGGCGGGAAATATGAGGCTGCCGGCCTTAGACCTATCCGGCCTCGCTTCGCTCAGCCGTCTATATGTCTTCGGCCGGCAACCCCTTTTGTCCCGGCCTCTGTAGTAATGTACTATTATAAAAACATGCTTCGAAATTTAAAATATTGCGTATAAAACTGTTAGCAGCCAGTGTTCGGGAGCCCGGATATCGGCTTCACACTTTCCAGCGGCGCGGCGGATATGTCCGACGTCAGTTGCATACAAATCACCTCACTAATCATTATCTACGTTGGCGACACTGTCAAGGATGCTTCACACGGTACACGTGTAGGCCTTAAAATAGAATGGATATGGATACTAGCCTTTTTGCCTCGGTACAATAGATTGTCACATTTAAGTGTTTTACACTACTACAATTTGTCACTATTATAAGATAGAAAGAGAACAATTATTCAATTCATTCACTTGTTGAATTGAGTGAACCTCTTAAAATTTTATAAATAAGGAGGTTACTTATTCTTTACTTAGGTATGTGCTTAAAATGTTTATAAACACTACTTACCTACTTACCTAAAATTTAAACAATCAGTAAAAAAGTCGCTAGTAGGTAAATTTAATTATTTAGTTTTCCTTTCAAGAGCTTTCTGTTGCTAGGTCAGTTTACTCTTATCTCAAAACTAAACATCTAACTGTAAACGTTAATGCTATTACAGTATTATCTCAAGTTAGATAAGACAATACAAGTGTCCTGTGTACATATAATGGTTCTAACAAACCTGCAGCCATAACATCACGTTTGTAAAGCAAAACAGAGATTACGAGGCGTCAGGTTTGTCGCTATTTCTTATCTGTTCGTTTGTGTCATCAACACAGGTGTGACGTAACTAATTATTATATCAGTTTAAACTTAAGATCATAACGTGAGTAATTAGCGATACTTCACCCCTGGGCAGCTTCTATCTTTATATAAAGCCCAACTCCGGTCTTGCATGGAGTATTGTAGTCACCTTTGGGATGGCTCGGCTAAGTACAAACTTGCCGCACTCGACTCGGTGGACCGCAGAGCCAGGAGGCTTATTGGCGGCAGTACGGTAGTGGGAAATAAGCTGCAGAGCTTAGCACATCGACGCAAAGTAGCATGTCTGTGCGTCTTCTACAAACTGTACTTCGGTAAGTGTGCTCAGGAGCTCCATGAGCTCATACCGCCTTCCCCCTTCTTCCATCGGACATCCAGACGTACGGCTGGCTACCATCCTTACCTGGTCGAAATTCCTCTAATTCGAACCAAGCGCTTTGCATCTTCTTTTATAATGCGCACTTCTAAGGTTTGGAATTCTCTGCCGGCGTCTGTATTTCCGAGTTCATATAACCTGGACCTTTTTAAGGCACGAGTGAATAGCATCTTCTGGGTAAGCTCGCTTCATCGTCGGCCTCATCTTTGCCCCCTGGCTAGATGCTGGCCAAGAGCAATCCCATTTTAAATAAAAAAAAAAAATTGGGGACAGAGAGAAAAACTATTAATGCCATTATTTTAAAATTTTGTCCAGATTTACCTACATCATCATCCTCCTAGCGTTATTCCCAGTACAGTTGTATCCTGAAGGATGTCTGGGGTCCGCTACCTAATCCCAAGAATTGGCCTAGGCACTAGTTTTTACGGAAGCAACTGCCATGTTACCTTCCAACCCGAGGGGGAAACCAGACATTATTAGGATTAGGCTTGTCAAGTGAGTGGGCAACTTGACTGTTAGAAGTTCTCAAGCCGCCCGGAGGCCTCTAACTTGGCTTAACGACTGCTATCATAGACAGCAACCGGGATCAACGCCTTAACGTGCCTTCCAAAGCACGGGAGCGCTCAGTTAGTAACAACTCAAAGCGGTCACCCATCCAAGGACTGACCTCGCCCGACATTGCTTAACCTCGCTTACCGCACGCGGTACGCGGGCGCCGCTGGGCCACGAGCGCTCCTCCCAGATTTACCTACAGTAAAATAAAATAGTGGGCAATCTACAAATCGAATATAGTAAATTCAATAAGGCTTGTGATATGGGTACTATCAATATATTAGTGTATTCAGTTAATAAGGTAGTTTTGTTGGAATGGGTTTTCCTTGAAACCATATGTATAAGAGCTGGCTGAATCATATAAGTAATAGCAAAAAATAATGTCCTACTCAGTAAATAAATAAAAAAGCCTTTATTGATTCTCTACGATGGTACAGTAGTGATATAAAAACAAAAATAATAAAACATAAATTTAAATCGTAGGGGCCCCTCGTCGGGTGAAGGCCTCCTCAGGTTTTTGCCAGTTTTTCCTGTCTTGTGCCTTCAGTGGCCAGTCTTTGCCGGCTGTAGACACGATTTCATCGAGCCATCTTTCTCTAGGCTTTCCTCTTCTGCTTTTTCCCGAGGGACCACGCCATAGGGTGGTAATTTTTGCCCACCTTTCTTTATGCATTCGCGCTGTATGCCCGCACCATTTCCATTTTAATTTTTGTGCAAATGTTAGGGCGGTTATTATTCCAGTTTTTTTTTTCCTTGTGTCGGTTTTCGTCTATTGTCTGTTGTTTCCTCTTTTTGTGGATAACCTTTAAGTTTAATCTACTCAGTAATATCAAGCTATTTACAACTTGTTATTATGATGAAATTCAAGTGCATAAAACCTGTAACCAGTCAATAAAATGTTCCCGTTCATGCTGCACATATTCGGAGGTTGGGTAACATAAAGTTCACATCACAAGATCGTTTATTGCTTCCTCTACACGATTAATTAGTACGAATTTAGATACCGCATCAGTACTGCCAACATGACGGCATTAAAAATGCAGACCATAAATTGTCGGATGTGGCATTCGGTTTTTAAATGTTTTAAAACGTTGCCGTTGCTCAATTTGGATTCGAGGGTTTTGAGACGCTGGGAATAAATGCCGTTAGCTGCAGTATCTTAGAGTATTTTAATTACCTATACTATGGACGACATTTTGTAAATATTTTTATGTTTATTTTGTTGGTTTTTTGAAGTGCTTATCTTTACGATTTTGCTTGGCATAATGATGGACGAATATGCGACTGAAGGCCGGATTATACCAAACGGGAATACCCTTATTAATAACACGAGGACATCAGGAAAACACTATATTTGGCAGTGTATCCTTACAAGCACACATTTTAGTCAACTATTAGCATTTGTTTCAAGAGCGATTTTTGCTCTCAATTTCAAAGTGAATGGAGACTGAGTAGCATGATGCCAATCGCCAATAAACTTTATTAACAAAGTCTGCTCCATCTTTAGGACCTCGTCTAAAATTAAACAGTTATCAATCGTATTGTCTTCATTTTTCATTCTTCCAGGGCCTAATGCATCTTCATTGTTTAATTCAGTACAGCAATCCATTACCGCCGGTGCATTTGCCCGCACAGCGCATGCGTCTAGATCGACGTGCGCGTGACGTGCAGTTTGCATTTACCCGCACCATCCCAATTTTAACTTTATAGTTTAACCCACAAGGTTCCATTTCCTTTGGACGTGATGACTTTGGAAATGAGTGACAGTGCTATGCAATTTGCGATGTTGCCAGTTTGAAATAAGGTTTGAATTCGAATGCTTATGATCACAATGAAGGAGTTAAACGTGCCGGTTTGTTATTTCATTTAGCTTGCATTCCAGTGGCCAGGGCCATTATAGGTCAAAACAAAAAGGCGTATGTTGGTATGGGACTCCTATGGAGATACGAGCTTTTCGGGTTAAGAAGCGGGTAATGGACTAGTCTTTTGCCGCGGCGTGCCTCTGTTTGATTTGACATGTTTGCGATTGGCGTTTGATTTGTGTTTCCAGCTTGCATGCCTGTAATGATTGTTTTGCGGACGATGTATGCTGTAAATAATCGGGAATGATGAATGTAAAACTGTTATTTCTAGCACTGTTATGAAGGTTATAATTATAATCGTTATAAACATGAATCCTAAAATGTTTACATTTTTTAGACGCAAAATCGTGCCCATCGCCGGCCTGCATCATTGTTTTTGCTAATTTTGATTTTACCGTTCGCTCAAATAATGCTGTATTATTAAAGTCGATTTCTTTGTTATTTCATAACATTTTCTTACAAACGCATAAATATGATCAAAACGAACACATTAAGCATAAAAAAGTATTATCCTATCACAGATTATGTTTGAGAAATTCAGATTTTTAGAGAAAAATCAGGCATTATAGCAGGCACATTTGACGGTTCCGTTTGGCATCATAATCGAGGTATGTACTATAAATACTATAATTGGTACGACCAAGACCACCGGGAAATGGGCAGCAGTATTCCTAGATTGCGGTGGAGATACTGCGATCGCCAACCCGCATGCCAAGCTTGGCGATTATGTCATTTACCCCCATGAAAATGGGGGAGGCCTATGTCCAGCAGTGGTCGTCCTAGGGCTGATATGGTGGTGGTGGTGGTTTTTGGTAAAATACATACCGAAATAATGAACATTATCACCCAATTTCAAGTTTATAGGTCGATGGGAAGTTAAAAAATTCTTCGGAACAAAATGTGTGACTGACGACAGACGGACAGGGACACGCGAGTGACAGAAATAGCTTAGGGTCCGATTGGACCCTCGGGTACGGAACCCTATAAAAGGCAGTGCACCGACCGATGGGATAAGCACAAGTGAGTGTATGTTATTAAAAAGCTTAACATTATACAGTAACACCATAATTGATCGTACTTAAGATTTTGAAAATTTCCGAGCCGTTAGAGTTGTCGTACTCTATCGCTTTCCATAAAAGTATGATGTTTATCAAACTTGAAAGTTTGTTTATCTTTACCGACGGGAATCTTCATATCCGGGACCTAATGGCCACGGATCGGACCGGATCGCGCCGGATCAATAAAACGCACGTACACCATATCCCGGAATGCCGATCGATTAAAATGTTAACGGAATCTTTGTCACTCTCAATTTCAACGAGAGGATTCTATTTTTAAAACAGTGAAGGAAAAATTGATGAAAAAATCAATTACTACACTTAGTTGCATTATCTCCGCTATCCAAAGGTTGTCTGGACGCTATCGATCTTTAGCGATAAGAACGCCTTTTGTCTATCTCTACTTTAAGCTTCTCTGTAATCTCTGTACTGTATTCTGGTATAAGGTGTGCAATAAAGCGTGGCAACCTAATTTCATTTTCAGTATCATTGAACATGTATTTTCACCATATTTTCACATATTATTATGCTATGAAGAATGAAATCAGTTTAATATCTAACTTGTGCGTATCATTGACTCATCTGTCCTAATACTAGGATACGTAGGATACCAACCTATGCTCCCAAAGGGAATGGATTTCGAGAGTCATGTTTAAAGTCAATAGTATGTATGTATGTAAGCACTTTATTGTACACAATAACAGTTTAAAACATATACATGTCACACAGGATCAGAGTACAAAGGCGAACTTATCCCTATGAGGGATCTCTTCCAGCTAACCTTTGAGGGATTGAGAGATTTTTAAAAATAATGAGATAGACAAACTTACACCGTGTACAACAACGTTACAATGAGTGAATATAATTTGTAGCTAAACCATAACTAAATAAATACCCATAAATATGATAAATTTCTAGACCAATATTCCTTGATACCGCTAAAAAAATTTTTTTCTCAAACATGAAATGAAATATTGATGTTATGTTCCTTATAATAGGCTGCGAAGTATGACGTTTCAGGTGCGGCTAGGACAAGAGGTCGTTAGTGGAATTTCATACAAATCTTGCAGGCCTAGGCCGGCAAAGTCCTCTTTTTTAATTTCCATTCCACATACATTTGTGGCACAGGCATCATGACATTCTGCCACTATGCGTATAAAAAATAAAACTTTGATTTTTTTGTTGTTTATTTCATTGCATGTTTGAGAAAAGCACTATACATACCTCGGCGGGAAATATGGGGGTTGCCCGCCTCAGACCTATCCGACCTCGCTGCGCTCGGCCGTCTATATATGTCTTCGGCCGGCAACCCCTTTCGTCCCGGCCTCTGTAGTAATGTATTATTAGGCGCAATGGCCGCCAACGCACTTACAACCCCTCTGGTGTTGCGGGTGTCTATGGGCGGCGATAATCGCTTACCATCAGGCGATTCTTCTGTTCGTTTGCCTCCTATGTCATAAAAAAAAGTAATAATTTGAAGCTGAAATGTCTTCATGTTACTATACAGGGTAATGGGAGTACCTGTAATAGGAGCAATAAATTTAAAGGACGCTTCCTTAGAGCATTTGCAGTAACCTCTTGTGTACAAAAAAAATATCTATTTTCAATTGTGAGAATTTTATTCATTGATCTAAACTTATGACCTCCAAGTAATGGATCTTGGCACGCAGAGATTATAGCGCAGCAGTCAATGCTGATTTTGAGGTTGCTTCTACTTATGACTCATAATCGTTGTCGCATTTTTGGCTTAAAAGAATATTTTTGGGTCTTTTTTAAAATTTTAAATATATTTTTTTGTGTTTTTTGAATAAATTGTTATTAATATCACTCCAGTAGAGTAAAAAAGAACATATAAGCTGCAATTACAAAAAAAAACGTTTTTTTTTTCAATTAAAATCATTTGGGAATAATTGCTGTAGAGCTCAATAGTGTACCGTTTAATTTTTTGCTCCTATTACAGGCCACATCCTGTATAAAAGCCATCACTACTTAAGGATGATTCACAGTAGACCGTTCCGTGTCCGGGCCGGCCCGTTTTCTATGACAGCAAACGTAACGGCCGGCGTATTTCTCTAGAAGAAAACGGGCCGGCCCGGACACGGAACGATCTACTGTGAATCATTCTTTAATCGTCCTGCAAAAGGAATGTAAGATAGGTATATAAAACCAAGGTCCCATCACTATATTTCTCTGATAGCAATAATAGATAACATTTTTAGTGCTTTCATTATGATAATCGCAACGATTTTTTAATAATATTTATTGTTTTAAATCTTATTTATGGATCCAGATTTCATTCTAATTCCCATAAGTTGAATAAATTCCATATGATCATACTAATTAATAACTATAGGAAGTTGTAATTCATAGTTGTGGGTTTATGCGAGTCCGGTATGCAAATAAGTTACAAGATAGGTATTACGTGGGAAGTCGTTTTGGTCTGGGCCTAATATAGGAGTTGTCACGCGTATTCAGTGAGTACTAAAATTGTTAACATGTCATTTTGACAGGTGTTCTGTTACGAAAACTGGGTGGTGTGGAAATAAAATTACAATACAATTCGTAAAATGTGTTACTGTTGTTTTCGTGTCTCAATAAAACCAGATTTTATTTATCAGATACAGAAATTACACAGCTTTTTCACATAAACGCCATCTTTGGCGGGACAGATAGGGGAGTTGACAGTTAGTTAATTTTATAGAAATAACTGATTTAGGCGACTTGCTGACTTGGCGGGGCGGGAGCAATATGTGGTACAGTCGAGGAATTTGAATGTTTGTCACTTTTGGACTCTATTCCATTGGTATAGAGACCAATCCATTGGACACATTTATATTCCTCGACCGTACAATAGGTATTTTGTTCTTTGACGTGAGCTTAGTAGCTTACTGATGTGAGATTTGTTCACTTGACGAAATACTGTCAGTATACTCAGTATTATGTATACGCTGTAGTCTGATATTCATAAGGTTTATTTTTACACATATGTATCTACATGCGTAGGGTATCGATTGGCGAATAAAAAAAGATATCTCTTCGGGCGTTAGAGGGTATCGACTATTCTGGATTTTTTATCATCGTTCATCATGGAATTTGATAAGAATTGCAAAAAATACTATACGAAGAGCCATGTGCTTGCGTGTCTATTCTTTATGTTTACAATACGATAACGGATTAGTAATTAACTCCATACAATGTACATTATAAATCTTTTGCATAACAGTAACCTTCACATCAGCTATGATGTATGGGGCTACAATTAAAATAATTTGTGAACGGAAGTGTAAATCATTCTGCAATTAGATGCTTAAGTATACACAGCGCTACAATGATGCTTGCAAGGAGTTCAAGCCCATATTCCGTATTGAATTGTACAGTGACTTGGTAATACTACCGTAATGCTGTACATTTTATTTGCTATAAAATTTAATATTTGTCGGCCTAGTGTGTTTAGCCTAGTTGGTAGTAATATTGCCTCCGAAGCCAGAGAACAAGTATCCGTGCAATTAGCATTAGCACGGATACTTGTTCCTGGGTCTTGGATGTTTTCTATGCATTTAAGTATGTATTTATCTATATACATAAGTATGTATATCGTCGTCTAGTACCCATAGCACAAGCTTTGCTTAGTTTGGGACTAGGTCGATTTGTGTAAGATTGTCCCCCAATATTTATTTATTTATTAAATAAATATTGATATTATTTACAAACGCTAAAGTAATTTACCTAATATAGCCGACAAATTTGCTCTCACTCGTTTGCTTAAAATGCTGTGCTTAAACTTGCAACCACCACCACCACCATATCAGCCAAAGGACATCCACTGCTGGACATAGGCCTCCCCCAAATTCACAGGGGGTATATGCCATAATCGCCTCGCTTGGCATGCGGGTTGGCGATCGCAGTATTTCCACCGCACTCCAGGGATGCTGCTGCCCATCCCCCGGTGGTCTTGGTCGTAGTTTTAGGACATACCCGGGTCCGAACTTGCAAAAACATAGCAAATTTTAGGATGAAAATCCTTTGAATATTTATTTATCCATAGCATTTATTGTTTAAAAAATCGAACGCTGAAATTTTTAATGAGATAAATATATATGTTACGGTGTCTACTTTACCATCAGGCAGCTGTATGCTTATTTGCAACCGTTTTCCCACCACAAGCGTCCACAGGTTACGGTGTCTAGCTACCACCAGGTGGGTATACTCGTAGGCTTGTTTTCAACCGTTTTAGTATACAATTTATTTTTTGCTATCGTCTGTATCGTTTTGATGTTCGCGTCCGTATGATTGATTGTATCATATTCAAATTGTTTGATCGCTCTATAATTTGGTCAATGAAAGATGGTTAAATTGTATGTAACAGTACCCACTATGGTATGATAATGTTCGGTTATGGATTAGTAATGGTGTCAAATTTCTTCATTTCCTTTCGTATTTGTACTTCCTAAGAACATTTATAGGAGTTTTTAACATTTATGTTTAACTGTAGAGACGAGTACTCTTTGCTATACTGTTTAACAGCATTTAATCCAAATAACTTATAAGTACTTATTAGTCCGATTTAAAAAAAACACAAAATCTTTAATGCACTCACAATGTGACCATGATATTACATGGGATGGAAGTACATAATAAAATGGACCCCGTAAGGGCACAGCAATACAAGCTTACATCTAGATTATACATTATTAGTAAACTATGATAAAAATACAGGTTGATTGGGGAGACGTGAGCAAGATCAACACTACGGATTTGGTAGATCATAAGCTATATTACGCAAACGGTTAGAACTCACGTATAAATTGTCACTCCGGGCGACATGTTTCGAACTCTTCGGGAGTTCTTCCTCAGGACGAGTGCACCTGCGACGAGCGCGCCTCGCACCACACACTCACCCTGCACTCGTCCTGAGGAAGAACTCCCGAAGAGTTCGAAACATGTCGCCCGGAGTGACAATTTATACGTGAGTTCTAACCGTTTGCGTAATATAATTTTGAAATGACTCACGAAAGTTTAAATTCAAGATCATAAGCTACTGCTTCGTGCCACTATTAGTGAAATTAACGTTCATTTATCGTTGGTGTTGAAAACAAAATGTTTTAAATTATTTACGAAATTCATGGTCACTCTACAATCAGAATACTTCAGTCAAGTGATACGTTTTAAATTGAATGTCATCTGAGTCCGATTACTTTTGAAGTATCGTATCTCACTCAATGTGACAATGTACTTTCTTCGTAATTAAAGTGCTGTCATAACAGTTAGAGGTTTAATATTTATAAACCAGTTGTCGTAGGGTGACCATGATTGTTGAGAATTAAACGTTAACTTAACAAAAATTAAAATACAGGTAAAAGGTATGGGTGTTTCACTTAAATACAATGGTGAACGATTCATTGCCATTTACTATGTATTTAGTGTTGGTCCTGCTCACGTCTCCTGAATCACCCTGTATAGAATACCTATTGATAATATACAATTTATATGTAGAACTTACAATTAATACACAAATACCTCGCTTGAATTAAACAAAAATTGCTAAACCGTGCAAGGAACAAACGGAAATTATGTTTTTTTGTTTGACACATCATCAAAAAATTCCTGTAGAGTGTAAAAGCCTTCGCACTGACAAGCGAGAAAGTTGCCTACATAGCCCTTATTCAACTGACGTTTATTACAGCCTAATACATCCATAGCACCTTGGCCTTTATGTGTGAAGCACAAGACTCAAATCTGCATGAATAGTTTAGCTTATTGTTTTCAGCCGCCCTTTGGTCTCGAGTTAATGACTTCGCAAAGGCTGCGCAAACGCAGACGGAACGGATGCGGGGGCGGCGCGCCCCGCCTCCAGTATACCGAGGTCTTAATGTGATAAAGTAGTATTAATAGAATAACTCAGTTATACGTCGGACCTTTTCAAACTTAATGCTTGGTAAGGACGCGAATATGGGACATTTGAGGACTTGACAGATGTGGTTTTTACCATTAATATATTGTTTGCTCGTATAATACTCATTATCCGTTTCCCTTTTTAATCTTATTTTGTATAAAAATGAACCTCCAGGTCTTTATGCTTTTTATATGTGATGAGATGTGTGTGTTCTAAACAAAAAAAATGTGGTTAAGAATTTAGCGACATTGGCTGTCGAAAGCGAAACCATTTTTTTTTTAAATATACTTAAGAGTAATGACATTGGGTACCGTTAGTATAAGTACTTTTGTGTCCTTGAATAGCGTCAACTTTAAATAACGTCAAAGAAAACCCACCACCACCACCACCATATCAGCCCTAGGACGTCCACTGCTGGACACAGGCCTCCCCCAATTTCATGGGGGGTAAATGCCATAATCGCCACGCTTGGCATGCGGGTTGGCGATCGCAGTATCTCCACCGCACTCTAGGAATGCTGCTGCCCATTCCCCGGTGGAAAAGAAAACCACTGCCTTTTATATTTGCACATAAAAACAACATAATTTGCGGCAGTGCCATTATGTGTTCGACACTTCTCTACGTGCCAAGTGTCACTTGTATCCACTTCTCGTAAACATAACGCATAGGGGCTGTGCGTGACTTCTAGGAACGGGGTACCTGCCCACAGCGGGGGTTGCATTCATCCCTAATTAATGTTAAACATCTTGCCGGGTTTGTGGTGTTTCTATGCTTCTGTCTGTAGTGTAATTGGAGATTTCGTTCCGCCATAATGATTTTTGACTCCAGTTTTGTGTTTTTTTGACCGACAAGCTTACTGTCTGCCTGATCTGATGTTAATCAGATACCGGATGCTTGCGACTCCAGAAGAATCACAAGAGCGTTGCTGACTTTAGTGACTTGAGGATACGTTGTGTTGACAGCTAGAGAGCTATGCAGGTCCCTCACTCTCAACACAGGGTATCCTCGGGACCTTTGGCCCTCCCTATAAGCGACATCGTTGGACAGTCGTTGGGGGTTTAGTGGGTAGTCTGGACCTTCTGCCCAGGAGTCCCACACACTCGTCCGGTCCCCCTTCGTCCGGGAGACCGGTGCGTCAATGCATTCCCCCAACGGAAAAAAAAGGGTATCCTCTGGAGCTCTGGCGACTTTACTCCTCACCACAACACTATATACCTCCAGGTCAATGGTGTTAACATGCCTGCGGTCTTCTGTAAGGTGGAGTTCTTCAGTTCGGCTTCACGTAATATGATGGTTGCCGTTTTATCACTTATCGTCGCGGATAAGACATTCGTCACGTTCTGACAAGTATGCTAGTGCGAGAGTGACGGGCGTCTTATCCACGACGATAAAAAAAAATGGCAACCATCATACGCCCACCTACTACGGAGAGCACCTCTGAGATACTCTGAAGAGTAGATAATACTCACTGTGAGTGACCAAACACGGCTAAAGGATGGTGATGTTGATTAAAAAAACCGGCCAAGTGCGAGTCGGACTCGCGCACGAAGGGTTCCGTACCAGAAATAGCCTCCTTGATATTGCGGTTCATGAGATACAGCAAAAAACGCCAACAACTACTCTGTTGTATGGGAACCCCCCTTAATTATTATTATTATTTTGATTTTAGTATTTGTTGTTGTAGCCACAGTAAAAATACATAATCTGTGCTAATTTCAACTGTCTATTACGGTTCTTGAGATCTAGCTCGGCGAGTGGTAGCCATGAAAAAGGGCTAAAATATCACGTTTTTTATATGGGAGCCCCCTTAATTATTATTATTATTTTGTTTTTAGCATTTGTTGTTATAGCGGCAACAGAAATACACAATCTGTGAAAATTTCAACTGTCTAGCTATTACGGTTCTTGAGATACAGCCTGATGACAAACGGACGGACGGACGGACAGCGAAGTCTTAGTAATAGGGTCCCGTTTTTACTCTTTGGGTACGGAACCCTAAAAAAGGGCAAATATATGTGCTCCATGTACGTATCTAGTAACAGATATAATATGAGTCACATTCGTTATTGATTTATACAATTCTAGTACAGTTGTAATCGTTATTTACCTTGTGACATACTCCCATTGTACCCCGTACATGGAATTACATACTTCGAATGCCCTGCTGCGGAACAAAGCTGTAATGACTGTTCCAAGTTCTATTGTCACATGCGACTGCCTATTTCCTTTCGTTTAAGTCAGAGACATCATCATCATCATCCTCCTAGCGTTATTCCCAGTACAGTTGCATCCTGAAGGATGCCCGGGGTCCGCTACCTAGTCCCAAGAATTGGCGTAGGCACTTGTTTTTACGGAAGCGACTGCCATCTGACCTTCCAACCCGAGGGGGAAACTAGACCTTATTGGGATTAGGCTTGTCAAGTGAGTGGGCGACTTGACTGTTAGAAGTTCTCAAGCCGCCCGGAGGCCTCTAACTTGGCTTAACGACTGCTATCATAGACAGCAACCGGGATCAACGGATTAATGTGCCTTCCAAAGCACGGGAGCGCTCAGTTAGTAACCACTCAAAGTGGTCGCCCATCCATGGACTGACCTCGCCCGACATTGCTTAACCTCGCATACCGCACGCGGTAAGCGGGCGCCGCTGGGCCACGAACGCTCTAAGTCAGAGACGCGATACGAGATTAATAAATATGTCAGTACGCTAACTTTGATGAAAGTCTGAATATTGTAATTTCCAACCGCAGTGAAAAATTGCCACCCCGGGAGGTTTTGAACCCACGACCTCTGAGGGCCATCTCCGAACTTCAAAAATTGAACTTCGTGACGTGCCGTCCCTTTCACTCTCGTGTCATACACTATACGACGGAAAGGGACGGCACGATACGAAGTTCGATTTTCGAAGTTCGATTTTCGAAGTTCGGAGTAGCTCCTCAGGAATCCGTCCATCGCTCTTTCCAACTAAGCCACCGCGAGTATGGCTCCTGGCAACACATTGCACACACACATACACACACATTTGGCACCCGCGGTAGCTCAATTGCAGAAAACGATGGATAGAGGTCGTGGGCGAAAATTTTTAAATTTTTCACTGCGGTTAGAAATTATAATCCGCTTGTAAATATAGTTACATTCTGAATCTTGTATTGTAAACGTACACTATCCACGTTATTGACGAAATTAAACCAGAAACAAAGATCATTCAAGGAACAGTACGGAATCGGTAAAATGGCCGTGACTCTTTGGTCACTCCACCTTATGTACCGAACACTGAACTGACCAGAAAGGTAAAGTGCATGATCATTCTATTCTATTGAATCCATAGCATTATGTGAGACACCTGTTATTTATATTATAACAAATTGCGACATTATCCGTTGTGCAGTCAAGAGCAAAAGTAAGTTATCACTTTAGAATCTTATTCCATTGTGATAAGAACTGAACGACATGATGCCTACGGCCGCTTTCTACCATCGCACCGCTCGCCGTCGGCAGGGCATTCATCCTCACACCTTAGAACCTAAATGGTCGCGTACGGTACGGTTTCAGAGGAATTTCCTCCCTCGGACGCTCCGATTGAGCCTCCCTGTCGAGGTTTTCCCGACGGACTACAGTATGGGGTTCTTCAAGAAAGGAGTGTATAAATTCTTAAAGGGTCGGCAACGCGCATGTGACACCCCTAGGAGTTGCAGGCGTCCATAGGCTGCGGCGACCGCTTACCATCAGGCGGGCCGTACGCTTGTTTGCCACCGACGTGGTATAAAAAAAAAGGTTTTTGTTTTTACTCTGTTTGAAATTTTATGGGTTGTGATTATAATCGCTTAATTTTACATTAATTTGTACCTAATATTAGTAATATAGGAAACTTTAGGCCTATTTTGTACCCATTTTTATAAGTATTATTTCATATATGACTGTTTGCTTTCTAAAAAAAAGGTGAAAAAGTAAAATCTTTTCAAATTGACTGTACGGCGACCATTTTGGGCAACTAGGTTGATAGTGAACCTGCCTACGTGGCTTGGTTTGGATTCGAATCCCGGTCAGGGCATTTATTTGTGTGATGCATATGAATAATTGTTCCTAAGTCTTGGATGTTTCCAATGTAATCATATTATTTATCTACCTATATAAGCATGTGTATCATCGCCCATATAGTACAAGCCTTGCTTAGTTTGGGATTAGGTTGTTTTGTATAACATAGTCCACAAATATTTGTTATATTCATTAATTTAACAAACCTTCAGTAAGTTTATTTAGAAAAACTTCTCAGCAAAATCGATCAAGTGAAACTAGGTATAAAGTTGAAATACTGTACGCTATGTTTGTACTGTGACGGCGCCTGCGCCTGATATAAGGTCACCCGATCCCGAACATGTGCGATTTTACAACAGAATGGATCAGCTACCTAAATCCGGGGCAGTAAACGTTTTATTTTTATTACAGGTGGCATAAAATATTTTTATGAAAATAGTATATAAGTACAGCCAAGGTGAAGTTCTGTGAATTCAGGAATATGGTAGGATTGGTGATGGATTGGGTATGTCCTTAAACTACGACCAAGACCACCGGGGAATGGGCAGCAGCATTCCTAGAGTGCGGTGGAGATACTGCGATCGCCAACCCGCATGCCAAGCGTGGCGATTATGGCATTTACCCCCCATGAAATTGGGGGAGGCCTATGTCCAGCAGTGGACGACCTAGGGCTGATGTGGTGATGATGCAATAAAACTGAAAAATAAAAAATTGCATGTAAGTAATAAAAAGTAAATAAAATGTCGGACATTCTTCTAACAATTTCTTATTACGGTATCTATCAAATTTGAATTCAGAGATTTTCGTAACAATTCCTTACATTACGATACTTATTACATTTTGATTGGAATTTATGAAAACAACACGAAATGCTATTACTTGTTTATTAATAACTATATGTAGTTCAAGAAAAACTTTTAACCAACCCTGTGAGATCCCAAAAAGCATTAGCTGTCATGATTTATTTCGTTATGCGGTTCTGCATTCAAAACTCATACTTATAATTTTTAAACTGCTAAATTGTTAAGCAATTTAAATAGGTTATATTTTCTGTAGCCACAAAAGTTTACCACTCCTTTGTAGATAAATTTGGAAACGATACCGCAAATCCTTTATGTTCTAACCAAATAAGAGCATTTGCAATACATCGATTATCGCTGGCAACACTAACAAAAAAAGGGACTATGTGTAGTGAAAGTCAGAGGCGTTTATAACTTTTTGGAAGTGGGCTGTGTCGTAACGCCTTCGATCGCGTAACGATGTGGGTGACCGGTGAGAGTAGTTCAAGGTAGCTGCCACCGCAGATACGGTAGCCACAAGATAGTTCACTCTTGCGCAGCGAACTTCTCGACGCTTCTACCGCAGGTATAGTTGCTGTCAGATGGTTCACTTTTGCACTAAGGGGCGTAATCTGTATTTTTTTTTTATACTACGTCGGTGGCAAATACAGTCCGCCTGCTTGTAAGCAGACACCGTAGACGGATGATAATAAGACGATGGATACTTGCGACTCTAGAGCAATCACAAGCGCGCTGATTTGAAGATGCGTTGTATTGACATACATAATGCATAAATATACCCATACCCACGCTTGTATCCCATTGCGGTCGGCGAATGCCAAATACTTTGGTTCTTATAAACTTCTTTCGCTTTAATTACATTCATAGATCTGCTTATACATGCTTCTCGGTTGCAAGAGTACCTGCAGCACTTCTGGCCTGGCCTATTTAAAAAAAGAGTAAAACATGTCGTGTGTGAAGCATGTCGTATGTTGCCAGCTAGAGACAAATGCAGAATTTTAATGTGTACCAAACATGTCAATATATCAAAAGGTGTTTTTGTATGGTGGGAGTACAAAACACACTTTAACTCGAATCAAATTACCGTGATCGGCGTGACACATTTAGCTAGCCCTCAATTTCACGACATCGACAATTGTCGCCAGACAACAATTTGTAGTACATTTCTAGGTCGGCATTGTCTAGCTACCATCTTTATTTGACGACCCAGAAATATACAATTTGGTAGTGCCAGTAGACATTGTTGGGTTGTCAAAATAGGGGCCTACTTATTTAGTCTGTTCATTTTCTTTTCAGGATGATTATTCAGCCTCATGGTCATGTGGCCAATAAGGTATTTACAAAAATACTGAGCATTGTCAATTATTAATGATTGGATAAAAGTGAACTGTCTGATGATAAAGTGATGTGGTCAATGCCTTCGACGACTTTGTATCCTGTTAGTGTCGTTACTAAGTGCTTTATTTCTGGTACTTCTTGAACACTAGGCGCGGTGGTGGGGGAGAGTTTGCGCATCGTACACATACGTGCAAAAAAAGTACCTAATTTTTATTTCAAATCTCGGTATAATTATTGAGCCCACAACACAAGTCTTAGTGAGCTTATTGTGGGACTAGGTCGATCCGTGTATAATCACGCCTTTTTTACTAGGTAATAGTACTTACCTTTACTTACCTCAATTATGGGAAAGTAGACGCTTTCCGAATTAAACTAGATCCTGCTGATATCCAAGTGATAAGGTTAGTGTAGAATGTTGAGTAACAATATTGATTGATTAGTTAAATGGATCAAAATTCCTTAGCACTGACTGACATGAATATTTCTTAGTATCTTTTGCGTGATGCCTGTCGATTGCGTCATAAATAGGGTCAGGGCGTAATTTATTATTATGTACCTCTAGATACGATTTAGGTATACTTTTACGTGGTTTTTTAATACTACGTCGGTGGGAAATAGGCGTACGGCCCGCATGGTGGTAAGCGGTTACCGCAGCCTGCAACTCCAGGAGTGTCACAAGCGCGTTGCCGACCCTTTAAAATTGTATACACTCCTTTCTTGAAGAACTCCGTACTGTTGTCCCTCGGGGAACCTCGGCAGGTAGCTCATTTCACAACCGGAGTGGAGTGCCCAAAGGAGGAAATTTCTCTGAATTACTCTGAAACCGTACCGTACGCGACCATTTAAGTTATGACTCGGCAATCTGTTATAATTGGTCTGGTATAAGCAGCCTGCTGAGGCACTGGACCTCCCTTCATTTAAGTTTAAAGTTCTTGTAATACTATTAACAATCTATGGATCATGATTTTTTACTTATTTTTATTTTTTATTTTTTTTGCAAGTGTCCGTTGTGTCTTTTCTAAAAAAAAGGACTGAAATTACCGTGCCTTATCAGTAATGTGAAAAATACACCACAAGATCATTCTACCATTGATACAAAGATCAAAGCATTAAGAGGGCGCAGTACGTTCGGTTCTCCATACAAACGTATTTATGCTCTCATTTTGAAACGCCATGCTAGAATAATATGAAAATTTGTATACACAATGGGATCCGGCATATCTAGGTCGAAAATTAGTTTCTGTTGCTTGAAATTATAATGGAGAAAAAATACAACGATTATTAAGGTTTTCATACAAGCCGTAAAAAACTCAAAAAACGGTGTATTTTTTTTCTTTTACTATTTATAGCAACAGAGACTAATTTCCGACCTAGATATGCCGGATCCCATTGTGTATACAAAGTTTCATGTTATTCTAGCATGGCGTTTCAAAATGAGAGCATAAATACGTTTATATGGAGAACCGAGCGTACTGCGCCCTCTTAAGAACCGTACCTTGTTCGACAATGTATAACTTCCTGAATCGGAATCAGATAAAATGTTTATTGTTGAACATATATAGGCTGTAAGACACAGACTTGTTAAGTAGGTACATTATGTGATTAATTGATTATCTATGTCTTGCCAATGGGCGTACTAAAACATCAGGTACTGAATTTCCTCCCTCGGACGCTCCGATTGTGGAATGAGCTCCCTGCCGAGGCTTTCCCGACGGACTACAGTATGGGGTTCTTCAAGAAAGGAGTGTATAAATTCTTAAAGGGTCGGCAACGCGCATGTGACACCCCTAGGATAGGCTGCGGTGACCGATTACCATCAAGCGGGCCGTACGCTTATTTGCAACCGACGTGGAATATAAAAAAAAAAAACATTTTTAATTAAAATGTTTTCAATAATCTATTTATTTCCAGACATGCTGAAGCACGTGGCGGTGTCCCCGCACCGCGCGCGCGCCGACTCCGTGAGCCTCGCGTCGTCGGCGTCGTGCTGCAGCCTCGGCTCGCTCGACCACCGACACGACTCCGTTGGGGATCTCTCGCATAGAACGGTAAGTGCCGACTTCCCTCCCGTTTGGAGTCACTATCTACGTCACACGATAAATGCACCGTAAGAAAAATCGCACTGTATACTTATACTGCCTTAGAGGTTCCTATTTTAGGGACTTGCGCTTATTATTCGTATCTATTTAGGATTTTGCAATAAAGTTAAAATTGCAGCTGTTTCTAAAAAGCAACGGTTATCCTTGTTTCTGTATCAAAACTATCAAATAAATGTGCGTTTCTAAAATTAAGTGTTCAAAGAGATTTGTAGCGAGACCTACATCATAACTTATTGCGTTACTATGATTTCTTAAAAGTCCACAGGAAGCTCGATTCTCCATACAAACATAGTTTCGCTCTCATTTTAAAACCATGTGCTGGTATAACATGAAACTTTATATACACAATGGGATCCGGCATGTCCAGGTCGGAAATAAATTTATGTTGCACGAAATTATAATAGAGAAAAAATACAGCGATTTTTAAGGTTTTCATACAAGATCTAAAGAACTCAAAAACTCGCTGTATTGTTTTCTATTACAATTTCTAGCAATAGAAACTAATTTCCGGCCTAGATATGGCGGATCCCATTGTGCATAAAAAGATTAATGTTAATTTATATAGTACGGCGGCGTTTTAAAATGAAAACGAAACTACGTTTGTATGGGGAATCAAGTTTAGTCGAGCGTGACCCGTAATAATTTTTTTATATAGAGTTATTTTTAAGAACCCGATTTTAATAATTCGAATATTTTTAACACAGCTGGATACTTCGCAAGTTCTCTACCTAATTTATAAAACGTTGACGAGTTTAAATGTCGATTGTATCAGTATACTGATTATATCAATACGTGACGCAATACCTAAAGATTGAAGAAAAACGTCATATAATTGACGACAATACGCCACCATTCACATCGTTAGAAAGCAGCGACATCATTACTTGGAATAATGCAAGACCTCTGACTCCAGCAATTATGTAAAAGAAAACTGTTTATTTCCTCTACCTGTTTAGTACTAGTGGCTCTTGAGCTGTAGAACTCGCAAAAAAAAACACATTTCTAAATTTCCAAAAACTGACTCGGCAAAAAAAACTATATATTATTATCGAACCTGCTCACAAAATTTCACAAGATTCGGTTGAGAAATGCGACCTGTAGAAGAATTTTTGTTGAAAGCTGAAACGGAGACTCTCGCTTCGCTCGCTCGGTCAATTACGTTCACCTAGTGTTTATAATTGTACAGCCCTCTTTATTCACTTAGCCCTCTTGTTCAAAATTTGACAAATGACATTTGACAGTTTTCATATAAAAACTGGTGAGGTGTCAGGTGGCAGGTGAGGTTGAGTCGGTTGGTGAAGAAGAGGGCTGAGTGAGAGGCGAGAATGAGTCGGCTTGTGGACCAGGTGTAGTAAACCTTTTTCGTAGGCCAGATGAAATTTAATTTTAAGTCAGGACATGACTTACACACTGTGAGCGAAAAACTTTACTCATTCTGTCCGTTTATGTAAGAGCGCTTTCGCTCAAAAGTGTACCTTTTTTTAATACAACGTCGGTCGCAAACAAGCGTACGGACCGCCTGATGGTAAGCGGTCACCGCAGCCTATGGACGTCTGCGACTCTAGGGGTATCAGTATATACGCGCGTTGCCGACCCTTTAAAAAAATTATACACTCTTTTTGAAGAACCCCATAGTGTCGTCCCTCGAGAAAACCTCGTTAGGGAGCTCAAATCGTCTTTCTTAGAATCTAAATACTTTGGGTTTCTCTTACACTGAAGCTTAAAAAATAAAAAAATGTCCGTTTTTTATTTCACTATGAGACGTTAACTAACCCATCTTAAAAAAAATATGGGTTCAGAGTAAATTCAAAGAGTCCTCAAGTCAATAAAGGATTGGCAATGCGCTTGTGATAGTTGTGACTGCTCACCATCAGACGGTCAGTAGGCTTTGTTTGCTACCGTCGTTGTTTAAAGAAAAAAACTAAAAAAATCCAAATACTGAGAAAATAAGTAAAAGGTACACTTTAGGCGCCTTCCTGATTTATCGATGCTGAGGCGGTACGATATGAGAAAACTGTCAGCTGTCAGTGGCAACCGATACCAATGCAGTACTGCCCCACTTCTGCGCATCGTATTAGTAATGCTGACAGTAATTCGTGAAGTGAGTATATTTCACATCAGTAAGCTTACGTCAAACAACAAAATACTTATGACATATCGATCCCGCCCCGCCAAGTCAGGAAGTCGCCTTAGAATGAATATGGCCGTATGCATGGAGAATATTAAGTACTTTTCCCTCATGTATAATATGAAGCAATTTATCCCCCAAGGGACCTTGACCAGGAGTAACCTTCGATGCAGGAAATGATGTTGACTTAAGGCCAATATTTTTGATAGTGTTATCGTAATTTGTTCAAATCGAACATTTTGTGTCAACATTCGCTTCCTTTCCTTCCATTTTGACCTCGATATAATGTGTGGCTTTACACTCAATTCGGTACTTTTTAGGGTTCCGTACCCGAAGGGACCAACCGGCGCCCTATTGCTGTCACTCGCGTGTGTGTCGTCTAGCTGTCACACATTTTGTTCCAAAGAAATTTGTATTATGAGCTTTTAGGAATCGGTAGCCTAAATGGTTAAATATGAACTAATAGGTCGTTCATGTTCGGCTGTCTGTCTGTTCGTATGTCACAGGCATAGTACTCAAAACCATGGTCTAAGGAAACAAGGTCCGCTACTCCGTATCGTGACACAAGCTTACGTCACTCTACAGCCTGTACACACGAACTCACACTACGACCGCCAACCACCGATAGGCTCGACAGCAGTGATGACTTAGGCTTGTGTCAATCGCACAACGAATTTTCCCCGGAGTGTCATACCTTGCATTATTGTATCATGCTCAAAAACTACAAGGTGTATATGAATAAAACTACATACATATGTACGACGACCTGTTTAGCCTAGTTGGTAGTGACTCTGCCTCCGAAGCTAGAGGTCCCGGGTTCGAATCCCGGCCAGGGCATTTATTTGTGCATTTTTCACGGATATTTGTTCTTGGGTCTTGGATGTTTTCTATGTATTTAAGTATGTATTTATCTATATAAGTATGTATATCGTCGTCTAGTACCCATATTACAAGCTTTGCTTAGTTTGGGACTAGGTCGATTTGTGTAAGATTGTCCCCCAATATTATATTATTATTATTATATGTAGATCAGAAGTCAAATTAGTACACAATAGTTTTAGGGAGCATTTTATATCCATACATACGTACAAACTTCATTATTATATTATATTAATCGTATGGCATTTGTTTTCGAACCGCGAGATCTTCGAGAAGACAAGTACGGTTGCCAGGTTTGTTGCACTTTTAGCACCACCCAGGGGTCACGTGTGGGGTACCGGTGGGTACTCCCTACGGACGTGGTGCAACTTCGAAACTTGACTGTTCAAAGTTCTCAAGCCGCCCGAAGGCCTCTAACTTGGCTTAACGACCGCTGTCATAGACAACAGCCGGGATCAACGGCTTAACGTGCCTTCCAAAGCACGGGAGCGCTCAGTTAGTAACCACTCAAAGCGGTCACCCATCCAAGAACTGACCTTTGAGCCTACTGCGATCTTCGAAAATCGAACTTCGTAACGTACCGTCCCTTTCCGTCATATAGTGTATAACACGAGAGTGAAAGGCAAGGCAGGACACGAAGTTCGATTTTCGAAGTTCGGAGTAAGCCCTCTGCGCCCACATTGCTAAACCTCGCATACCGCACGCGGTTCGCGGGCGCCGCTGGCACACGAAATTTTCATTATATATTATATATATATATCATGTCTATAATGCTTGTTCCGGCAATAATGTTGGCAACGCAGGCAGTGGCAATATTCCTGGGAATATTGCACGGCACATCAGTACTTGTCTCATTAGCCTCGCGTGATAATAACTAATTATTATTCTAAATTAATATAAACACATATTAAGAAATCCTGGGAAGATCACTGTGTGAGTTTTCATGACTTCACAATACTTATATTCCATTGTGGGAGGCAATAATTCACAAAGAACGAGAACAATTGGGGAATTATGGAGAAATATCGCGGTTTAAGTTGTGGTTTGTGTTGAAATGATTGTGTGCTTGTCTGTCATCGCCGCCCACTGGGTAAACCTTTTCTCACCGCTTGATGATGGTGTGTTGGAATGTAACATTTCTTCCCGCGCTCGCTCCGATACAAACACATGGCGTTGCTAAGGAGTGATTATGTATGATGATTGGTTAGGGCACACCGGAACGTAATCTCGCTCGTATTTGGAGCAGTCCAACTGTGGAAGTACCTCCACCTTACAGAAGACTGCAGCCATAGGGTGAGGCCACGCGAGCGTCATTTTGTGAGTTGTGTTGACTGTTGTGAGCGGCGTCGGTCGTCGTCATACCTGTGACCATCTCCGAAATTTTCGGTGCGCGTCACAAGTATGGCGACGACCGAAATTACATAATTTCTTTTTGTTAAAAAACCTTTTTTTTAAATAGTAATCTCACGAGAAATACTCGAACGAAAATGAACGCAAGTGGGGTAAAACGCGACTGGGACTGTTACTTCGCGCGGTATTTTGGGTAAATGATCTAACCACTGATCCAGTGCAGGTTATGAATTTAGAATGTCGTCGCAGATGTATGCAGGTTTTTTGCATGATGTTATCCTTCACAGAAAAGCTAACGGTAAATAACAAATGATAACTATTCGATTACATCTATAAAAAATATTGCATTAAGTTAGGCAAACTTCGTCAGTGCACCAAGACTTTATCAAATCACTAATTAAGCGACACTGACATTTACGCTTTCAAAAGAACACAAGTGAACAAACAAAAGAATTGCAATGACTACCTAATGCTCTCTCGCATTGAGTCCAAATTGACATGCGTTGATTGCTGCTGTTTTGCTTAGAGTGATGGCCGAGTGAGATAGAGATGATTTCACGATTGTTCAGCTCCATATGGTTTTGGATACGCTCGAAAGAAGAAGGCCATAAGTCCTTATGAAGAGCGTATGCAGTTGTTACGTTTATATTTGGTAAGGTAACCTAACCGTTCTAATTAAAAAAGTCGCAAGTTACTTGAAAAAAATATTGAGTTAAGTCTTTTTAAGTTAGCACGGTAGCGTGGAAAGCTACTGACGTGGGAGTGAAACAAAACGATGGGATTTGGACAGATGGTCAAAACGAGTGCATCATTTGTTTTTCAAATAATCACAAAGGGTCTTGTTTGCGCACTTTTATGTTGGTTTTAGTTCATATGCTCTGTTTGTAATCACATTTGTGCCCATTTCATAAATAAATATTTACATATCGATTTTAACCTCGTGGTTAAAATACACCACACTGTATACCATTACGTCAGTGAAGTTTCAATCATATTATTTAAGACATAGAGTTGAAAACGAGTGTGCCATTTTGTTGTACATTAGGCCTTAACAGGTTAAAATGTATAGATTTCCAATAGACATTTTAGTGGTCGGCGGTTAAGAAGTCAATCCTGACACCTGTCATTTCCCTACAGTTTATAACCTAAAAGTCATTTTGAGGTTATAAACTTTATGGAAATGACGGGTGTCAGGATTGACTTCTTAACCGCCGACTATTATATATATATATATATATTTTTTTTTCATTGTATTAACCATGATAGGCATGTTATTAGATCGATCAACTGTCAAATAATTCTTTAATTTTTATTCTTTTTTTTTCATTCTGTTAACCATGACAGACCTAGCTGTTATTAGATCGATCAACTGTCAAATTATTTAATGGGTGAGTGAAAGCCCAAATTTTCTGTTTAGCCCAACAGTCGACTGGTGAGAATGCCAGCATTAAGTCCCCCTTTTGTACATTTGTGGTACAATAAAGTATGAATAAATAAATAACTAATGTTCATATATAAATAGGCAATATAAGTAGACATTTAAATTAGGTACATTTGCATAGATTTTGGACTTAATGCGTTATAGTTTTAAAGTCGTTTTTCAAATCGTCGCAAGCGCACATGGCATTGCTCTAGTAGTTGTCTGACCTTCTTGTCATCATGTAACTTATAGTTCTCATGTGTATAATCTGTGCTAACCACTGTTACCCAATTTACTCATTTAGTTCTGTGCTAGTTAGTCATATGGTATTTTCGAATATGATTTAGCTATTTTAGCTAACATCCTGTTTGTTGTTTAGTTTTATGATGCCCCGGCAATATAATGTGTGAGATGACGCATGGTTGCCAAAAGTAGCTTCAGATTTGACTGCCGTCCAAATTGTAATAGATAAATGCTTAATACACTCAGATTCTATGTATAAGAAAGTTGTCTGTCACTTTTTGACTTATTTGTGCGTTAAGCCTGCTATTACATACTTATTCTGTGGCTATGGTAAAGATTCAAAAGTGAATATACTTATAATGTTGTGTTATACAATATGAAAATAAATCATTTTAATCAGTTAGCGTGGATATTTTTTGTATAATATGTTTCTTATAGTACTATTAAAATGTTGACGACATCAATTAGACACTTTTGACGATACACTAAAATTGTACAGTCAAATACAAAATAATAATAAACTAAAAATTAGTCAAACAACCCGCCCCGTGCCATTCCAGCGGCAAAGGTGCCCATTACGCTCGCCGCGTTCCCGCGTTGAATCGCAATGGACAGCCTCTGCACCAGGAAAGAGCCGGAGCGAGGGTCATGACCCCTCTCTCGCAGACGCTGCCCAACCTCCCTGAGGAAAACTCTAGCCTCTGAGCCCAAACAGCCGGTTGTCTCGACCGCCAGAGGGACAAAACAAATAATTTGTAAGAGCGGCGTATTTTTCCCCCTTTCTCAAGGCAGCCGCCTCCGCAGCCGCTCCCGCAGCCCTCGCCGTGCGACCAAGGTGTGACGCCGCAAAAGTACTAACGCACGTGGCGTCCCAGAGCAGACACCTCAATCTCCGCCAAGTGTTATACAATTGAGAACTGTTTGTTGTTCAGGTAAATTTTAAAGTCATCTATTGAAATTGTACAGAATTTTGTACGCGGGTCTGACGAGGCTAAAACATAATCATATGTCACTTAAAACCAAGTCCCTGTTTAGTGTAATAGCAACATAATTATTTATCAAAGTAACTTCGCATGGAATCCCGGTAAGCAACGATTGTATTATAATTATCGACATTTTCCACAAAATGATAAGGAAAACAGCAAATCGTGCCTACAATATCCATGATTAATTAATCTATCATCAATAACTCATCGACCATCGTGTAACATGCACTATTGCATGACTGCATTCAAATCACGGCATAGTACAGCTATTTCATTATATATTTTTGAATATTTTTGCCCGTTCTTTCACAAGCGAGTTCATTTTCCCGCCGCAAGATGTCGCTTTTTATAATAACAACAATGGCGCCCCACGCCCTCGATTCTTTTGACTTTCTCATGGTTTCTTAGATGATTAGCAAATCACGCGATCGACAATGATGTGAATTATCCAGGTAGGGTATATGTAAAGCTTTTTGCTTGTTAGTTAACGTGGGCTCCAGATAAATGATTTCCCGGTAAAGAATAATGATTATAAGTGTGTCAAATCGTCATCTACAGTTAGATAAGTGTATGGAGGTTAGAAATAGATTAAGCTAAAATAGTGATGTTGCTTCACATAATTAATCGATTCATATTTATCTACATATAAAGAGTTATTTGTCAAAATAAAATCCTTCTTTTGTGAATAATCTATTATCGCAACTGCCCCATCACTTAACCCCAAACTGAGCATTAGATAACGGGGTGCAGAAATAATAATTGAGGTAATCGTCCTAGAGCACAACACTGACCCATTTTTAGACACTTTTTTTCTTTATTAGAGCATTGAAACAATTATCCCTGTCAAAAAAAATTTTTTTTTTGGTATATCTTGACCAAGCTAAGTTTGCACCTCATTTGCATGCGGCGTCATACAGATGAGGTGCAAACTTAGCTGGTCGAGCATTACAACCTATTACTGCCGACTGGGTTTTTTTTATATAGTCATCAAGACTCGTTGAGACGGTTCCAATGAGCTCAAACACGACGGGCTTATCTTGTGTAGTTTAACTGTTGCTATGGCCACTTTCTGTCTTCATAACCATCCATAATGTTGCATTGTCACCGAACTTACATAAGTATTTCAAATTTCAGCTCAACGTTTGAGGATTACTAGCTTTAAAATTCAGTTGTCAGATTTGACCCGAACATGCATTCAATATGCAAACATTGCAAGTCAAATAAAAGCTTGTAAAAGAAAACCTTTTCATAACTTTTTGTACTTAGAACAAATTTTACGTTATACTTGCTAAACAGTAAAAAAATGTTAAGTTTACGGTCTTTAAAACGCTAAGGAGCACCCAAAGTTAACATTAATACGCATCACATTTAATATCCCTACGATAACCATACAAATTAACGAACTGCTCGCTCCATTTGTTTCACATAAACCTACATCTTACATTCCTTATTTCAAAGATTTAAAGTCCATTTTAGCATCACACATTGCCACATATAAATATTTTAGGAACTTAAGTCAAAGGAGTAAAGTCAAGATTGGCATGGCAGACGTGTGAGCTACTGAATATTTTTACATGCTTATGTCAAAGATGTAAGGCTCACTTTGCAATGTCATTAAGTGTGCGAGCTGGGCAAGAGATGGTTCTCACGGCAACATGTGCATCCTGCGGCATTGTTCGGTTTATTTTTGTACATCACCCATTGTTTGGAAAGATGCGAAATGCATCTGTACCAGTTTTAGAAGAAATATACAAATTTCGTCCATTTTTTTAGATAAGTACATCTTGAAGACTCACACGCTGTTTTTGGGGCTGAGTGTCCCATCGGATATCCGGGATCCTTGTGTCAATATTGGATTAGAGTAACGTTGCATCAATTTTGTAAAAAAATATATCTTTAGGCATGTATGTCCTAGGTTCCCGATCTCTATGGCAGCTAGAAAGCAGCGGAAGCGCGGGCTGCCTGCGTGTGCGGCGACCATTGATCACGTAATTATGTCATTACTGCTTCCGGTAAACATGGCGGCCATTGTCACATGATCTCCCTGTCAAGTTGTCCACGTAGGTCTAATCTGCATACTTACCTACGCGAACGTGATAAAGGAAGTTTGCGTGGTTCCTACTCTTAATTCTATTCATGTCCTGATTCTAAACTAATGGTGATATTTCGATCGGTCTTTCGGGAAAAGAATAATACATTGGTTTAAAACTATTATGTAAACTTTTTTGAAATAGTTATCCGTTACGACCAATAAGATATATTCTCATTCCAACTATCCGCACGCTGGCGATAATAATAATAATCGTATGGCATTTTTTTCGAACCGAGAGGACAAGTACGGTTGCCAGTTTTTGTGGCTGGCGATGATCAAAGCATTTGGGATTTGGGATATTGAGCTAACATTGCGAGCAATAATTCATTTTGACGGCCATAATCACCATAATATTGCCGCAAATTCTGTTTTTTTTTATACGACGTCGGTGGCAAACAAGCGTACGGTCCGCCTGATGGTAAGCGGTCACTGCAGCTTATGGACGCCTGAAACTTCAGGGTGTCACATGCGCGTTGCCGACCCTTTAAAAATTAATACACTCATTTCTTGAAGAATCCCATACTGTTAGTCCCTCGGGAAAACCTCAGCATCAGGTCAGTCCATAACAGGAGCGATTTACTTTACTTTCTTCTACAATTTGAATGACGTTTCTCATATTTATATTTGAATAAGTGTATTATGTATCGATATTAACTAACATGATTATTACAACGATTGTATAAAATATTCATACTTGTAACTTCTATCATTGACACAAAATTTCGACGGTTACCTTCATCTTACTTAAGGGGAAATCGCACATATTGTAAATAAAATAAAATAAAAATTGCCACGATTGCACTCGTGTGTAAATGGGGCCTATGAATGCTCTGCTATGCAAATTGTACACACTGTCGGCTAGTGATGAACGGAACTTGGATAAATTACCTTTATAATGCCACTTGTTCACATAACGGCAGCCACCCACGCCGTCATGTAAGTACATGTAACGATCTACGAGCAAAACAAAAGCTACCGTATCAAATGAGGCACTCGCTCACGCATGCTGCTCCCGCGCATACACAGTATAATAACACGACCAGTACAAGCTCAAAATTTACCGCTCAGAGTACTCCAGAGTCTCTTCTTCCTGGGTCCCTAATTAGTCTCATTACTGAGGTTGTCTGTACACTGTCTCCATAGAGTCATAGGCCATGTGGGTCGCACTCTGCATACTGCCGTCAACCACCTTCACAGTCTCAAACTAACTAGTGGGTGCCCTGAGCACGTCTGATGTCCATTTGACCTAGGGTCATCAGCTTCTAGTTATTGTACTAATACTGTTAGAAGAGGTAATAAAGATTTGACTTGCAGCAGATGAGCTTGGTGTCTCTATCAGTACTATTGTGACAGTTGTCATTTAGTTATTATATCTTTTCAGTAAAATATTTAACCTTAAAACGTCAAACAGCTGCGTTATAGGCTATGTGTGTCTAGTAAAAGACCTTGCAAGACTTGTAATATTATGTGTGTGAGTGGGTGGAGGGGGTACCCGGTAAATCACGGGATTTATTCTTATCTTGATTACGTATTACAAAATTAAATTCACTGAACGCTTTCGCACTTGGAGGAAAGACAAAACAACTGTCATAAAAGAAAACAGATCACATTGCAGTAAATTACCTTAAAAATATCCTTTAAAAAAGTCTTTGAACCAAAAAATAAAGTAATGTGCCGTTCTTAATGATCACTAACAGTTACTTTTATTCAAATGTTTTACTCTACTGTAATCCGAAAACTTACTTTACTTTTTAGAAAATTGAACTCTTCGTACTGCGTATGTTTTGTTAACTGTGACGAGCCCCGACCGAAGATAACGAAATATAATGATCTGAGCAATCCGATATTTGTCTTTACATAACCGTTATACAACTTATTTAACACCATTTGGAAAGCACTTTCTACTGAAGATTACAAATGTCAAAGCGATTTTGTTTCTTGGATTGAGATTTTATTTCTAATTTACCATAATAGCATATGGTAGTGGTACTTGTAAAATAATTGATAATAATTACATGAGTAAGTAATTTAGGGAAAATTTACATGGCGGAGGTTATGTTATTATATCTTTTTGTTTTATTAGCGCATTATTTTTTGATAAGTGAAATTCTACTTTTACAATTACCAGTACCATATAAAATTTACACGAATACGCCTTTTTATCCAACTCATCATCTCTCTGCCCTTCTCCCGCTTATGCAGGGTCGGCGCAACATGTTTTCTTCTTCCATTCCTCTATATTATTCGTCACTTCGGCGCTTACTCCTTTCTTTCTCATATCCTCTCTCACAAAATCCATCTATCGCTTTTTGGGCCTTCCAATTGCTTTTCGTCCTTCGGCATTCAACCCTAATATTCTTTTATCAATATGATGACATTCATCTCTCCTCATTACATGCCCATACCATGCAAACCTACTACTCCTCATTTTCTCTGTCACTTTCAAACTTCCCCTTGTATACTTATTTCTAATTCGACCTTTCCTCGTCACTCCACTCTCGTCACGTCACTCATCTCAGCATTCTCATATCAGCTGCGTGCACTCTTCTTTCATCCGTCACTTTCGTTGCCCAACATTCTGATCCATACATTACGACAGGTCTTATGGTCGTTTTATAAATTTTCCCCTTTTAAAGTTTATGACGCCTTTTTATCCAACTACCTACGTCAAAGTCAAGGAAAGGTTGTTATGAATTTATATCGCTTTTACTCAACAAATAATAAAATTGACGGGATACCTAAAAATCCATGATAAAATATACTTCTTCCACTAGGTATAATATTAAATACAATACACGATGCAATTTCAAAACACTACTACGTATAAAACCTAGCGAATTAAATAACTGTCATTATCATTACGGTGGCTGCATATCACGCATAGATCGCATACTACATAGATCCGCATAATATGCTGCGTGTGTTCAATTGGAACTTACCCAAAAGACAAAGGTAATAGACGTATGAGCGTGATTTGTACTTATTGCGTTTTGCTTCTGAGGATGCGCAGTGACACGACATCACGCGTGTATTGACGCACCATGTCAGTTGGACAAGGGCCTTAGGATCCTGGATCAAATTCGATTTATGTTACATGTAGTATGACGTCATCAATTACTAAGTTTGCATTTATATTCACTGAATATTTTATTACAACATACATAATTATAAGCAAAACACACAAAGTCGCTTACAAACAATAAATAATAACAAGTTTATTAAAATCAATGGTAAAATTAAATTCACTTACTTTAAATAATGCGGGGTCGTTATTTAAATATATGCTGTAACTCGTATTGAAATCTGGAACCACGAACTATGTACCGTACCAGGGAACTTCAAAACACAGAATAGAATCTAAACAAAAGCAGATAAACGTTGCTGGGGCATTAGTAAATCCTAAAACAAGCCTCCAATCCAAGACCTCAAATTGCATCCAATTAAAATAAATCTATGAGCCACAATATTGCAATGTAAACTCACATGCGCATGCGCAGTGACTAACCAATCACGTTTCTATGATTGTGCCAAGAACTTTGCTCACTTGTTCAAACCTTACGATTCATAGAAAATCTAACCCACATAACATAACAAAACTGTATGTTTATAGCAAACTAGTCATGGTTTAGGCCTTTTATCATTGAAACGAGTATGTGTCATACTTGGGTAAAGTTTAATTGTATTAGTTTATAAATACCATCTGTTAATATATAAGTAGGAACAGACGGAAGTCATAGCGATCCGATTTTGTGTAAATTAAATCGGTGATATCATTCCAATTTTCGTATAGGTTAGGTAGTCATCTCTTAGGTATTTATAATTGTCAATGATCGTCATCATCATCATTATACCAGCCGAAGAACGTCCATCGCTGGACATAAGCCTCCCCCAAAGACTTCCACAATGACCGGTCCTGAGCCACCCGCATCCAGCGGACACCCGCGACCCTTACCAGGTCATCAGTCCACCTGTGGGGGCCTGCCTTGTCAATGATAATAGGTACTATTTGTATTCAAAGTATGTATGTAGTTTAGTTTGTGTATATATAATATTTATCTTCTTCTCCTTTTTTGTATTCAGTATATGGGCCCAAGAGAATCTTTCTTGTCAGGTCGGGCTGGCAATTACTCCACTGTAATAAGATCTTCACCCATGATCCTTCACGCGGCTAGAAGAAGTCCTCTACCTCTTTTCTGTTCAGGCAATTGTAGAACTTTTCTGATCACCATGTTCCCGGCCCTATCGCATGACATTGCTATATATCTGAGGCGGCTCTATTTAAAATGTGTCAGTCCCAATAATTGCTCTGAGTCGGTTTGGTGGTCAATCCTTTGTAATATACGAAAAAAACGCCTGTGATAGACTGATAGGGACCCAGAGTTTGAAGTGTTCTGTTGAATGGCATAGAACACCAAAAATCATCGTCGATTTAACCACAAAACGAGTCAGAGCACATGATAACCAGGCACATCTGCTTTTATGACCAAGTTTATGCTGTCGATTACGTAACCTTGCACACGTACTTACATCAGGTAGTTCACACTGTAATTTGCTGTTACAAAAAATTACAGATCTACATAAGGTTAGTTTGAAATTTTACCTCTGGTAGTAATTAAAATTAATAAATGTTACGCATTAGAATCTACGCAATGGCCCAAAAACTTACAAGTCAGATATGTTATCGCTGAATGTAAACATTATTACATGTTAACAGCTCCCGTACTGATCAATCGGACCGCGATACAATGGTAACCTAGTTGCCATTCATTCTTAGAAGCGATAGTTTATCTGGAGAAAAATAGCTGCATTCAACACAGTACGGTGCCGTCAATATAAGATTTCATCTAGTGGTGAAGAAATCCACTTAGAAAATAATAATTATTACACTTCTTCAAATTTCACTAGTAAATTGTAGGTAGTTATCGAGAATAATGACATTTTAAATCGAAAATTGATAATCGCTCTCGCAGCGACGGCTAAGATACAGCTCAGCCTAAGTTTAGAGTCTAACGGATAAGATTTAATGCCAATTGGTTCCTGTCATCATCCTGGGGCCCCGTGTAAATAGGAAGTACATAAAAACAATTATAAGAATACTTAACCAAAATAATATAAATAAAATTAAAACTAACTTAAATCTAAAACGGGCCCTTGAGGCATTGTACCGCGGATGCTGGCGGCATTTCCTCGCTGTATCGCAATACTGATACGTTGAGCGAGGAAGCCGCCAGCTCTTCGGTCACCAGTTACGTCAACCAGACGCTTCGCAATTTCTGCAAATAACTTATGCGCGCTGGGACCCCATGAACCTAAAACAATTGATTTCTAAGTATCAAGTTTGAGATTATTTTGGTAATTTTTGAAGTTCAGGGCTTAATAAAATGTGTTTAAACAAATCTATGAAGACTATGTGGATTTAGGTTTCAGAAACCTTACCACTCACTGACGCCTTGGCTTATCATAATACCATCAGAGTTTTTATTTTATTTTGACAAGGTAACAAAATGTTGATTGCAGAAGTGCGTAACTGCGTAAACTGCTTAGTTTCTATGAAATAATACATACATACATATAATCACACCTGTTTCCCAGAGGGGTAGGCAGGATCACGGATTTCCACTTGCTACGATCCTGGCATACAACTTTCGCTTCATGAACTTTCATAACATTCTTCATGCATGCGCGCCGATTTAGGGTACTCCTGACCTGGCCTTTCTGCAGAATGTCTCCGATTTGGTCGGAGTACGTTCGCCGAGGTCTTCCCCTTCCAACTTTTCCATCCACTCTTCCTTCATACGCTCGTTTTGTCAATCTTATTTCATCCATCCCCTCTACATGTCCAAACCATCTCAGCATACTTTTCTCAATTTTCGTCACTATATCTTCATTCACTCCGCAATATGAAATGACATTAAAACAATTTCGATTGCTGATCACAATCCTCATTCAATTAGCTTTATCTAAGTTGAAGGTCACAACCAGTGGGCACATTTTCTGTAGAGATTTCCATTGCTGTTGATTACAAAAGTAGGTACTTTATGTTATTTCGGAAAAGTATACAGAGTGCATTGACCTCATAGGTAATGTACCGATTCGTTAGTCATGTTCGTGGTTAGGAAAAAACTGACAGTTACCGTGTCTGTCCTTTAATCACGCTTGGTTTAAGAACCGCGGTTTTTTCCGTCAATTTTTTATTCGTTAACTTGGACAAGAAGTTACTTACTGTGTTACAAAATAGTGTCATTATAATTGAGCTGAGCGAGGCTCATTCTTAGGCGACAGATGTATTTCGTTTGAGTTCATACCCCTCCTAGACGCTTCTACCGATCACGCTCACATTTTGCGTGTCGATGGGTGATATCATGACGATGGTTAGATTTAAAAAAATATATATGAAAATCGGGCATGCCACGGAGGAACAATCACCGAAAAATTGAATTTCCGTATATTTAAATGCTAAGCGAGTAACTGTCCGGGAGTTTGAGACCGGGCAGACGCGCTCAGCTCAACATTTGCAACCAGCAAACTGCATTGCATACCGTAAAATGGGGTGAGTGGAGTTCGCGGGGAGAGTTGGGTTATGAATGGGGAGAGAAGGGATGAAAGGGGGTGAGATGGGATTTTAAGGCTACTGCTATAAAAATAATGTATTCCAATTTAAAATGGAGCTATAGTAATACTCATAATAAAAAGAAACGATTTAACAATCTTCCAATCCAAAAATCACCTTTGTATGAAATCCCAGCTCACCCCAATTACGAGGGACTAGGGGGTGAGGTGGGATTTCCTGTTTATCGTCAAAGTTACGAAATTGCACTACCCAAAATAAAATAAAACTACAATACAAACGTCCGGAACACTTATTATATACACCATTTAGTTACACGTGTAAAAATAAAATGTTATCGAGGTTTGAATGTCAGTTTTGTCCCTACTCACCCCATTTTACGGTACCTAGTTATATATAAGTACATAGTAGACTACACTCTCTGATACCTCTTATTAACTTAAATGCCTGCGCCCAGCAGTGGGACGTATAATAGGCTGATGATGATAGCAGATGAATGGGCAGCAGCATTCCTAGAGTGCGGTGGAGATACTGCGATCGCCAACCCGCATGCCAAGCGTGGCGATTATGGCATTTACCCCCCATGAAATTGGGGGAGGCCTATGTCCAGCAGTGGACGTCCTAGGGCTGATATGGTGGTGGTGGTGGTGGATGATACATACATTCTTCGTCAGGCAGCTCAGTGCTAAATGTATTTTGTAAATCGCTTATTTAGGGCTGTAGAGTAGAGGGTAGAGGGGACGGAGATATCACTTTAGGCACAACCGTGTCTATATGGGCGCCTTAATAAGAAATAAAATCCACGGAGAGCATTTGAAGGAGCCTTTTGGATTGCGCGGAATTAGGCGCTCCGCTCTGATCAAGGGTGTCAACTAGTGTCAAGGGCTCTAGGGCTGGCGCTGCGATAACGCGTAAAAATACAAGCATGACCGCGAGCTGGTATTCTTCCCGTCAAATATCAGATTTATTATACAGTGAACCTTCTATGCGTATATTTACTTATTCTGTGCGAATATTTAACAGATCACAATAATGTCGAGGGCACAATTTGTAAGACTGATAACCTCTGCACTTGCGGCACGTTAATTCGCTGTTGTGTCTATTAGTACTAGTGATGGAGTATTTATCGATAATATCACGTTATCGACTTTTGATACAAGTTCCCGATCCCTTTCAATCATGAGAGCAGACCTAGCTGTGCCTAGCAGTGTGACGTATGAACACTAATACACTAATGATAAGCAAAATACGACACGCCTTCAGAGGTCGAGTGTCAATATAGTTTGTCAATAATTTTATCAAGGTGTTTACAATTTTACTGCTATGAAAAGTATCCAAATATTATTGAACAGGTGTTTTACGATGACTTATACAAACATTGCGAAATGGAAGTAAACCAGTAATAAAATTAAGGTAAACATCCTATAGAATTGAATAGAATACTGTTTATCGTTGAACTGGGTACAAATATGTTTATACCTTAAGTTATAATAAATATGCGACAGATACAATATCTAGCTGATTGCGTAACGTGTCTAACGATAGGTATATTCTATCATTTTTACTGTAGCAATGTACATATATGTTGCAGAACATTCTCAAAATTTCAGGAAAGTTCTCTTAAGTAAAAAAAATACTTTTACGAGAATTTAAAAATAAGTCGCCATTGAAAAGATTTTAACGGGAATTTTTCATGGATATATTCAGTGCTAAAACAACCGCCGCCGCGATAAATATTCATAATTAAGGACCGCGAACCGGTCTGAAGCATGCCGAGCGATATTCGACCTTAAAGACGTGAGTGACCCATTTCATTATATTTTAATATGTCTCCAAATCACGGGAGTTTTCTATATAAATAGATCTACCTTACTCACGCTCAAAATCATAACGTAATCAGGCAGGATCACCAGCACAGATCTCACCAGTAATATGCTTTTTAATTTTTAATATCATACAAAATATTTTGGAACAAATTGATGTACCTAGATGAGTAGCTCAGTAGATAGAACGATAACCTTTTGTTACACTTTACTATTGTAGCTATTATGTCTACATACACTAACCGATTACGGATAAGCCGATGACAATGGCAAATAAATGGTGTTGAATAAAACATTGGAATTGTTTGTAAATAAACGGTAAAGGAACAATGGATTTTGAAAAGGTAACTTATTGTTTGTATGAAAGTCAAAGGCGATCATGTGTTGAATTACCTTTAAGTTATGTTTCGTTGTGAGCAGTGCGTGTTTTATTAAACAAATTTATGAGGTCAGTAGCATTAACTTGTTTTTATTTTAACTTACTTCTGCAAAAGAAATGTTACCTTTTGACGTAACTTTAGACTCTTTAGAGCGCCTCAGATTTGTAAAGCCAATTGTCCTTTTCACGAGATGGAAGCAGAGGTCAGTGCGGTTCCATACGACCGCACTGTCCTAAAACTCCTTTATATTATGTTTCCAGCTTTTCTGCTACATAACATCACATTCTAACTTAAATCTAAAACAGGCCCTTGCTTAAGGCCAGGCTTGAGGCAGTGTACCGAGGATGCTGGCGGCATTTCCAATTCCGTTTTTGAAGTATAAATAAATATAATAAGTATCATTCAGATTAGGTAATGTTGGTATTTAACCAAACAAACCCTGCAAAATAGTTGAACACTGCCATCGATTCTATGACCGTACCAAGAATGCTAGTACGAGAATAGTAGTTTAAAATAATTATAGTTTCAAGCGCCCAAATCCGCCATAGACTGGGGTATCTGTTTATATCAGGCGGGATGTATCCTTGTTTGCCAACGTCGTGTAAAAAAACATACAAATACATACATACATAAAACTCACGCCCATATTCCCAAAAGGGGTAGGCAGAACACATGAAAATTATTTTTCAATACCACTTTTAGCAAATGCAGGTTTATAGATGGAGAAAAGTGATATTGCAGTGACAGGTTACTAGCCCCTCCCCCACAACACACTTGAACCTGATTCCCATAGTCGACTCTTAAGATACCCAAGGAAAGAAAGGGGGTGGTGCTATTTTAAGCCGGCACCACATGAAACCATAAAAAAACCATTGTATGGTGATATTATCGATAATTTTACATTTGTCCCCTCACTAGCCCGGATGACGAAGGGCTCCCTCGCCCATTGGGCTCAATTGCCCCGGAAGTCCTGCCGGAAATGCACTTGCCGCGGCGCGTGACCGCGTTCCGGACCGGGCCATGTCAAAGGGGGTAATCGGATATTAATAGAGTTCCGTTTTCAAATGTATTGTTATGGTTGTTTGCGCACTGCTTTGTTAGGGGGAATCCCCATAAAAATGAGACGTGGGTACCAAAAGGTTATTTTTATTTTGCTTCTGGATGAGGATCAAATTTTAGGACCATAGGTTAGTTTAATTCGTCTATTTAATTTAATTGGTGCCGTTGTGACTTGACGAATGTTATCCATAAAAACCGGCCAAATGCGAGTCGGAGTCGCGTGCGAATGGTTCCGTACCATTATCTATAAAAATGGCAAAAAAACACGTTTATTGTATGGGATGGGAGCCCCTATACATATTTATTTTATTTAGTTTTTTAGAATTTGTTGTTAAAGCGGCAACAGAAATACATCACCTGTGAAAATTTCAACTGTCTAACTATCACGGTTCATGAGATACAATCCTGGTGACAGACGGACGGACAGCTGAGTCTTAGTAATAGGGTCCCGTTTTACCCTTTAGGTACGGAACCCTAAAATAGTATGACAAAGTTTCGTGTTACAACAGAATCTATATATATATTACGCGAAGCCGATCCTTACAACGCCCATCAGATCTACAGTTATGGACCGATTTTGATAAATTATATACCATAGGATTCGTCCCATGCTGCAGATTTGCAATAAGGTCTTAGTTTTTTGATTTTTATCCTGGATTTTTTTTTAAATTGATATTTACGAAAAATCCTGGGTGCCCCGACAAATATAAGCCTCAAAATCGTGTTCGATGACGCCGCATACAAGCGACGGGTCAGCTTACCTTGGTAGAATTGTACGAGGTGTCAAAATTTAGCTTGGTTAACACGTGACTTGGGAACTGGCTATTGTATGATTCCGGATGACATAAAATCAAATATAAATTAAAATGTTCCTGTAAGAAATATCTGATACAGCATTACAAAATAAAATCTTTTGACTCGAGAAATACTCAATATTATTAACTATAAACGAAAGTAAAATTACTAATTTGTTTACAAGACAATACATAATATTCGGTGTATTCGGTCTAAGTATTTACAGTTTACATGAATGCCAGACGTTTTGTGTCAACATTTAACTTATTTTTTATTGTGGCCCTTTTGTGGATTTTTATTTTCACAATACTGAGGTGTCAATATTATTGCGGTCTATAAAGACAATACAAATTTTATTGATCCGTTAATTTCATGGGGCCTTTTACACGGTGATTATTATCCCGTGACACACTCATATCACCATACGATTTACGTGAATATTGATGCATATTGAACCAAAACACGAACTATTTGGAAAAACGCGATAATATTGACATCTCAGTTTTGTCATTATATTAATCGTGTAAAGGGCCCCATTCATTTCCCAACTTAAGACCCTGTTCACATTATCCGATTTGATGAAGGTTTCGGCTCCGACAAATGTATGGAAATGTGACCAATATCGTGTCGTGCAATGTGAACAGTGACCAGTTTTCGTAATTAATAATACTAACAGATCCGCAGTGTTAAGCAAGACGATTTTTCTTATAGTTGTCTCTTTGGATCCTTATGGTTAAGCAAGATGAATTAGACCGGGACGGATAGAACGATCATTTTCGGCTGCTAACGAATTGTCTCCACTTAAAAGCACACCAAAATTTCAAATCCCATATAATGCAAAACGTCACAAACGTCAGTTCAGTACAATTTGCACATAAACAAATATATTTGAAAGCAGATGCACTGACAGGTGAACACCTGTCAGATATCACTTACCTGTCTTTCTCAAACTTACTGATTTGTGCATTAGAGAGAAGAGATCAGATGTTCAGAAATTGTTCAACTTAAATGAGCGGATTTGATATCTGTGGCAGTTTTCTATACATATAGGGATAAGCTAGCCTTTTTACTTCCACTTTTTGTCTGTTTGTCATTTTGACGTGTTTTATCTACAATAAAGCATAAGCATACATACATAACCGTGTCGGCTCCAACGCCGATATCGGATCGGATAATGTGAACAGGGCCTGTTCAGTTCTGTCGAATAAAGCAGAAAATAAATGTAATGTTTACATAAATGACATACGTATTGTGTCACTTTTTTTTATTGTGCTCTATTATGTTAAAATTATATTGTCATGGTTTAAACAAAGAAGTTGGTATACAAACCAATGACGCTTCAAATATACGTTCCGTATATCTTGACTGATATTGATACCTGCCAAAACAATGACAAACCAAATTAAACTTTACGTTGTGAGTTACAGAACTGTTTCTGAGTTAATCATAGATAAGCTGCAAAACATTTTGAAAGAGAAGAGATTCGCTTTGTCTATGTGTGTCTCTCTTCCACCTATTGCCATACCAGTAGGGTGATCAAGAGATCATAAGCAAAGAAGTTCTCATTGGAGTAGACGTTACTTATTGGTGGATTTAGATCAAACGAACGAGAAAACAATGTTGCACTAATTAACCTTTACGACGCCAACAACGCATTTGAAGTATTTGCGCACCATCGATTCAATACAACGACAAATATATCCGTCATGGCGACGGCATCCAATGCGATATTAACCTACATGTATTTCTATAGATAATGCGCTTAAAAGGTTAAAAATATAATTACAACCTTTAATTGCCGAGAACATAGGTGTTATGATATATGAAAATTACCTTCGTACTTTATACTATGTACTATTACTTATTCTGTGATACTATGGTTTATATTCTATCTCTTATGAAAAATGAGTTGGCGTGTAAGTGTCACTGTGGTTCATAAAGTATGGCGTTCAAAAGGTTAATTTGCTATTTTTTTTTCAATGTTTGTTTGAGGATGTCAAACCCTACAAAGTTGAACCCTACAGAAATGCATGTAGGTTGATATCTCATTAGCCCATCATGGCCCACGTACAAGGCCCAGTTATGCGGTGGATCGGGGTGCAAATATGTTTTTTTATGATTGACTGTGACACAAATGTTTTTAAATCAAATTTGTAATCGAGAGCGAAGCCACGGGATAGAATATAGATAGGCTATATTCTATCCCGCGGCTTCTCTTGCATTCTTCGTAGTACGTCGACGCGGCGGAGCCGCGCGGGTAACTAGTAAATTAAATTGTAGACAAATTAAAAGCCTACTATGGTCCAAAAATGATTAGGTACCCTCCTTTTGAAAATAAACTTCAATCTTACTATAGGTCTATTCACAAGAGCTGGAAAATGAAAATGTATGAAACTGTCAATAATTTCATAGACATTCCGCGCCAGCTCTTGTGAATCGACCTATACCTAAATAAAATACAAAAAACATTTTCTATGCAATTTAAAAGTGTTGACTGTAAGTAAGTGTAGAGTTAGTTAGTGTATTTTTTTTAATTTATTTATTTAAGGTCGCTCTAACATCTATGGTCATCTGTGGTCAGAGTATTTATTTTCAAAGATGTTTGTGAAAAAGTTCATGGTCAGTGTTAGTTTCGGTAAATTTGTTTACGCTATTTACCTAGAAATCTGCGTCTAGTGTTCATATTTGACATTGATTGCGTATGCGCATCACAAAAGTTTGGTGATTTACCTTGATAATAGATTTGGTTACATAATTACTTATTATATTACTTTATACTTTTACTAATATCGTGGAAATACATTATTTTAACTACAAGTACATATTTGTCTTTCTAAAAAAAAACTTTTGTAAATTAAAAGAGTTTAGTGAACCGTCCGTATGCTTTAATAAAATCACATTTTAAATTTTATAAATTACATTATATGGAAATATAATGTAATTTATAAAATTATATCTGACTTGTACCATTGTGCTACCAATAAAGATTATCATTATTTGTGTTGCCTGAGATTTTTTGACATGTAAAAGTGCTATTGATTCCTATTTGCAGAATAAATAAATGATTTTTATTTTTGATTTCGCTCGGTTAGGAAGAATTGACAACATCTAGTTTTAGCTATAACGGCCAATAATTAGTATACTTACAATAAAATAGCGGTGACGATTTCACTAAGATTTAAATTTGGATTAACCGGATTCATTATGGAAAATCTAACAAAATACATACAAATGTACCTTCCCTCGCCCCTTCCTCTTTCTGTGTTCTATATTTTATGGAACATACTATAATACAGGGTTAAATGCACTTATCCCAAGTGAAGTTCATATGTCTTTGTCTATCCTGAGTATAATATAATGATATGAAGTATTCAGTACGTGGTTTTATTTGGAAGAGCAGGAGTTGCCATGTTGTCAACTTCGCATTTTTAGTAGTTATAGATTTAAAAAAAATATATAGTATAGGTAGATAAAAAAAGAGTATGTATACTTATGAAAGTGTAACCCATTTACATAGTGACGTGTTTCCAGTGCGAATTCCTCGCGTAATGTATGCGGCGCGCCGCGCGGCCTCGCCGTTCTAGGAAACTGGCGCTTGCGCCACTGGCGTGCGACGTCGCAGGCGCAGGCGCAGCTATTGCCAAATGTTAAGGATGTAATATAATAAGCATGGCAATTGTTAATAGCAATAAATAATGTATTAGTTTGTTTATCGAGAAGAATGCGTTGGGACCTTTTCGTGTTATTTTTTTTGTTGTTTTATTTTTCTATTATGATTTGTTTTATGTCACCAGTAAATGTTTTTCTTTCTTTCTATCGTTTGGTTACCTGTTCTCCACTCAATTGCTCAAAGGTTAACTGGAAGAGATCCCTTGCCGGGATAAGTTCGCCTATGTACAGTTATAATTTTTCCTGTCTGTATTTTTTTTACCTTTGTCATGAGCTATGTTGAGACTTTCCCAAGGGACCAAAGTATGGAATTCTTCAAGAAAGAAGTGCATACAATTTAAGGGGTCGGCAATGCCCATGTGATACCCCTGGAGTTGCAGGGCGTCTGCCACGTCGGGAAGTAATCAAGCCTTACAAGTAAAAGTACGCGGACCTACAGTGCTTTGGTACAAACATTTTATGTACCTACTTATTAGTAGTAATAGTGCCTTGAAGCGTGCCGTATTTGTCGTGACTCAATTATTGTACATACAATGTATTAATATAACCGATCTACGATAAATCAACTACGTCAATCGGATCATAGAATCCGGTTCAGAGTCAACTCAATTGGTTTTATAGGAATACGTCTTATTAACATTTGAAATAGAAGTACCCCCCCCCCCCCCCCTAATTAACCAGCATTCTCCTACCGTTTTCCCCATAGGGTATTTCACTACACTAAAAAATATTATGTCTACGATACCAATTAACAAATCATACGAAAATAAACGGAGAAAATCAAACTTCAGCTTATTTAAACAAATTTAAGGACTTTTAAATACATTAACATGAAAAAAGGGCACAATTTGTCCATGGAAAATTGTGACGTCATTACTTGTACTATTACTTATTCTGTGACGTCATTAGGTAGATTTACCTACAAACTTCATACCACAGAATAAGTAACAGTACAAGTGTTCATACTTACCCGCCGAGCGTTTTTGACTTTTCGTAAAAAGTTGCTGTATTGAATAACAGTGAAATACCGCATTGTAGATATCCTTGAGGGGATACCTTGATTCTGCTAATCACGCTTCCCGTGTAAGAGACGTGCTTGTCTTCCGCACATGAGAAAACGAGATGCAACTCATGAACACTCCTACGGAATGGCTTTTTTGACTTGATAATCATCAGACTTTGTGAAGTTTCATTCATTTCACTTCGATGCCTTAATTTTTAAGTTGATTGTGTATTGTTTTAGTAGGCTGAGGAAAAAATAGTAGATTATACAATTAGTGCATAAAACAAACCGTTTTACTCGAGATAATTTTCCGTCCGAGCCGCAGGCGAGGGTCGATATATAGTCGGGGAAAAAATGGGTTTTATATACAAGTTATACATTCTGCTCGTCTTCGGATTTCGAGTAAATTAAAAAATGAATTAAATTAAGGTTATATTTTTGTTGTCATATTTAAAGTCGACCACTCGACCTCGTCCGCCCGGTGTTCGGCGCCGGCGCGCCTTGTGGCTGCATGGCGGCGGGCGGATCTTATTTTATGCACTAGAGCATAACAAGCGACTGTATGTCGCCTACGCACAACATAGAGGCGAGCATAAGAAGTGAAATAGTAGATTGTAGAACAAGCGCATAAAGCAAGCCATTCCGAGACAATTTATCGATCTGAGCCGCAGGTGAGGGTCGATATAAAGTAGAGGATAAAATGGGTTTAATACATAAGTCATACACTCTGCTTTTAATTTCAAATGCGAGAAAATTAAACAAATAATGAATATAATTAAAGTTATGTCATCAAATTTATACTTATCTTATTGTGCTCGTCGACTGCGGGGGCGCGAGCGGTGCGCATGCGCCTGCAGGCGCGCCGGCGCGCAGAAGGTGGGTTTTTCTTGGTTTTGCTTTTATGAGTCTACGTAGAGCATAAAAAGCGACTTTATGTCGCCTATGCACAGCATAAAGACGAACTTTTAGACCATGAGAAGTGAAAAGTAAAATATATACTCAACTTTGGTTTTTCTTTAATTTGAAATTGACGTTAACCGTTGTATGTATCTCCACCGCGGGACAGGCAATTGCCTAGTGGGGTGGTCAGCACTAATGATGATTAGAATATGTATAATTATTGTGTGTGTGGTGCCGGGTTCGAATAGCACCACCCCCTTTCTTCCTTTGGGTGTCGTAAGAGTCGACTATGGGAACCAAATTGAAGTGTGTTGTGGGCGATGGGCTAGCAACCTGTCACTGCAATATCACATTTTTCTCCATCTATAAACCTACAATTGCTAAAAGTGGTGTGTTCTTCTTACCCCTTTTGGGAATATAGGCGTGATTATGTATGTATATAAGTTATTGTGTGTATTTGTGAAATAAACTATTTGTATAACTACATGTATGTTTGTATGTCCTCTTTGCGTAGTTGTATTGGTATTGTATAGTTACATCTATACTAATATTATAAACTCATTTGCTCAAAGGTTAGCTGGAAGAGATCCCTTGAAGGGATAAGCTCGCCTTTGTACGTCTACTTTTTGTTTGTTTATCGTTTTGTCGTGTTTAATGTACAATAAAGTAATACATACATACATACATAAAGCTGAAGAGTTTGTTTGTTTGTTTGAACGCGCTAATCTCAGGAACTACTGGTTCGAATTGAAAAATCTGGTTGTGTTGGATAGTACATTTATCGAGGAAGGCTTTAGGCTATATAACATCACGTTGCGGCCAATGGGAGCGAAGACGCGGACGAAGCCGCGGGCAACAGCAAGTGTCTGATAAGATAAGGCAATACATATTATGTATGTATTATTACGAGTCTCTACTATACGACTTTTTGGTTCTGCACGATATAATTTTTAAGCATAGAATATTACATCAATTACTACACTATTATGTACACTGCCAAATTATCTTTTCACACGAACAAATAGAAAACTAGCAATATTAGTACATATTCCGTAGCCGGTATTTGACAGCGGCGCATTTCTCGGCAGTAAAGTTATGTTTGTATTGTATTGACGTCAGTCGACCTTGCGTTAGGCCGGAGTCTCGCATTGTTGATGCTAATTTATTAAGAGCTGACGTTTTACTATTAGTGTACTAGCTTTTGTCTTTATACAGCCGTTCTAAGTTATATCTTAAAACCCTTAACTTGGCAAGAAATAAAGAATGCCCCTAATTCTAGCCTCGGTGACGCTAAATGTCTTACTCATGCTGGCCAAGAAAAAAATACAAAAAGACGGTCAAAGTGTGTGGGAAACCCAGGGGACGTTGCCAAGTTAAGGAGTCCCCAGTAAGCTCGGATCTCCATACGTAGTTTCGCTCTCATTTTAAAACGACATACTGGAATAACATGTAACTTTGTATACACAATGGGATCCGGTACGTCTAGGTCGGAAATTAGTTTCTGTCGCTCGAAATTATAATAGAGAATAATTTATACCAAAAAAAGTAGACTTCAATTTTGTATTTCGCTATGCCACAATTTGTGATTTCCGTGAGCCAATGCTTGGTTACCTACAGAAAATACCGAAATCGGCATATGCGTGCCTATCAAATTTGAGGAGTTCCCTCGATTCCTCCTAGATCCCATCGTCAGACCTTCACCAAATTTATATGAGACCAATGTCGGGGTACCTGCTTTGACACAAAAAAGAATTATTAAAATCGGCCAACGTGGTCAAGAGTTATCGGGGAACATACATACATACATAAAAAAAAGAACAAGCAAACATGCAGACGAACTGAGTACCTCCTTCGTTCTATTGAAGTCGGTAAAAAAATACAGCGATTTTTAAGGTTTTCATATAAGACCTAATAAAGTCAAAACTCGCTGTATTTTTTTTCCATTACAATTTTTAGCAACATTTATACTAATTTCCGGCCTAGATATGCCGGATCCCATTGTGTATACAAAGTTTCATGTTATCTCAGCACGGCGTTTTAAAATGAGAACGTAACTACGTTTGTATGGAGAATCGAGTTCAGTCGAGCGTACGGGGGACCCTAAGTTTTTGCCATACTCACGTTAGAAAAATAAGTTCACACCACACCACCACACCTTGCCAAAAAGCGCGTTTTTCCGCACACTGCGTGTCCGGAAAAACCCACTTTTTGGCCAAGTGGTGACGTAAAATTGTGTACAAAAAACGGGTCGTAAAACGGAAATCCCTCTCTCGCATATTTATGACCCTCGCCTGCGGCTCGGGCCTCAAACATCTGCGATATCGGCATTTCTTTGTTTTACAACCCTTGTATCGTAAATAGCAATTTTTTCATTATGTCATCTTAATAAACTACTACCGGTTCGGAAAATTAACCTCTGCCACGAGAACAACCGGTTTGAGAAACTCTGCGAGATGTCATTTTTTCGAAACAATATATGTACATCGTATAGTTTAATATAAAATTATATTTAGTACAAAATTACAGTGTCATAGGTACAACAAAATTACAATGCTACTGTAGAAAGCATATTTTTCATGGAATTCCGCAACATAACGCCTGATTCAATCTATTTACGAGTATTGAGGTTTAATTCAGTAATTCCCGTTCGTATACTAATACATTTTTTTTTAAATTAAAAATGGGATTGCTCTTGGCCAGCATCTAGCCAGGGGGCAAAGATGAGGCCGACGATGAAGCGAGCTCACCCAGAATATGCCTATTCACTCGTGCCTTAAAAAGGTCCGGTTATATGAACTAGGAAATACAGACGCCGGAAATACAATATGTGCAACTAAATAAATGTATTGTTTTAAATGGTTAACCCACTAATTAGGTTTAAGTGTGTAATCGGTAGCTAACAATAACCATTTACCCTTTTAACCGCAACGTGTTATGCATGTATTATGCATTTCATGATTCATACAAACATTACGTAAGCAGAGGTATTGAATTATTCTACACCACGATAAATCCTGTTTAAAATAGGTAAAACTGTTTTATACTTAGTCAAAAAATATTGCCTACACAACTTACTTATTGGTTATAATATATCAGTATAATATGTAGATTCGAATTATTATATTCACTATACAAGTAATTAGCTAACAAAATATTACCTAAATCTAGACAAATATACAAAGTTTGCAAGATTGTGATTAGTTCTTCGAGAATAGTCATCCGAATTCAAAAACCATTTCACTATTATACATATGCGTATTTATGTACAAGTGCAAAAATATGTGTGCACACAACATGCTCAAAATACTTATATGTCCCATAGTTCTTAATATAGGCGGATTTAGGTTGCGGTACGTATTTATGAGAGGATTAAATCGATACGATCGAATCGATTTTTGCGCTTGACCGTACAAGTAAGAAGTCATCTGGGTATTTTAAAATTCGAATAACCAAGAATAGAGTTTATTACAAGAGAAGTTCCTACAGTTAGTATTTAACCTTCGAGTACTTCTGCTAAGTAAGTAAGTAGTTTTGGTCATACTCGGCCAAAATGAGTTATATTTCCAAATCGAAGCTTAGATAAGAAGTGGATAAGAAACATTGCAACGAACATAAAATATGACTAAGCTATAATGAATGCCCTTAATGAACCCTTCTTGAGTAAGTAATGACGTCAAACGATCTGGGTCTGCATTCTGACATCAACGTTGTAAACGTATTAATCTTTTTATCAGTGCTAGCCGTATCTCTCTTCAAGTCATATCTCCTACCCTACCAGAAGTCCGCTATCATAATGACACTTGACTGACCTTAGGACATGGCTGCGTTGTATAAAGATGTGCTTTGATTGAACCAACTGCCAAGTTTCCAGGTGGTTTATTTCTTTAGTTCGTATTCACTTTTATAAGGTAATGCGAAAGTTGCCGAAGCACGTATGTGCTGGATTCCTGGGCATGTCCTAAAACTACGACCAAGACCGTCGGGGGATGGGCAGCAGCATCCCTGGAGTGCGTTGTAGATACTGCGATCGCCAATCCGCATGCCAAAATGGCGATTATGGCTTTTACCCCCCATGAAATGAGGGAGGCGTATGTCTAGCAGTGGACGTCCTTCGGCTGATATGGTGGTAGTGGTGCTAGATTAATTTATAAATTAGTTATACTAAGACCTTTTCTCAAATACGTAATATACATGGCAAATACCCAGTTCTTGTTAGATTGAAATCTTAGTTATACTAATTATTGTTTTTTTTTTGTTTCAGGTATGTTGATTCATACATTTTTTCCGAGCGGCGGTAAGTCGTAAGTAAGATGGAAGATGAACACACATAATCTAATACATAATAACTAATTTTCTCATTTGGGTCTATCAATACGAACATACCAGCGGCAATTTGAAATGGATTAATACAATACAATACAATACTCTTTATTGCACACCTCAATTAAAGGACACAGTACAGTACGTAATAACAATAAGTAGAGGCAAACAAAAGCGGTCTTATCGCTAAAGAGCGATCTCTACCAGACAACCTTAATTAGGTAAACCAATTAATTAGGTACCTACATATTTAGTACGTATGTAACATGTCTCGCAGAATGTAGGCACACTGATCTAATTGACGTTGCTTCTGCGCGTGAGTCACATGATCGAGTGCATTTCCTTGTGCATGATTGGACTTTGGAGCATATTGCTCGAAAGTAATCTCGAAAAGTCACAGCAAATGTTTATTTGAAACCAATTATTGCTTAATATACGTCGGTGGACTGATGACCTGGTAAGGGTCGCGGGTGTTCGCTGGATGCGGGTGGCGCAGGACCGGTCATTGTGGAAGTGATTGGGGGAGGCATAGGCCTCAGCCGAATGACGTCCACTGCTGGACATAGGCTTCCCCCAATTTCATGGGGGGTAAATGCCATAGTCGCCATGCTTGGCATGCTGATTGGCGATCGCAGTATCTCCACCGCACTCCAAGGATGCTGCTGACCATCCCCCGGTGGTCTTGGTCGTAGTTTTAGGACATACCCGGTTCCACTATATAAATCATACTAATAAAAAACATAACTATTTACAATATAGTCGAACCATTAACGTCTAAATCATCATCATTATCATCCTCCTAGCGTTATTCCCAGTACAGTTGCATCCTGAAGGATGCCTGGGGTCCGCTACCTAATCCCAAGAATTGGCGTAGGCACTAGTTTTTACGGAAGCGACTGCCATCTGACCCGAGGGGGAAACTAGACCTTATTGGGATTACGCTTGTCAAGTGAGTGGGCAACTTGACTGTTAGAGATTCTCTAACTTGGCTTAACGACTACTATCAAAGACAGCAACCGGGATGAACGGCTTAACGTGCCTTCCAAAGCCCAGGAGCGCTCAGTTAGTAACCACTCAAAGCGGTCACGCATCCAAGGACTGACCTCGCCCGACGACGAACCATTAACGTCTAAAACGTAAGAATAATTAATTGTGATTAACAATCTTGATTGCTTGTGCTATTGTGGTATAATTAGGAATTCACTTGCGGTAGAAGCAGATCCGGTATCGGTAAAACCAACGTCCTTACGTTTTGTTTGTTGGTATTGCACCAGGAAATTGTAATTTTACCAGTAACCTGTTTTGACATTCTACAGACATTCTTCTAGGAAAACGTTATTAGTATGCAAATTTTTAAAGTCTCAGTCTGAGGAAAAACCGATTTGCTGATTTTGAGTCATCGAACTCAATCGGTAAACGTTATTGAAAGTTTTTAAAGTAAGTACCTACGTCCTTTAAGTGTCCTATACCATGCGATTAAATAGCCGCGATTTTGACTGCCGGATCTAATCTAAGGGGTCATAAACTTCTATTCCAGCTCTATTAAACTCCATTCCAACATACCTTCATACATAATTGTGACTGCGCCATGATTTTGATTGCCATAGAAGTATAGATATGTGAAGTTTGGAGACCTGGTGACCTGACATACAGCTTTCTCCTCCCCTAGTCCAGGCACCAGTGTCCGCCGCACAAGTTACATAGCTAAAATAATTAGTTCTAAAAGCATTTTATGAACCTACTCACTGTATACTTTGTGTTGGAGTAAACATTTTTTCATTTTCATTTTCACTTCCGTAAGCATCAGGCAAGCCGTAAGCTTGTCATCAACCTAAACTTGGCATCGACTTCTTTGTATAAAAGAAAATGTTGACACGGCGTGCGTGGAAGTGACGATGTCGAGTGTACGTCTTGGATTGACCACAACACAAGGTTGTTCGGTGCCACCGTTACATCAATATGTACATTGTTGGGTCTGACGTCAGATTATCCAACAATTACCACTATTCGCAACCGGTTACGTCCAATGACCTTAACACGACCTATTGGTTCGAAGAACTGCAGTTTATTCAATAGCTTATACAAGCATTTACCGCCTCAATTTAAAACTAGCACGCAATTTTAAAACGTATTATGTACACATTAAAGTTTAAAGGCACATAAGGCCTTTTATGTAACCATAGGTGTCACTGTCACGCAAAAACTAAGGTGTTTCTTAGAACGCATTTATCACGGATTTAAAGTAATTCTTGTTGGCGCCTGCGCCAGTGACTAAGATGTCATTTAGCCGCATCGTGATAAAAGATGGAATCGGAATGCGGTGAAAATGGTCCTTCGAGCCGGACGGTTGAGTTAATCCACAAAACGTGAAGATTGGCGCATTGTCGGGATTTCGTTTATGGTGGCGCCAAAACACCATAATAATACAATGAATGTCTTATTTTATAAAGTATTTGTTCAATGTAATTTAGGATTGTTACCTTAACAAAATTAAATAGGTTTTTTTTACGGTTTCGGCTTTTGGGTTTAAAAGGACCGTGAGTTTTGTTTTGAAGATCCATGATTACTTTGCCTGCTGTTTTATAATGTTTATTAGGTACTTAGGTACAGTCAACTGCAAAAAGATGGGTGCATACAACTTGCTCAAAAATAGGTATGTCCCAAAGCTCTTATGTCGCCGGATTAAGATTGCGGTACGTATTAAGTCGATACGTATTTTTGCACTTGACCGTACCACTTTTTTATTGCGAATACCTTTGGAGAACACGGTAAACGATGACTTTACAAAAACTTGCCAATTCACTAAGCCAGGTAGTCACTGTAGCACATCATAAGGCAAATTAGGAAATTTTACAACCAGTTACGAAATTGCCTATAATATCAGTAGGTTAAGGTAAGGTATATCGGCTTCCTAAAAACATTAAACGTCACTTTTCTCCCGTCGAGTGCCATTAACAACCCGTTTAGTACAAGCTGGTACAAGGCCAATTGGTATCAATAAAACTTATTTAAAACAAACGAAAGTGACACTTCTATTTTATTACTACCAATATAAGACGGTAGTTGCCTAGGACTTTATTATGAAAAGTATAAGAGCGTTTCTTGATCGGCCCAGCGTTTAATATATTGGTCTGTTGGCGGTGTTAATGAACGAACTGTGTTATTAGGTAAATGCTTCCCTCAAAACCAGTAATACCTATTAAGATCATATTGAGAAAGCGCTCATCTTCTTCAGATCTTGTTTTTTATAGTTTACTTGGTTTCACTTGTTTGGAAGGGACCGCAACAAATATATAACGTAAGATCAGGTACAGATTTAATTAATTAATGGAATGTTAATAGGAACCCACGCGTTGCGCCCTGTAGCCGGGGCATAGATTAAAGCTACGGCATCCTCTGCCCGTCTTAAAAGGCGACTAAAAGGGGGTCCTTGGGGTCGAAGACGGTCGCAGTTGGGGGCTGCGATCGTCTATGAAAACAGATAGTGGGACCCACAGAGGTGTGACTCTAGGGCGGCACTGGTGCGTTCCGAAGGAGATCTCAGAGCTGTCCGAAATGAGTTGAGGAGGGCGATCGGGGGGTTTTTAGTCGGTGCAAGTCTGACATAACCTCCGCACTGTCCCCGCGGTGCGGTGGTGTGAGATCCATAATAGATTTTCCCCCCGGGAAAAACGGAACCCGCGTGTTGAATTCCAGGATTACTAAATTATAAAGAAACGGGTCACACAGGTCTGTAAGTAAGGCCGAATATAGTTCTACATGTGTCAAACCGGTACGGGCTTCTTTCATTATGATCATTCGCCCCGTCATCGTGTGGTCGTCGTGTGCTCATGATTGAGGACGCGCTACCAGGTTGAATTCTGTCGCGCGATATTCGACCGTGAGCATTTTATTATATTTTGACATGACTGAAACTCACGGGAGATTTCTATATAAGATATCTAGATTATTTAATAATAGGTGTCAAATTACTGTAAATGTTCGTTCTGATATAACATTCCTAATTGTCAGATCATTAATTGCAATTGCCAGTGCCACCATATATTTTATTTATATACGGGACAACAGCAGAGTACACGTTAAAAGTCCTTATTAAAAGAAACCCTTAACTTGGGCGTACATGCACCCCTATTATTACAAGTAAACAAATCATTTGCGACTGTAAATCAGGCATGTACTAAATATTAGTGTAAAAACAGACACACAGACAAACACTTAGCAAGTTACTTCCATAACAAAAATTAAATCATCAATTGACAGAATTAATACTTAACAGTTAAAATAATTTGACAACACATCATCAGAGAATGTCATAATAAACTACTTATACATGTATTACTGATAGAAATACTGGGCGCGATGTGGCGCGATTTAACAGGATTATAAGAGGCCTTTTTTATGGACGGGGAAGAACAGACAAGAAAAACCACATTTAAAGTAAATTACCAAAATAAAAACAGCAGTATACACAGAATTTTAATTATGTTTACCTAGGGTAATATAGTGTAACCTATAAATAGTACGTTCAAATGATAATAAAAGGAAAATTTGCCACACAAGCGCAACTATTTCTAGTTATACAGTCGGTCAAGAAATTTATATGCCGCTTTCGACTCTATTATTTAACTATTAAGTTTCAAAAGCGGTACACCAATTTTACCTTTGCACCAACGAGTATCTATTCTCATATGTATGGATTAGCCAATAGTATTCCAGAAATTACTCTTGAGTGAATCGTGATGATACAAAGTGCGTCATTTAACACAAAAAAGCTACTTTGTACTTTGGTTAATTAATAATATTACTATGACTAAAATTAAATTACGAAATTGTTGAGTAGTAAGACAATTAGTTTTAGTCAACACCCAATTATGGAGTATGAACCATATTTTAATTTAAACACGTTTGCTTGTTTTTGGAAAAGGGAAAATAGACTCTTCAAGTCAAATATTTCGTAGCTGCTCCTACGGGGGGTGACAAGTTTTGCGTAATTATTCGGATGCTGTGCATAGGAATGTTTTACACCATGTAGGTATCAATAACATGTACAGTCAACCAAATTGGTTTCTGGGCCACTTCGTACCTTGTCGCAGTAACAATAATATGAGATCTCTAGTAGCTTTCATATTGTTTGTTGCTGTGACAAGGTACGAAGTTGCCCAGAAATCAATTTGGTCGACGGTACATATGTATGTAATACGAGTATGTCCTCTAGTTTTAAGTTTTCTCTCTCTCTTCAATCGGTCCCTCATTCCTGAGGATCGTGATCACTGTTGGATGCCGCCGACCTGATGACTTGTCTCCATCGGTCTCGATTCATGGCAGCCCTCACTGAAACTTGCTTGAGGACGTGGCTACCTTGACCTGGTCTGTCCATCTAAATGGTGAGCATCCTCTGGCCCTCTTGCCTCCCACTCCACGACCAGTTTCTCCAGACTATCAGCATCGCTGCGCATTATAAATATTTTTTTTCTTAAATATTGCGGGATAATGTTACACAAATCGACCTAGTCCCAAACTAAGCAAAGCTTGTACTATGAGAACTAGACGGCGATATACATACTTATATATATAAATACATAGAGAACATCCAAGACCCAAGAACAAAATCCGTGCTAAATGCATAAATTAATGCCGGGATCCGAACCCGGGACCTCTAGCTTCGGAGGTAGTGTCACTACCAACTAGGCTAAACAGGCCGTCAATAATTATATATCCAAAAGTATGAAGTGCTCGTTTATTTGATAACGGTAAGTGGTTATACATTGCAAATCATCGTAACTTTAATAATGCCTTAACGAATAAGGATTAGGAAGTACACACTCATATAACATGTTTAATTTAAAAGTCAGTGAACAATTTTCAACTCAAACCCGCAAGACCCATGGTTGATTTTAATATGGTTTTGTTTTGTTAGTGCTTTTACTTTTAAAGACGTAGGTGGACATGTGCAGGCGCCGCAGCGTCAGCAACGACTGTCTTTTGTTTGCTAGATATAGCTGAAAGCCGAAATGACTAGCGTACGTTTCGTTTGACACGCTATTATACTACTTGTTTATAGGGGCTTAAATACTAGAATGGCATATATTTTTGTCTGGTCTTTGGTCACTGCTGTGGCTGCACTAATAGTGAACCACATTTGTTAGATTATATTCTTTAGAAGTGCTGAGTCGTCTTAATGCTTCCTTGTTTTGTATGCTATGCTAGTTGTTTGAGAGAATCTTGAGAAAAGTATCGTACCTATTGTACCTACCTTTCTTTTAATGGTCAATGTTATACATTTTTCTTTTTATCTTAGCTCCAAACATATTGAAAAACAGGTTAACTTTAATGGACTTCTAGTTATCTGTTATTAAACTTGACAGTTATATCTTGTCCATTATATTGATACTTAATAAACGCGGCAGACCCTACATGGTCTTGTGTAAAGGACTGGTTTTGCGTCGTTATACAGTTGCAACCACTTCGATTGAAGATTTTATTTACAATGTTGATAAGTCAAGAATAAATAAACGTTAATCATCTCGAGCATACGAGGGCTGTTCCGAAAGTTTTTAGCTGCTCTCACTCTATTCATGCGATATATTTTTTATTTATACCATTATGTGGGTAATTTCAATAGTTGTGAGCTGGGATAAAATCGTTAGTAAGCAGCAAGTATTTTTTTCACAATATTTTTTTTACCAAAAGGCCTTTGGCTTTTAAAAATTTGCGAAAATAGCACCATTTTTGATACCTAAAAATAGTTTTGACATCTAAATCCCTAACAATTGTGGTGGAAAATGCCCGGGATGACTTCCTTACTTCGTTTTGCTGATTTTATTTAATTAAAGTTTTTTTGTGATGATGACCAGTCCCTAGTCTCGCGACCTAGACTAATATTCGACACACCTGCTCATTGTCGCTGATTTTCATGCAATCGAAACAGATTATGTGCGTAGAGACAGGGAAGATTCATAGTTTGTGGTGTATAAAATTTCGTTTAGTTGTGGTGACGTATTAATTAATATTGGCCCGCAACACAAAATTGGTATTGTGACCCGTTCATCGCATATTCGATAGGGCTGTTGACACGTCGTACTTAAAACACAATAAAAAAAACCCAAGCGACTTTCATCAACAGTTTCACCCCAACACATATAATACGCCTTTGCTTATGCACCCTTAAAAAAATACTGCTAACATCTTTGCTTATGCACCCTTGAAAAAATACTGCTAACATCTTTGCTTATGCACCCTTGAAAACCTTACATGACTACGTGCCCCACGCAAATTGCCAAGGTTTAGTTAGACAGCGCGCACTAAAAACAGCGGAATTTGAGCAGTGCCGAATGCAAAGGAATACACCCACATGGTTTTTAGTGTTGTTTAGTCCAAGTCCAAGGAAAAGTACATTGACAGGTCGTTTGTTAAATCGTCTATGGCAATGACAAAAACCTGACGAGGTACTTTTTCTCACTAACCTGGAGCTTGGTGCAGTTTATATTAAATAAATGTAATAAATTAAAAAGTGATTTGTATTCTGCAAGTAGGTCTCAATGGCATTTTCACAAGTCAAAATATACTAGTCTTTCTGAAAAAGAAGACCGCTGCCGAGAAGAAACGAAGAAACAAACCCGACAGGTCAGTCAGTTTCTCCCAGAATATGCTTCCATCCGCCTAGCGTTATTCCCAGTACAGTTGCATCCTAAAGGATGCCTGGGGTCCGCTACCTAATCCCAAGAATTGGCGTAAGCCCCAATTTTTACGGAAGCGACTGCCATCTTGACCTTCCAACCCGAGGGGGAAACCGGCCTTATTGGGAATAGGCTTGTCAAGTGAGTGGGCAACTTGACTATTAGAAGTTCTCAAGCCGCCCGGAGGCCTCTAACTTGTCTTAACGACTGCTATCATAGACAGCAACCGGGATCAACGGCTTAGCGTGCCTTCCAAAGCACGGGATCGCTCAGTTAGTAACCACTCAAAGCGGTCACCCATCCAAGGACTGACCTCGCCCGACATTGCTTAACCTCGCATACCGCACGCGGTACGCGAGCGTCGCTGGGCTACGAGCGCTCCTCCCAGAATATGCTTCTTGAATGATAATAATAATAGTTTGTTAGTAAGGGCTTATATATGTATGTTAGTAAAATTCAAATTGGACCACACTTTTTATTTGCCCTACCCAAAACTTTTTTATTAGGAAATCGCTGCTATCTGCAAACGCATTCTGGATAATACTTAACCTACTTAAAAAAAAACTGTGTAGCAATAATACCACAAGGTACAGAGGAAAATATATTTCAAATACATATTTTAAATCTGTCAACCACTTTCATCTAGAACATTTGAGTCGTCACATTTTCAGAATTATGTACCTATGCGCAAAAACACATGCACCAATTCTGATATTTGAAGGCCGGAAGCTCCGAGTCTGGTCGTTAAGAAGTCAACCGTTGCTGGTTAGTTACTGATCCGAGCTTTTATATACTCACAGTAACTAACAACTAAATTACCTTTTAACATTTCACAGTTTTTGTAAAGAAATAGGTACAAATATTCGGTTGTCTGTGTTTTTACTCCAAATTTTTTTTATGATGCCGAGTTTTCGAATTGGTTTTAATATTTAAACAGTATTAGTGATTGGCAAACGGGCTGCGGCTTCACAGTGAATTCGATCTCCCTAACAAGTCATGGTCCAGCGCCGCATCCCGTCATTCCCGGAGCCCGGCCAACCGTGTCCCGGCACGTGTACCGGCCCGGTGGAGCGTGGAGATGATCGAATCAGGATTCATACCATGGTACGCAAAGATCTCGGGCCCATTTTATGAAACTAACCTAAACCGGCAATACTTGTCTAAAAGGCCATTGGCCAAGAGGCTTAATTGACTTGTTACAACAGAATGTAACCGTAAGGGTGGGAACACTTGGTGGGGTTTACTCAAGTCCCCATACAAAAAAGAATGACTGTCAGTGTCACAAAATAAAAATCGCATCTTCGATTTGTGTTGGAATATAACTTGTAGTTTCGTAAAATTAAAAAAAAAATTAAACGAAACATATTGGAAGTATGAATGGATCATAAATTAAATACAAATTGAAATTATGTTTCTTTCGTTTCTCGCATCCTTAATTCTAACATTAAAAGAGCGAACGCTTCTTTAACCCTTTTTTTACCAACTAATAAAATTCCAAACTAAATTGGCCAAAACATTTTGACACAAAAGCGGGTTGCTTAATTGATTCCTTACGAGGCAATCTCAATATTTACTGCTATTTAGGACACTCCAATTGTCATTTACATTTATAAAAACGTAATCGACCTTTATAAATCAAGTTTAAAGATCTTCAAGGCATTCATTAAGTGTAAGGTCTCACAATGAAGCACCTTTTCGTATTTACGCGCTCGATTACTTCGGGCCCGCAAATTGCCCGCGCGCATATGTTTGGCATTAATCTGCGCATGCCCAAACCGGGCGCGCACGTGTGGTTGCGTCGGCGTCGGTGGGCATCGGAGACGTTAAATGTTTTATACAATTTATATAAATCCCTATATCTGGTAACTGGGTACGAGACTCTTTCCGACCAGTATGGCAGACCTGACGGCCTACACCGAACCGCACGGGAAAGGTTGCTTTTAAATAAAATACATAACTCTACTAAAGATATTGAACTCAATGGTAGATATAAATTCACTAACTGAGCGCTCCCGTGCTTTGGAAGGCACGTTAAGCCGTTGATCCCGGTTGCTGTCTTTGATAGCAGTCGTTAAGCCAAATTAGAGGCCTCCGGGCGGCTTGAAAACTTCTAACAGTCAAATTGCCCACTCACTTGACAAGCCTAATCCCAATAAGGTCTGGTTTCCCCCTCGGGTTGGAAGGTCAAGATGGCAGTCGCTTCCGTAAAAATTGGTACCTACGCCAATTCTTGGGATTAGGTAGCGGATCCCAGGCATCCTTTAGGATGCAACTGTACTGGGAATAACGCTAGGAGGATGATGATGGTAGATATAAATTCAAACGCCTAAGAACGTTACTATCTATATACAAACCTTGAATATACAAGACCATTTAGCCCTTACCACGCAGCTTCGAGCAACAAGTTCGGAAGCCTGTGTTGCTCGAAGCCACGCAGTAAAGATCTCATACCTTAATTTCAGTAAGTACGCAGGAAGGCTTTGTAAGCCTCGGTGCGTGGGCGAAGGAACAGCTTTACACAGATTTAAACACTTCATTTGGGATTAGCCTACTTTCGGATCTTGTACAGGTAAAGTCAACTAAGAAAGTGATTCAGCACTTTTGAATCTTAATATGCTGATAGTGGTTGAATGCTTTTAAGGAAAGAGGAGCAGATGCACCCACACGATGGACAGATGCAATCCGCGATGCCATGGGTGTCAACATCCAGTGGCAATACGACTCGCCCAAAATAGAGGGGGTTGGAGAGCGGTGGTGAAGATCTGCTCGTCTAGAGATCACGACCCTCAGCCTTGAGGGACCGACGAAGAAGAAGAATAGAAATAAAAGAGTGGGAAAGTCGTACACTACTTTTTGGGCTGATTGTACTTACGTACTCGATTGTATACACCGTTACTTTTACGGACCTTAAAGAAGTAGATTTAGTTTCATTATTGGCTATGTGCACGTCTGAAACGTCAAACGTCAACGGTCCCGAGACAGTCTCAAAACTCAGAGATGTCAAATAATGACACATGAATATTTTATTTACTTTAGTAAACGAGAAAGACCCCGTATTGGAAATACGAGAAAGACCCCGTATTGGTAAGTACACATTTCTGCCATGGTGTGCGCTACGATCGCCTAGCTTACCCCCACCACCTACTTCGCACATAGCCAATTAGGGCCCGATACATTTCCACCATGGACCACTTTACAGATATTAACACTTTATTGCACAAATTAAGTCTTCTTTAGGGTTCCGTACCCAAAGGGTAAAAACGGGACCCTATTACTAAGACTTCGCTGTCCGTCCGTCCGTCTGTCTGTCACCAGGCTGTATCTCAAGAACCGTAATAGCTAGACAGTTGAAATTTTCACAGATTGTGTAATTTTGTTGCCGTTATAACAAAAAATACTAAAAACAAAATAATAATAGTAATTAAGGGGGGCTCCGATACAAAAAACGTGATTTTTTTGTCCTTTTTCATGGCTACCACTCGCCGAGCTAGACCTCAAGAACCGTAATAGCTAGACAGTTGAAATTTGCACAGATTATGTATTTATATTGTGGCTATAACAACAAATACTAAAATCAAAATAATAATAATAATTAAGAGGGGCTCCCATACAACAGAGTAGTTGCCGCTAAAACAACAAATACAAAAAAAACTCAATGAAACAAGCGTTTAATTGCACCAGCTTTTAGCCTTTTTTCTGGTACGGAACCCTTCGTGCGCGAGTCCGACTCGCACTTGGCCGGTTTTTTTTCCCTTGATCCCTCATTACTGAGAATTGTGATCACGTATACTCTGTCTCTATAGAGTGCGGAACCAGTTTATTCTCATCATAAGATCTCATGGGTGATCTACCTTGAGCACGCCTGGTGTCCATTTGGCCTAGGATCATCAGCTTGTCTAGATCGTGTTATTTAGACTACATGCTATGTCCTAAAAAGCTGAGCGTGCGTTCCTGGCATATTGTGGAGAGGCGTGTGGTGGTTTTAAAAAGCTCCTGTAGGATGGACTGATCGGTTCTCCTAGCTGTCCAGGGTATGAGTTGAATTCGTCGCCAACGCCGCATTTCGAAGGCGTTGATCTTTGCCCAATCGCGACTTTTCAGATTCCAAGTGTAGGTATTGTACGAGAAGACCAGACATAGATAAATATAACTAACCTTTACCACTATCCACCATATCGGCCGAAGGACGTCCACTGCTGGACACAGGCCTCCCCAATTTCATGGAGGATAAATGCCACAATCGCCACGTTTGGCATGCGGGTTGGCGATTGCAGTATCTCCACCGCACTCCAGGGATGCTGCTGCCCATCCCCCGGTTGTCTTGTCTTGGTCGTAGTTTTAGGTCCACTAACCTTTACAGATTATTATTATTATTCATCCTAGTCTCATGTGGACCTAAGATGTAGCTCGCTGGTTCTTTATAATTCACTCTTGCTTTGAAAACACCAAGATCGTAATTGTCAGGCTCAGAGGGCCTACTCCGAACTTCGAAAATCGAATTTCGTGTCGTGCCGTTCCGTTCACCGAAGTTTGGAGTAGACCCTCAGGGTATAAAGTAAAGTAAAGTAAATAAAGTAAAGTAAAGTTTATTTGCAAGAATATGTACATAAGATGTTAACATTATATTGTGAGTCGCAGTATTCAGCCTTAAACGGCATGCAAATATTAGCATAATACTCTATTAATAATTACAAATAAAAATATTGATGAACTAACTAATGATATTAGGAAAACAATTTAAGGTTATAAATTAATTTAGTTGCGTGCAATGTCCAAAAATTCCTTTACGGAGTAAAAACAATGTTCATAGAGCCATTTCGTCAATTTTGTCCTAAATTCTATATTGCACAAAAGTTTAATTTCGTCTGGTAATTTATTGTACACTAATATGCAAGAATAGTAGGCATTGCGTCTATATATATCAGCACGACATCGAGGTTGATACAAGAGATTTCTGTACTGTGCCCTTTGTGTTCCGGTAGACACATCGGAACGTAATTGAAAATAGTCCCTATGATCTTTGACAAACAGACAGGCCTTTCTAATATACATACATGCCAAAGTCAGTATATTGTATTTTTTAAATAAAGGTTTGCAACTATCCATTAACCATGAGTTTGTGATAGCACGTATGCACTTTTTTTGTACTTTAAATGCCCTCTCAACCTGAACCGAATTGCCCCACAATAAGAGACCATAATCTAAAGTAGACGAAACGTATCCATAATATGCTGTTATTGCAGCTTCAGTAGATACTGTTCTACTGAGTTTTCTTAGTGCAAAAACAAATCTATCCAATTTGGAGCAAACGAAATCAATATGATCTTTCCAATTTAGGTGACTGTCAACCGTTAAACCTAAAAATTTTATGCTACTGGTTTCCTCTATTAAATTATTACTATACCTTATGTTCAGCTGTTTCGGGTTAGATTTGTAAGAACGAAATTGCATGTATTTAGTTTTAGATAAATTGATGTTAAGATTATTATTGCATGTCCATGTATAAATATCATCTAATGCTCTGTTTATATTGGTCTCATATTCATTGATGATATCTCCTTTGACCATTAGCGTCGTATCATCAGCAAACAGAATGCACTTTTCAGTTGTTGCTTGTGGTAAATCGTTTATATAGAGTAGGAACAGCAATGGCCCCAAATTGCTCCCCTGAGGTACTCCAGAGTTATTTGAACGGAACTCAGATCTATATGATTTTTTAACAAAACGATTTTTTTCGGGGACCACTCTGGTTATTTCAGTGCATTGCTTCCTATTTCCTAAATAACTTGTAAACCATTCCAAAGCTTTATATTATTATATATATAATTATATTATATATATATTTGTGTATGTATATGTCTATATGTATTTTATAAATGTATTTGTAATAAGTTCTCTTGTAAAGTTAAATGCCTGCACCTGATGTTTCTGTTTAGCCCAATGGTTGACTGGTAGAGAATGCCTTATGGCATTAAGTCCGCAGTTGTACATATTTCTTGTATTGTGCAATAAATTTTAAATAAAATAAATAAATATATGGGCGACAATACTCGTACAAAATCATTGCATTTTTTTACTGGCAACATTTTTTTACAAATGAATTAACGCCACTATGTATGCTGACTTGTCATTTAGCTTAAACGGTTTTAATAATATTGTTCATTACCTTAAAATGTGAGGACAATTTAACTGTCGCCATATTTTTTGCGTTTGTGAACAAGACTCACACAAAAAACGTTTATTTTGCACACAAAATATAGTGCTAAATACAAGACACTTAGGCCTGAAATGTTATAAAGTTCATACGTACATACGACATTGCACTGTGGTGCAGATTTGGCAAAAATGTGCAACAAATTAAAATTATTAAAGCTATAATTAGAACGGTCGTTTAAGCGGCTGCTAAGTTGGAACGCGACCGTAAAAAATGGCGCGGCGTAATGTCGCATGTTTTGGGAGATTACAACTTAGAATTAAGTCAGTAATGGAGTAAAAATTAAATGATGCAGTAGTCGAAAGCAAACAAAATGACAATATAATGCGCGTGCGACTCAGCGATTTAAGTCTCAATCGCACTATGCAAATTAGAAAGAGTTTAAATTTTCTTGTCTCATCCCACAGTGGTGTATGGTGATATATCCATTTACTTCATTAAACTCGATAACACTCAAGAAATTTATCTAATATTGGCTTAAAATACAGTTTAAATTAAAGAGTGTTCAAGAATACTTAAGGGCATTCATTTTTTACTCATTCGTGCTTGCAGTCTATGCTAATGTTTAAAAAAATCCACTTAAGTTCCGAACTAGCTTCTTGAAAACCGGTAAACTCACTTAACACTTATCTCATGAAACAAAGACCCTTGTGATCATTATAATGAGCGGTTCTCGAGTTACCTCCACAAGGCGCCCCCTTGTGTCCGACCCTTAATCAATGTTATGTTGTATCATTTATTTTTCATGTATTTTAGTATCGGATTGCAGCCCGCCTTGGCTCTGAAGTTCGCCGATATTTTGAATTTCGAACGCAACCTTTCGTGTCATCTTCTTTATTCGCGATTCCATATTTGAATTTTATCTTCGATGCAGTTTTGTTTTTTCTGGTGACGATCGTGCAATGAAAGAAATTATTATACTTATTTTCACCTAGCTTACGTTTCTATACAAATTGTATTATGTAATTCAGATAGGTAGAGAAGCAGTGTCATGTTGTGATTTGATGAAAGTATGACTTCGAAGAGTTTAAAGTTCTATTATTTATAAAAAAATAGGTATGTCTGATTTCCTACGCAGCGCACACGACGCGTGTTTTTATGTTAATATTATCTGGTTTAAAGGAAAAAAAAACAACACAATGAACCACTATTTTTTTTAATAGAGGCGTCAATAGATACAAGCTACCGTTATTGTTGTACAATGCGGTTGTTCTGTCGTTTGTTAAGGTCACAGATAGGACGCCGTACATCCGGTGTCTTGGTGGCCTAAGGCACAAGGAAGTGCGGGCTAGGTGTGTATAATTCCGCACGACTCGTGACATTGTTAGGATAACTTATCACTATGTGAGCCTAGCAATATAAGATATACAGGCTGTCCCACGTAGAATAAAATTAGATCTCCATTCACAGGTTTTTAAAAATGGCCTGTTGTACAAGGAATCGAGTCGACTAAACTCTGTAAAAACTTATTTCACGATCTTCCTTTTCATTCATATGTTAAGTTAATTAGGGAATAATACTCGTAATGGATATGACTAATCCTTTCAATTGAATTAAAAGGCAGTAAATTTTTCAAAATCTGTTAAAACATTTCCAAATAGTTAATTAATCAAATGAAGTCTTCTGTAAGTAAAATATCTTATCTTCAATATTTAAATTACTCATCTTCCATGTGGCATAGCAGGTGGGATAACTAGTAGGGTACATATAAGATTATCAGGAAAATGAGTGCTATCTCGCCAATAAACTTAATGTTTCGCGATTATATTGTAAACAAATGTACCATACAAAGTTTTAGAAGTAAATTAAATATTATAATATATCCTGTATATAAAATCACCTAATGGACAGATAATAAAAATCGAAATGTTTATTGAACCTACTTGCTCACCAAATTTTACGAGAATCGGTTGAGAAATGCGACCTAAAGAGGAGAACAGCGATACATTCGGACATACGAAACATTCTTGTCTAAGCTGAAACGGAGACGCTTCGCTCGCTCGGTCAATTACTCAACAGGACTTAATCGCGTGTAATAAAAATGTGTGAAAGTCGTACAAACAATAAAGAAAAATCGTACATGTAATAAATAAAATCGTAATAAGATTTAGAAATGTAACTTAAGTAAACCTGAAGAATATAAGATCATGAAGTTACAGCCAGCAAAACATTAAAATCAATACCAACCAATTTTCGAGGTTTAATACTCCACGCATGCGGGACAAGTTTTTTCGTAAACCATTTATAACACAAATGCAAAAAATCTGTTTGGAATGGCACCATAGATATTTTAACAAACTACCCAAAACCGTGTTAAATCACATGACACGCTATTATTAAAATGAGGCATTGTTATTTTTTTGGTGAAAAGTGCATATTGTATAGAGTGATGATAGCCCTCTATACAATATGCTCTGCTATTATGATTGTGTATCACAAGAATACACAACCATTATAATAGTAATTAATGACATACTAATCTGTATCTTTTTAGTATTTAACTACCCATGCTGCATGCTACTTTTAGCTATTTGTATGCCTTGTGGAAAAACATATTGGCACTAAACTTTAAGAAATAACTTTGCACACACATATGTTTTACTAATAACATGACATTATTAACTGCTATTATTAGAAGCTATTGACTGTATTAAATTGATGTTACATAATTGTATTTTTACTGTTTTATTAGTCTCTTAATTTTACATAGTTTTTTAATAAAATACAGAAATTGTACTAGTTACCAAGAAATAATGTATTTGTTATATTTAGATAAATATTAATAGACATATATCGGTACCTTATTGCCTGAACCACAGGGAATCCCTAGCTCAGGCTCCTTTTTATACATAACTAACTGTAAATTTTAGTCTATAGTTATAACATTTGTACAAAAGTTATTCAATAAATTTATTTGTATTTTGTATTATATGAAAAGGAGAAATTAAACTTTCCCGCTCATCGCTTATTACTCAGACTAACCCAACAGTGTGTTATCAGACCTAACTTTAGTTATACATCAAACGCGACCGAAACGGGACACGGCGTAGGACAGACGGGCACGTGTCATACCCGTTCGAGGAACCGTGGTCAAGTATAAGAAAGAAAAGTTTATTCGAGACCAAAGGAACATCAACTTGATTATAACAGAAAACATATTGTATTGTCAGTTGCAGCATATGGATGATTCACAGTAGCCCGTTCCGTGTCCGGGCCGGCCCGTTTTCATCTAGAGAAGTACGCCGGCCGTTGCGTTTGCTGTCGTAAGAAAACTGGCCGGCCCGGACACGGAACGGTCTACTGTGAATCATCCTTAGTGCAATGCAAAATGCTGTTTCCGCCATAGAACATCTGATCATTTCGGCAGCGCTGTAATCACCATAGTCTTTTAATTTTGCAAAACCGGCATCGACGTAAGTGGACTTGTTAAAAAATTGCCATTTTTTTGGTGTTGAAAGGAATGATCCAAAAAATATATATTATTCATTTTCCTACGCTGTCTAGTTTTCTCTAATCATCGTAGAACCATGGGACCCTGACCATTCAACGTAGAAAAAATCGCTGATTCCGAATATGTAATGATTTTTTTTGGTCAGGTGGCCGTTACTACGTTTTCGCTATTTGCCATCGATTACAGAGCTTACAGAGCCAACAGTTATATCTTATTTCCAAAAGTAGTATCTAAGTAAGAGTTTTCTACAAACTCAAGTAAATATTCTATAGGTCACCTAGGCCAATTAGGTAAACGCATATTTCGCTGTAAAAGCAGCGAAAGCGATGCGAATCTAAAACCAGAACAATAGTGTGGCCTCGACATGGCACCATGCCGTGCCGATCTAAAAAGGGCCATTTTTATACAAATTCACTGCCACATAAGTCGTTTTTGATTTGAGCGATATCACGCAATTAAGAAAATATTTAATTAGGCATTGTTTACTGTCAAATTGATTTTAAAGCTGAACGATTGTTACGCTTATTTGGCTTACATTGACCTGAAGAAACTTTTTTATTTTAATTGGAATAAATGGGTGTTGGAAAGTATTCAAAACAAACAAATTGAAACGCGTATCGAAATACTATTTTTGCGGCCACGTCGTGTCAATAAGTCAAATAGGCATTTTTATTTGGAATTTTGGAAATAATTATGTCCAACATAATGAGCTAACTGTATCGAAACTTGACTTTTTGACCGAGCGAGCGAAGCGTCTCCGTTTCAGCTTTCGACAAAAATTCTTTCGTATGTCTGTCCGAATGTTCTCTACAGGTCGTATTTCTCAACGGATTCTTGTGAAATTTTGTCAGCAGGTTCGATAATTATTTAGAATTTTCTTGCCAAGTCAGATTTTGGAAAATTAGAAATTTGAATAAAAAAAAAATTTTTTAGCGAAGTCTACAGTGCACAGAGTCATTAGTTATATCGATTATTAACAATGAATAGTAATATTCTAGAAACTACAGGTGACGTTATTTTGCAATAGAACCGTTTCAAAACACCTTGCTATAAAACATTACCACTATTAACTAAGTACTACTTTGTCATTATTACCATCCTTCATCCCGTCGCTTCAAGAATTAATTATTAAATTATGCTCAATATTCTGAGTCTGAGCAGCTGGTCAGTAATTGAGCACGTCGCCAATGAGCGGGGCCAACATACACCAATCAACACGGTCTATTAAACAGCACTAAGAACAAAAATTCGCAAATCCCGCGCGTTATAAAGTTTTACCAAGCTTCGACGTATCAACAGGTTTTTAGAATAGGACAGAAAAGATTTATTCGGATAACACATAAATTCATATAATGCAGCTTAAGGACTAACAAACAGAGTCGTGTTACCGGAAAGATCTCCATTCAGAAATGCAGTTGACTTAGCAGTGTCGTCGGTGCTGGTTTTCTGTGAATCCAGTGACTTCTATTCAGGGGATGTAAATACTAGGTAGTCGTAACGTAAACAGTTTGCGTTCGACGTAATGGAGAGAAGCTATTGTCTATCTATACTATACCTTCAGTCTAGAACGAGCCACGGTACGCTTCGCTAATGACGTTAAAAAAAATTGTTTAATATTTTATTCTATTTTTATAAATAATATTATTATAAATATTATTTATCGGTCGGACCCAAAATAGCGTTCGTGGGGATTATTACAACCATCTTAATAACGCACTATTGTATTCGGGCTAAAGGGAAAACGAAAACTGATTACGTGTTGTTAGTCATCTGGTCGGGTCGGGTAATACATTTGCTATCGTACTCGTAGTATTTATTGGACTTGTTCTCTACTCGTTTCCCTTTAGGTGGCATCTTTACTAGGCAACATTTCAAAACTGATAAGAAACTGTTTTTTTTATAAAATTCAAAGAAGGGAAATAAATTCTCGACATCAATGTCTTCATTGATTGGTTTAACAGTCTAATTGTGGCTCGTAGCTTGGTTAGGGCCTGGCTGCGAGCCGTGATGGACATTTTAGCGGCGCAATGTGGAATACATCTAATCATAAATGTAAATATTACGTAATACTTGCGATCTTTATCTTTACTGCGGCTTAATGCATTTTGAGCTTTAACTTGGCAGTTTTCTATGTAGTAATACCATGAAAGCTGTTGGATATTTATGAAAACTGCCATGTTTAAGCTCAACATGCATTAAGCCGCAGAAAATTAGTAGTGTAAACAATTTAGTGCCAGTCTTGGCACCTTTTCAGATAATCTACGGAACTTGGCACCCATTGAGATCTCAATTCTTTTCTCGGTGAAGACGACAACCACGCATCGCATATTGAACTTGGCTGCCATTTTCACATTTATGTTTTTGATGGGTTTACATGCATAACCCATGATTATTAGTAACAGTAAGTTTAATTATAAGGCAATATAGTGGGCAGGACACATAGCACGTAGAACCGATGGCCGTTGGGGCGGAAAGGTTCTTGAGTGGCGACCACGTACCGGAAGGCGTAGCGTGGGCAGCCCCCCCCCCCCCACACGGTGGACTGATGACCTGGTAAGGGTCGCCGGTGTCCGCTGGATGCGGGTGGCGCAGGACCGGTCATTGTGGAAGTCTTTAGGGGAGGCCTATGTCCAGCAGTGGACGCCTTTCGGCTGACATGTTGATGATGAAGTGCTTAGTATAATACTTAAAAGTTGTAGTTGATATTATTACTATTGCTGCTTCGTTTCATATATTCATATTCATATTCATATTCATTTATTCATAATTATCGATATTACATGTCAAGGTTTCCTAGGTTTATAAAGGTTAAACGCCATGCAAAATATATTGCTTACTGGCATAATTTAAACGATATCGGCCGGCCCCTAATCAGAGTTCGTAGGGATATAACCATATTAATGAAGCACTATTGTATTTGTTTTACGACATAGGAGGCAAACGAGCAGACGAATTGCCTGATGGTAAGCGATTAGCGCCGCCCATGGACACTTGGGAAATGGGACATAGACCTCTCCCATGGCACTGAGTTCGGTTTTTAGCTGTTCTCCTCCAATTGTCTGCGCAGGCGCACTGTCACAGGCCTACCTCCTAAACCTGATTTGTCGATGCGGAGGCGGTACGATACGTTAAAACTGTCAGATGTCAGTGTCAACCGATACGAATGCAGTATTGCACGACTTCTGCGCATGACATTATTACTGTGCAAACGTAATAATGACAGTATTTCGGCAAGAGAGAAAATATTATATCAGTAAGCTCACGTCAAAGAATAAAATACCTAACACATATCGACCCTGCGACGAAAAATCAGAACGCCGCCTAAGTCTAACATTTTTATCAGACCTGTAACAAGACTGTTATTAAAAAACTTAAAAACCCGACTGCATTTCTGTGAAATTTGGAATTTGTGGCCAAAAATCCGCCATAATTTTATTATTATTTTGATATACCCAGTGTCACTCTCACAGTAAATACGAATCTAACGGCACCTCTCACGCTAAAATCCATCGAGCCGTTCAGGCTGCTGAGCGTGCCAAACAATTATACATACACACATACATACTCTCGAAGAACATAACCCTCCTTCTTGTGCAGTCGGGTAAGAATACGTTTGTAGTGGCTTAGAGTTATTATAACAATACTTTTCCTTTTGACCTACGCATGTATGAAACTGAAACAAATCGATTCCAAATGCATGTTTGTATTAACCCCCGTTATCTTGAGCTCCAATGGCGTGTAATCGATGTGTTTACGTGCATCGACTACAAATCGATTATTCGTATCGAGCAATAAAAGGATTATTGATTTAAGTGTGAACGCGTATAATTTTCAGTTGCCTTTTGGTGTAAATTGTATTATTGTACTGGTTGGATTGAAAACTTTGAATTTCGGATTTCCTTCTGAGTATTTATTTATTTAATTTATTAACCAACTTACACGTATGTGCCAGGTATGTCGTTCTTTGAGGTGAGCTTACTGTTGCGTTGTGAGAGTTCCTCACTTGACTAAATATTCGTTCCAGTCATCTCTCGGACCTGTTCTGGTCCGGGGAAGCCATGCGTGGCTGGGCCACTTTCGGCGGAATCAGTCGCCGTCCGCAACTACGGACGGGTGTCTGTGTTGAGCACAGCTCGTCAGGTCCGGTGGTGGGGTCATCTGCTTCTTCCGTCGGCGAGGTCAAGCCCTGCCGGGTGAGTCCCCCTTAGGGGAGGCCCAGCGAGCGACACTCGAGCCGACGGAGCAGGAACGTCCAGGTCTTCATCAGGGTGGGGCGGGTGGGTCCGTGTGGACCAGGTCCCGCGGTAGGGCCCTCTTATCGGGCGGCCTCCTATGGTAGGGGGCTATGTTTTGCAGGTGGGGCTGGCGTGAGCCGTCCGCACGCTGGAACATAGTCCTGGCTAGTCCGGTGATAAAGTCATCCAGGTGGTCGATTTTCAGGTCCCTATGCAGCACCGCGTTGCTCACGTAGAAGTGGGCTCCGGTGGCCGCGCGTGACTAAATATTGTCAGTATTGCGTTTGCGCAGTAGTAATACCATGCGCACAAGTGAGGCCGTAGGTAGGTACTGCATTTGTATTGGTTGACACTGACAGCTGACAGTTTTCTCGTATCGTACCGTCAGCAAATCAGGAAGCTGCTTTATTCTTACGTTATAAAGGTGTCTATCCATTTTTTGTCTGCGGTTAAAAATACAAACAAGCGACTCCCTCGTCTCCAAATTAAAACGTTGACTTTAAAACCTTGTCACCCGTCAATATCCAAGTATTTTGGGACGCCGTTTGACAATCTGTCATTTAAAATTAATTTTAGGAACTCTTAGTCGATTAATATACTATCCAATATTTTTTTAATTTGTGTTAGACTTTATTTAAACTAATGTGTTTCAATATCAATATAAAAAAAAAAAAAAAAACAAAATTTGAATCACTTTATTTATAAACTATATTTACTTGCCTTTATATTTATAATCTATGTAATAAGAGAATAGATTAACATACCTAATCAAACAAATAATTTATACCAAAAAAAAAAACCGACTCTTATTTTGTACTTCGCTATGCCACAATTTGTGGTTTGCCGTGAGCAAATGCTTGGTTACCTACAGAAAATACCGAAATCGGCATATGCGTGCCTATCAAATTCGAGGAGTTCCCTCGATTCCTTTTAGATCCCATCATCAGACCAACCAGGGACCAACTTAGGGGTACCTGATTTGAAACAAAAAAAGAATTATCAAAATCGGGGAACATACATACGTAAATAAAAACAAAAAAAAACAAGCAAACATGCAGACGAACTGAGTACCTCCGTCCTTCTATTGAAGTCGGTAAATATAAATAAACAACATTTCGTTCATATAAGGGGTCGCCCCGAGGCATGGTCCTGAAGATCCTGGCGGCATTTCCTCGCTGTATTGCAATACTGATGCGTTGAGCGAGGAAGCTGCCAGCGGTGTCAGCCAGCCTTGTGGGTAATTCTTATAACGGCCGTGGACGTTAATCAAATTGCAGAATGATCTCTTGAAAGTCTAAATCATAAGCGGAACTAGCACTACCCGTTATCAATACCTACATTTGCATTGGGTAGTTATTTCACTAAGCCAACGTTGTTATCATAAAGTTGCGCGAGCGCACTTCTATAAATTGAGTTAAATGTCAATAAATAATATAAATTGAACCCCAAACTCCGTAATATGAAGGATTTCACGCTGTTCCAAGTATTCTGTCACTATAAGTTAGAATTATTATTTTGTGTAAATGAAAAGGCATTTTAGTGCTCATAGTAATCGTACTTAGCAATATTGTTAATTGTATTGTTCTCTGCATGTCCATGTCCATGATATCTGACTGGTTTGCTGCCAATAACTTAGTGTTGAATCCGAAAAAAACTAAATGTATGAAATTCTCTCTAGCGAACTCGTCAAATAGAAACTTAGATACAAATATTAAACTTAATGGCCAAACATTAGAATTTGTTACGTCAACTGTATTCTTAGGTATTACATTGGACTCAAAATTGCAGTGGGGTTCCCATATAACAGCGATAGGAAGTAGGTTGAGCTCTGCTGCATTTGCAGTCAGGAGAATAAGGCAGCTTACCAATGTGGCAACGGCACGGTTAGTTTACTTTGCTTATTTTAATAGTATAATTACTTATGGTCTAATCTTGTGGGGATCAGCTGCAGATATTGAAACTGTTTTTATTTTGCAAAAAAGGGCTATCCGGGCAATTTATAACTTGGGGTCGCGTGACTCATTAAGAGAATTTTTCAAAGAAATAGATATTCTAACCCTGCCGTCCCTATACGTATTTGAAATAATAATGTATGTTAGGAAGAATTTGTGCAATTTCCCAACGAACGCTGATAAACCAATAGCCACCAGAAACACTGGGAAACTGAAAATAACCTTCTATAGACTAGTAAAGGCGAAAAAGTCGTTCTTGGGAAATTGTATTAAATTCTACAATAAAATTCCAAAACACATTACTGAACTTAGCAATTCTAAATTCAAATCTGTAGTAAAACAAACACTTATTTCAAAAGCATATTATAAGGTAAACGATTACATCATGGACAGGGATGTTTGGCAGTGATAGTGTCCTGCACGGCTAATCTATCGCGAAAATAGGTTTTCTACTGTAGCTTGTTATTTTTGTAGTAACTGAGACTGTAATTTTATATTTAACTATACAATGTATATTGTTTTGAAAAAATGACACCTCGCCGAGTTTCTTACGCCGGTTCTTCTCGTGGCAGAGGTTTATTTTTCCGAACCGGTGGTAGTTTATTGACGTTCATAGGTGCATGTAATATGCCTAATTTGAAGAATAAACTACTTTTACTTTTTACTTTTACTTTACATTGGAAATTACTTATCTAAATATTAATATAGGTACGGCGGGCTGTTTACGTAACGTTCCGAGCGTGCGTAAGGTATATCTAAGGCAACTAACTTGGCGGGTCGGTATCGAAATGTGATGGCATTTTGTTTTTTGACGTGAGCTTACTGATGCCAGATTTCCTCATTTGACGAAACACTCAGTATTACGTTTGCGCACTAGTAGTACCATGTGCAGAAGTGGGGCTGTGCTGCATTCGTATCGGTTGACACTGACGCTGTCAGTTTTCTCATATCGTACCGCCTCCGCATTGAAAAATCAGGAAGGCACCTTAATGTCATTTGCAATACTAACATGGCAGTTAGATTGACTTATCGTACGTTTAAAAAGTTACAGGATTACCCTGATCTGTTTCATGTTTGCGTTGAAATATAAACTATGTATGTTAAATACACTGGGTTAATTTACATGCTAGAACTTTACCATTTGACTTAAGTGTCTCTTTATTAAACACGGGAACTTAAGCCATGATAATGTTTTATTGCGACGATGATGAATGACTACCACACCTGCTTGGATTACAAGATAGGCATTATAAGCACGTGCGCGTGAGCATTACCTGATCCATTGGAATACATTAAAAATAAATGAATTAGAAAATAGAAGATGTCCCTCTATAAACGGAAAACAATGGCATTAAAAAACGCCCTCAATAAAACGGAGTTTACAAAAACTCCCAACAGATGGCGCGCCGTGATTCCCGCTTCCTGCACCTGGCTCCGCACGTGCGAGCATGCTTCTTTGCTCAATTTCACTCCATTCCAAACGACATATGTCCATAAGAACCTCGTGTCACTTAAGACTTTTAGTCTTCGACTAATTAACCCTTTACTCCTTCTAAGAATGACTTATGTCTTAAAATAATCGACGCAACTGAGCTATTCTGTCACCTGACATAATAAGTCTGTAAAAATTGAAGTCTTTGCAGTATCTGGATACGGTTTTATTTTTTACTTACTTTAGTGCTTTAGTGGGCACATGGTTCCGGCGTTTATTATAATGATATGGGCGGCCACAGGGCCCACAGGTGATCGCCAGCTGGCTTTTGTTTTACGCCTGTCAATTGGCTTTGACGAGACGGTGCCCGAACGGGGTTAGTGGTTCAGTTGCTGATTAATCTGGACAATAGAATATATTAAAATCAAGCTAAGTTTTACATATGACAATGATTACAGGTGCCATAATCGTTGATTATCAGTATCTAAGTAATACGAACAAAACATGGAACTAAATGGCATGAAATACGAGTAGATGTCAAAAATAAAATGAGTATTCTACTCTTTATAAGTATGCAATCAAAAAAGATGCAATACCTTGTAAACCAAGGTACTGCCTTGTCTCAAAATGAGTTTTGGTGAACGAAAATGGTATTTATTGCCTTCGATAAATAAAATGCGTTCTTAATTGTGCCCGTACTCATCTTTGTGCCCATATACGAGAGTATTCGGATTAGAATGGTAGCATCCTCCCAGCGTTCCAAAGGAGCCCGGGGTTCACTTTGCCACCCTAATAACAAGATTTGCCGCAGGGACTAGTACAAAAGCAAATCCCATCTGACTTTCCAAGCCAGAGGGAAACTAAGCATTTTCAAGATTAGATCCGTTTCCTCACTATATGTTTCAATGTCAAATGATATTTCGTACTTGTTTTTCCTGAACCTACTAGCCTGAATTCAAACCCATGACTTCTAGATTAAAAGTTGCGTGCCTAACCTAACCTAACTATATTGGTTCTTTTCAGATTATAACAAACATATTTATGTTTCAAAACGGAGGCATTGTTCTGTAGTCTCTCCATCCAAGTCGCTCATTGCATAGCTCAACAACATCCAAGTTGGCCGTTCCACTCAGACCGCATCTAATTCGGTTGCTCCACTTGACGACCTCATAACTGGAGGCATCTGCATCTATTTCGGATTGATTGCCTAACAACAACTGTAACAACAGCGAGGTGTCTTCGGTTATGTTTATTTGGTAGTAAAGAGTTAAAAAAGTGGATTACTCGGTAAGTGCTTGACAAGGTTTAAGTATTTGACTTATTTATTTTCCCCTGAAATCTCACGGCCTGAATTTGACGGCCTGTTTAGCCTAGTTGGTAGTGACTCTGCCTCCGAAGCTAAAGGTCCCGGGTTCGAATCCCGGCCAGGGCATTTATTTGTGCATTTTTCACGGATATTAGTTCTTGGGTCTTGGATGTTTTCTATGTATTTAAGTATGTATTTATCTATATAAGTATGTATGTCGTCGTCTAGTACCCATAGTACAAGCTTTGCTTAGTTTGGGACTAGGTCGATTTGTGTAAGATTGTCCCCCAATATTTATTTATTTATAGTAGAGTCAGGCTTTAATTTGGCACCCCCTTATGTTTGTTTGACAACCCTGTCAATCTGTACAGAAATTCAATGTTTTTTCAACTGTTCCCATTGTCTTTAGTAGTTTAGCTAGGAAAACCTTGGTGACTAACGTCATATGGTCCGTCGGTTGACCGCTTTCAAGCGACTTAAAGTTCAAAATATTCTGTATTTAAATAGGCCTAAGGGCCTAGCAACAAGCACTTTACTCTGTAGGAAAACTGTGCACTTGCCAATCTTGCCATACGCAAAATAAAAATAAATAACAAGCACTTTCGAATCGTCTGTTGTAACATTTTATTAAGTTAATTATTTAGAGCAATTTATTGATGCTTTGATGAATTACAACGCAAAAGATATCGGTAAAGTGAATCAGGTTTTTTTTTATGACATAGGTGGCAAACGAGCAGACGAATCGCCTGATGGTAAGCGATTAGCGCCGCCCATGGACACTCGCAACACCAGAGGGGTTGTAAGTGCGTTGCCGGCCTTTAAGATGGGAGTACGCTCTTTTCTTGAAAGTTTGAAGGTCGAATCGGTCCGGAAATACCGCAGGCGACAGTTCATTCCACAGTTTAGCTGTGCGAGGCAAGAAAGTTCTGGAGAAACGCACAGTTGAGGACTGCCAACCATCTAAGTGGTGAGGATGGAAATTAAATCTAAACTTAATCCTGAATAGTGATAACGCCCTCTGAGCCCTTAGCAATCAGCCACGAAAATTTATATCGAACATTACTTTGTTTCTATAAAAATGGCAATTATTCAAGTCAATATACTATTTCAACACATTAGAATTACTGTTAAAAACCGGGTATTTACCATGTATATTTAGTTTTTAGATCGTTGTTAAATGGTGCATGCAACAGTGCCGAAATACCAATAACTCATAAAATAGTACAGCGGTATTACTACAGGGCCGGGACGGAGGGTCGGCCGAAGACATATATACGGATAGGTCTGAGGCGGGCAACCCCATATTTCCCGCCGAGGTATGTATAGTGCTTTTCTCAAACACGCAATGAAATAAACAACAAAAAAAAATCAGTTTTATTTTTAATACACATAGTGGCAGAATGTCATGATGCCTGTGCCACAAATTTATGTGGAATGGAAATTAAAAAAGAGGACTTTGCCGGCCTAGGCCTGCAATATTTGTATGAAATTCCATTAACAACCTCTTGTCCTAGCCGCACCTGAACCGTCATACTTCGCAGCCTATTAAGGAACATAACATCAATATTTCATTGCATGTTTGAGAAAAGTAATATAACGTCTACGACCTGTTTTTAACAATAGTAATTCGAATTCTTCAAGTCCTTCAAGTATGCGAAAACGGAATTCAATATCTGTTATGGGCAGAGTCCGTATGCATGCATTGGTATAAGTACAAAATGTCAATGAACGTCAAGGAAAGTCATCAACACGGAGATACTCCATTGATAAGTTCTCCTAAAGCCCTTATTCTGGTTATCACTATTACGACACTCACGACTATCTGTTTGCTTAACTGTAACTTGTACCTATAACATCCAGTAATGCCTTGTAATGGCTACTCCCCAATATTTGTCCGTGTTGACATAAGACTTCCGGAGTCAAACCCAGGGTCAATATCTCCTGATTGGTCAAATAATATTGAGCTGAGTGGATTAATTCGAATTTCAACTCGAACTTCACTCAACTCAACATTCGAACTTCATGATAAAGTTTACTTTTGAACTCTGGCGGTGGTTCTACAGATTCGTCTTTTGTTTTAACAGATCTGCCTTCTGATTGGTTGGGCTACTGTCGCGTGCCACGGCGTTTGTCATTACACTTGGTAATTGAGAATAAGCTCGCTGCTCTGTTTGTTCTGTAATTTTGGTAAGAGACACGCTTTCCGACCTAAAAAACTACAGTTTTTTTGGTAGTTATAGTTACAATAAGCTTGAACGTGGTTAAGAGTCTAATAAATCATTTTTATAGGCCTGATAGATGAGAAAAACTTCACGTGATTTGTGATAGGTTTTTGCGGAGGGGAGTATTTAGAGGGAAACCACTGGGAAATACTTCGGCCGTTTCGCCTAGTTGGTAGTGACACTAGAGGTCCCGGGTTCGAATCCCGGGAAGGGCATTTGTTTCTGTGGTGAGCAGTAACATTTGTTTCTGAGACTTGGATATTTTCTATGTATGTAAGTATACACATATCTGTATGTAAGTAACGCAAAGGGGGCAGGTATTGATGTATTTCTGGACTGGGAGGAAGAATCACAGTCGCTAGAGGCTTTTCCAAGCAGTGGGACACTCAATTGGCTATATTATAACAATAAAATATAATATCTTATTAATATTCTAATAGAAATAGTCGCTCGCAGGTCACACAGCAACCCCCACAGACACTTTCTGAGTAACAGGGTGGTGAAGGCCTGGAATAGACTACCAGATGATCTGGACAAGCACTATTCAAATTTAGCTCAACACTGAAGTTGTACTTAAAGATAATTGGATACAGGTTTCATCAGTTATTTCAAGTGCCTGCCTGATAAACAAATAATAATAATAAAAATAAATACCTGGAAAAAGGCAGTTTTCGACTTAGTTTGCTACATCTGAACCACAAGTGACAGATTCACGGTTCTTTATAAACAAGATTGGTCATTCGTTAATCTAAAATCAAAACGTTTGATACCTATTCCAAAATAACAATTCGATTTGACAATGTGTTTTTTTCCTGTAAGTAAGTTGTTCCGTGCGCGACCGATTTGCACGGCGTATCAAGCTACCACCAGCGAGTCAGCAAGGCCTATATTGAGGATCAACACAGTCATCATAAATGTAAATCTTTTTGGTGAATATCCGTTTAGCTATCTGCTATTATTTACATTAAACTCAGACACAGGGCGTCGACTAAATTGGGTGAACGAGGTGTGACGTGCCCAGGAAATTAGGAAATGGGAAGCACGAGCTGTTACACCTGTCAAAAGGACGTATGTACAACATACCTCTACGAGACTGCAACCCTTTTGATGTACGCAACTAGTTGTCGCCTCTTATTATAGGCCAAGAGTCGTAATTTGGATTTCCGCCGCATACCGATTAAAAGCGTTAAGATGATTTGTAACGCTTTTTCAAAGAAAACGATGGGTTTTATCTTCAAATCGGTATTTCGGGCAGGTGAAGTCGGAAGTTTAATTTCATGTCGTTATTTATATTAATGAATGCTGCGACTGTTTTGGACTAGTAACTGAAGTAGTAGTAGAACCCCGGGACGTATCACTGGGTTTAAAAAAAACTTATTTTTAAAACGTAATTTGATATTTAACAATGGCCACAATTTTCGTTTGATTAGCACGAGTATATGTTATTCTTTAAGGAATTTGTAATATGTATAAATAAATAAATATTGGGGGACAATCTTACACAAATCGACCTAGTCCCAAACTAAGCAAAGCTTGTACTGTGGGTACTATACGACTATATACATACTTATACAGATAAATACATACTTAAATACATAGAACATATCTAAGACCCAAGAACAAATATCCGTGATAAATGCACAAATAATGCCCTGGCCGGGATTCGAACCCGGGACCTCTAGCTTCGGAGGCAGAGTCTCTACCAACTAGGCTAAACAGGTCGTCAAAGTATGGGGCTCAGATGCCTGAAATAAATTATGATTTGTATGTCTTTTCCGCTCACGGGATAATGGTGTCCCGGAACTTTGGGAGGTGTGCGCGGTGCCAAAGTACTGAGGTACCGAAGTACCAATCGAGTACCATAGCCAACACGTAGAGGCCCTTTTGACAATTTAATGAAATTCAAGAGGTACACCAAATTATGATTATTATTATCATTAGTTACAAACGGCCTTTTGATTGAGGCAGGATTAATGTTTAAGTATTTAAATTGGTTTAAATGAGTGAATTTAATGAGGATGTAATTTAGTCGTTTTATCGCTATTTTAATGCTCGAGGATACGGGACTTCTGTACGAATGCTAAAACAGTAAACTGACCATTTGTGACCCTTATAACAATGAGAATAAAGTTCATGAATGGTCAGTTCAATGTGTTGGCGATGGTACAATGCTGTGGGAACGAAATGTGAATTGTCCAAAGTAGCCGTACTTATCAAAAACTCGAAAAAGCTTTTAAATGTCCCATTCTTGTCGATTTTTTCTTTTGTTTGTTGAGCACCCGTTATGAATGGCTTCCTTATCGGATATAATATTGACTTCTTGAAAAAAAAAATAGTTTTAATTAATTTTGTTTCCGGTTCGCGGTAACACTTCGTTTTTTTATTACCGTTATATCGTCTAAATTTGTCCTATTAGCAATGGAGTTAAATTAGTCTTGACACGTAACCGCACTTATTCGTATAATTGGATCAAAATTACACGGTAACTAAATGCCATAATTCGACATCGAACCCTATCGCTATCCTCAAGCAGATTATGCAATAACCAGCCATAGCCACTTTACTATAGGAGTTTAAAGTCTCTGGAAAGTTTTAGTAGTTGAGGCATTGTTAAAAAAATGCTTAGTCAAAACAAAACGGGTCTAAAGCTATGGGAATAAGGATGATTACAGATGCAGAGTTAAAGTTGTAAGGGCACCGGCGCCTGCGCAGCGATGGTGGTCGATTTGTCGCGCCCTCTGGTGACCTGCAGATTATCCTTCCTTGAGTGACAATGAAAGTTCGCCCACATGTCGTTTTTAATTTTTAAATAGCTTGTAAAACGCCGCCTTTCAAGACAATGGGATTTCCCATCTTAGATGTTGTATAAAAGAGAAATGTACTCTGTTTTTAAATGTCATTTTATTTTATTTTAATTTATTTATTTGGGGCATCAACAGCATTACAGAAAAGAAAATACAAGACTTAATAGCTAATAATAAAACCAATTAAAGATGTCCACAAAAATACAGTGAATGGAAAAATAACGTTTGACAAAGGTTAAGTTGACAATTGAACTAATGAACTAAAAACATAAGATTAAACATGCTCGTACGCAAAACCTATAGAGATAAGCTAATACAACCAGGAGGTACTCCACTTTAACTAGTTATTTATGTGGGTGAGTTTGTGTGTGAGTGTGTGTGTGTGTGTTAGTATGTGGGTGTCTGGACGATTGTAGGTATGTGTTTGTGAAATGTGGAGGTCGAAATATACATTGTAGTCGTTAGCTTATAGATCTGCAAGTTCAGTGTGCCGAGTTCGAATTGCTGGAACAGAGAGTTTAATTTCAGCTAGTAGCTCGGAACTGTCAATGCGTCCAGATAAAATGTCATGCAAAACTGACAAATCAAGTGATAGACGCCTTCTTTCAAGGCTCAGTAGATGGTGGCGGCCGCACATCGACTCGTAGGACGTATCCCACTTTTTGACGCGAAAATTTAAGTGTCTTAGAAAGCGGCGCTGAATTTTCTCAATTTTATCTTTATGAATTACATATTGAGGGGACCAAATACAGCTGGCGTATTCTAATAAGCTTCTGACATAAGCATTATAAACAACTTTTAGACATCTTGTATCTTTGAACTCGCTGCAAACCCGGATAACGAAACCTAAATTTTTTTGAGCACGGTTCACGATATTATCAATATGTTGGTCAAATGTCAACTTCGCATCAAGGAGCACACCCAGGTCTCGTATCAAACTTACACGTTGCATAATTTCACCTCCGATATTATACTGAAAAATTACAGGAGACGGACTACGAGTAAAGGAGATTTGAACGCATTTTTGAATATTGACGTTGATACGATTTCTGACGTAATATATAGATAATCGGTCGAGATCATCCTGTAACTTAAGACAGTCTTCCGGCTTTCGTACATCTATAAATACCTTTTTATCGTCGGCATACATAAGAAAGTAAGAGTTTTGAAAAACTGTATAAATGTCATATAAGTATGCGTTATACAATAGTGGGCCCAAGTGTGACCCCTGCGGTACTCCTGAGGGAACGTCCACAAAGTCCGACCTGCAGCCACCCAGTACAACTGCTTGCCTTCTGTTTGAGACATATGAGCAGACCCACCTGAAAACATCACCACGCAAACCCAACCAATATAATTTGCGAAGCAGAATGATGTGATCCACACGATCGAAAGCTTTTTCAAAGTCTGTGTAAATCACATCAACCTGCTTCCTTTTTTCCATATTCCGGAGAACAAAATTACTAAATACTAACAGCCTTATTCATAAAAAAACCTTAACAGAGGCTTGATCGGCCTGTTAGTTAGCAGACTGATTAAGCCTGTTTGACGGTTGTTAAGAAGTATGATTTATAAGCGCTTGCTAGCCGTCTGTTAGATAATCGGTTGCTGATAGGTGGATTAGACACGTTATGTTGGCCATCCTGACAAATCATAGACAAAAACATGGCCACATCGTGAATTAAAAAAAAAGATTGACTGCAGTGACAGCTAATTAGCGGGAAGCTAGGTAACCTCGAAATAGTCGAAATTTTCCTGCTCATTAATGTTTCAATTATTGAATTCCACCAAAAAAAGGAGTGATAATTGGATATCGGAGGATAAAGTAAGAAAAACAATTCATTTACTTTTGTTTGGTGTGATATGTGAAGTGGATCTTTGCTAACCTACCTTTAGTGTTCCAATTGAATCTAAACACTGGACGTCCTTTTCAGATGTTGCTTCAAGAGCTAGTAAGTGAGAGTAAACATAATAGAAGATAAAAATACGGACACAAACACGTACAGCCGCAACGTCGCTGCGTGAGCGGACCTTCTTAAAAGGCAATCAAATTGTTGTAAGTATTATATGGTACAGCTTTTTCCTAATGAGTGTTTATTATAGTTATGAAAGTATTGTTCTTGCAAATGAAACAATACGTATAACAAATTATTTTGCTTTTCGCTTTTAGTTCAATATTATGTAAAACGGCGCGTTACGAAAATAAAATCCGCCGAGAAACGCAAAGTTAGCACGGAAAAAATGACAGGTTTTGGGAGCCTCCGCGAGAGGGCCCCACAGATTACAACCCCTTAAGAGCCTGGTTGCCGCAGAATTCCAAACAGATAGCAACAAGTTTGATTCGGACTCAATAAATCAGGTTGGTATGGTTATACACTCGTACCTATTTTTTACATTTACTTATGTTTCAATGATGTAAATGTCCACAAGTTTCAGTTTGAAATACATGGATATAAATATCATGATATATACTTCGCTTCAGGGTCGGGGTCAAATTATAATTTATGTTTTGATTGTGTGATGTGTTTGATTGACATAAAAAGTAGTATCTGAACCTAGTGAACCTGTTGAAGTAAGTTCAAATTGACACCCATGAGCCCAATAGTATGAAGCTCTGTTGTATAAGTATATGATAAATTATTATTAACAAACAATAATCATTTAATATCATGTTAATAAAGATAATCAATAAATCAATATGGTTAGATAATGTGCATGTAATCAAACCTGAGGTAGGTTGTATGTAAGAGGTAACTTGTATTTGAAAGAGGTTTAGATAAGGTTACTTAACTTATCTATAGAGGATGGATGGAAAATATTGAACAAAGAGTAGCAAGTTAGCAGGATCAAATTAAATGTACCCAACCCAAAATGTATGGTTACCATAATAGACATGACATTTAGTTAGTAACTATAACTAATACAGATGACTAATGTGAATGTAACTTAAAAATAAAAGCATGTCACCTCATAAAATATTTTATTTAAACATATTTTATTTTTTCAGATACTGCTTGTACGAATTTCAGCTACTGCCCCTGCAACTGGTGAGGAGTCCTGTTCGTCAGTCACTATTGAAGCACAGGAAGCTCTACTAGTTGTACAAGAAGCCACACCACCTCCCATGAAGAGAGAAAAAAGACAATGAAGAGAGGAAAAAGAATCCATAAATTAAAAGAACAATTACTTTTAGCTTTTAATCAAAATGGAATATTTTAAAAGTAAAAGGAAAGGTAGTTCAATGTGGTTAAAAGTAATTGTTCTGACCCCAGATTATTTCTCTTATCTCTGTCTTCATTTTCTTTTTGGATTTTGTAAACTTTACAAAATAAATGTATTTATATGTCATTAAGTTTTTTAATTAAATGTATGTTATTTTTTCTTATAACTTGAGCAATTCCTTGGTAATTAACATTATTAAATCATCAACTTAATGAGGTACTTTGTATAAGTACATCATTAAACATATATAAGAAATACTCATTCGAGTAGTTCACTACTACATGCCATGAAAAGGGGGTTTACTCAAGTTATTTACCATTTTTCTTATTAATGAAATAAAGGTCTTCGGGCGACTTGAGGATTTCTGACGGTAAAGTTGTTCACGCATTTGACAAGCCTAATCTCAATAAGGTCTAATTTCCCCCTTGGGTTAGAAGGTCAGACGGCAGTCACTTCCGTAAAAACTAGTGCCTACGTCAATTCTTGGTATTAAGTAACCCTGGGCATCTTTTCGGGTGCAACTGTACTGGGTTATCGCTAGGATTCATGATGATTAATGAAATATAAACACGTACCTTTTTATCCCTTCTTCTCATTGTAACAAGAACGAAAACGGTACGTGTTTCTTTTTCCTTGGCTGTACAGTACAGCCACCAGCATAATTTTGTATACATTATTTCTTGTGTTTTATATACTTTGGTGACAAGCTTCTTACTAAATTATATTTAATTCTATAAAGTAGTTACCTTGAGGTGTGCAATAAAGAGTATTTGTATGGTAGGTATTGTATAGGTACCTATTTATGCCGCTGTATCTACTTACTGTTACATAAATGATTGCAATTGACGGCCCTTATTAAGGGTTTCCACCATACCAGACGCGCCATAGTTTTCTTTTGACTCAAGTAATTAAGGCAAGCTCTTGTTGAAACCACCAGGTTTGTGGAAATCGTAATTATTGATAACCTTGTTTATTGGAAGTGGCGATGAATAAAAGCACGAAGTTGTGCATTGTTTGCCGTCCTGTTAACTGCTCCTGTGTCGGAGCAGCGCGTAACAGGTCTCTTCCCTCTCGGCTGCGTTAGAAGGGATTTTTATATAATGGGCAGAGTCACGCATCAAAGTGATTCGCCATCGCCGAGAGTCCGAGAAGCTCTCAATTCCTCAATAATTTGGGCCGTCCCCTTGTCAAACCAGTACCGGAGCCGAAATTCTACATCGGGCAGATCCCCTATATAGGTACTCTCTATAGGATCTGCCAATTTGTAATACACATTGCGACGCCGCGGTTGTGGTAGTCCATTAACAGCTTCCACATCCCGTATAACCAGGATAACTTGCATTGTCACGAAAGTAAAGATAATGATAGACGATCACTTAAGAGTCCGCAGTAAGCTCGGTTCTCCATACAAACGTAGTTTCGCTCTCATTTTCAAACGCCATGGTAGAATAACATTTACAACAAATTAGTTTCTCTACGGAGAAAAGTTACAGCGATTATTAAGGTTTTCATACAAGACGTAAAAAACTCAAAAACGCTGTATTTTTTTCCAGTACATTTTCTAACAACAAAAACTAATTTCCGACATAGATATGGCGGCTCCCATTGTGTATACAAAGTTTCATGTTATTTCAGCAAGGCGTTTTTAAATGAGAACTAAACTACGTTTGTATGGAGAATCGAGTTCAGCCGAGCGTACTGGGGACTCTTTATACTTGAATCATAAGATCTACATCCCACAAAGCCGTGACTATGTTAATCATCATAATTTTATTTAATATACGACTATACGTATCTTCTTAAGTACCCAATTAACAGAATTTATAAAACAACATCCATACAGAATCCCTTTGCCCTTCAATAGAAATTTTCTCATGGGTATGGTTTTTCTCTTGTCGCAATCAGCTGTTCAAATTTGTGGCGGCCATTTTGTGACTTAGCAGAGAGATAAAGAAGGGTCTACGGGCCTCTAACTTTCGAACCATTTAACAGAGCCTTGAAGGACCGATTAGCGTTGACAGAGGATTATGAATCATGTTTTTTAGCATCGGGCCTTCAAGGAGCCTTCAAGGAGCCTCTAACTTTTTATGAATAAGGCTGTAAGAGATTAGAGACTGTTGACCGTCCTCTTAAGAAACCGTGCTGCATAGACTAAAACGATAGTTCATTGATATCAGGCCGCGAATAAACTATTGTGTTTGACATTTATATACTTACTAGTACTTTAGTCTATGAATTTCAAAAACAAAGTAAGTATATGTACCTACTTAGTACATAGGTACTCTGTCTGTTGTTTTTGTTTTTTTTTTATTTGGCCGGATAATATAAATTATTTTTTCGTTAAATTCAAAATTGAAAATATGTATAATGTTCACCCAATACAGTATTACTTACATACATAATTACAATTACCTACACACTGGTAACTGGCCTGGTAACTTTCTGCCATAGACTATTTCTCATTTAAAATTAAATAAGTAAAGCTCCTGTCATTTGAGACAATTTTAATCAAATAAATTACTTACTCTGTTAAAGCAAACTTCAATAAGCTTCATAATTTTCTTAAGACAGGAAGAAAGTAATAAACGCCAGTGCAAAAACTGATGTCGCCTTCCGCACTCCAGCACGTTAACAATCATCGTATCTTATTAAGAAACCCTTCGCTTTTACGCCTTTTCAATACTTAGATACAAGCAAGATTGTATTAAGTGGAAGAAAGTAAAGCTTTCGTGAACTTGACTTGAGGAAACGCAAAAAGTTGCACCGGAGACCGTGTTATCTTGGACTTGAATTCCTTGACCATTAAACTACAATCCGACCAGGTGAAATAGCCAACTGGCTCGGAAGAAAAGTTACATTTTGATCGTCTAGTTGTCTTAGTCGGTTAGCAGCCGCAAAGTTATTTTGGTGCGTTAGAAAAGGCGGGGAAGAATAACGTCATTATCATTATAGAACCGCACTGCCCTGGTTGAAACTGAATGACGTAAGCGCCAGTAGTTTCCATATGTACTTATTCCGTTTTAAAGTACTGTGGTCGGTCGGTCGCGGTGATTTGTCACCGACATTTTCGCATCCGTAATGCGGCTTCCGAGCCGCATTATGGCGCTGATAGAATCAACAATTTATGCTGATTTTGCGTGATAATGATAGTTGGTTATGGAAACTAGGAGGTAAACGTCCCAATGCACGACATTGACCCTATACTGGATACTTTCAGGTATATGTTACATTATTAGAGGTTAACAAGAAGTGACAACTATTGGGTATGTAGGTTACAAAGACGGACGAGTATCTTTTTTGTTTACATTTAGGCTGAGTTGCACCAACTTACGATCACAGACCGATCAACGTTAAATATGGCGCCGACAGCTGTCATCCCATAGAAATTTGTCAAATTTTCCATACATTCAGATTTTAACGAACACCGCTTATGATAACGAGAGGTTTGGTGCAACCCAGCATCGATTTAGAATTATCGGCTATGTGCACGTCAGAAACGTCAAACTTCAAGCGTCCCGGGACAATGTCAAACTCAGAGGTGTCAAATAATGACACATGAATATTTGATTTTATTTAGTAAACGAGAAAGATCCCTTACTGGAAGTTTTACTGAAACAAATAAGTAAATAAATAAATAAATACAAACGAAACGAATCGTAGGAAACCATTAAGAAACCAACAGGAAACGTGAAAGTAAATTTGACAGATGTCCCCGGTAAGTACACATTTCTGCCGTGGTGTGCGCTGCGATCGCCTAGCTTACCCCCACCACCTACTTCCCACATAGCCAATAGGGTATTCTAAATCGATGCAACCCAGCCTTGAATGTTGCCGTTTTGGGAGGACATTGTTAATATTGTTATGTTTTGGAACGGTACAGGAAACACTTAATTCACTTAAAAGGGATGAAAGAGTTTAGTGAGGGGAGGATTTTGACCAGAAAGGGTCGCATACAGGGTTAATTAAAGTTTATTTACGATGAAGTCTCAAGCTTTGTCATATTCTAAACGGAAATATACGAGACCGTTTCATAATTTTGTTTCATAGTTTCGTTTTTAATTTAGTTTTATTTTTGTTTTTAATTTTATGGTGTTTTATTCGGTATGTAAGGAGTGCAAGATAGAGTATATTTATTGTAATTTATGCTACTGTAATCTCAGGTCGTAACGAATAAGTTATAGATTTTGTAGGAAGTTTATTAGGTACTTTGTAGGAAAGCTCAATGTGCGGAAACAGCAGGTCTCAATTTTGAGGGCTGTTATGGCAGGGTACAAACTCATTACCTGAATGATTATCAAATTTTATATTCGATAAGTATGATTTCTCACGTCTAACTGACATAATTCGAATTCTCACGATTTTGCACGTCAAATTTAACCAATGCATTGGAATGTTTCAATAATAAAAAATATATATCTCACAGAACAATAATGTTCTGCAAGGCAGCCATTGCCTTACATATTTATTCCACCGCCCCATAAATACTATGACTTCCTTAAAATCAATTTCACACAATGTAAGCAATAAACTGCCAATGCTTCCCCCTAAATACCCTCTATTGAGAGTCAATCTAATAAAAACCTCAATAATTCATTGCCACTTCCCTTCGTTCAATGAGCGTATCGAAATAATCGACTTACATTCCGTAATTCGTCAATCGATACACAAAACGCACCCCAACACTGAGCATAATTTAAAACGTCATAACTGCCAGTCATATTCATACAAAACAAGCCGTTTCTAACCGTGTATACAAAGCTTTATGCGTCAGTGAATAACCTAGGCAGGCACAGGCATGTAAGTCCTTTTTTATGAAATATAGAAATCGATCGATTTGATCTCAACTTGGTCGATTATCAACAAAATATTTATATCAATTAGCGACTTTATTTTCGAATGATGAAGGTTCAAATTGTAATGACAATTCTTATAAGTTGTAGGCATCGATGTTGTAGGGCCATATACCTGTCGATGTGTGAATGTTGCGCAAACGCACTTCCTGCGTATTGTATCGGGTGTCCATCAGTTCCGACACAATGGTAGTATTGTTGGTGTTAACGTAAAAGGTCGTATCTTCATACGAGGCGCATAGTGACATAGACCTTTTTGAGGGTTTCAATACGCATTATTTATTGCGAAATCAGGAAGTGTAAATCGATGTTTGTTGCATTTCACTTTCATAAAAAAATACGTGTGATGTCGAGTAGGATCAATAGAAAAACCTTGGCTCTATATGGAGGATGGACACTTAAGTAGGAAAAAAAAAGTTAATAGGGGCCGTTTGTAGTGTTAATATTCCATCGGACTACTTTTATATTAATTTTGTAGCTTTGAAAGTTTTTCCTGTACCTGAAGCATGTAAGAACCCTGGTTTCATATCGTGAATCAAAATAAAGTGTAATTTTTTTCACGAACTCGACAAAAAAAAGGTTTTTAGTTCGCACTATTACATCTGGGGGCACGGTAGTGCTCCCGCCGAATCGAGCAAAACAAAGGGGCACGGCCGTATATTTAGTACAGTGATTTAAAAACCCGGACCCGGGTATGTCCTAAAACTACGACCAAGACCACCGGGGAATGGGCAGCAGCATTCCTAGAGTGCGGTGGAGATACTGCGATCGCCAACCCGCATGCCAAGCGTGGCGATTATGGCATTTACCCCCCATGAAATTGGGGGAGGCCTATGTCCAGCAGTGGACGTCCTAGGGCTGAAATGGTGGTGGTGGTGGATTTAAAAAAAATAACTCCCGTATCTGAGACTACTTTACAATAGATTACATATATGTGATTATTTGGGTCTTGTTTGCCTGCTCCCTGATAAAAATATGCATACATTCTTTACGAAACCTGTGATACCGCGGTTAACTTCTCATCCTCCATGAAACACCATCTGCCGCTTCAATCCTTCACCCTCCCCAAAGCCTTCCTTTGACAGGTGGTCGTATTGCCTCACTCAACAATCCAAAAAGACGTACATCAATGCTAAAAAACACGTCACTTGCGCCCTTTTGTAATAGCAGCCCGGCCAGCCCGGCTTTTTAAACAGACGTGTGTTTATAGAAAAACAGTGGCGCTTACGTCGTTTTGTGATAAGGGTGGAAGGGCATATCCGGCCTCGAAGGGCTACGCTTCAGTCGCGCCCGAATCGTCTGCGCGTACGCACCATGATCGAGTATAAAGAGTACAAGCCGGTACCGGCGCCGCGGTTGCGTCTTGCGTTTCATCCGCATAATATTCATGTGAGTTAGGTTTTGTGTTTTTGGTTTTTTTGTGCGTTAAAGTGAATTCGTGTTTGAATTTTGGTGGTTTAATAAGAATTGTGTATTATGTTTCTGACGTTCTTTAAGCAGTGATAAAACTATGTCATATCCCTAAAATTGCAAATGAATTGAAAATCACTTTTTCCTTATAGATCACATAAACGATCTACTTGAATAAAAAATATCAAAATAATAGGGTTAAAAAGCGAAATAAAAATATTTATCTATATCTGATTTTTAAAGAAAAAACTTGATAAAGTTTATGATATTTTCAAAATTATCTAAATACGTAATAACTATTACACGAAACTATCCCGTTCCTGGTTTTCCAGGCCTACACGATAATGCCAAAAAGATACAGCGATTGAAAAACTCATTGCAGTTTTGCTTTCTGTTTTTTTTTTAATTAAATAGAAAAGAAAACACTAATTCAAAATAGTGAATAAAACATCCGATAAAAAAATGGAACCAAATTGTAAAACAGTTAGCGAACCTAAGGGCGTTAATTGTGCCAATTCTGATCCGTGAGAACCTCAGCTCTAGACGGGGAGTCTGCACCGGCACGGCGCATGCGAGAAACCTGATTTGCCGCAATCCTGGCATTCTACCGCGTTGAGCAATCAACCAGCAGGGTTTCGATATAGCCAGCCAGACATCCAGGCAAAAGTCTCACATTTACTTATGTGCAGTCAGATTGGCAAAAATATGTATATGGCTCGTCCTACCGGCCTTCGAATTTGAGTCGTATCAAATATTAATACAGCTTTTTATAGCAGATACTTATGCTATACACATTTTTAAAGGATCTCTCAATGGACCCTCAAACTATATCAATTTCCTTCTAATGTTTTCAATTTGGTTCTGTACAACCTGAACCTATCACTGTCTGCCAAATATTTTAAGATTACAATTAAAATGTTTGGCTTTAACATATCCCTTGTTTTTAAAGAATGTCTGTTCAAATAATCGACGTATTCTCTTTCAATTCTCGAGACATGTCTGTGTTCGATCAAGTTTACCTGTTGTAACGTATACTTTCCATTGTCCACAGACCACAATAAAAGTATACGCCCGCCGCCTCCGCCCGGACATTGAATACAAAACCCTCTCAGTGACATGGGGTACTCGTGCGCAGGAAGTGGTTGCTACGCTCCTGGGGAAGTTCAGGATGAGGCACCGGGACCCTCGGCTGTTCTACTTGAGCATGGAGGTGCGGGTTCGCGCTGCGGGACTACGGACGACGTTGGTCTTGGACGATGATGCCCGCCCAGCGGCGCTGCAGGCGTGCCATCCGAAAGGATACTCTAAGTAAGTCAGTTTCCGTATTAAACACTTCTACACTTGCTTGCCAGTTCTACACTGCTCGGCGAGTTCAGGATAAGGGGCTGGGATCGCTGTTGTTGGTCGAAGACGCAAGGTCAGCGGCGATGCAGGATTTCCGCCGAAATAAACAACAAGTCAATTTGTATTAAAACTGACCAGCAAAAGTCAGAGCGTTTATTTTTTAGGTTTGAATAGCATTTCTTGTACTATACTGTAGAAACTAGAATTGAATTATTATATATTTCATGGGCGATGAAAAATATATTATTTCAAAAGATAAAATAGGTAATCACACCTTCTTGAACGTAAATTCGCTAGGCTTTTAGTATAATCGCTGGAATTTGATAAATTTGTTTATAAATGATGCATGTTCAGTTTATTGAGCAGCTTAAGATGCCTTAGCCAGCCATACCAGCTTAGACTTATGTGTGACAGACGTCACAGTTTGCCTCAATCTCTGTTTATAGTTTTGTAAACACGCTGTTAAATTATAATCTGTAGCATTCATTGTTTACTTTCCGCATAACCATACAAATCTCCTTGCGGTTGGTTGGGTTGATGTGTGGTGTGTGGTGACATTAATGATTTTAGATACATGTTTACATTAGGGATGTCACGAATATTCGTATTCGCATTCGCATATGCGAATGATTCGCATCATTTTAAACATTCGCATCAAAATACTTTCTCCTTTCGTATGTCCGGATTTTCGGCTGTTTCCGATGGTCTGCGGGTTGCATTTCCTTAACCGATTCTCGTGAAATGTTGTGAGCAGATTTGATAATTACATAGAATTTTTTTATTAAGTAAATTTTTGGAAATTTTGTAATTTGAAAATGAAATCGTCAGGTCCACAGCACACAGTAACCGAAGCTATTAAATAAATCAGTGTTTAATTATAATTGGAGTATATATAGTAGATTTCACGTCATGAAATCGTAGGTTTAAATTTGATTTAAAGATTGGATTGGAACTTGGAAATCTCTGGTTGATTTTTTGCTTTTTAGTTTTTAAGGCGGTATTTTTTGAAAATCAGGTTTTATACTAATTACGTATGTTGCCTTAACATTCGTATTCGCATTCGAACATTCGTATTCTAAATATTCGCATTCGCATTCATATTCGCGAATGTGATCGAAATGACATTCGTGACATACCTAGTTTACATTCACTGGGAATGTTGTTAATTATAATAAAACTATGTATGATTTTTATATTTGTCAACAGTAACATTCAAAACATGTTTGACCGGTCAGCCCGTGAAGCTTATAACCACCTTAATTAGATTTCAGAATGCTTGTAGGTTTCAAATTTAATATGATCTCATTACCTATCTTTTATCGTTTTTTGTAATGTGTAACGTGTGTACACCTGTCATGGTAATATTTAATGGGACCAGCTAGCTGTGTAGCAATAGCAATAAGAACTGCAAAACTAGAAAACCTAAATAAGTCGTACAGTAAATTTCATTTCATTTCAATAAGATACTTATAATTTAAGGTCTCACATCAGCTACAATATTGTGTTCATGTTAAATATCTATAACATAAGGATTATCGTCAATCGTTGCTTTGCATCGATTAAAATCAACAGTGTATCTCTTGATGCCTCATTCAGATCAAGATACATTGGTTGCTTACTATCGATCGATCTGATGTCAAATCCTAGGGTTTTATCATGAAAGACGCGAGATAGTGTGTTATTTTTCTTCAGAAAATGCGGGCGAAAGTTAATGATACCCACTTCAGTCATTCCAAACACTGCCATATAAATAACCCCGACTTTTCTCCGGACCACCGGCTAGCCGCTTAAAAAAGACTTTTTGTCTTCCGCTGTCTATTCCTGTACACTAAAAAGTAAAATCCACTATCTTCTCTTCAAATGGTAGCTCTTACTCCGTTGATATAGAGGATGTTTTAGCTCGGCTTGAGCAAAGAAAGTTTCGTACTCGGACCATATGGACCGCGTTGTGTTGACACTTGAAATTACAGACCATACAACATCGGTCACAGATATTAATGCTCTTATTTTAAAGTTGATAAGGGTTATAATTGCTTGGCTGATTGTAATAGTAACTTGGTCGGTGTTACTTTTGTAAACATAATACTTCTGTTATTGCCCTGTGTCGATAAAAGGAGTTTTTGATCCTGTAATAGATTTGAGAGGGTTGATTTCTTACACTTTGAAATAAAAGTACTTCAGTTTAATGTGATATTTAAAATAGGCCCCCCCGTTGCCGAAGGGTGTTTAAATAAACAAATTAATATAAAAAAGGGGTTTTTTTTAAAGGGCTTGTTTTAAAGCTATTTAAGGGCTAACAAGTTTTTAAATACGTACATTTAGCTCTTTTTAACAATACTATTGGTTCGTACAACTTGCATGTAGGGGCGTCATAATTCCCTGCAGTTGACTGTGCATGCGTAGGTTTCTTTTAAAACTAAGAGGAAACTTACGCTGTTAAAAAGTTAATTAGAGTTCAACCCCCTTATTGATAAAACTTAACACACCTCTGTTATCTAAAATTTGTATTCTCGCTTTATAAAAAACGTAAACGTCAAAGTGAAACGGATAAGGACAAACAAATTGTAACGGCATTTTAACATAACAGAAACTTTGATAAGCCCCCGACTCTTTTATTTCAAAGTTCAATATCTCAAAAACGGCTGAACCGATTTTGATAAAACATGTCTAAGAACCATCGCTGAAAAACCTGGTTTAAAAAAAATACCGCATTCAAATCTGTTCACGCGTTCTGCACAGACACAGATACACATGTTAAGCTTACAACACTCCTTTTATGCGTTTCGCGTCGTGTGTTAAAAAAAAAGAACTTTGATGGACGTTTATGAATAATAGGTAAATTGTTGAAAGTGTAAAATATTTAAACTAATATTTTTTGTCTCTGCGTACAACAATTCGCGACTACTTTAAGCTTACATGTCATAAAAGTGTTCTTATAAATGATATCGATTGTCATCATCATCAATCACTTAAGAGCTGGCCTCTTGTCGGTGCAGCGTGGTGCAATGATATCGATTGTACTCCTATACAGTAAAATTTTTTAAGTTTCGTCCACATCATACCTAGAAGTATGGCTTAAATGATCTATTCTATCTTGGACTTACTCTTACCACTTACCATCAGGCAGGCCGTAAGCTTGTTTGCCACCGACGTGGTATAAAAAATAATTAGAAGTTTATTAGACTCGGGATCCTTAGTTCCATTAATTATCCTAATAATCTAATCAAATTCTTCTGTTCCTTCCAGGTTCTCCCTAGAGATGCGTCCTGGCGGCTTAGTGAAGATATACGACTCGGCGTTGATGTCCTCCTCGCAGTACAAGTGCCTGCTGACTAGCGAGAGGACGACGGCTGACGAGCTACTGACTATACTGCTGCAGTGCTATAATTCTGCTGAGGGCGTGGAGCGGTTCTCTCTGTATGAGGTGGGTTAATTGTACTGTATTATACTTTAGTGGAGATATACGACTCGGCGCTGATGTCTTCCTCACAGTACACGTATGTGCTGACCAGCGAGAGAATGACGGAGAACGAGCTGCTGACGATACTGCTGCAATGCTATAATTCTGCTGAGGGCGTTAAGTGGTTTTCGTTGTATGAGGTGGGTTGATTGTACTGTATAATACTTTATTAGTGAAGATAAAAGACTTAACGCTGATGTCCCCCTCGCAGTATAAGTGCCTGCTGACCCGCGAGAGGACGAGGGCTGACTATACTGCTGCAGTGCTATAATTCTGCTGAGGGTGTTAAGTGGTTTTCTCTGTATGAGGTGGGTTGATTGTACTGTATAATACTTTAGTGAAGATAAAAGACTTGACGCTGATGTCCCCCTCGCAGTATAAGTGCCTGCTGACCAGCGAGAGGACGAGGGCCGACGATACTGCTGCAGTGCTATAATTCTGCTGAGGGTGTTAAGTGGTTTTCTCTGTATGAGGTGGGTTGATTGTACTGTATAATACTTTAGTGAAGATAAAAGACTTGACGCTGATGTCCCCCTCGCAGTATAAGTGCCTGCTGACCAGCGAGAGGACGAGGGCCGACGATACTGCTGCAGTGCTATAATTCTGCTGAGGGTTTTAAGTGGTTTTTTCTGTCTGAGGTGGGTTGATTGTACTGTATAATACTTTAGTGAAGATAAAAGACTTGACGCTGATGTCCCCCTCCCAGTATAAGTGCCTGCTGACCAGCGAGAGGACGAGGGCCGACGATACTGCTGCAGTGCTATAATTCTGCTGGGGGCGTGGATCGGTTCTCTCTGTATGAGGTGGGTTGATTGAACTGTACCTATTATACATTGGTGAACATTTATGTTTTGGCCCTGATTCCTCGCAGTACAAGTGCCTGCTGAGCAGCGAGAGGACGACGGCTGACGAGCTGTTGCCTGTTTTACTGCAGTGTTATAAGTAAAAAAGTGAAAGTAAAAGTAGTTTATTCTTCAAATTAGGCATATTACATGCACCTATGAACGTCAATAAACTACCACCGGTTCGGAAAAATATACCTCTGCCACGAGAAGAACCGGCGTAAGAAACTCGGCGAGGTGTCATTTTTTCAAAACAATATACATTATATAGTTAAATATAAAATTACATTACTACAAAATAACTTAAATAACAACGCTACAGTAGAAAATATATTTTCGCGATAGATTACCCGTGCAGGACGCTATCACTGCCACACATCCCTATCCATGATGTAATCGTTTATCTTATAATATGCTCTTGAAATAAGTGTTTGTTTTACTACAGATTTGAATTTAGAATTGCTAAGTTCAGTAATGTGTTTAGGAATTTTATTGTAGACTTTGATACAATTTCCCAAGAACGACTTTTTCGCCTTTACTAGTCTATAGAAGGTTATTTTGAGCTTCCCAGTATTTCTCGTGGCTATTGGTTTATCAGCGTTCGTTGGAAAATTGCCCAAATTCATCCTAACATACATTATTATTTCAAATATGTATATATATAATTCTGCTGAGGGCGTGTAATGGTTTTCTCTTTTTGGTCGGTTACTTAGTAAACTTTCAACGTAGATGATGAACTTCTACAAGTGGTGAGTAAGGTGGTCAAGTCACTTAGTAAACTTTCAAAGTGAATATAAAGCTCTAATTCTAAAAGTATTCCTAGTCGTGACTGGTGAGTAAGATCATTAGAGCTCCCGAAGATGGATTGTGTTCAGAATGAAGGACCTGCATTTGTTTCTAGCTATCAATGACGAAACGTATCCTCAAATCAATATAGAATAGGCAACGCTCTTGTGACTCTTCTGGAGTCCCTGATGGAAAGCATACGGCCTGCCTGAGGACGGGCCCTATGCTTGTTTGCCACCGTTTTTGTATAAAATGTTCCATATGGAAGTGCCAAAGATCTATGAAACCGCCAAGTCATACATTTTAATAAACTATGGTGTAGGGTTAGTAAAGTCAGGGCTCAGGGGCTTGGCTTTTCCTGGGATGATTATTTTTTTATGAAAGAGTTGAGTTTTTGAGTTTTGGCCGCCAATTTTACACTATTTTTTTTTAGTGGGATAGGGCACAGACGCTGAAAGATAAACGTTAATCTGGCGCCTATGCTTTTGGATGTCGTCCATGCCCCTTAGGAAACATGTTGCTATTCAATATTCACAGGCGTATTGTACTTTATTCATTTACTATTGCGCTTCCATAATCTCGTGATATGTCGCCTGTAGAAAGAAGTCCCTAATGAGACGTTTCATTACCCCGATTTCTCAAAATTATTATATTTTGCTTTCCAGGTTTGTCCCTCACAAGAGTATGAGCGCAAACTACACCCCGACGACCTGCCACTGCTGGTCCAACGAGCGTGGCCCGCCGACAGCGACTGCCACTTCCGCGTGCGCCGCAACCCACGCGCACCCCTCCTTCCGCCACGAACTATCCCACCACCCTCCTTACCAGTGGAAGACACAGAAGACGAGCCTTCGCGCGCCCTCTCCGCTCTCTCCCTCGAGTCAGACAGTGACAACAGGAGATACAGCCCCGTCTACAAGTTCCCAAGCATCAGCTATTGCAAAGAAACAAAAAACGATTATCTCTATATTTGAGTTTTAAGTGCAGTGGACAGTGAAACTTCTGCCGTGTAAATAAGACTTAATTTCGTGTGAATTGTAAATAGCTTTTACCTCAGGACGATGTTTCTAGGAGTGAAACCAAAGATGGCTTTTAATGACACGGGATACTAAACTGTATTACAATGCGATAGGGTCTATTGTAACTTCTGTTTAATCGACGGGGTGGAATACGATATAACTTTCCGTCTTTGTTCATGTATTGGATGCGTTAAGAATATTTTTTGATGTAAAGTAACAATTTATTCTCTAGTCTTGTATTTCACCTCGTAGTCGGCGGTTAAGTACAGTTATAACCTCAAAGTGACTTTTAAGTTATAAACTGAATGGAAGTGACAGGTGTCAGAATTGACTTCTTAACCGCCGACCACTACAAATAAAACGTATCTTTCGTTACCAAAATTTGAACACTAATGAAATTGGAAGTATCGATGTAAATTAAACTTGTAAATAACTAATATAATTGTTAGCTAGTAGACACCAAAGAGGCAAGCGAAAGTATATCAGATTAGAGTTATTTTTCTGTTATGTATTGTAATGTTTAATTTATTTATGAGCGGACGGCCGCATTACGACGAATTTACTTCAACGCCTGTAATAAAACGCAAGGTTTTCATAAAATCTGGATTTTTTTTTACCCCAAAATCTACCCGAGAACAATCAATATCAGAAGGATTCTACGAAAATGACGCATATGCAAGGCGTGATAATTCTACGGAAGCTTCTATAGTACCTAATATATACTTATAAATACGCCTGTGAATTTTGATTAGCAACATGTTTCCTAAAGCGCGCGAACGTCGTTTAAGCGTAGGAGCCAGATATAACGTCACTATACATACAGTGCAATCGTGCAGTGTCATATAGCTTGAGAATTTATCATTAATCTTTAAGTCACGCCTTTAAATATGATTAATTGATTAGACCAAAAATTGGACTATAAGTGTAACGGAACGCAATAAAACTACTAGACCACGTGATATACACAAATTCGTGAAAAGAAAGTAGTTACGAAGGTGCTAGCGAATGTCAAACGTAAGAATTGAACAAAATCGCAGATATTCTTCCAAGGAAAACAGCATTGACGAAAGGTCTAACAAACTTTGGATTAATATCAAAACTTACGAATTCTACTAGTTGCGAGTTATGTAATCCTAGTACTTCAACGTTTAGAAAAGTCCCTGGAGATCTTGTCGATGGTTCCAACTACTTGTTAAAAATAACCCAGTTTAAAATGCAAATTCTACTAGTTGAGAGTTGTGTACTCGTAATCCTAGTACTTCATTGGTTGGAAGTCTTCAATATAATCGAAATAGGTCAAGTTAGAATTATTTTAGTTTAAATTTCGAATTCTACTAATTGAAAGTTATGAAATCCTAGTACTTCAATGGCTGGAAATGTCTGCATTATAGCAAAATGGGTCAGAACTCAACTATTTGGATTAATATCAAAACTTACGAACTCTACTAGTTGCGAGTTATGTAATCCTAGTACTTCAACGTTTAGAAAAGTCCCTGAAGATTTGTCGATCGTTCCAACTACTTGTTTAAAAAAAACGAGTGTTTTCGAATTCCACAACTTGAGAGTTATGCAATCCTAGTAATTCATTGGTTGGAAGTCTTCAATATTATCAAAATAGTCAAGCTAGAATTATTTTAGTGTAAATTTCGAATTCTACTAGTTGAGAGTTATGTAATCCTAGTACTTCAGTGGTTGGAAATGTCTGCATTATAGCCAAATAGCTCAAGACAGAACTCTACTTATTTAAATTTCGAATTACACTAGTTGAGAGTTATGGATCCCTAGTACTTCAATGGTTGGAAAAGTCTTCAATGTGATCAAAATAGGTCAAGACAGAAATGTCTTGGTTTACATTTAGAACTCCACTAGTTATGGAACCCTAGTACTTTAATGGTTGGAAAAGCCTTTAACGTAATCAAATATAGCTCATAATGACGATTCTGATAATGAAACGATGGTTAACGACAACGAACTGTATTTTACTTTTAAGTGACACAGTGGTACATAGCAATGTACCTTAGAGGGCGCTAGTAGTAAAGACACAGACATTGATATTGTTACCAGAATTAAATAACACCTCCACTTAACAAAATCAATAGATAATCCTATAATTAATCGACAGGTGAAATGCCAAGTTTTCTCATAAAGTAATAGTGCTTAACGGAACCCAAGCTTTTGGTCAGAATATCTGCTGGCATTTCAGCTGTTTCCATATAGGCAATTTTAACAAAATTATTGGCTATAGCTTCTCTTACAAAATGAAATCTTATATCTATATGCTTAGACCTTCGGTGGAAAATAGGATTCAATGCCAGTTTCTGGGCACTTTGACAGTCATTAAATAATGCAATAGTATCCGATTTTCCATAGATTTCAAAAAACAATCTTTTTAAATAAATAGCCTCTTTGCTGGCTTCAGACATAGAAACATATTCAGCCTCAGTGCTAGATAAAGCTACATTTCTTTGTTTTCTACACTCAAATGAAATTACTGTGTTTGACAATTTAAAACAGAAACCTGAATATGATTTTCTGTCGGTGATGTCTGAACCCCAATCTGCATCTACAAAACCTTCAATAGGAGAATTATCTTTACGAAAAACAAGACCATAATTTTTGGTTTTCTTTAAATATTTTAAAACTCTCTTCGCATGTCTCCAGTGGGTATCATTATATGAATTATTAAATTGACTAAGATAGGTGACACTAAACGCAATGTCTGGCCTTGTAAGGACCGCCAAGTACATTAATCCACCAATCAATTGTTGGTATGGAAACTCACAATTGACCTTTGTAGATTTTTCTAATTTTAAATTTGCCTCCATAGGAGTATCTGCAGTTTTACAATGCAACATATTAAACCTCTTTAATAAATTATCAACATATTTTTCCTGATCAATAGTTATTGCATTTTTACACATTTTTACTCTTAAACCTAAACATTGTTTCACTTGACCTAAGTTTTTTATTTTAAATTTACTACTCAATTCTTGAATTAGTTGTTCAGTAGCTTTGGTACAGTTTGAGAACACAAAAAAGTCATCGACAAACAATGCAATTATTATTTTAACATTGCCTTTAAATTTGGTAAACAGACATGGTTCATACCTAGATTTTTTATAACCTAAACTCATTAAATAATCATTAACTCTTTGGTACCATGCTCTAGAACTTTGTTTCAATCCATAAATTGCTCTTTTTAACTTTAGTACCATATTATTACTGTCATCATTACACTCAAACAAAGCAGGTTTTTGCATGTACACTGTTTCATTCAAAATACCATTCAAAAAGGCTGTGGTTACGTCGAGATGACTAATATCTAGTTGTAACTTTGCTGCTAATGCAAATAACATCCTTAAAGTAGAGTATCTGAGTACAGGGGAAAAAGTTTCATGAAAGTCAACACCGGCTTTCTGCGAGAAGCCTTTTGCCACTAGCCTGGCACGGTAACGCACATTATTTTCACTATCGAACTTTTTTTTAAACACCCACCTGCACTGGATCACTGAACTGTCTTGAGGATACTCGACCACCTCCCAGGCATCATTTTGTTTAAATGATTCCAACTCTTCTTTCATACTCGCTCGCCAGAATTTGCTTTCTGGTCCATTTAAAGCTTCTTCAAGCGTTATTTCTCTGTCACTGCTTTCTTCACACTCTGTAACACACAGGTTATTGTAACCGTATCTATCTGGCTGTTTTCTACTGCGTTTGGGTATTTGCTCTATCTCATCTTGTTCCACAACACCTGGATCTGAAGTAGTGTCAAAAAAACTGTCATTGGATGTACTCACCGAAGAAGCTTCAGGTTCCGGTACATAGGTTTCATCCCCCTCATTTTCGACTTCAGAGACAGTACTCTCAACCTCTTCATAGTCAGAATAAGTTTCCTCGGGGTGAGTTACCTCCACTGGTTTACATTCCAAGGGTATCTCTACAGTATTCTGGTTTGAAGTCTCCATGAAGACAACATCTCTGCTGGTTGATACAATATTGGTTATGGGATCATACACTCTATACCCTTTTGTATTTTCTGCATAACCAACAAAAATCAGCTTTTTGGCCTTCTTATCCCACTTTGTACGTCTCTCCTTGGGAATATGAACCATGACATCACTTCCAAATATACGCAAATGGCCTAGATTTGGTTTCTGACCTGTCCAGACTTCATACGGAGTTTTATTGTTAAGCCCCGTAACAACAGATCTATTTCTCAAATACACTGATGTGTTGACAGCCTCCGCCCAAAACTTTTTGCCTAATCCTGCATCAAAGATCAAACATCTAGCCTTTTCAACGACTGATCTGTTCATTCTCTCACATAAACCAAGTTGTTCGGGCGTGTAAGCATTAGTTCTCTGGTGAACTATACCTTGCTTTTTCAGAAAACTGTCAAACTCTCTACTACAGAACTCGCCTCCATTATCAGTTCGTAGAATCTTGACTTTCTTTTCTTTTTGTTTTTCAACCATACACTGAAATTCTTGGAAATATTTAAACACTTCATTCTTCGCCTTCATGAAATACACAAATGCCATCTTGCTGTAGTCATCCACAAACAAAACATAGTATTTTGATCCTCCAATCGACTGATTTTCCATGGGACCTCCAACATCTGCATGAATAATCTCCAGAACATCTTCTGTTTTTGATGCACTCTGCTGAAATGACAGCCTGGCTTGTTTGCCTTCACAACAAACAGTACATGTAGATTTACCTATGTTTGCTGCATGTGGATATGAAATTCCTTCTACAGCTCCATTTTTCATAATATTAAGGCTATTAGTGTTTATGTGTCCCAATCGCCTATGCCAAGTCTCACACGATGTTATTGCAGGTGCTGCAAATATCTGTTCTGATTGCAATGTATGTAATCTGTACACACCATCAACTAATTCTGCTTGGCCAACGAGTTCTTTCTGTTGATTATATATACAGCAAACATTTCCTTTGAAAATGACACTATTGCCATTATTGATCAACTGACTCACGGAAAGCAAGTTTGTGGTTAAATCTGGAATACACAATACATCCGTAACTGCGACATCATATTCCACACCATTAACAACTGTAACGATGTTTACGTCGCCAGAACACATCACTGGAACTCTAGTCTGATTTGCGATAATAATTTCTTTGGTTTCTGGTTGCTGCGATATATTTGTGAGGTTATCTTTGCTTGCGGTCATGTGTTTACTCGCTCCACTATCAATATACCAGCTGCTCCTACTAAAACTTCCACTTAGGAAAACAGCATTGAAAGCGTTGGTCTGTTTTCGGTTGGTATTTTCCGATTGCGGACACTGACTTTTATAATGGCCCATTTGTTTACACTTATAACACTTTATAGCTTTCTCTGATTTTAAGGTTGGCATATTTGATTGTCTGCCAAAATGGCCGCCTTTAGTGTTGCCATTCCTGAATCGATGCGTTCCTTTCGCAACAAATGCACTTTCTGAACCGGATGTAGTACCAACATGAACAACATCTGTGCACATGTCCATCAACTTGGTTTTTATGATGTCCGCACTAACCTCAATTCCGGAGTGCTCGATAGCCATTATCATAGGCGCAAATTTCTCCGGTAGCCCCGCCAACATTAATGCTCCAATCCACTCATCGGTTATTCTGAATCCTGTTCCTTGAAGTCGCTGGCCCGTTTCCACAATTTGGGTAACATACTGTGCCATTGATTCACAGTTTTCTAGCCGAATGTTGATGAGATTTTTCAGCAGACTGATCTTCCTTGTATAACCGGAATCATCATACATATTTTTAAGTGTAGACCACAAGTCATATGTAGTAACTGCCTGCTTGATGTGGACATATATGGATGGGTCGATTGTTAAAATCAATTTCGCCTTGGCTTTAGCATCACTCTCAATATCGCCCGCAGTCGCCGATGCCGATAACTGTCTCTTGATGTTACCTGCCATGCCCTCTAACACCAGAACATTTTGAGCCGCAAAACACCAATCGTCATAGTTCTCGCGTCCTTTCAGTTTTGGAACGTTAGCAATATAGTTTGTCGACATTTTTATCACGGACTATTCGAAAAACACTGACTTTAAACTTTCAAAACTGTTAAAAAAAGGTGTCTAGGTCCATAACCTGATAATGAAACGATGGTTAACGACAACGAACTGTATTTTACTTTTAAGTGACACAGTGGTACATAGCAATGTACCTTAGAGGGCGCTAGTAGTAAAGACACAGACATTGATATTGTTACCAGAATTAAATAACAGATTCCACCTGCTGTAGTTTAAATTTAGAACACTACCATAACTGGAGTAGACGAAAGTGACGCTGCCCATTTTGGATATAAAAGGGGCGCAAAGTTCTATTGAAACCACTGCTGCAAGGGATAGCGCCACTACACGCGCGCCCCCCGGACTCCCAATCGCGAGCAAGAGAACTCGCGCCGCCAGATAGCCCGTAGTCCACCCCCAGGAGAAGGACATCAAATAGCTGCCAGACAGGCGACCCTCCGCCGATGCTCAAAACTTTGGACTTTGGTTCCAACGAGCGCAACGTCGCCTATCAGTCTCCTGGCTCTCCGGTCCACCGAGTCCAAAGCACCCAGCTGATATTTGGCTGCACCATTCCAAAGATGACAACAGTACTCCATACACGATCTCACCTGAGCTTGGTATTGGTGAAGCAACTGCTTCGGTGAAAAGTACCGTTGGACCTTACATAGGATTTCCAGATTTTTACTTTTGACTCGATGGCGCGACCAAAATTTAAGTCAGTGGTGATATCCATGCCAAGGAGTTCAGGATGGTCGGATAGCAGCAAGGGTGTATTTTGGAAAGTAGGAGTGAGGGTGAAAGAGATTCGCTTGGTACAGAAAAGACATGACTGTGTTTTATTGGCGTTGAATTGTATCAGGTTGGTTTCTCCCCAATCGGACACTGATCTAAGAGATAAGTTCAGACGCTCAATTAACGCCTCTCTAAGGGACGAGGTCTCCGCCTGCCCTGAGCGCGCCGCAGCTTGCTCGCCTAACGGCGTCAATGAGCAGGATTCAGAGTCTTTTGCTACCAGATCTAAGGGTGGTCTGGCGTCTACCTTTTACCTACATGGAGACGATTCAAATCCCTTACGTCCCTTCAATGCCCAAGTGACAACGTAGACATGGCTGCCAATATGGGGTCTCAGCATATAGGTGTATACATCACTTGTCGAAATTGATCAGTATTTGAGGAACGGTCTTGTATATACAGAATGATTTTGGGGTCGTGATCCGAAACAATTGTACATGGTCAAAAATTTTAAGTAGACAACATCACAGTCGGTATGAAGGTTTATAACTCAATTTTTTTATTTTTTTTTACAATTTTTAATGGGCAATAATACTTTTTCATACAATTTGGTCACCCTACCCCACTGTCAACTCTCCATACCATCCGTCAAAGAGAGTAGGGTAACCATGTTTTTTGTGATTTCGTATTTTTTTCATCAAAATAAATTAAAAATGAAATGCGTTTGTTCCGTGTCACTACAATTTTTTTGAAATGGCTTAAAGATACAAAGTCTAAAAACTGGTTCTTGATCCACGACCCCGAAATCACCCTGTATTTATATATTAATCTTATATACACAATAGGGCGTCTTACTTACTGTATTCTAGCCTGCGGGCGCAGTGGGGGGAGACAACCAACACGGGCCATAGCATGCAATTCTCAGTTTAGCCTACTGACCTTTCGCTGCATAGGTTAGGGACTCACAGTCTAAAAAGCTGAATCTGGTAAGGGATTTATGCTTTTTCAGTTTAGGAAGTTTACTGGGAGTCAGTAGGGTAACTTCACACCCATTTATTTGGGAAGTAGGGTTTATTCATTTATTTTAATTTTGTCGTTAATTTGGGGTATTTGAAATGCTTGATTGTGGAATAACTGTCATTTTTGGTATAAATAAGGTCTTTGGAGTCACGATTTCTATTTAGTTGAATGATTAAAATTTACTCATAATAAGCTAATTTAATGACTAGCTGAGCCGTTCATTGAATTTAGCTTTCCAATGAGACGAGTTGAGCAGTTCTTTGGGTTAAATAATATTAGTGACTAGCTGAGCAGTTCAATGATATTAAAGTTGGCTTTTACAAAGTGACAAGCAGAGCAGTTCACTGGGATAAGCCAATTTACTGACAAGCTGAGCAGATCATTGAATTTAGCTTTCCATTGAGAAGAACTGAGCAGTTCTCTGGGTTAAATTATATTAATGACAAGCAGAGCCGTTCATTAATATAGTCCAATTTTGAGGCAAGCTGAGCAGTTCTCTGATAACACGAGTTTTAGGATATGGTTAGGAAGACTACTAAATAATAAATACTGTTAACATAGACTGAAGAGTTTCTAGGTGTTTCTTCTTTTCAGAAAACTAGGTTCCGAAACACTGGTAGAGTATGAATTATGACAGGAATACCTATTTTTATAGGATATGAATGAATAGGTATTATGTAGCTAACTAGACAATCAATCCTCACTCAGGCGTATTCAGTAGCAAAGTACGTACGAGTATGTAAGTATAATACAAACAATTCACCTAAAGAGCTAGCTAGGGCTTGATTAGTGTGACACTGGATTTTTTAAAAGGTGAAAGTTTGTATATTTAAAATTATTTCGAACATATTAGGGTTGCTACTGATGCGGTAACCTGACAAGTAATCACATAAAAGAATTTTCGTTTTTACGGTTCTACCATAGACGATACACTTTGGCCATTTCCTAGTTTAATCTGCAGTTAGTTTAATAAAATCACATATTCGAAAAATATTTATTTAATTAAAAGATACACAAGGGGGAGGGGGGGATCGTTACATAAACATTGTCAGAAGTAGGCTAAAAGAAAAGCCGTACGTAAGCTGCATTGTTGAATGCCCCATCAAAAAAAAACTGCCACGGTTCGATATAAAGTATTTTATTTACAAATGATCGCAACAATGAAGTACAGACGATGCAATATAATTACAGAGTATGTATGTTCAAAAAATGGGAAATGGATAATATCTAATCGGTACTAAAATTATTTTTATGTAAAATTTTTACATTCGACGCGAGCTCACTCTCCGAGTGACAGTTATGACTCATTTACATGTTGCAAGACCTTACATGCAAGTTCCATTACATTGCGAGGCTCGATCAAACCCTGTCACGTAATGAAAATCACATGAAAGTGCTGTAAATGGAAAGTTACTAGCCTAAATACTCTCTCTGCACATGCGCGGTTTTTGGCGCGCAAGCGTGACACTAAAGCTCAGCGAACCGAGGCTGGCACCATGTGTGTAGCTAACGTGAGGTAATCGAGCTGCTTAGGTTTCATTATGACCTTTTTCGTTTGCCTGACACTCCAATAGTAGAATGACACGGTGTGAAAACATAGAAATCTCAGAACGCCTAATTATTTTTCCTCAAAACACCGGATTCTTAATAACACTGAATGTCAAAATGTATAGTCTAATTGTGACTAAACAACAAAACACCATCCGGTGTTTTGAGTAAATAAAATAGACGTAAATTTAGGAATTTTGATACTAACTCGCTTTGAGATCTAGGAGCATTGGAGTATCGAGGAAAAAGAAATGATGTCGTAATGAAACCTAGGCTACAGATACTGTACAGGTACTGTGCACACTTGGCCCGGCCCCGCTGCAAAACAACCGTCTCAAGCACCACTCACTGGCGGCGGGGGCGGGGGCTGCCCGCCGGCGCGCGCTACACGGCGTTGAGCGCGCGCCGCGAGGGCCCGTACTCCTCCGGCGGCTCGCGCTCGCGCCGCCCGCGCTCCTCGCGCGCGTACTCGCGCCCGTACTCCCGCGCGTACTCCTCGCGCGCGTACGCGTCGCGCGTGTAGTCGTGCCCGTACTCGCGCCCGTACCCGTCCCCCGAGTAGCCCTCGGCGTACTCGCGCTCGCCGCGCCCGTAGCGCGCGTACCGCTCGCGGGGATCCCGCAGGTCGCGCGCGTCCCGCATGTCCCGGGGGTCCCGCAGGTCCCGCGCGTCTCGCGGGTCCCTCAGTTCTCGCGGGTCTCGTGGGTCGCGCGGGTCCCGCGGGTAGTACTCTTCCTCGAGCCGCTCCGGCCGCGGCTGTCGAGATCTGCCGCCTGGAAAAATTACGAAGCGAGATTATTGCATGTTGAGTTGTTTTTAGCGAGAGGAGCCCGCCAGTCGAGACGTTTTCTTATCGACAGTCACTTCAGTCGCAAATATTCAACCGAGGTTCTCGTTACACATACGAGCTTTCTGGTTTGTGGTGTGATTTTCTGAGGGACATCATTAAATGACAAAGACAGCCTGGATAGCTACCAGATTGTATTCGTCACCGACTTATAACACCTGTCTCCCGCAGGAAATAATATGGAATTGTTGGACGAATCCTTTGTGATGGCGTCAAACAGTGAAAGGGGTAAAATATATACTAGGATGGCCTTGAAGTGGAATAAGAAAACGTCTCAGCACACAATGATCAATCCAGCACACTGCAAACATCACACGGGCGCCGGGATACACGCTTGGGGCACGCGCACTTACGGCCCTACGACACAAGACTGAGGGACATCTGCATGATGGCTTCCCCGGACGTCCGGACTTTTCCTGGACATGGCAGCACGTACTCCGCACAGGGCGGGGGCGTCGGCGTCGCTGTGGAAAAGCACGCGGTCAAGCGAGAGGCGAGGCCCTAACATGACCGTGGTAGCGAAGCAGCCTCTACACGCTGTTAGAGGTGTGTCGATGTCGGTCCGATCTGAATATCTCTCACCATTGGAGCAATCACGACAACAACAAGCTTTAGAGATCCGATTTCGCTCCAATGACGGCACAATTGCAATTGGTTGTTACATGCTGACTTGCGCATGAACTGTGTCTTTAAATCGGAAAACGAGATATCACCCGTATGTGCGAATCTGGCTGTAACGACCAATGAAATTGCGCCTTGAGGGTTTTCATAAACACAAACGCATTGTAGGCAGACAGTTGTCTGTCAGTGGTCTGGACCCCACGTCAACGTGGTGAAGTGTATTCCATTTCTACCCTGAATTAATGCAATAGAGATGGAGTCATAGTAACATCTACAGTAAAAAACTTATTGGTATCAGTTATGGACCTGATATCATTTGCGCCGGACGTTCATTTGTCCCACCTGCACTTATATATTTGATGGTGAAGGAGCAATGCTTAACGCCCCACGTAAACGCGATCACGTTTCAAGACTAATTCTTGGTTATTTTGGAAAACCCTTATTGAATTGGAGAGCGATATCGATCTACTTGCCTGAATGTCGAGGTACAGCGAGCTTGGAAGAAAGGCAACCCCTGAGCTCTATTAGGAGGTTACTTTCTAAGTGGCTGGCTATACATCCATCTGGAGAGACCTAAGCAACAGTTAGTAAGCGACACCCTCAATCGGCTAGTGAAGCGGGTTATGCCGCTAGAAAGTGTTTGGAACCTGTGGGGCCGGCTGTTTCTGCTATATAATGTATACTGGAATATAGGGTCTTCAACTCGGTGTTAGTGCGCCTGTCCGGACGCTTGTACTGAAATGAACAGGGATGTCAGTAGAGGGGCACAGTGCAAGGCCGTGTGCTGTGGATTAGCTACAATTGACACAGAGAGGAGAAATTTACCGCGTAATGCAAAGGACATAAATATTTCGATAGACAGAGCTGCTAGAGAAACATGTACAGCATTGCCAGTTTCTTAATTTGATAAATCATTGTTTTACAAACACAAACGAATGTAGTAGCTACCGTTCGAGCTCGGCAAAAAGCTACTGAGAAATTGGCAGTATAACTGATCAAATACACAGATACACAGTTATATGGTAGTGCAAACTATTGACAAACGTACAATATACATAATTCGTTATGTTTATGATGCATTTTCTAACTACAAGGTACCTCGTGCTCCTAACGAAGACAACGTGCTTTTGGATCAACAATTCTGAAATCCGTCGACGTGAATTTTCCTCAATTAATTGTATTTAATTAGTCAGTTCTGCGGCCAGCTCGATTGAATGTCAGAATTGGATCACAGATAAAAGCCACACGGTGATATTTTGCCTGAAGTGGTTTACAAATACCTTTTGCAGTTAGCACCTATTTGTATGGAATTTAGAATTAAGAATGTTGGTAGGTTTCAGATATATTTCACTCAACAACAAATTGACGACAACGATAATTGGTAGTTGGTACCTACATATGCGGAGCAAATGCGGGCAACAATTGTCATACCAATATCGTAATAATACGAGTCAGATATACCTCACCTTGGGAGACCCCAAAGGCAAAACTATTTTGTTAGTTTTGGCGAAATGACACCATGTAAACTTCTGGTAACCTAAACTGTATTCCATTCCATATTACCTGGCATTCCACTTAAGCAACAGGATCGACTAGACAGTCACACAATGAATTTCGGTTTCAAAGTAGTCTCGTTGTTTTGCATTTATTGACATTATTAGGTACACCTTCCACAATTTCTTATGGATCGTGGGTCTACTTGCAAGCTCTTTCAGTGACACCCCCCCCCCCCCCCGTACCCTGTCATGGCAGGCTGTCATAGCTATTGAACAACGTACTCGTAAGTGATTAATTTACTATGTCAATGTGAGATCCCCGTTGTCTCCTTACGAAACCAGTTGAAATAAAATATTTTTTTTCTTAGTCAAACGAAACCAGTTTCAATATTTCTTTTTCATAATTAGACTAATTTGACGGGACCTCGCTGGCTGGGGCTCCTATTTGTAGACGTTTTACGCCTCCGGCATCTGACTAACCTAAAACGAACCTATCCTGCCTAGTGTGTATCCTGACTGCGACCGGAATGGGTTTAAATAATTTGTTCTCAACCGGTTTCGTACGAATCAGAAAAAATAATCGATTGCTACTAGTTACGTAACGAACCGGCAGTTACGTACGCGGAGGAAGGGGATCTTCCAGTTGAAACCCACGACCCAACATTGTGCTAGTATAGGCTCGGATCTGCAGTCAGAACCCCTATTGAGCCGCACGGATTCTAGATACATAGTGTGTGCCTCATGGTCTACCAGTTACGAAAGGAATACTCCAGCCAAGCCAGCATGATCGGTTTATGTCAGGTATATAGCATTCTCTCGCACACACATGTAAGTAAGGAACAAATATATTTGACATAATACGATCATGTTAGGCCACACTTAACGGACACATGCGTCATCTAACGTTAGTACTAGTAGCTACGTTAGTAAGGTTACCTCGATCCCTGTCGTAGCTATACGAGTCCGCTCGGTCGCGATGACCTCCGGAGTGCGTGGGGGGATCAACAGAGGGAGTACACGGTTACACACATGTTAGAGGTTAAGAAGATGCGAGTTAGTGTTTTGTACTTAAAAGATTTGTTAATACGGATCTAACGTGCAATCCGATGCGACGTGCACTATCTGTGCAACACGGGTTTTCGCATGTTATCGGGCTACGGGTTCGCATGTTATCGGGCTACAGTGCGGAGGCGGTTTTATATTTTTGATCTCTCCGAAACTGTCGCCGCCTCCGCTCTACCGCGCTACTGAATACTGCGTGGTTTTTTGTTGCGACGTGCCCCAGACCGCATTTGCTTCACCGCAAAACCTTGTACTATTACTTATTCTGTGGCAAAACCGCTTCCACCGAGCAAAGACGCTGTGCCGCGCTCTGTGCGTCTCGAACTTAAGAATGTGTAAGAAATATTAACAAATCTGTTAAGTATGTGTACAAAGCGCGAGAGTTTTCAAGTTAGTGTTTTGTGTCAGTGAGAAAGAATAGGGTAATAACGATTTATGATTATTGATAACAGCAGGGCAATCATGTAACTTTTCAAACGACGATAGGTCTGTCTTTTTTTGTATAGAAAATAACATTTAGATCTATACATATCTATCTTACGCACGCTCAAAAATGTTGCGTACGAGTAATTATCCCGCTGGTTACGGCCGTCCACACTCAACCTAATTATTATTTAGACACTTTATAACGTAACCGCACCCGTCCCCGTTCCGTCGTGTACCGTCGTATCGTCGTGGTCGTCGTATCGTCGTCGTAATGTCTCTCAATAGAGACTTAACAGTGATACAATCTAGCCATAAATAATGCGATTTGACACATTAACTTGTCAATTAACCTGTCGATATTCCAGCTATTTATGACAAGGTCAAGCCGGGTACTCACTTATTATGAGCTGTACCTGTAACCCAACGGTTACTGTTTGCTGTTTACGTGGTTGGCGAACCGTTCGCAAACGGCTCGCAAAATGTCGATGAATGACAATCTCTCAGTTACGTATACGTTTGAACTTGTTACGGTATCCCCCCCCCCCCCCCCCCCGGTTACGGTTACAGTTCGCTAATGAGTACCCGGCTTTATGTTACTTTCAGAATGTATCCCAGTACTTCAATCCATCATAAATTGTACAACTTATACAGTAATTCATTAGCCGCGGAATACCTAATTAGGTACAGATACGCCATCTCCACTAGATATATAAAATAGATCCGTGAAGGATTATAAATTGAAGCATTTTGGTATACAAAGGTAGAGTGTGAAAAGGTCATAAATATCACATTAAAATAAAAGTTATAGTAGGTTTAGAAGCTACATTAGTTCGATCTTCATGGAATCAGATATATACCTGTTCGTAACAGAAAAGAAGGATTAAAAATATTAAAAATAATAAAGCGTGGGTTTCCATTATAATAATTATTAGAAAGATAATGAAGATAGTAGATTATTGGATAGGGGTAGTTGGTTAAGTTATTATAACTAAATACTTATAAGGTAAATGTCACAATGTTTGATACACCAAATCCAATAACTGACATTCTTCTTTTAAGGGTGCTTTAACGTGTCCACTAGCGCCTCTCGTAAATAATTGTAATAATTAAGCTTTAACGATAGATATTGAAAAAAGGAGGCCACTATGTAAAGTATTTCGTATTTAAGTACCCTTTGAATACATAAATAGGTATTTGTTCAATAAGAGAGCAAAGTAGATTTTTGCTGCGAGTGTTGATGTTGAGTCCCGAGTAAGGGAAAGATTCAATTATAGAATCTTGAGCGTAGCGAGGGACTCAAAGACACGAGATGCAAATATCTTTGCTCTCGTGTGATACATACAACTTTTCACCTCAGCGGCGAGAACATATAACGCAAAGAAATAAAAATAGTGGTAGAGAGAATAAAGTTACTTAAACTAACCTACAATTTCTTTTACTTTCAATTTAATTCATTCAATTACGAAAAGTGCTCCGTCATGACCTTTAGCCGTGCTCATAATCCATTATTAGTGGAATACCGGCTGGGATCGGAACGCATAGTCCGGGTTCATTCTATCCGGGACTTAGGTGTTGTCTTTGATAAACAACTCAACTTCCACGATCACATGAAGGCATTAGCCGTGGACTGCTACCGGAGGTTGGATTTTGTCATCAGGAATGCCAGAGATTTTTATGAACCCAGGGCTATCAAGTTAGTATACACAGCGCTGGTTCGTAGCAAACTTAAGGCAGCTTCAGCGGTCTGGAATCCGCACGAGGTCACTTATGTCTTACTTCTAGAGAAGATCCAAAAAGCGTTTTTGCCTTTTCTATATAAGAAGTCATACGGTTACTATCCTTTTTTGTACCCGTCTAAATTCTTGCTTGGCGTTCTGGGCTTCAACTCTCTGGAGGTAAGGCGCAACTATAGGCTACTGACAACTGCTTATAATATCTTGAGAGGAAATTCTGACTGTCCGGAGTTAGTCACACAACTGGTACGTCTGTTTGTTCCCTCAGTGGCGAGGGCAAACTTTAATCTCCGGCCACGCACCCGTCAATTTCTAGCAGTGCCGAAAACCCGCACCGTGTCTCACGGCAAATCACCTCTTGTTCGCGTACTCCATTGCATCAATATGCTGCTCGCATCAGCACCAGAATGTGATGTTTTTGATAGTAGCTGGATGGCCATATGTGACGAGTGTATGAAGTTATGCGAGGCGATGGATAAACGACAATCATCTATCTATAGTTAATCTTAAGTAGTACGAATAATATGTCCTTATCTGTTTGCCCATTATTTTTAAACTTGTGTATACTGATGTTGTTCTAATTGTTGTTTCTAGCTGTTATTATTATTTTGTGTGTTGTCATATATATAAACTTCACAGTGCCTTAGTTTTTTTCTGTAATGCTGTGTGTTTTTTGTCGAAATAAATAAATAAATACATGAAAAATTCAGAAGTAAGTTTTTTTCACGCTCGCAGCAAAATTGTATTTTGCTCACTGATTTCAAGCAGGAAAAGTCGTTTTCACGCTCGCAGCAAAATTGCATTTTGCTCACTGGTTTCAAGCAGCAAAACCGCCATTTTCGAGCCGCTGAGGTGAAAACTAGTTTTTGCATTGCTGGATTCGTCGATCTATGCGACCAAAGTAAAAATGGCCATTTTATTTTTGAACTCACAGATCGACGAATCCACCAAGGCAAAAACTAGTTCGATGTATTCAAAAGGTACTTAAATACGAAATACTTTTCATACCGGCCTCCTTTTATCAATATCTATCGTTAAATTTAAATAATTACAAATTATTTACATGTGAAGCTAGTGGACACGTTAAAGCACTTTTAATTTGATAAAGAATTTAAGCACATTTCGTATACTTAAATCAGAAGTAGACAGTTTTACATCACAAACTATTGATTTACGAGTAAGTACAACATAAATATTAGACAACAATTTGTACTTGAGATCCTTAATGACAAGCCTTTTCATATTACAAGTAGGCAAAAATACTAAGACAGATTTATCGTTTGTCTGAGACAGCGACTCTGACGAGACACGGGCGCGAAATGACGGCTACCACGTGTTTAGGGTCAACTGCAAAAATACGTACTCTCATAAATAGAAGAGAGCTATAAGACATAATTTTGATCAAGTTGTATGCACCCATATTTTTGCAGTCTGCTCCGCTACACTCTGCCCCCTCCATTGCCGCCACTGCCGTGCTAATGTCTCGTCACAGGTCAACCGTCTCGATTAAAAGGTTGTTCAGGTCCAGCTTTTAGATTAAGAGTGCGCAGTACGTTCGGTTCTCCATACAAACGTATTTATGCTCTCCTTTTAAAACGCCATGCTAGAATAACATGAAACTTTGTATACACAATGGGATCCGGCATATCTAGGTCGGAAATTAGTTTCTGTTGCTTGAAATTATAATGGAGAAAAAATACAACGATTATTAAGGTTTTCATACAAGCCGTAAAAAACTGAAAAAACCGCAGTATTATTTTCTCTTTTACAAATTCTAGCAACAAAAACTAATTTCCGACCTAGATATGCCGGATCCAATTGTGTATACAAATTTTCATGTTATTCTAGCATTGCGTTTTAAAATGAGAGCATAAATACGGTTGTATGGGGAACCGAGCGTACTGCGCCCTCTTAAGTGGTCAAATTATATAATTACCTGTCGACCGATCGTCGGTATGGCATTGCAGGCGTTATAGTACTTTTACGAGTTACATAGCCAGGGTAAGTCCAGTGACAGCTGTTATCTTAATACAAGTAAGGTTGTACAGGCTGTCCCACGGCTGTCACATGGAGGGGACGTCCTTTAAATACTGAAGATGGGACATTCAAGAGAAAGAAAAACTTTTGGATAAAAAATCAGATTAGAAACTACATTCACAGGTTTTTGAAAATTGACCTGCCTGTATACCTGGAATCGAAATGTACGATTTTTTCGGATTCGATTCTAGATTCAGGAAGTCATTTTTTACCGAATCTACGGATGCAGTTATATGTATTTAAGTAAAATGTCATATCATCCATTTTTAAAGTACTTGACTTTTTGACATTTGACCTTGTCAAAATCAATTTTTTTTCGTATAGGCCTTTTTTTTTTTTTCTTTCTCCGGGGGGAAATCTTTTATGGATACCACCGCACCACGGGGACAGTGCGGTGGTTATGTCGGACTTGCACCGACTAAAAACCCCCCGATCGTCCTCCTCAACTCATTTCGGGCGGCTCTGGGATCTCCTTAGGAACTCACCAGTGCCGCCCTAGAGTCTGTGGGTCCAACCATCTGCTTTTATAGGCGATCACAGCCCCCAACTGTGACCGTCTTCGACCCCAAGGACCCCCTTTTAGTCGCCTTCTTTTGGATAAAAAATCAGATTAGAAACTACATTCACAGGTTTTTGAAAATTGACCTGCCTGTATACCTGGAATCGAAATGTACGATTTTTTTCGGATTCGATTCTAGATTCAGGAAGTCAATTTTTACAGAATCTACGAATGCAGTTATATGTATTTAAGTAAAATGTCATATCATCAATTTTTATAGTACTTGACTTTTTGACATTTGACCTTGTCAAAATCAATTTTTTTTTTCGTATAGGCCTAGCAACAAGCACTTTCAAATCGTCAGTACTTCCCCTCCACGTGGCATGGCTCTGAGTCACCCTGTATTATATTACTGTATATTGTACACCCGGGTATGACCTAAAACTACGACCAAGACCACCGGGGAATGGGCAGCAGCATTCCTAGAGTGCGGTGGAGATACTGCGATCGCCAACCCGCATGCCAAGCGTGGCGATTATGGCATTTACCCCCCATGTAATTGGGGGAGGCCTATGTCCAGCAGTGGACGTCCTAGGGCTGATATGGTGGTGGTGGATATTGTACTGGTATGACAATTAAAAGGCACGTGTCACTATAGCCGATCTATTTTAAAAGCACAATGTATGCAGATGTAGTTAATAATAATAATGCTTTCCCACAGGCTAAGCTTGGAATTCGACTAATCCCGAAGATGTGTGATCATTTAACATCTGTCATGTCAAATCGCAAAATATTACCAGTTTTCATAATGACATTTTACCTTGACTAAAATAATTTCAAATTAACAGACATGAAAATGTCAATCATTTAATACGATAATTGGCACTTCGGGTGTTGTCGTTATTACATCAGTACAGCACGGCTAGCACAAGACGGGGCGCGAGCTATATCGCGCGCGAGATATCCGTCTCTTTCCATGTATGTGTGTTGTGGTGTGTTCGTGTGTGTGTATGTGTTTAGAGACAGGAAGTCGATCTCGCTCGCCGTCTCGTGCTAGCAGTGCAGTTTCGTGTAGTGAAGTGTAGTGCGGCTCACCAGGCTGCGCGTGCGACGAGGCGTGCGCGTGCGCGTGCGCGTGCGCGGCGTGCGGCAGCGGCCGCGGCACCTGCGGCGTCTCCGTCGGGTGCGTCGCGCGCCAGTACGCCTGCAAGTTCAAGTTATCACATGTACCCAGAGGTCTCATTATTTGTGCATTTATCACGAATATTGTTCCTGAGTCTTGGATGTTTCCTATGTATTTATCTATATAAGTATGTATATCGTCGTCTAGTACCCATAGTACAAGCTTTGCTTAGTTTGGGACTAGGTAGATTTGTGTAACATTGTCCCCCAATACTTATTTATTTTATTAATTTATAATCATAGGCATCATCACTGGACTTTATCCACTCAACAAACATTTAAGCTTAACACGCACAGAGCGCGGCGCAGCGTCGTTCGGCATCCCCTGTATAGGGGTATACAAGGGATGCCTGTCGGTCAGCAATGCGCCAAAGAGAATTTTCAAAAATCGCAAAGCTCCCATGGAAAATTCTCAGTATTTTAGTCTGCATCTTTATCGGCAAACCTTTTGACGATTAGTTACAATTTTGATGACACTTGTAACACGCTAATATGTCACATAAATGTCGGACGAAACAGTCGTCAACTGTTAAGGACATTGAGTAATAAACGGCTAATGAAAGACAATTTACAAGGGGAAACTTGCACGAGAACTATCTAATATGTTTCCCAAATTTACAGAATTTTAGAAGATATTCTGCAACTTGTACTTTGCTACTGTCGGCCGATGAAACAGCTTCCCACATTATCCTGGCATGCGAAGATGTAGCTGCACAACGGACTCAAATCCGCAACGCACCAAGGTCACTCCACGTAGCCTGCGGTGACAACAGGAGAAAGAATCCTGCGCTTCTGGTCAGAGTTAGACTGGCTAGATCTCATCATCATCCTAGTGTTATCCAAGTATAATTGCATCCTGTTAGATGCCCGGGGTCCACTAAACCCCAGAAACTTACAAAGATACTACGGACTACTACTGTTTATGGAAGCGACTGCCATCTGACCCTCCAACCCAAGAGGGGAAACTAGACCTTATTGGGATTAGGCTTGTTAAGTGAGTGGGCAACATGACTGTTAGAAGTTGCCCTTTGTCTTGATTCGCCTCTTCCTATACCTTCTCCATGCTCTACAGATTGTGTATGTATATTATGATCATGGTTTACCTCTAAGTATTCCGCGATGTGTTCGCATGCGTCCTCCAGCTGATTCTCATCGAGGATGACATCGAACATATCCGGCGGACACTGGGACAGCTTCTCAGCGGCCACCATCTGTACGGAGAGACTCTTGCTCTGTCCCTTGCCGCGGGACTTTATTAGCCGTTGTAACACCTGGAAATAGTCAGGTTTTTGGTTTGTTAAAACTATTTCATGGAAGCAAATGTCTGTGGTCTGAAGTATGGGGGGTGCCTATGTTTGGGGATGGCCTATGGTTGGCAGACGACGTCTTTCGACTGAAGATGAAGATGATAATGGTGATGGTCTGTGGTTGTGACGACAAAAATGTTTCGTCTCAAGCACGCTCATAATTAGCATTCGCATAAGCAAGTCGCATATTTAAAGTACTTTTGACCTGATATTTCTTTTAAAATTTGAAATGATTCTGATTAGGTCAGAGTACGTTTTAAAACAGTTTCCTAGGAAGGAAAGCGGGAGAAAAAGCTTTTACTCTGCATTTTTTTTCATTCTATGTATATCATAGTTTATAGATTGAATTGCTTCAGTAACCATAGTCATTTATTTTAGATTTTAAACCCTCTTATTTGTAACTTAGCTTTAAGAGCATTTTTGGCTCTTGTGCTAATGATTGTTGTTGCCGGTGATGCTAGATATAAATAAATAGTTTTAAAACATTCACTGCTCGCTACAACCTAGGAGAGGCAGGTAGCCGGCGATAATATCGTGAACTGGTTAATACGCGAGTATGTGTCTACAATAAACCCACCTTTCGCATAGTAAGTAATGTAAGAGACAACTAGATTATGAGATGAAACAGAGCAACAACCAACATTACGTCGCAACTGTAGAGGCTGATATATTATGAGTCTGGCCATGCGGCACTAGAACCATAATGTGTACAGTTATACATATTCTGAACGTGTCCTAGAATGCCTGTCAAACAGCATTGCCGAGGAAAGAGTGGATTTCCATAGGATTCCTCATTTGGACTCGATCGGAGTCACACGTGTTATTTAACTGTATATTATTGTAATTATATTACAGCACAGTAAGGAGTACAATAGTGTTGTAAAGTTGTAAAGTATTTAATTACAGCTACAACCCCTAGGATCACCTAACAGTACTTCAGCAGTTCAAGCGAGTTTCTACGGAACTGACGTATACGGATGTATTGTAATACTTCAAAAACCAAAATTAGGTAGCCTTGACTTTAAAGAACAGAAAAGATCGGTAGTAATAATATACTCGCGTACATACAATACTGGCACGTTTGTAAAAAGACAAATGAATAAAGTCAGTCAACTACCAACCGGCCTTTCAATCATTACATACCCATCTATGTTAAAGTAATAATTAATTGGACATCTCACCTTAGGGCTAGAGATCTTCAGGTACACTATGGTGGGCGCGAGCGAGGTCTTGGCGAGCTGCGATGGGTGGTTGATTGTGTCACAGTCCAGGACAACCAGCTGTAAGCCACGCGCCAGGTCGAATATCCTCTCGATCTCCGCCTGTAGGAGCTAGCGGTTAGAGGGTATCCTGGCTAGAGACCAAGGTAGGCCAGTAGAACAGACCACTACGGGCACTCCGAATGCTGACTTCTATAACTTGGAAATTTTGAAATGGTTCGTTGGATCGGGAGACTTTAGAATTTAACAGTAATATAAAACAATCATTAGGTGCATTCCTTTAGATTACACTTGGGAAAAACGCTATGAAAATGATGATGAAACTATCATGAAGTTGTGTGTGTGTTAATAAATAAATAAATATGATGTCATGATTTGTATACACAACTTCATGATAGTATGAACTTTCATGATACAACTTCGTATAGATCTAGAAGTTTCTTATGTGCAAGTTATAACATGGCCGTCACTTCCACTGGTAATATCACTGTTAAGGTCCATGCCCAAGATTTATCCCAAATTATGCAATTAATAGGCTTGGGATCAAGGTTCGGGAAATGGAGCAGTCCACTGTGTGCACTCCGAATGCTGCATTCTATAAGTTCTCATGGTAGTTCATTTCACAACCTTAAAAAAAGAGAAGTTAGCACAGGGCTAGGGCCCTATTCCAGAAATAATACAAGCCCGGTGGTACGAGGTTAATACTGTTCCAGAAGTGGGGACCCTGGTACGTGATTTCAATTATTTTCATTGACAAAAGAGGACGTCCCTAGAATATTAATTTTCTTTCATATCTCTATCATATTCAGAAAGACATGTGCCTTTTTAGGTTCCAGTTTGGCCTGCTGGGTGTCCAAACAGAACACAGATGTGAAAGTGGGGGACAGATACAAATACGAAAGAACAGATTTAAGGAATGCCGTGCCGGGGAAGTCATATTTTGAATCTGATATAAGGTACTTCGATTTTATCGCAATTTCGTCTTGGTTGCCATCCATGGTCAGTTAAAATTTAGTCCATGAAACCGGGCTCAATGAAGTCTCGAAGTCAGAATAAAGTTTATGACAACACGCGTAACACCATATTAAAACACTTTTGATCGATATTTCGGAATTGAAACTTAAATAGCGCAATTTCTCATGATGTGTAAAAAGATAATAACGGCGTGAAAATCGTGCAGCTTGCCGACTGTTAAAATGTATGTTTAGTAAACTTAATGTGGTTAGTCATAAATGTAATGGTCAAGGTAGCAAATGTGAAGAAATTCTCAACTGCTGCAAAACAAATTACTTATATCGGCATCTGCAAGCTTAATTAAGAGTGCATGTTATTCAAAAAAAAAAGTATAGTTTCATTAACTTCAGACAGAATGCAGTGTTGTTAACACCCATTTCGAGAAGCATTCATGGAAGATGATAAAATTTTGAGTTATTTTAATTTGATTTTAAAATCAAATAATGAACCGTCCTATCTACGACAATAATCACATGTGACATGCGTTTTGGTAATGACAATCAGGCAGTTAGGTCATATTAAGGAATGGAAGTGTGAGTCAATGCATTTTAAACCCAAGCATTACGCAGCGTCTGTACTCAGAGGTCTCCTTACTTGCTTGTACTTCAAGTATGAAGATATAAATGTTGTACTTTACAGAAAGGTTACTGGTAAATGAAGATACAAAAGACGAAGAATATGAACTGCATTCAAGTTCGAAAAGATTTGAACGGACGAAGTGGAACATAAGGTTGTTCAAATATTTTTGAACCTTTGAGGAGATATATTTATGAAGTCGATTGTAGGTACCTATGCATTACGTTATTGCTACTACTAATAACTTGGCGGATGGGTCGAGGATACGAGCACTTTGCGAGGATTAACAGTTATAGAACCCTGTTAAGATGTCGCTGTTATATATAACAACACTACTGGCTCTTTAGGTATGTGGTGTCGCTGTGTTGAAAGTAGGCACGCTGTGTTGATAGCTGTCAATATAACGAATCCTTAAGGCTTCTGATTCTTCTGGAGTCGCAAGTGTCCATAGGCTACGGTATCTGCTTACCATCAGGAAGACCGTAAGCTTGTTTGCCACCGTCGTTGCATAATATAAAAACAAAGATTGGACTCATTAACTAGTTAATTACCTAGTCGATGTGACAGTTATGAATAATATGATATAACAAGTTTGTATCTCTGTTAAATTTCGCAAAGTAAAGATCCTTGACCCATCATTATTTTGTGGAAATAACAGGAAGTCCTGAAATACAAACCTAGTGGCATAACCTTGAATGTGCTGTAAATTTGTGATGGAATCATGTAAGTGTATGTTACTAGGATGATAACGTAGTTTAGCACAAGCAAGGAGGCATCTACGAAGTACAGAGCGCTGCAGCAGTTAATACTAGCATCAATCTACGATGAGTACGACATAGCACAATCAGGCGCACCTGAACCTCGGCTATACAATTCGATCTCGAGTTTGACCTGTCCATGATCGGTTTCTTTGGCGGGTTATTCAATAAGGAGCGTTTTGCCAGCGATATGTCCGCTGACACCCTCGTGATGATGATCCTGGAACACCAAGTGGAAATCATTACCTGCACTTCAGCGAGGCACGTGGAACGCGAGTTGGATCGTTCCATGATTGCTCGCTTCGATGTGTTGTTCATCAGCGATCGCTTCGCTAGTGATATGTCGGCCATCACTCGAGTTATTATTATCCTGCAACGTTAATTTCGCTTACGTATGTTTATCGCCGATTCTAGTCCAGTAATCAGTACTAACTAGCCATCTACTTTCGACTACGGAAGGAGCTAGCGAAAATTCACTAATTCCTAAAAGCTAGTTTCCAAATCCAATACTATTCTAAACTTTACATCCTGCTACTATCTATGGTAATTAACAAGACTATTGAAAAATCACTAACTAAGTTAAGTATCTTCCAAAACATCTAAATCTATTAACGTGGTAAACCTTACATGTAGAAGTTAATACACAATCACACGACCGCGTTTGAAATTAGCATCTTTGACATCAGATAGAGATACCGGTGCTATCTTTGTGATCTCACCTTCCCTCGAATTTCCTCTTCAAGAAATCGAAGAGCGCTTTCTGCATCATGTCAGTGACCTCGTATCCCTTGAGCGAGGGTCCGACCAGAACTACGGGTCGCATGGAAGGCACTACGTCGTACGGCGTGCAAGCTTCTTGTTTCTTGAAGAAGGGTTTTCTCTTCTCCTTGTTGGCGGGAAGTGCGCCTGCGCCTCGCCCGCGCCCGGCTGAATCTGAGTCTTCGCCTGTGGATTTATGTTTGTTAGTGGGTGTTGTGTAGTGTTCACTGTGTTTTTTTAGAATAAATGCTGTTTTAAACCTGTGATTTGTTATTGCCAAAAATGGCTTCTCCAAAAGTTAAAATCTTAACACATCTTCAAGAAATCATTGGCGAGTTTTCGCCGACGTTCATTTCCTCAGTCTTTAATATGTGTAATTGTGAGATCATTTCTAAATCAGCAGTGATCTACCTGTTTCAAAAGTTTACGTACGCTCATAGTCACAATATCTTAAGAAGGCAAAGTTTAGTACTTCACTTACTGTGACATTTGCCCCAATTACCCACATGTTTAGTCAAAGGTAGCACGTTGTACCTAATTGTGTAAATATAACTGATTCAAGTGCAACTCTTGTTCCAAAGAATCTATACAAAGATAATTATAATTTATAATCGATATATTTAATCCCTCTTAACTACACTTTGCTTCAACTCACGTTCACTAACTTCTACCTATTTAAACATCTCACGACAGTGATTATAATCAATTTAAACCAATAAATACTGAAAAAATATCTTCTCTGTACATAAAGTATTAATTGATGTCCAAAATACTGTAAGAAAATAAAAGATAACCATATCATATCGGTAACATCACACAGGAAAATGGAATGAGGATGGCTCGCAACGATAAAATAATTATTAATATAAACATTATTAATAAAGAAAACGTTAATAGAAATAATGATAATAGGTAACAAGGCTAAAATAAAGAGGGTGAAAATTGACAACATTTCCTGGTGTTCCGGTAATGGGTGAAAGTGAGCTTACCTCGATCGAACGAAGTGGCATCTGAAAACATGGTAAGATTGAGTGCAACAGTCCGCCGTATCACAAGACACCCACAAGACCCGAACAAGACAGCACATCCAATTAGAATCAAATAATAACTAATAATATTTAATTCATAACAGATTTTTTTATAAAAATATTCGTTGGCCTCTTTAGCCCGCTTTTTGGTTAAAACTATAAAACTTCATTGCAGAATATTGAAAGAGAGAGAGAAATTTTAAGAACGATTTTGTATATTATTTAAATAGGCTAACGTGCCTAGGCTGCTTTATACTTTTCATGCTACTCAAAACTACTGCCTCTTTGACATTTTTTACAAAAAAAGAGCATAAAAAATCTTATAATTCGTTCTTTTAATAGGGGTCAATTATTCAGAGTAAATATGTATAGCATATATATATATATGTATTATTCTATCCTTATAAAATAAATAACTACCATATTTTAAAAAAGTTGGTCATTAAATCGTGCTTAATAACTTGCTGTTAAATACATATTAAGTCATCGGAATTGAGGATCATGCTTTCAATTTTTTACCAGGAATCAGGACAAACGAACCTAAACTCAGTGTATATTGATATTAAATTGGAAGTTTAACATCATCTTCAGTTGGGTCAAAATAGGGTGTCGTGTGACACTTGGCACCACTCAGGAAATCCCAGCAATTTCCACCCGTGTCAAATAATGGGAATGTGAGATGAAATGGTAGTACAAAGCAGTTATACATTCCATACATAAAAATATTAATATTTGTATAATTACAGGTCTAATAAAGGAGAATTTTGATTCGCTACTGAACCACAAGTGACATTGGAGGATGGTCTAGATAGAAAGAGAGCTAATGTACAGGGATAATATCTATATCGAAGAAGTTAATTTACAATACAATACAAATATAGTAAAGAATATATGTACAATAGAAGAATTCAACATTTTTAACGAAGAAATGCCACTTGCAATTTAGATTAAAGTATCTTCTGTACTCAATTTTCACAATACAGCCAATTACATCGAACCACGACTACACACACACGATCGCCTAGCTTTTCTATTAGTAAGATATTGTTACTTAGTAGTTTTGTTATTAGAAAGTTAAATAGATATATAGGCATTAGAAAGAGCCAGACGATCAGTTTAGAAAATACAAACAACTGCGTTGTACGTAACGCACCGAGCAAAACGGACTTATTATCAGTAATTAATACATTCACTAAGACTGTATTTACGAACCTACTGTTAATTTGCTAAAGTAAACATTAAATTGAGCACCTTCTTAACAAATAAAACCAGATTGAATACGGTGGTGTGTTTGTTAATAAGTGTCAGATAAGTAGCTAGCAAATTAAAAGTATTTTCGTAGAAAAGTTAGTAGCATGCGTATTGCGTATCAAATAGTAAAGTATATATTATGCTGCTGCAAAAGTAACATTATTTATCAGTCTCGTTTTGTCCGGGGCATGATATAAATGGTCCGTGGACGGTCAAACCTTCTGCCGGTACCCCATTGATAAATTATCAGTAATTTGCTCAAGTTTGGTCCTTTAGAATTGAACGGACAAACATTTAAAGTCAGTTTATTTAAGTTTAAAGTCTCAATATCACGAAGCTGCTCTGCAGAGACAATTGCTGCGGTGTTTTCTTTTGTGGAATTTAGAACATTGTACAATCCATGAGCTGCTAAAAAGCCATTCGGACTTTTAAATTACATCAGCTATTGACGACTTTTAACATTACGTCAAGAACATGATGTTACCGAAACCAACAAGCTAAAGTCATAGTCAAGTGATAGTCCGGTTAAGTACACTAATACTTGAGATAAACCGTTATAAATGTACTACCGCATGGCAGAAACAGTTGGCCCTTATAATTGTCTTTACCACGCGGTGAATGCGATTCTAGTAGGACTTTTCGACAGCTCACTGTGACTATGGAAACTTGAGCAAACGCCATGGCCGCCCCGGCAGCGCCACCAGACCATCAACGTCCTAACGTGAACGTACCGGGCGTGGGAGGGGTGCTACCTCGGCTGGCGTCGGGCGCGAGGTTGGCGGAGGCGGGGCGCGGGTACCGGCCCCGGGTCTGTCCCACGCGCACAGTCTCGAGCTTCACCGGCGACGGAATGAAGCCGATGTCGCAGCCCTCTTTCACGAGACGCCCGATCCACCAGTTGTTGTCGTACTTCTCCTGGAAATATAAGAAAAAAGTTTTGGTGAACTTAAACTGTTTAGTTTAATTCCACGATATTGACTGTTTGACTAACTATTATAATGATCCTTACTTTTAGTTATAATAATGAATGTAATTGTCAATGTATGATTAGTACAAATAAAGACATCATATCATTTATCGAAATTGAAAAGTCTCTATAGGAACCTTAAAATCAGTTTGCTAACGGAATTAAAACGTACCTAATTACATCTATAACGTGACGAGGATAATAGCATTCAGTTCCTTTTCATACTGCTTGATAGAAAGAAACTATTGATTTTAGTTTTTATTTATCACCTGATTAATAGTTTCGATGTTCATGAATGAGGGGATTACAAAAATGGACCCATAAGTACATTTCAGGTTAACCTTCACCGCTAATAATACTTTTTTACAACCAATCCAAAATTCGTGTGAAAATCTAGAGTAAAAACAAAAATCTGTTACCCAAAAGCCCAGCTGTAAGATACGTAACGTACGTGCTGTAAGCTTAGAAAGGCCTGTAGACAAGATAGTAAAGTAATAATAACTGGCACACCCTAATTGCATGGCGTTACGCTGTCTGTTATTATCAGCGGTCAGCACAGCCCTCCATTTCCATAACAGTAGACCTGGGTCAATCGATCGCGGGGATGTTTTTCACACCGGATAGACAAAAGAACAGTTTTTCTTTCACTTGTATCTGTAATTCTTTATGACTAATTCGATAGGGCGACCGAATCACGATTCCATTTGTTGATTGGCAAAAAGAGATATCTCTAAGATATCGCTATTGTTTCATGTCTGTTAAATTTTGCAAGACTATCCCTTTGTCATGCCAGGGGACGTCGTACCTAATTCGTCATCTTGAATGGGACCCTGGAATTTAACCTGAGGGTTTTGAATAGAAAAATGGGAGACATAGCAGTTATAAATTAATAATAATAAAATAATAATAATAATAAGACCTGGCACACGAGGTAACCGCCATGTGGGATGTTGATTCAACGATCATTGTCCCGATAGTCGTCTCCGCGTACGGTCTAATAGCGAAGAGTCTCGATCAACATCTCAAGAGACTCTCGTTAGATGGCTGGGTCAAGGGTCAGATACAGAAGGCGGTACTCCTTGACACGGCGCGGATAGTCCGGAGGTTTCTCTCTCTGTCGCCTTAACCACCGGTAGCTTAGGCTAACCTCGCTGCCGGCGGCACCCTAGGTTAGGTTTTTTATAATGCTTTTATATTTTGTATGTATGTTTATAAATTTTACTTTTATAAAATTATTGTCAAAAACCTAGCTTAAGTACGAAAATAAATACAGAGATAATAATAATAATCCCGCAGGGCAGCTTGTGGCGAGCTGTTGGGGAGTGACGACCCCACGGACCCGAGTGCTCCAGAGAGTCAGTCAGGGTCTCCGTCTCCGACGTGTCTTCGTCGGTCGGAGTGGAACCCCAAGGGGACCCGCAGGACTCTCGGCTCTGGCTTGCCTTCATTGGCCGTCCAGAGAGGAGTCGTCAGAGCTATATATGCTCATAGGGTGGAAGTGAAACTTGCATAAGTCGCGAGTGGGCACGGCCCACTCGCGACTTATGCAAAAAGCGGTGCACACCTCTCCACACCCTGAGCCTCTCACGCCGATGTTGCTCCTGGCCGTCTTTATGACGGCAGTTTCAGGAGCCCATCTAGGCAGCGGCAAGTCACGACCTGCCTCGATAACGGTGTAAGCATTATTATGGCAGGTGTCCGGAACCTTAGTAATAGCCTAATTTCTTGACCAGCCAAACTTCAACACCATAGCCCAGTAATCTTATCATTTTATTTACAATGGTCCCAACGCCTGCTGGGACCGGTTCACGGGTATCTATTGATGTACCCGTGAATGGGTTGTAGCAGGTGTATTACATAGTAAAAAGCTCAAAAGGGCCTCTACGTGTTGGATCTGTGTCCCCACGCAAGCCTATCAAAAGACCGGGATGTAATGGCCGGTGAATCTCGAAGGAGAAACAAATAATAATAATAATATTGGGGGACAATCTTACACAAATCGACCTAGTCCCAAACTAAGCAAAGCTTGTACTATGGGTACTAGACGGCGATATAAATACTTATATAGATAAATACATACTTAAATACATAGAAAACATCCAAGACCCAAGAACAAATATCCGTGAAAAATGCACAAATAAATGCCCTGGCCGGGTTTCGAACCCGGGACCTCTAGCATCGGAGGCAGAGTCACTACCAACTAGGCTAAACAGGCCGTCAAATAATATGTATTACACACCAAGTATAGAATCTATCCCCACGCTGACTTCACGATGGCGGATTCGGGCCGGCTCCACCTCCCTTCTCTCCAAATATTAATTACATTTCCTTCCGTATGTACATGGTGCACTGGTTTCTTGGGAAAGAGGTTGCTGCCTGCGACAGAGCGATGGATTTTGATGCAAAATGGTCAAGCGAACTCGCTTACTCCGATTATTTTAGTGTTTGCGGTTAAGCTAGCACGCAGTTAAGGTTCACATACTCCATTAACTTGCCTCATAATATGCGACACTAGAAAGGATAAGCGAGCCGCCTCCGTTATTTTGCTCTTAACACCTCCTCCTCTCCGTAGTCAGCTCTTCCGAGTCCTTGCAGCAGAACTGCTGGCTGGACGCATCACCTGAACTGAACTTGAATGGGACCCTGGAGTCTAAGCTTCGCAAGCCTTAGACATTGTAGCTTAATATTTGATGTTATTTTGTTTTAATATAACGATTTGCTTTACCATAACCACGTTCATACTAAAAGTTATCTATCAGTTTTTTATGAAACTTTGATCTGAACGTTAAGAAATGAACAAGTCGCGACGCAATTTTAAAAGCAGCATAGTGTTTAGGGCGTGATGTTAAGATGCAAAAGAGCAGCTAATTTTACCTGGCCCCCGGAAACCCACATGGCTTATGTGTGTCATTTCGCTACATTTACATACACAAGAATACATAAAGCTGCACTTCTTGAAAATGTTCGACTTAAAAAAATGCCTTAAGATTTCTTTCTGAAATAGTAAACTCGCTTTTTGAAGGGACTTATTTGATACAAATCGGTCGATTGTGATCATTTTTGTATACCTTGATGTGCAGGAAATCCCGCACCTCGAAGGAGATGGCACTGCCGTGAACTGGGGAGTCGTCGTCCACCGCGGCATCGTAAGACACGTTGGTGCGCACGGCGAACGCGACCGGCTTCGACTGGAAATTAGAAACATCATTATATGAGAAATAATTCTAAAGGAAGGTCAGATCAAGAGCAGCCTAAAGGAAATTACAAACATCACTCATATAAGAAATAATTCTAAAGGAAGGTTAGATCTTGAGCAGCCTAACCACTCACTTGCTTTGATTTTTGAGTTGAACTCTATTCCCTTGTAATACGGGTGATGTCTGGTAACTATTGTTACCAAAAGAAAGTGAGTGGCTAAAGGAAATAACAAACATCATCATATATTATGAGAAATAATTCTAAAGGAAGGTCAGTTCAAGAGCAACTTAAAGGAAATTACAAACAACTTCATGAGATAAAGCAGTCTAAAGACCAAGATCAGCCCAAATTGGGAGTATGTTATGAAAGTGTAAAGAAAAAAAGAAGTTTGTCAGGATCGTAGGAAATTTAAGTACATGATCACTGCCTACTCTTCCAAGAAACAGCCATGATGATAAGGAAATTAGTAAGGTTGAGAAAGGTTGAGACCCATCGTCATGGACGATATGAGGTAGGACAGTACGCTGCACTTGTGGTGTGTTATCTCGTAGATGTCTCGTGAATAAATTTTGAGTTACACTTCGTTGTGAATTGTCGTTTTTTGTTTCTCACCTAGCAAAAATCCTGAAGATGAGCTGGACTGAAGGCGAGGGCCTTACATTCCCTTTATGATACTAGGAATATATTATCCGAATGAATGTGATTGTATTCGATTTGTATGAAAACCAGATTGGTCTCAAAATATTGCGAAAAATAAGTAATCCGACGAGTATTTAACCTGGACTTACAGGCATCCAAAAGCTGCAGTGACCGCTTACTATCAGACGAGCCGTAAGCTTGTTTACCACCGACGTGGTATAAAAAAACTAAAAATGATGAATAATCCATAGCAAACGCTTTGTTAAACTATGATACTGGATTCCATTATGTCTACTGTATTTTCTGTAACAACCTTGAGATAAGTCATAATTCCACATCAATTTGGTACAGAGCGCTAATCAATAAACAAAAAGGGCTGAACAAAAGGCCAACAGCAATTCACTCTTTTTCCTCTACTTTGTCTACTGACAAAGCTTGTGCACGCCATATCAAATACAACTTATTATACTATGGAAACCATTGTACGTCCGCTCTTTTAGAATGGGAAGGGACAATGGTGGTGTTGGCTTAGTGCCAATTACTTAGAATCAATACTGGTCCAGCTGCGGATTGTTTGCGGAATGGCAGTACTGCTTAATGGCTGTAACCTGAATGCTAGTTAAGTCCTGAAGTTAAGTTCTGAAGCGGTTAAGATGATGAGTTTGAATCAAGTTGAAGAGGCAATTTGTGGGCACATTATTAATTTAAGAGTCCAGGATAAAATTCAGGAGATGGGATGGATTGTTGTCAGACCTACTTTAGCAAATTATTCTTTTGCAGGTTTGCGTTTGCTTTTGGACATAGGCTAACCTAAATACTATATCGCCTTATTCTTGGTTGGACTTATAATCCGCTTAAACGGCTTCTCTTCTGTAATAGGCATCTTCTGGGTGAGCATGTTCCATCTTAGACCTTGTCTTAACTTTCCATCATGCTAGACTAGGGTCAAACGCAATCCCATTTACAATAAAAAAATAGCCATAGTAAAGACGACTTTTGTTTCTTTTTCACTCCGTCTGTATCACCCGTAATGTTGAGATGCGCTAGAAGTGTTTCCTATTTTTAGCCTTATTTACAGCCATGACAAAGAGAAACAGGATCGATTCTTCTAATGAAGGGAATTAGGAAATGAAAAGCAACATCGTAGCATCTGGTGCAGATATTTAAAAGGTTTTGGAAGATCGTGTGAGGCAGCCATAGCTAGGGTTCGGCACTTTTGGTTACAGATAAAACCGGATAAAGCTTGTATTTTTTGTCTTTTTCTCGATTCGCAATTTCGATCGCCATAGCTTAAATTACAAATACTCGAATTGGCACCTTTGATAAAATGAACAAATATATTCAGTTTTTGTTCAGGTGTCATGAAACAAAAACTGATTATAAATTTATCGATCGACAAAACGACAATCACTTTGTAATGATGATTTCGCCCCCATGATTCCTGTTCCATCTGTCATTGACACCCAAAGTTCGGAGCCCTATAGTCGGTTTTTTTATCTATAAAGCCATGTTTTTTTTTATCTATATAGCTATGCCATACAAGTTCTATGTAAGAAACAAATGAGCGTTCTGTTCATTTTACTTGGGCAGTACTTTATAGATAAATAAACTGACTATGGTTATAAATGTTATAATGTACATTTTTACATCTCCATCTTTTACAGCTAATCGTACAATTAGGTTACAATTGATTGTAAAGGAATGCACGTACCCGAGCTTTGTCGAGCTGTGAGAGTGCCTGCGCTTCCTTCTCTCGGCGCAGAGCCTCCTTGTCTTCGTCCAGCGACAGCTCCGACGAAGGTTGCGAATAGTTTGAATCCGCTGAGCCCTGGAATTCAAAATAATTGTATTTAGAAGCAAATCTAAGCAAGCAAAACCTAACAATTAAGGTTATCATTTTAAATAATTAGACCTAATACTTTCAAAAAGATTCTTGCGCGGCGCGTGGCATAATAAAAATATCTTACTGTTTTTGGTGTATCCAATCGGAGATACCAAGGGCTATGACTGATCTGCCTTTATCAACAAATTTTCCGGCAACAATCGAAAACATAGTCCGCATAGTAGGCAATTATCTCGCAGTACTAATAAGTGCCAATAGGCAACGGAACATTCTGATGCAAGCAAAAATCATTTTTTCTTCAAGGGTCCTAACTGCTGAATTAAAACAGTTGATGAAAAGAATATTCTTACCCCGCCTAAATATTATTGGAATTCAATAGTTTTGTAACGTGAATAATTTGGTATTCAACTGTGGCATATATGCAGAGTATTTTAGTAGTAGGGTAATTATGATACATTTGTGTCAAAAATTGGTTTGTCTGACGCATTTTCAGCTGTCAAAATTGAACCTGACCACGGTCAACGATCCTACCGACTGCGCCAGTTTTTGTAGTTAAATACAGTAAACGCATGATGAAAACTGTATTTTTTTGTCAACCGAAATAATATGATTTAGTAATATAATTTAGGAGTTGTCAGTCTCATAGTACATATTCTTTTTGAGATACTTAATAATCTCATTAAAACTAGAATCGTGGTTTAAACTGTGTAAGGACAGCTTCTACTCTATATCAATTAAATCGTAGGCTTTTTTATAATAGGCTTCAGCAGTATACGAATAAGTTATATATCAGCATCAACAGCATCTCCCGGGACTGTAACTATCACCACAATAGCTTTCCAGCGCACTCCTAGTAACATCTAATTAGAGACTTTACGCTATACTAAATAAAGCACAAATTTGCTTACTTGCTAACAGTTGAATAAAGCCTAGCTTGCACGTGTTTAATAATTCGACGCATGCTGCGCGCGCCGGTTCTCTGCACCAGTAATGCAGTTATGCTTGATATTAGTTGAATGTTACGGTGTTAATAGAATTTCAACCTTACTGCTTAGGTAAATAGGTCTAGAACAGGTAGTTTTTTTGTTAAAGATGTTCTTATTAGACATTAATACATTATTTTTTATGATATCTAGGTCAGAATGTAAAAAGTATGTCATCTTGATTAAAAAACCACCATATATCACCTCTTAAAAAAACACCAAAAAGTAGTAGTAGTAGTAGCAGGGCTTGAATAACCGGTATTTTTCGGAACCGGTATTGTGACCTTGTACCAGGAACCGGTATTAGACATGGTAAAAGCAAATTCAACGACAAAAGTACCGGTATTGCTAAAACTGGTATCCTAAATGATACCGATACCTTGAGAAACGGTAAATTGATGAAATTCACCGGTTTTCAACAGTTAAAATCCGATACTCGAGAGTGTGAGTGGAGTGAGTGAGAGAGATAGAAAACCTAATAAGGTCACAAACACTCAAATCGCGAGTTGAGCGTCGGATGGATGAATTATATTCTTCTCTAGAACTCTTGGATGCAGACGTATTCTTGTCGGAGGGCGGTAATTGGGACATTCTGATTTGTGGTAAGTAAATCGTAATTGTGGTATAAGGTGTAAGAATTAGCAGTGAACGAAGTGTGTGATAGTTATAGCTTTCCGCTATTAGCTGCCTTGAAGATAAGTATCATGTTATTAATTTTATTTACCTAAGTTCCGCCGCCTCGCCGCGCATACGCACGAAATGGCAATATCGCATACACGTGTAGGAACCTTTATAAAGAACCGGTATTTTTCGGTGCTAATACCGGTATTTTATCGTAACTACTCTGGAACCAAAACGAAGAAAGCCTATAAATACCGGTATGTTACAGGTATTTTCGGTACCGGTTCCAAGCCCTGAGTAGTAGTAGAAGAAAACTCTTTATTACACAAATCAAGTAACTACATAAAAGAAAATAAACTTTAAAGGATCTCTTCCAGCTAACCTTTGAGTAAATGACCTTTTTTGTATGGCAGATATATACTGAACAACGTGTAAAAGTATTAGCTGTGTTCTTTTTTCAGTAGTTTTTAACATTCTAGTATTCTTATTAAACATCCCAACCCTTACTTAATAGGTGCAAGATAAGTACTTTAGTTTTGGTAAAAATAATAATAATAATAATATTGGGGGACAATCTTACAAAAATCGACCTAGGCCCAAACTAAGTTAAGCTTGTACTATGGGTACTAGACGACGATATACATACTTATATAGATAAATTCATACTTAAATACATAGAAAACATCCAAGACCCAAGAACAAATATCCGTGAAAAATGCACAAATAAATGCCCTGGCTGGGATTCGAACCCGGGACCTCTAGCTTCGGAGGCAGAGTCACTACCAACTAGGCTAAACAGGCCGTCAAATGCCTTCAGATAAATGAATCCTCGTGGGCAAACGACTTATTCAAAGAAACGTAAATTGCAAGTTAACAACAACGATATCGACATGGACACTCGTAGCAGTAAGACTGGGCGCATTAACTTAGGACACAACGGCAGCTGTCATCCCATCGAAACTTCAAACAATCCGTACAACCAGATTATAAGACCACTTTACTTTAATGTAACAGCCTAGCTAGCACGATAGCTTATAGCGTCGTCACGCTTTATGTAACGTTTTAGTACATTTTGGCCATATAACGTGACGGTATAAACGATCGTGCTACCTAGGCTGGTCCACTAGCGCCACTCGTAAATAATTGTGATTATTTCAATTTATCGATAGATATTGAAAAAGGATGCTATGTAAAGTATTTAAGTACCTTTTGAATACATCAAACTAGTTTTTACGTTGCTGTATTCGTCGATCTGTTAGTTCAAAAACAAAAACGGCCGTTTTTACTTTGGACGCATACGTAGATCGACAAATCCGGCAACGCAAAAACTAGTTTGATGTATTCAAAAGGTAAGGTAGGTTCTTAAATACGAAATATTTGACATAGCGGCCCCTTTTTTCAATATCTATCGTTAAATTTAAATAATCACAATTATTTACGAGTGGCGCTTACCTTTCAGTAAAGCGCTCTTAATGAACACCAATTACATTTACAGACGGTTTGGTGACAATCTGACTGTTTGAAAAGTTTGGTTTCTACGTCATGTAAGCTGCTAACTCCATATTTAATCGTAAGTTTGAACACCCGCCTTAAGTCTATTTCGTCATGCTTTAAAGTTAGTGGGTAGTTAAAATTAATTGGCAACCTGACGCCCACACATATACGTTGATGCTATAAGAGCTTGGATCGATATCTGACTGGATTACGGATCTAGCTTATTATATTAGACTGAAACTAATTTAATCCAATAAAACTTCCAAGAACATGTTATGTAATAAAGTATGGAACTTGAACTTGGTTTGCTAAGGCTTCAGCTGCTGCACTTTGAGAAAGTAAATCTTAATTTAATTCGAAGCCAAGCAACGCTACGCGTGTAGCATTTTTACGCCTTGTAGCAGCAATGAATTGTAGAGGCATGCCTCTTCTGGGTGTTCTTGAATGGATTAGCTACCATTTGTTTTAGTTTGCACCATTGTGATGCTGTATGGCGTCATTCTAAATGTATAACTCCTGAAGATCCCTGTCTTTTGTCTGAATTGTTTTAGGATTATTTTTATCACACTCTAAATCCCGTTTATGTTAATTGCCATAATCAGCCCCTCAAAAAAACAGTCTTCAACACGATCTATACGGGTCTATACGGGCGGCACGACTATTTGAAGAGCGTCATTGTGACACTCTTAGGGCAAGGCATATATTCAGCAATGGACGTCTTTCGGCTGATATGATGATGATGATGATGAAACACGATTTAAAATATCTGTGATTGCAATTATGGGTGACACAAGACATATGTTAAAACGTCACTTTCTGTCAAACGGTGTCAGAAAATGCCAGAACACGCCACCTATTGGGAATTTAATTCCTCAAACAACATAAGCAGTTACGCTACGCAAGATTTTTCTAATTTAAGTACACCATAACCTATAGGGACATGAATCCCTGAAATAAATAAGGGTTGACCAATATCATGAAGCGAATATGTATCACAATATTCTCTAGAGTCTTCCCTTTATTAAGAAAACCTGAGCCTTCACTCGATACCGTAATGCATTTAGGGGAAAATCTCAAGACACAATGCCTTTCTTAGTAACTAGTTTTCCCCATAGCTTTAACCCCGTGATGAAAAGGAATTGCTTAGCCTTAATTATTAGCTTTAATATATAAACACATAAATAAAATACGTGCTTCTAGAAGCATTATCTGAAAAAAAAAATAGACATCACAGGCAAGAGTAAACTTTGTGGACGAGCTACGTCATGCAACGCTTAAGTATGTGAAACTATAATTCTTAACAAGATATGAGTTTTCTTAAAAAAGGTTTGAAAAGATTATCACTAATTTTTACTGAGAAATATATATTGGGTAAACGTAATATTTCCGTGTCAGTCCACAGCGAATGATGAAAACATATTTTTAGCCTAAATCCTTAACAATAGCCATGTGCCATGTTCACAAAAAAAGCCAAACCGTATCGAAGAAAAATACTTTCTATGATACTTTTATGTTACAAAATATTTAACGTAACATTTTTGTATGCAACAAAGATAAACCAATTAAATTTAACGGATATAACTACAGATCGTTAGTGACGTTGCATGGCGTAGCTCAATAAAAGCTTCAAGAAGGTCTTACCAATGGCTTGTAGTTGGTCATTGGGTGGCGCTGGTGGCTGCATGCAAGGCACACATATAAGTAATCAGACGAACATGCGCATTCAAGTAAGTTTAAGAACAAGACAGTTGGAAGTAACGGTGTGGTTCATAAACCAGTACGTTTTGGGTTATACACAAATAAAAAAACAAATTGGTTGGTCAATAGTTAACAGTTTAAATGTGCTTTTATGCTATGTTTTCATAACATAGGTTTATAGAAAACGAAGAAGTTGTTTGCGGATTATGAGTCCAATCAAAAACTAGGCTTCATAGTCCTTCATTCTACATATGTCCACAGGATCCACGCTAAACGAACGAACGCGCATTATGTGTATGACCTATTTTAATGATGCAAGCCTACGATCACATAAATAGTGGCGTAACATAAAATACCTAATAATCTCTGTGTATAAATCTCAAGATAAACTAATAATGTAATCATGCATTTCTTTTGTTAAAAACATATGTAAACACTAGTGTCAAATGGATTATAAACTGAAATGAAAGGTATACATTAGATAGGCAATATAGTAATATTCATTTTCGAATTGTAATTTGAATTGTAATCTGATTTGAGATTACAAATAAATTAGAAATAATTCGGTTATTAATTTGCCACATATAATTAATATTCATAACGTGATGTCATTGTATGGATAGTAATCCATCAAAATATCACAAAAAAAAAACAAAATATAAAAATATATGTAACCTACCTTCAACAATTCTGAAAATTATGTACAAAATAATACATACTATCAACATACTGGTAAACTGATTTATTGAACCACTGTGAAAACTGTCTGTGCTAAGAGTTTAGAGAAAACTTGCGAAAAAGTTGAGACATGGAAAAGAAAGTTAAATAGCGAGATAGTACCAGATTTTTTATATGTAAAAGTAGAATGTAAAAGAGAATAAATTCACTTATGTTTTAATCTGATAGAATCTCAAAAGACTTACGAGTTTATCAAATAAATATTATGATGGGTAATATATGTGAAAACAAAAATAAAACTGATCTACGTTAAAATTATTTAACATTCACCGTGAAGAAACTAAAATTAACCAATTAAATCTAACTACTTAACTACAGGAACCAGTGAAACTAACTACATACACTACTCGCAGCTTACCTTAGCTACAGCTCAACATCAACTTAAAAACAAAAGACTATTTCAAATTTAGAACACTTTTTTCCGTCACGTTTTCTTTCCAGCCAGCCATCTAGGCTCGGCTGATCAAGAGGTCTAACTGGCACCGGGTTTCGGCGGCAGAGTGGCGGGTCGAAGCCGTGACGTCAGCACCCCCGCCCCACCCCGCCCCTGAATATTTTACGCCCGTTTTCGGCCGACTGCCTATTTTTCGTCGACATTTGTGCGCTATTCTGTTGTGAATGCAAGTTTTTGCCGCTTTGCAGTTGTTTTTACAAACATTTGCGGTGGTTTGGTCAGATTGATTTGCAGTTTTTGTGGCGCGAATGGTATCAAATTCGTTTCTTTAGATAATTACGTGACTAAACATAGCTAGCTATACGTGGGCTCTTTTCATTATTATTGTAAAGTAACTATATGTTACAATGTAAGCCACTTCTGAGCTTTTTTATCCGGGAAACGATTCGAGAAACAGTTATCTAAGGCAACACAAGTATTGGGACGTTGACATGGCTATGTTATCACTTTGAATTTTCTGTGACTGTAACAAGGGCCGGCTGCGATTCCACATATCTAAAAGACAGGTGTCTATTATGTTACTCTGATTCGAACAGAGACATGAAAGATATATCGCTGATATTCCATCTCATATTTTCAATCCCGAATCGGGTCCGAGAATGGCGAGTATCGAAATTAGATGGTTTGTTGGCACCACAAAACTGACTATTTGGTCACCTGATTTGTGTGAACGGCGTTAGGCGTATAGTCAAGGCTTTATAGTGCATATTATGATGACCACTTTGGCTTAATTGGTGATCCTGCCTACGAAACCGGAGGTCCCGGGTTCGAATTCCGGTCAGTGCATTATTTGTGCCTGATTAGCACCATTATTTGTTTCTGAGTCTTGGATGTTTTCTATGTATTTAAGTATGTATTTATCTGTATAAGTATGTATATCGTCGTCTAATACCCATAGTACAAGCTTTGCTTAGTTTGCGAGTAAAACATCTAACATACCATTTTTACTAAAGCAACTACCACCTGACCCACACACGGGGAAAATTCAACCTTGTTCGTATTAGATCAATTTCTTCACGATGTTTTCCTTCACCCAAAAGCTACTGTTAAATATCAAATGACATTTCGAACCCAGTACCTTCAGGTTGAAATTCCTGACCTTCCAAAACCCGGGGAAAATTCAACCTTGTTGGGATTAGATCTATTTTCTTACGATTTTTTCCTTCAGCGAAGAGCTACTGTTAAATATCAAATGATACTTTGAACCCAGTACCTTCAGGTTGAAATTCACGAACCTTACAGTAGTTTATTTGCACCTCAACACGATGCATAAAAATACCGTTACCAATAAACGGAACTCACGAAAACACTCTGAAGACCCCTTCGAACCCCAACTTATTTATGCTATTTTTAAGATTTTTCAATATATAAAGATGAAAACACGGCCTCAGTTTGACAACAAAATATTGTGACGCCATTATTCATATTTCAACAAACTACTTACTAAACGAGCGTTTTTGAAGTTTCGTAATAAGTTGCCGACTTAACTATTAGTAAATAATAAATAAATATAAAGGGACAATTATGGTTACTAGACTATTTAATAGTTATTATATACTTTATTTCATCGTATGGCATTTATTTACGAACCGTGAGATCTTCGAGAAAACAAGTACGGTTGCCAGTTTTTTTTGTTGCACTTTTAGCACCACCCGGGGGTCACGTGTAGGGTAACGGTGGGTACTCCCTACGGACGTGGTGCAACTTCGACCCCCCTTTGTCAAGTGAGTGGGCAACTTGACTGTTAGAAGTTCTCAAGCCGCCCGAAGGCCTCTAACCTGGCTTAACGACTGCTGTCATAGACAGCACCCGGAATCAACGGCTTAACGTGCCTTCCAAAGCACGAGAGCGCTCAGTTAGTAACCACTCAAAGCGGTCACCCATCCAAGAACTGACCTGCGCCCACATTGCTTAACCTCGCATACCACACGCGGTACGCGGGCGCCGCTGGGCCACGAGCGCTCTGTTATATACTTTTTATACTTATATACATAGATAACATCCGCTATTATATACTTATATACATAGATAACATCCAAGTCTCAGGAACAAATGTTTCTGCTGACCATAGAAACAAATACCTACCGGGATCCGAAACCGGGACCTCTAGCTTCGGAAGCAGTATCACTACCAACTAGGCTAAACAGGCCGACAAAAATACCGTATTATGATAAAAATGCATACTTTTTGATCTCACCCTAACCTTAAAATGAGTCATCTGCGGTGGAAAACTTATCAGCAATATGCAACTGCATAATTGACGTCATCGGATACGTCAACGAGGGCGTCGATCAACATGTTAGCTTGACCTGTGACCTATTTCCTCAAGAAACTATGCGACAATAGCCCATATAATAAATATTAATAAATGGGAACAATCTTACACAAATCGACCTAGTCCCAAACTAAGCAAAGCTTGTACTATGGGTACTAGACGACGATATACATACTTATAATATGGTTAAATAAATCCTTAAATACATAGAAAACATCCAAGACTCAGGAACAAATATTCGAGCTCATCACACAAATAAATGCCCTGACTGGGAGTCGAACCTAGGACCTTCGACTTTGTAGACAGGATCACTACCAACTAAGCCAAAGTGACGAGCACTTACATAATTACATAATTGTACAACTCAAGGCGTATTTATCTTTAAGCGATCTCTTCCAGCTAATCTTTTAGTAGTCTATATGCTTACGTAAGATGTGAGCGGAAACTAGAAGGGCATCCATTTTAAAATCTACTCCTGATTGCTAGGCAGGCACGGTCAATATTAACTACATACTAAAGGCCCAAACATTCCAACATTACATGTTGCGTGTTGACATAATATCCACACCTACTAGTGTACAATTTTAAACTTTATTGAGACGTAGTAAGATTTATTATAAAACTATAATGTTCGTGTTTTACTACATTTCCGTCTGTAGTACGTGCAAAAATTGCAGCGTTATTTAACTGCCCTATTTAACACTTGTAGCAACTATGAAAAGTTTACAAATACTACAATATCGTAAAATGGAGCATGAATTCTGCGACATACATTTCATACTCATGCTACATATAAGTACTCATATAACATATAAGTTGTCAGCCGGCTATGTCAGTTTTCTTTTATATACCAAGTCGGTGGCAAAAAAGCGTACGGCCCACCTGATGGTAAGCGGTCACCACAGCCTAACTGCCTATCGTTTAAAATTTCTACACTCCTATCTTGAAGAACCCCCTACTGTCGTGCCTCCTTTGAAACCATCCTGTAAGCGACTATTAAGAGTCCCCAGTACGCTCAGCTGAACTCGATTCTCCATAGAAACGTTGTTTCGTCCTCTTTTTAAACGCCTGGCTGAAATAACATTAAACTTTGTATACACAATGGGAGCCGCCATATCTACGTCGGAAATTAGCTTCTGTAGCTAGAACTTGTAATAGAAAAAAATACAGCTAATTTTTGAGTTTTTACGTCTTGTAGGAAAACCTTCATTATCGCTGTATTTTTTCTCCATTTTAATTTCAAGCAACAGAAACCAATTTCCGACCTAGATATGCTGGATCGCATTGTGTATGCAAAGTTTCATGTTATTTTAGCATGGCGTTTTAAAATAAGAGTGAAACTACGTTTGTATGGAGAACCGAGCTTATTGCGGACTCTTAAGGTTTTAAGGTGTTCTCTCTGCTGACGGCGAGTGGTACGGTGGTAGAAAATGGCCGAGGGCATGATGTGATGAGAGGGTTATAGAATGCAGTTTTAAGTGAGTTACGAGCGCTTTTTCGCCACTCGTAAATAATAGTGATTATCTAAATTTAACGATAGATATTGAAAAAAGAGGGCTCTATGTAAACTATCTCGTATTTAAGAGGGCGCAGTACGCTCGGTCTGGCTCGGTTCTCCATACAAACGTATTTACCCTCTCATTTTAAAACGCCATGCTAGAATAACATGAAAATTTGTCTACACAATGGGATCCGGCATATCTAGGTCGGACCATAGTTTCAGTTGCTAGAAATTGTAAAAGAAAAAAAATACAGCGGCTTTTTGAGTTTTTTACGGCTTGTATGAAAACCTTAATAATCGCTGTATTTTTTCTCCATTATAATTTCAAGCAACAGAAACTATGGGCCGACCTAGATATGCCGGATCCCATTGTGTAACAAAGTTTCATGTTATTCTAGCCTGGCGTTTTAAAATGAGAGCATAAATACGTTTGTATGGAGAACCGAACGTACTGCGCAGTCTTAAGTACCTTTTGAATACAAAAACTAGGTTTTTTTTTTGTTATAAATAGATAAAATATTAGGGGACAATTTTTTACACAAATCGAACTAGTCCCATAGTAAGCTCAATAAGGCTTGTGTTATGGGTACTAGACGACGATATATTTAATAGAAACATACTTAAATACGTAGAAAACATCCAAGTCTCAGGAACAAATGTTTCTGCTGACCATAGAAACAAATACCCTTAACGGGATTCGAAACCGGGACCTCTAGCTTCGGAAGTAATATCCCTACTAACTAGGTTAAAGAGGCCGACAAAAATACCGTTTTATGATAAAAATGCATACTTTTTGAGCTCACCCTACCCGTAAAATGAGTCATCTGCGGTGGAAAACTTACCAGCAATATGCAACTGCATAATTGACGTCATCGGATACGTCAACGAGGGCCTCGATCAACATGTTAGCTTGATTTGTGACCTATTTCCTCAAGAAACTATGGGAGAATAGCCCATATAATCCATTTATATTTATATCAGCCGAAGGACGTCCACTGCTGGCTGGGTATAGGTCTCCCCCAAATTCATGGGGTAAATGCCATAATCGCCACGCTTGACATCCGAATTGGCGATCGCAGTATTTCTGCTCACCACAAAAACAAATGCCCGTACCGGGATTTGAACCCGGGACCTCTAGCTTCGGAGGTAGTGACACTACCAATTAGGCTAAACAGGGCGACAAAGGTTTTTACATTGCTAGATTCGTGTGAGCTCAAAAATAAAACGGCCGTCTTTCCTTTGATCGGTCGTGATTGTTCAACAGTCTCAGCGTCCATAGGCGGCTCAGCACCAGGCAGGTCGTATGGTTGTTTGAAAGAGTCGTAGTCATAGAAAAAATATAAGTAGTATAGTGGTAGTTTATTCACGTTCATAGTTGCATGTAATTATGCCTAATTTGAAAAAAAAATCCTCACAGTAAACATACATAGGAATGTACATCGTAAATCCATCCGACATGATATTGTAACCTTGCTTTCATTTACCGGCATATTGTTTTATAATTAGCTTTCCTACGCAACCATATGTTTTGAATCTGCCATGGGATCATGATCTATAGTCGTACGTCTATCTCAAAGATGACTCACGCTATCACCGACACGAGTGATGCTGGGGCTTGGTCGGCTCAAGCTCAAGAGCATTTTGTAGTAGACTCCTGACATATCAGAATAACAATAGGTAAAACATCTCAGGAATCTCACATGGATTACAAAGTCATAACTATATTTTACGAACGAACCAGACCTCTTTTTATGGAAGAATTCGAATATTTTACTGGAAAAATGGGCCCTGGTAGGGCGTAGCATTTATAATAATACATGGTAAGTATAAAATATAAAAGTCTCATCATTATCCACCTTATGACCATCATTTGCGACTTTTGTTGTGCTTTAATCGTAGTTTGTCCCATACAAACCTTTCATTTCCTTTAAAAACTGGTTCGAATGGCATTGTTCATATTTTTTTGGCTTGTTTCTGGACGTATGATGTAATTATAATAGATTTGAACAAGCACTCTACGCCGATTGGTCAATAAAAATGATGGAAATAGTTTCATGTAGGTACGATCTTGTACTACTTTGTTTGGTTTACGATTTTATAGCATTCTTTAGTTTTACTGCAGGCTATGAATTGGTTTAAGAATTGTCAACAGTTCAAAGAGATTTCTTGTCTACAGTCTTTAAAGTAAACATATTTGAAACGCCATGCCTTATTTGTAAATATATTGATACAATGTTCACTTAAACCCATAAAAAGGTTCCATATCGACTCGTGTAACCTTCCGTAGTAATGTAAATTGCATGGAAATATTTCCGCATTACATGTCGTTGCCGTACTCACGTAAAACGACGCATGTGTACCAAAACACGCGCCCACATACGCCCTTCTTCTGAACGGAAACACCCTATCCCTTTATCCATGTAATTATCAATTGTGCTGATAGGGTACTCGGCGTAAACAAGCAACCGACCTCATTATGAAAATGTACTACATACCAATGATGACTTATCATTATCACAAACACAACAAAGAAACACTTTAGCACAAGCAGTGCGCGCGCACCTGCGTAAACAACTTGTTGTATCCGTGCCCTTGGTTATAGATCATGGTCCGGCATGGTGGGTGGTGGCCTCTTTGGACCACCAGTGGGATCGCGTCTGGGTCAGCCGTGGTGGACGCGCGCGGCGGCCCGCTCGGCCGCGGGCGAACAACCGAGCCGGCAGCGCCCCACCGCGTGAATGGGTGCGCGCGCAACCCGGTTCATCAACCGTACGCCAAGATTAAACGATTACTGGAGTGACAACTAGGTCACCTTAGATATCGTTCCTGTACGCGGATCCTTTAGAATGCGTGACGGGACTATTGAGAAAAAAGTGAATGCCGTTTGGTGTAAATAATGCGCCTGGTAAAAAATATTACTAAACTTGATGGAACTCATGTTAGATTACCTTAGTTGTCGCCGATGAAGTCTGCTTAGTTAATTTATAGTTCGTTATAAGTATATTAATAAGAAATTTCGTGTATTTTTTTATTACATTTTTAGATGCCTACTTAAAAAAATAATTTTGTCTTCTCTTTAATATTTACTACGTAACAAATTCTTTTTTTCTGGTTAACTGTAGGTATATATTTATTTTACTATATCTTATTTTTATTGTGATATTGTTATATATGTATGATTGTGTAAGTATGCTTGTTTATACACAAGATGGGCCCTGTAACTGAAGCAAATATTTAAAAGGACGCTTCCTTAGATCATCTGCAGTAACTCCCTGCATGTGTCCAAAAATTTTAGAAATTCTTCAATTCGGAGTAATTGTGATCTAAAATTATGACCTCTGAGTAATGGATCTTGACACCACGAGATTACCTATAGTGCATCATCAATGCAGTGTTTGAGGTAGTATCAAGTTATGAGTCATAATTGTTTTTGCATTTTTTAATTTCATGGATTTTTTTGACGTGATAACGTCTTTAAAATCGTTTTAGTCGGGTGACATGTTCAGAAACTTGTGTCACACCAAAACCTCACGAGCGCGATCGCAGGTATAAGTGAAGTGCAAGTGAAGTAAGACGTTATCACGTAAACATCTCGATCGTAAACCTACTTTACAAACAACCAATTTTTTTTCAAATTTATTGAGATTTTAAAATAAATTGACATTGAAATCACTTCAGAAGAGTAACAAAAATACACGTAGGCTATCTTTGAGGAAATATAAACAAAAAAAAACTTTTTTTTTCCAACTGAAACCACTTGGAAATAATTGCCAGGCCGCTAAATAGTCCACCGTTTAATTTTCTGCTCCTGTTACATGGCCCACCCTGTATAAAAGTATACATATAAGTACGTATATTATAAATTATTTTGTATCAGTTTCATATTGATGTCTGCACCCCTACTGCATACATTATTTTCCTTTTGTCGCTACCCAAAGCTTGTCTTTAAGATATCGCTCTTTAGCGGTAAGACCATCTGTTGTTGATCTCTACATGTTTTTTTTTTATATTTGTAATAGTTTAATTTGTGTGACGTTTGCAATAAAGAGTATTCGTATTACGTTATACATAATACTACATATTCAATACATACCATAAATATAAGGAAGGATCCTTGTGGAATTCTTGTTAAAGCAGGTGCTTTCGCAGCATCCGCTTGAAAGCGAGCTTGCTTGAGGCTTGTCTGATCTTGAGAGGGAGTAAATTCCAAAGACGGCTTGCCTGGATGGCGAATGAACGAGTCATGAAACTAGTGCGGTGAAAATGCACGGATAAATTGGAGTAGAATAGAATATAATGGATAATTTGATTTAAGGATATTAGGTCACCTAAGTTATCGGAATTCTTGTACACAAACGTAGTTTATAGTGCGTGGTGGAACGTTTGAACGTTTTTTGTACACCGTTCGGGGTCAATAATGCGCATAGTACCTACAAAATATTACCAAATCGGATGTCACTCGTGTTATGTCAGGACAAAATATAGTCAGACAATAAAGAGTAGAAATAAAATAAAATGGAACTAACATAGAACGTTACATGGCAGCACCAGGTGTCATGTGAAAGATGTCAAATATTGGCCAGTAAATAAACATTGAATTGCTGCTGGTAAGTATTACCGTTGTTTACCCAGTTTTTGTTCGACGAAAATATCTAAATAAAGTGAAAATGAATAAAACAATTCACTGTGAAGCACGGGAAGTAAAATATCAGGTGTTTTTAACGTGATTTTCCGAACCTTGAAGCTGGAAAGTTATTGCTGGATTTAGAAGAAGTTTACAAACGAACTGCTAACATAACGGGTACGTACTACTAAAAACTTCATTTCATATTTATAAATTGAGGCAAAGATGTAAAGCTATTGACTTAATAATCATTATTTGGATATAATTTCACTATTATAAATAATTTGAGATTAGGTAAATAATGTTCGATGTTGAAATGTCATATAGCGTAAATGCCAATTCTTGATATTTTACTACTCGATCACATAAAGGAAGCAAATGAGACGAACATAATAATCTATATGTATATTATTTGTACAGGTTGCAACTTTATCAATGTAAAACGATTTAGTTAAGATTAAATATTACTAAATAAATGTAGTAGGACCTAAAATACTAAATAGTTACACTTGTACATAGATACTAATACACTTGTCATCTGATAACCAAAAATCTTTGAGTACCACTTATGATATGATAAATAAAACATAAACATAATAACATAGTTTTAAGTTAGTTTTATAGGTAGTGTTTTTAGTTTGGAATCTTTGTAACGCTTTGGGTTAATCTGTAATGTTACATTACTTTAGATTCAATAAATAAATAAATAATAAAGCATGAAACTTTAAAATGTACATTGTTTCAGGGAAGTCAGTACTGTAAAGAAAGTAGTGAATGAAAGAAGTACGTAAGAACAACGGCAAATTTTGAACGCCCACAAAGCACAGAAAAGGGCGTCCTCAAAAACAATGACTTTGATATATAACTTTTTTAATCAATAAATTGGACGAAACCAATAAAAGATCATTTATTTTCATTTTCGTATTTATTATTATAACTAAAATGCATATATTACTATGAAATATTGAATATATTGTACTATATTTTTTGCATTTAATTATCATCAAAGCTAGTATCAATATCGTTCGAGTCCAAGTATAAATGTTGCCTGTTAAAGCAGAGTGGCGACCTCAAATAATTGCTACTCTTTATTGTCAGACTATACATTGGAGGAGTCCTTGGGGATCGAGTCCAAACTGGGTAAATTGAAGACAACAGTCATTATACGAACAACAACATTTATAGCTTGTGAATAGTTAAGGTACCAATCACTAAAAAACTTTTAGTAGTAGTTATGTATAAAATAGGTAGGAGAGAAGAGACTGCTTTTGAAGATGATTGAGAACAGAAGAGGAAATATGTTGGGGCACCTGATACGACATGACAATTACATAAAAACTATAATTGAAGGAAAGATAGAGGGGAGCAGAGGCAGGGGAAGACCGAGACGTGCGTTTATGGATCAAGCCAAAGAGAAGGTCAATGTAATGTCGTATCAGGAGCTCAAAGCATTGGCAGAGAACCGAACAGAATGGCGATTACTCCACCGACAAGAGCTACACTCTTAAATATGATGATGATGATGTATAAAATAGAAAATACTGGAACGAGCGGCGACCACGTGCCGGAAGGCGCAGCGTGAGCAAACCTCCCGTGAAGGTGACCTGATAAAGGAAGGATAATAATAATAATAGTATTTATTGTATTGATCATACATTGTCAAGGTCATATCTATTATTTATAATAACATTAATAACTTAGACCAAATTATCATAGAAATTAATTATTGTATCATTGTAGAATTACCATTTTACAAATTACATAGGTTAATGACAAATAATAGTAATTAATTAATATAGTAAGTTATTCATTGTTTTAATGTTTATTTATTTATTATAGTGTTTCGATACATTCGTTCAGCAATCGTTATTCGTCCAGGAAATCTTTAACTGAGTAACAGGCTTTCCCTGTGCAATGGACTCTAAGTCTACGAGTAAAACAAGATTCCGTGCCAGCGGCCCGGATTTGCTCAGGTATTTTGTTGTAGATCTTAGGGCCCACTACACAAAGGGATTTGCCTGTTTTCTGTAACCTGGATGCGGGTGGCGCAGGACCAGTCATTGTGGCACTCTTTGGGTGAGACCCGTGTCCAGCAGTGAACGTCCTTTGGCTGATACGATGAGATAGAAAATAATCCTTAAGGCCGAATAGATAGAAAGAAAAACTGTACAAGTTTGTCAATGCGGCCTCAAACCCCGGCTGGAAGTAAAGAAATAAAGCATCCGCTATTTTGTTCTCTGAGGAGTCTTATAGACCGACCAAACAGATTCCTAAGAACACAATAACAACCTGGTTAAACAAAGTGCCAGTTAATGTTGTTGTTGAATGGTCTCGTACGTGATTTTGACGGATGTTACCGTTTAGTTGCCAATCATCACGGTACTCGGGACCTGGGTATGTCCTAAAACTACGACCAAGACCACCGGAGGATGGGCAGCAGCGTCCCTGGAGTGCGGTGGAGATACTGTGATCGCTAACCCGCGTGCCAAGCGTGGCGATTATGGCATTTACCATGAAATTGGGGGAGGTCTATGTCCAGCAGTGGATGTCCTTCGGTGGTGGTGGTGGCATCACGATACTATCAAGTTTATGGACTAATATGACTCTCAGTAGCCAATCACGCTGGAGTGCGAACTCTTAGAATATTCCAGTATAAAACCGTTAATGTGATCGTATCGTTCTGGATTTTCCCCAATAACTAGGTGAATAACCACTAATAACCACTAGGTGATCTCTAGGTGTTGTGTTTCGGGTGGTGAGCAAGGTCGCCAGAGCTCCCGAGGATGCGTTGTGTTGCGCGAGGGACATGTCCGTAGGTATCAACACAAGGAATCCACAATAATATATTTTCGTGGCTGTTTTAAATACGCTGCCACGAAGTGCTGGAATAATCTTCCTCCACCAATCCGTTCGCTGCAATCGATTCATGCTTTTAAATTAAAATGTCATACCTACTCGGGGGGCAGATTATTTAACTGAGTATTAGACTATAGAATAAGCAATGTGAACCGTATGTTTATATAATTAAAATATTTGAAGAAATGTTGACCCTTACCGTTACTGCATGTTTAACATGAACGTGTTTGTAAAATTGTTTACTGGCTAGTTCCTTTTATTTAATGTTTTTTTTGTATATTTATTTGTTATTTTGTTCTTCTGTCACTTATTATTACGTTGTATACATTCGAGTAGTTATTATAATTGAAGAAACATTTGAATTGTGTTAAATGTTATTTATATTTAAAATAAGCGGTCGTGCCGTCACCAATTAGAATAATTAGGTTAAGTTTAGTATTATATTTCCGGTTGTCCTGAAAATCAGCGTCACGACACACCAGTTGTGGCATATGCTGAGTGACAACCTTTTTGGTGTATATGTTTCCACTTCTGTTTTCTATTTTTTGTGTACCATTTTATGCATCAAATAAACGTTTTTTCTTTCTTTCTTTCAATATGCTACGGTGTCTGCGTGCGTCAGGCAGGTTGTAGGCTTGTTTGACAACATCTTTGTATATTAAAAATCTATCCACTTAGATGACTATACCGGGTCCGGCCATAAAGCAGCAGCCAGGATAACAATGCATGGAAAATAAGTACCAAACTGACACTCATGCGAAACCACTCACTTTGATTTTTGAGTTGAACTCTATTCCCTTGTAACACGGGTGATGTCTGGTAACCAAGGTTACCAAAAGCAAGTGAGTGGCTCTAGCATCCCCGTTTCGCTTCGAAACATGAAACCAGAAGGCTATCCTAATGACGTCACCCTAAAAGCCTTTATCAGTATACTCTATTATCCTCGAGTGTAGGTACTTCAGTGGGTTGTCTTAGACGCCTGTTGCGAAAAACGCGTAACTGGAGACGAATTGATAAAAAATAGGTCTGATAAATCAGGTTCTTTCACGCGGATCGTTTCGAATACCACGACAGTGTCAAACAAGCATATATTCCAACACAGTCGTACCAATAACAGAGAAAATTAACTACTACCTACATAATTAGTACGCTAGTACAAATGATAAAGTGTTAATAACCATACATTTTACTCCGTACTTCTACGAGTGTGAAACAGGTTATCAGATGGTCTGTGCTGTCAATTTTTAATCATGTCAGTCGAGAGTCCATTAGAGTACCCATAACATTCTTCCTACCGCTGCACGCTATTTAGTGTATACTCTCATGCAGCATATTTTTTAAATAAAAGGTATTCTTTATCCTTTTTGTGGTCTCAATAAATAATATTTCGTCGTTTTATTCATGTATTCTATTCTGTGGTGTACGCGTAATGATACAGACACACTAACTTTCGTAATTATAACATTGGTAAATGCGAAAATATGTTCCCTTTTTAAGCAGTGGGGTCACTTGCGTGATTTACTTTTGATTGAGACTAACGTATGGGCTACACTACTAATCCCGGCACTCAAAACTCGAGTGAACGTACTCCCAGACGCAAAATACGTCTAGACAGGTTTAATTCTCAAAGTGATCCCATTCCTACGTCTTATTTTAGCTATAGCATGTCTACTAAGTTGATATAAAGGCCATATTGACGACCTGTTTAGCCTAGTTGGTAGTGACACTGCTTCTGAAGCTAGAGGTCCCGGGTTCGAATACCGGCCAGAGCATTATTTGTGCATTTAGCACGGATTTTGTTCTTGGCTCTTGGATGTTTTCTATGTATTTAAGTATGTATTTATCTATATAAGTATGTATATCGTCGTGCAGTACCCATAGTACAAGCTTTGCTTAGTTTGGGACTAGGTCGATTTGTGTAAGATTATCCCCCAATATTTATTATTTATTATTTTATTATATTGAAACACTGATTCAAAAAAATAAAAGTTGTCTGTCCTTTTTCTGTAAGTTACACACACGTAGTTACACGTAACGTCATCATCATATAATTTAAGAAGTTGGCTCTTGTCGGTGGAGTAATTTCCAGCTTATTCTGCATTCAGCTTTGTCCTTCACTTCACTGTATGATGAAGCATTTATTTTTTCTTTTATTTGCTCCATATACGTTATTCTAGGTCTTCCCCTTTCTCTTTTTCCCTCTCTTTCCCTGTATTATTCTTCTAATAAAGTCGTCGTGGCGTATGAGATGACGTAAGGTACACTTTAGCTAATAGGATAGTTTTCTCTACTGATATTTTATTATATCATTGGTTTTCTCATGTTGAACTTTATAAAATATTGCCGTTATATGGTTATTATACTATCAAATCAACACAATAAAATGAAAATTACAAAATAAAATCAGAATAATAATAAAATTCAAAACTTGAATATTTAAAAAAAAATTAAATTTTATTTATCATCTAAAAGTTAAATAAAGGCTACTAAAAGAAATAAATTGTACAACAACTATGTACTTAAACGCAGTATTTAACGATTAAAATCGACCTGTTTAGCCTAGTTGGTAGTGACTGTGCCTCCGAAGCTAGAGGTTCCGGTTTCGAATCCCGGCCAGGGCATTTATTTGTGCATTTTTCACGGATATTTGTTCTTGGGTCTTGGATGTTTTCTATGTATTTAATTATGTATTTATCTATATAAGTATGTATATCGTCGTCTAGTACCCATAGTACAAGCTTTGCTTAGTTTGGGACTAGGTCGATTTGTATAAGTTTGTCCCCTAATATTATTATTATATTAAAATAGCAATTTTCTTATTTTCCATTCAACGTTAGTACAGGGCTCGCGCGTTGTGACGTCATAATTTGCTGTCAATTAGTATGGAGCGTCTGGTGTCCGTGAACAATATCCACCTTTGACCATCATTTGCGGCTTTTGTTGTCTAATCGTAGTTGATCCCATACAAACATTTAATGCCCTTTAAAAACTGGTTTGAATGGCAGCGTTCATATTTTTTTTAAAACTACCCTATTGGCTATGTGCGAAGTAGGTGGTGGGGGTAAGCTAGGCGATCGCAGCGCACACCATGGCAGAAATGTGTACTTACCGGGGACATCTGTCAAATTTACTTTCACGTATCCTATTGGTTTCTTAACGGTTTCCTGCGATTCGTTTCGTTTGTATTTATTTATTTATTTTCTTATTTATTTCAGTAAAATTTCCAGTACGGGGTCTTTCTCGTTTACTAAAATAAATAAAATATTCATGTGTCATTAATTGACATCTCTGAGTTTGACATTGTCCGGGGACCCTTGACGTTTGACGTTTCAGACATGCACATAGCCAATTCAGGGGCCCGGCTCACGAAGGCAAATAAAAACACATCTCATCTGCATTGAATATGTCACCGATTTTATTCTAGTGTCAGAACCCTTATTTTTTATTTTTTTTATGGTAGACTGACCAGCGATTGGCCTTAGTCTCACCTGCACGGCTAGCACAAGACGGCGCGCGAGCTACATCGCGCGCGAGATAGACTATCCGTCTCTTTCCGTGTGTATCATTTAGATAGAGACGGATAGTCTATCTCGCGCGCCGTCTTGTGCTAGCCGTGCTTGTGGAAAGCGATGACAAGGCCTAAGATGTTGCTCGCTGGTTCAGTAATAGCCTATTCGCTCTTGTCTTGAAGAGACCCAGATTGTATGTATCAGGAAATACAAACGGCGGCAGCAAATTCCAGTCCTTATTAACCAATGTTGGGCTACCATTAGTACACCTGCCAGCCTGGTAAACAAATTCGTTCTAATAATATCAATGCACTTGTGACCCAATTCGGCGATACTCGGAAATCGGGCGGTGGCCGATTTGGTCAGGTCATGAGGTGGCTTTAGTTCCATTTTGTAACATGTAACAAAAGTTTCTAGAGTTATAGCAGTGTACGAGTACAGCAATAGTACATTACGATACAAGTGCAGAGAACAGGAAATTCGCAATGAGTGGTGATAAATTGAAACACGACCGAAGGGAGTGTTTTAAATCGACACGAGTTGCGAATTACCTGTTCGCACGTGTATCGTACAACGTTTTACAGTACATATGGCTCGTTAAAGTTTCGACATATGCACGTAATCTGCTGATTACCGCACTTATGTACTGTAATAATATTTTATGCAACAGTTACATATTACATAATAAGGGTCCTGAAAATTTTAGAGTCGCTGTAACAATACAAGCGTAGCGAGTTTTGTTTTTAAAGACTCGAGAATTTAAAGACCTAATTATGTAACGTTGCATACAATAACTTTTCTACGACGGCAAAATAATTAGATTTAAGAGTCCCCAGTACGCTCGGCTGAACTCGATTCTCCATAAAAACGTAGTTTCGTTCTCATTTTAAAACCCCTTGCTGAAATAACACGAAACTTTGTGTACACAACGGGAGTCGCTTTATCTAGGTCGGAAATTAGTTTCTGTTGCTAGAAAATGTAATAGAAAAAAAATACAGCGAGTTTTTGGGTTTTTTACGTCGTGTATGAAAACCTTAATAATCGTTGTATTTTTTCTCCGTTATAATTTCAAGCAACAGAAACTAATTTCCGACCTAGATATGCCGGATCCCATTGTGTATACAAAGTTTCATGTTATTCTAGTATGGCGTTTTAAAATGAGAGGGAAACTACCTTTGTATGGAGAACCGAGCTTAATGCGGACTCTTAAATCGATATGGAGGCAGAATACGGGCATTAACGTGTGCCTCTTTAAAAAAACAGTGATAAATAAACAAATATTATAATAATATATGAAAATCCATTTTGATTCTCCCACCAGTCATATAAAGAGTTGTCTATTTTAGTTTATTATTATGTGACTAGGAACCACGCTCTGCTACCATGTTATGATAATTAAATAATCAGATCTTTATAAAACAGACATATTTTATTCATAGTTATTTTCCGGAAACAGTGTATCCTAGGTTACAGGACACAGTGAAGTTTACCGTTGTCTATGATAAATATACAAACTTTAACAGCATTGTGTACGAAATTGTCCTATATCTTACACAAATCGACCTAGTCCCAAACTAAGCAAAGCTTGTACTATGGGTACTAGACGACGTACATACTTATATAGATAAATACATACTTAAATACATAGAAAACATCCAAGACCCAAGAACAAGTATCCGTGTTAAATGCATAAATAATGCCCAGGCCGGAATTCGAACCCTCTTCGAACCTCTAGCTTCGGAGGCAGCGTCACTACCAACTAGGCTAAACAGGCCGTCAATTTATTTATTTCTTGATTTATTTATTTATCCAATGTATTGACAGTTAGAGACGAATCAAGGTCCCTCACTCTCAAGACTGCACATCCCTGGAGCTCTGACGACCATACTCAGCACCAGAAACAACACTAAATACCAACAAAAATTTTTTTTGACTCTGCGGTGTTCTACAGGATGTGGCCTGTAATCGGAGCAAAAAATTTAAAGGACGCTTACTTAGAGCATTTGCAGTAACCCCTTGTATCCAAAAAAAAATGTATTTTCACTTGAGAGATGATTTAAAGTTATGACCTCCAGGTAATGGATCTTGGCACCACGAGATTATAGCGCGGCAGTCACTGCTGATTTTGAGGTAGCATCTTTATCATAATCTACTCATGATCGTTGTTACTTTTTTGTTTTAAAAGGATATTTTTGTGATTTTTTTTTAAATATTTTTTTAGTGTTTTTAAAACAAATAGTTACTAATATATCACAAGCAATTGGAACCGGGTATGTCCTAAAACTACGACCAAGTCCACCGTGGGATGGGCAGCAGCATCCCTGGAGTGCGGTGGAGACATTGCGATCGCCAACCCGCATGCCAAGCGTGGCGATTATGGCATTTACCCCCCATTAAAGTTGGGGAGGCTTATGTCCAGCAGTGGACGTCCTTGGGCTGATATGGTGGATATCAGAAGTTGTTTGTTGCATTTCATGTGTAATACAGGTGATCTTATAAACATTATAATCATTTATTTATTTACAACGAAAATATATACAAAAATACTTAACCAAAATAATATAAAGAAAACTTATAAACTAAGTATAGGTAGTCTCAACATGAACCCTGCAAGGGTAATAATATGCTTATTATCTAAGTACTAACCATGTCGAATCACATAAAATTCCGTCATTTATAATTATTAGATTCATTTAAAAATTCTTTAACTGTGTAATATGCCTTGTTAATTAAATAGCTTCTGAGTTGGAATTTAAATCTACGAATATTCTTTTCCTCTCGTAGGGATTGTGGGATTATATCACTCCAGTAGAGTAAAAAAGTACACGTAAGCAATACAAAAATCCAAAAACTTTTCTTTTTCAAATGAAACTATTCGGAAATAATTACTGGAGAGCCGTATCATTTAATTTTTTGCTCCTATTGCAGGCTACACTCTGTACATGTCATTTGTAAATTTTAAAAGTTCTACCCATCCTACTATATAACGAGTACAAAAATGAAAGTCATCGTATGTTTGGTTGTTTGTGAAAATATTCCACCGACTAGACAAGTGATCAGTGTCCGATAAGAGTGAGGATGACGTCACAAGGGTGGTCGTTAAAATAATTGATCCCACGCCGCCGGAGCGGCGCCTCCATAAGATCCAATGGCTGTATAGGAAACATGAGTATCTGTCGTTAATTTTGGTAATGGACGGTTCACACCGAACGGCTGGAGCCGCACCCCACTGGAGTCAAAGGAATTTGAACACTCCAAACAGAGGTTAGACTTCATATTTGAATGGGTTGCGGGCAGCCGGTCGGCTGCCGCCGGCTTTGCCGCTGACGTTTGGATACGAAGTCTAGCTTCTGTATGGAGGGTTCGAATTACTTTGACTCTGGTGGCGTGCGCGCCGACTCCGGCCGTTTGGTGTGAATCGACCATTACGGTGTCAGGCCAGTAGGTGTATGATGGTTGCCATTTATCAAGATTCAAGATTCAAATATTTATTCACAACAAGCACTGTAACAAAAGTAAACAAAAACATACACAACAAAGGCTAAGTTGCGAAAAGGAACCCACTCAGAACATGCAGGCTTTACAGCCGGCGCTGATCTTCCGTAGGTCCCTTAGGGGCCCTTAACACGTCACGCGATACACTCATACTACAATACAATACGTATCACGTCAACATTTATGAACATTGAAGCATTATCCACACTATTTTTGAATCCGCGATAATATTGACATCCGAGTATTGTACATATAACCACAGTGTAAAGGGCCCCATAACGTGATGAAACGGCGGGCAACACATCAAAAAAAAATATTAAAAAGGAAAAAAAAAATGGATACAAACCAAAGGCCCGTTTTACACGGTTATTATTATCACGCAATACTTTCATATCACGATACGTATTATGAATTTTGCTCCAATGAGCAAAATTCATACAATTTTGAAACCCATGATAATATTGGCATGCTGGGGAGCATTGTGATAATAATAATCGTGCAAAGGGCCCCACAGAAACACACAGAAAATAAAATAAAATGAAATATTTGTTTTGTACCATAGTTTGTACCAACAAAAACAAGATGGCAATTACGTCTATACAGGGCTTATTTTTGCGCAAACCATGAACGCAGCCATTTTCGCTGGTACCACTGCTAGCGCCAGTGGGTGGCAAATATTGGAAACAGATAGCAAAACATTCAACGTCAGAATAGATCATGGTTGTAAGAGATTAGATTACAGATAAAATGGGTCATTAATAGAACGTTTTGTACATACAATTACTTACTATTACTATTATTACAAAAGGACAAACATGGCAATGCATATGGGATATCGACAAGAGGTGAGAAAGAGTCAAATGCAGCTAGGGTCCTGACACAAATTTTCCAGCCTGCGTTGTTGATCGTGCATGAATTTTTAAGCTTTAATCTGAAACTATGGACGTGTTCTAGGGTCCTGATCGGCGGAGGAATATTGTTCCAGATTTTGGAAGCCGCATAGCGAAAACTTCCCCGGAAAGCAGCGGTAGCGTGTCGGGGCATTAACAGATGTGTTGCACACTGCCGACTTCGACGAGTCGTGTGGATGGAAAGCTTATCGAAGAGATATGCTGGAGTCTTGTGCTTTATCGGGGGTTATCACTTATCGTATTGGATAAGATGGCCGTCACTCTCGCACTCGCATACTTGTCAGAACGTGACGGATGTATTAGGCACGATCCTCTAGCTATTTTATCTAAAATGACTCCCATACATTGGGCCGGACATATTTGTTGAAGAGCCGATGGCAGAGAAGTTCTGGAGTGGAGACCGCGAACGACTCGCTCTGTGTGACGCTGGCCTCTGGGCCATAAGCGCTCCATGGAATCCGATGGAAATAGGTTAAGACCACAAAAAGATGAAGAATACCTTTAATTTAAAAAAAATATGCGCTGTATGTGGGTTTACACTAAACAGCGATGTTATACTCCAATGGGTACTTAGTATTGATATGACTAAAAATTGACACCAGACAGGCCATATGATAACCGGTTTCATGCATGCATGCATGCTATTAGCTCAAGTGTAGTAACTTACGGAAAAAGGACAGACAACATTTATTTTTCTGAATCAGTGATTCAATATGGCCTTTATATCAACTAAGTAGCCATGATATAGCGAAAATAAGACGTAGGAATTAGGTCACTTTGAGAATTAAACCTGTGTTGACGTATTTTGCGTCTGGAAGTACGTTCACTCAAGTTTTGAGTGCCGGGATTAATAGCCCATACGTTAGTCTCAATCAAAAGTAAATCATACAAGAGATTGCTTAAAATGGAACATATTTTCGCATTTAACAATATTATAATTGCGAAAGTTAAGTAGTTTGTCTGTATCATTACGCGTACACCGCTGGATAAATGAAAAAAAAAACACGACGACCTACACGTAGAAGTCACGGTGAGAAATGTATGGTAATTAACACTTTATGTAAATAATAAAACGTTAACTACGCCAGTTGGCCGACGACTTGAAGAAAGTAGCGGGGTTTGGATGCGGAGAGCCGAGGACTGGGTGTGGTGGCGCGTATTGGGGAAGCCCTATGAATAGCAGTGGACGACTGCGAGCTTATGATGATGACTATGATGATGAGTCCCATACACCGTCGGGCAGTCACAGAACCGTTCTACATGGTTGTGTAAACACGTTTCTTAGGGTGGTATTTCACTCGTCCAATATCTTTGTCCAATCTGTGATCAAATTTATTTGACAGAGGCCCATTCCACTCACCCAGTATCTTTGTGCAAGTTTTTTTTTCATGCGTAGCCATATTGATTTAACTGTCATCAGAATCTTTGATCAAATGTCGGGGTCCCATCCAAGTTTGATGAAATCATCCAATTTCTTTGATCAAATGTATAAGTATATTGGACAAAGATATTGGATGAGTGGAATACCAAGGGTGGTATTCTACTCATCCAATATCGTTGTCTAATTTCTTTGTCCAATCTTTGATCAAAGTTCTTTGACGGAGCCCATTCCACTATACCAATATCTTTGTCCAAGTATTTTTTTTCATGCGTAGCCATATTGATTTAAATGTCATCAGAATCTTTGATCAAATGTCGAGGTCCCACCCAAGTTGGATGAAATCATCCAATTTCTTTGAGCAAATGTATCATCATCATCATCATCATGTCAGCCTAAAGACGTCCACTGCTGGACATAGGCCTCCCCCAAAGACTTCCACAATGACCGGTCCTGCGCCACCCGCATCCAGCGGACACCCGCGACCTTCACCAGGTCATCAGTCCACCGTGTGGGGGGCCTGCCCACGCTACGCCTTCCGGTACGTGGTCGCCACTCGAGAACCTTTCCGCCCCAACGGCCATCGGTTCTACGTGCTATGTGCCCCGCCCACTGCCACTTAAGTTTAGCGATTCGGAGGGCTATATCGGTCACTTTGGTTCTGCTGCGGATGGCCTCATTCCTGATGCGATCACGCAGAGAAACTCCCAACATAGCTCTCTCCATTGCCCTTTGGGTGACTTTGAGCCTTCTTATGAGGCCCATAGTAAGCGACCACGTTTCAGTGCCATATGTCATCACACACTGGTCAAAGACTTTTGTCTTGAGACACTGCGGAATATTGGACGAAAAGATGTGCCGTAGCTTCCCGAACGCTGCCCAGCCGAGTCGGATTCGACGATTAACCTCTTTCTCGAAGTTGGATCTACCTAACTGGACAGTCTGTCCTAGGTATACGTAATCGTCTACAACTTCGAGCGTAAAGTGTCCGATTGTTAAGGGAGTTGGTGCGACATGGACATTTGACATGATCTTCGTCTTGTCCATGTTCATCCTTAGACCAACTCGCTCGGAGGCTTTACTGAGTTCATTGAGCATTGTACTTAAATCCTCCATGGTCTCAGCCAAGACTACTATATCGTCAGCAAACCGAAGGTGAGTGAGGTAGTCGCCGTTTATGTTGATGCCTAGCCTTCTCCAGTCCAGAGTCTTGAAAACATCCTCCAGTGCAGCGGAGAACAGTTTAGGAGAAATAACATCTCCTTGCCTGACTCCCCGCTGCAACGGAATAGGCTTTGAGTTCTGGTCCTGGAGTCGGACTGACATAGTGGCGTTCTTGTACAAACTTTTCAGCACTTCGATATACCGGTAGTCCACTTGGCACCGCTGGAGAGATTGTAGTACAGCCCAGGTTTCGATCGAATCGAAGGCTTTCTCGTAGTCCACGAACGCTAAACAGAGGGGCAGGTTATACTCCTCAGTCTTCTGTATAACCTGACGGAGCGTATGGATGTGGTCTACGGTGCTAAAGCCTCTTCGGAAACCGGCTTGTTCGGGAGGCTGGAAGTCATCTAGCCTGCGTGCGAGACGGTTCGTAATGACTCTTGAAAACAGCTTATAGACATGGCTCAGAAGTGAGATGGGTCGGTAGTTCTTCAGTAAGGAGTTGTCACCCTTTTTGAAGAACAGCACCACCACACCTCTGTTCCATGCCTTTGGAGTTTTCCCTTCCAGTAAGACGGAGTCGAACAACTTCTGAAGGGCCCTAAGGACCGGTTTTCCACCCGCTTTCAGGAGTTCAGCTGTAATTCCGTCTTCACCGGGTGTCCTGTTGTTCTTCAGCTGCTTAAGAGCCATTCTAATCTCGTACAGGCTGATGTCCGGGATATCTTCGGTATAGTGCCGAGTTAATCTAGCTCTAGGGTCTTCCGCCAGACCAACTTCGGGTCTGCTAGTTGACGTGTATAGCTGTCCATAAAAGCACTCTATCTCACTCAGAAGCTCAGGTTTGGACGAAACGATTCTACCATCCTCAGTTTTTAATCTGGCGAGCTGGCTCTGCCCAATAGACAGATCTCTTGAGAAAACTTTAGAGCCCTTATTCTGCTCGATGGCCTCTTCAATCCGATTTATATTGAATTGGCGCAGATCGCGGGTAAGGGACTTAGAGATCTGTTTATTGAGCTGCCTGTATAATTTCGCATCGGCTGAAGACTGCAGAATCATCTCATTCCTTTCCTCGATGAGCCTCTGAGTGGAGATAGAGAGCCTTTTGGCTCTTTGAGTTCGTTGGGCCTTAAAGAACTTAGACCCAATGCTATGGACAGCTTCCACAAACCCGTCGTTGAATTCGTCCACATCGTCGCCTAGACAATCGAAACGGTTTTGGAGTTCCAGCTGAAAGCTCTCGGGGTTTTGGATTTGGACTGCTGCTGGACGGAGCGTGGACTTCATCAGTCGAGAGCGCTCTAGCTTGACGCATATATTCAATGTGCCTCTTACCAAACGATGATCACTTCCGGTTTTAACCGCATTGATCACACAGACATCATTGAATATATGCCTCTTCGTCGACATGATGAAGTCAATCTCGTTTTTTGTTGCACCGTCGGGACTCATCCAGGTCCACTTCCTGTGCTCGCGTTTCTTGAAGAAGGAGTTCATCATATAGAGTCCCTCCTTCTCCAAGAAACCAGCCAGTAGTTGGCCCCGGTGGTTCCGACTTCTAACTCCAAATTGCCCCACTCTCGGCTCTTCGCCGTCTCTCTTGCCCAGTTTTGCGTTGAAATCCCCCATAACAACGTTGAAGTATATCCTCATACATAGCCTCCACCTCGTCGTCGGAGTGTGCCGAGGTCGGCGCGTACACCTGTATGACCGTCAACGAGTACCTCTCGGATACTCTGAGTATAAGGTACGCCACCCTAGCCGACACACTCTCGATCTTCACCACGTTGTTCACGAGGGATTTGTGGACGATAAACCCGACACCTCCCTGGGACTGTTGGTCGCCCTCCCGGAAATAGAGCAAGTTGCCGGACTTCAGGGTTATCGTGTCCTCCCCCTCTCTTCGGACTTCAGATAACCCTACGATATCCCAACGCAACTTGCTCAATCCTTCCTCCAGTTCCGCTATCTTTTCGTCGGTCCGCAGTGTTCGTGTGTTGTATGTTGCCAGGGCCAGAAGTCGTCGGTGGTGGTAGCCGGATCTTAACCGGAGATTCTTCGCACCCCTGACCCCGCTAGTACCCTGGCCGCTACCAGAACCAGGGTACCGGGGGTCGCCGGAACCTCGGGGCCGTGGCCTGTTTGTGTATGTCATGAGGGGTAATTGCCATAATCGCCACGCTTGGCATGCGGGTTGGCGATCGCAGTATCTCCACCGCACTCCAGGGATGCTGCTGCCCATCCTCCGGTGGTCTTGGTCGTAGTTTTAGGACATACCCGGGAGCAAATGTATATTGGACAAATATATTGGATGAGTGGAATACCACCCTTACACGGGGTCGTGGTTTACAAAATCGAGGCGTCCCCTTAAAGCTAGTACTCCACTTAATATTGAATTCAATATTCCAACGGACGTTTGTAAACTAAGTGGACATATAAGTACTTATAGATTCTGATATTCAAATTAATTACATAAATGCCAAACCTTCCTCGGAAATAGGTTTGGTAAAAATAGAATCTAATTCGACCAATGGCAGGTCAAGCCTTCCGAAATAACATGCCAAATAAGGGGCGCCCCCTACCCTTTGAATAGCTTTGGAACTGGGTCGGCTATGTTGGCTGGTAGAGATTGCCTTTAGCCATTAAACCAGACTGTGTACTGTATACTAAAATTGTTACCGCCCATATTTCCAATTTCAAAAATCGTAGCCTAAGGCGACTTCCAGACTTGGCCAGGCGGGAGCGATATGATGTGATAAGATAAATATTTAGTTCTTAGACGTGAGCTTACTGGTATAAGATTTATTCACTTGACGAAATACTGCCAGTATTATGTTTGCGCACTAGTAATACCATGTGCAAAAGTGGGGCAGTACTGCATTCGTATCGGTTGACACCACAAAGTACATTATTTAAACTGAGATAGAGATATCAGTAAAATACATCACATAGATCATTGCGCCGCTGTGTATTTACTAAGAACTAACCGCACGACCGCTGCATCTCTGTCACTCCAATGTGCGAGTGCGATAGAGATAGCACACAGTGCACAAACTAACATCTCCTTAGAAAAATACCCCTGGTTGACATTGTCAGCTGAAAGTATAAGTAAGTGGCGTACCACCTCCACATCGGTTCGCAAAAGGTCGCAGTTCTTCCTAACACTCCTCCTCGCTTTGCTCGTCGTCGTACCTACACCGACCTGCCTTAAGTAGAATATGTAGAAGATATATTCCAGTAATCCAACTCGGTTAACAATATGGAATTAGAATTCCACTTACATAAGTGGTTTTCTTCGCGGAAGAAATGTTCCACATAGTTAACCAGTTATCAAACTTGGTTATCTGGGTGGAACAAAGGAACAAAATGTAAAGGTACCCAAGAAAAATCATGTCATCATCATCATCATCATGTCAGCCAAAAGACGTCCACTGCTGGACATAGGCCCCCCCAAAGACTTATGTATTTTTAACCATTTGTTGTCGTGACTGATTTGTATACTCATGTCAAATTACGATTTTCTAATATGTAGAACATGTTACTGAGCACGGACAGACAGACGACCTTGGCGAATCTTTAAGGTTTCCTTGTTTACTACAGAACCCCAAAAAATTATATCCATTAATACTTCAAGCCTATGTAACGCCTTGCGTGGCCTCTTACAATACTCGTCCAAAAATAGCCATCACCCCCATTATGTGTTTGTGTGTGCGTGAACATTGTGTGTGTGTGTGTGTGTGTGTGTGTGTGAATCACCCCCATTATGTGTTTGTGTGTGTTTTGTTTACATTGCGCAGTCAATGAAAATTTGACTTTTGACCTATAATTGCTCGTATACATAGCTGCCCGCACAAGGAATTGGGGGGTTGTTTATTATGTAAATGGCATATTTCATGTACAAACTCACTATTTTGAAGGTAAATGTCAATACTAGACTTAAATCCAGGCTTATGTTCAACCCGATTTGTATATAATTAGATAGCATAAAAATAAATCATCATCATCATCATCCTAGTGTTATTCCCCGTACAGTTGCATCCTGAAGGATGCCTGGGGTCCGCTACCTAATCCGAAGAATTGGCGTAGGCACTAGTTTTTACGGAAGCGACTGCCATCTGACCTTCCAACCCAAGGGGAAACTAGACCTTATTGGGATTAGGCTTTGTAAAGTGAGTACGGGCAACTTGACTGTTAGAAGTTCTCAAGCTTAACGACTGCTATCATAGAAAGCAGCCGGGATCAACAGCTTAATGTGCCTTCCAAAGCACGGGAGCGCTCAGTTAGTAACCAGTCAGAGCGGTCACCCATACAAGGACTGACCCCGCCTGACATTGCATCAAGCACCATATGTACTGTAAATGTATTTTACAGTACGTATGGTGCTACTTTACTCAGGTAATCAGCAGATTACGTGCATATGTCGAAACTTTAAAGAGCCATATGTACTGTAAAACGTTGTACGATACATGTGCGAATAGGTCATTCGCAACTCGTGTCGATTTAAAACAATCCCTTCGGTCGTGTTTTAATTTATAACCACTCGTTGTGAATTTCCTGTTCTCTGCACTTGTATCGTAATGTACTATTACCACACCTTACCAAAAAGCGCGCTTAAACGTTAAAACCCACTTTTTGGCCAAGTGGTGACGTAAAATTGTGTTATAAAAACGGGTCGTAAAACAGAAAGCCCTCTCTCGCATATATATATATATTTCATTTATCGCCTGCAGCTCGGGCTTCAAACATCTGCGATATCGGCCTTTCTTTGTTTAATAACCATTGTATCGTAAATAGCTAATATTATATTCGACAAATTGATGTTCTATAAAAACAAGTCGGTCATTTATATTCCATGTACTTAAATTGAATTATTTTTAATTTAATGTAATGTGGTACTCGTATTATTGACTTCTTTAACACTTTCCCTGCCAACGATTTCGTAGCGCTACGCTCCTAGCCGGTAACTTGCGAAAGCCCGTATGTAGCGAAAAGCGCTTACGAGATAAGCGCCGACCTAACAGGTTCCTAGCACTAAAAGTGTTAATCATGATCTAGTAGTATTTTATTAATTTATACAGGATGATTCAGGAGACGTGAGCAGGACCAACACTACATACATAGTAAATGGCAATGAATCGTTCACCATTGTATTTAAGTGAAACACCCATACCTTTTTCCTGTATTTAAATTTTTGTTAAATTACAGTTTAATTCTCTACAATCATTGTCACCCTACAACAACTGGTTTATAAAGATTAAACGTCTAACTGTTATGACAGCACTTTGATTACGAAGAAAATAAATTGTCACATTGAGTGGGATACGAGATTTCAAAAGTAATCGGACTCAGATGACATTCAATTTGAAACGTATCACTTGACTGATTTCTGATTGTAGAGTGACCATGAATTTCGTAAATAATTTAAAACATTTTGTTTTCAACATTAAAGATAAATGAATGTTAATTTCACTAATATTGGCACGAAGCAGTAGCTTATGATCTACTGAATCCGTAGTGTTGGTCTTGCTCACGTCTCCCGAATCATACTGTATACATACGTACATAAAATCACGCCAATATTCCCAAAAGGGGTAGGCAGAGCATACGAACATCAACTTCGGTGCCACCTTTAGCAATTGTAGATTACATATTGAAAGCAACGTGTACACATTAGTCAGTCATAAATTAAAAAAAAAAAACTATCTTTTCTCAAACATGCAATGAAATATTGATGTTATGTTCCTTATAATAGGCTGCGAAGTATGACGTTTCAGGTGCGGCTAGGACAAGAGGTCGTTAATGCAATTTCATACAAATGTTGCAGGCCTAGGCCGGCAAAGCCCTCTATTTTAATTTCCATTCCACATAAATTTGTGGCACAGGCATCATGACATTCTGCCACTATGCGTATTAAAAATAAAACTCTATTTTTTTTGTTGTTTATTTCATTGCATGTTTGAGAAAAGCACTACACATACCTCGGCGGGAAATATGGGGTTGCCCGCCTGAGACCTATCCGACCTCACTTCGCTCGGCCGTCTATATGTCTTCGGCCGGCAACCCCTTTCGTCCCGGCCTCTGTAGTAATGTACTATTGCAGGCTCGCCCCGCTCGACTACAATGTGACATATAAATTGCTTTATTTGACGAGTTTCAAACTTTTTAAAAATATGTAACAGCCATGCAAGATGGCACAGCTCTCTTACTAACTGACTCGTCCCCACCTGTCATCTCACACCTCACCAGTTTTTATGAGGAAACTGACAAATGTCATATGTCAAATTTTTACAGTTTCCATATTGGCTATGTGCACGTCTGAAACGTCAAAGGTCCCGAGGCAATGTCAAAACTCGGAGATGTCAAATAATGACACATGAATATTTTATTTACTTTAGTAAACGAGAAAGACCCCGTATTGGAAATTTTACT